>AP025051.1:23343237-23357785 GCA_036186865.1 Eustoma russellianum
GTGCTACCCATGATTGGCATGTCGTCTACATAGAGACATACTATTACATAGGCATTTGGCGTGTTCTTGATATAGACACACTTGTCACACTAGATGATCTTAAAATTGTTAGGCAGCATCGCTTGATGAAACTTTAAGTGCCACTATTTAGGTGCTTGTTTAAGTCCGTATAAGGACTTAACAAGTCTACAGACTTTCTTTTCTTGTCCTGGGACAACGAATCCTTTGGGTTGTTCCATATAAATTTCTTCCTCCAACTCACCGTCGGATCAAAACCGCAAATCAATCTAGAGCCGTCGGTCAAAACTGAACCAACATTTGTTGGGTGGTTTCTAGACCGGTTAATCCACAGCCGTTGGATGAAAACCGCATTGCAGGGTCAATCATGAGGCGTCAGATGATAACTACATATTGTTGAGCAGTTAAGTCGGTTTGAACTATAGCCGTTGGATCAAAACCAGCACCTGGCAGACACCGTTAGATCAAAACGAATGAACCGTTTGATCTTATCTGCGGGCAGTTCGGTCAGTTTAAACTGCAACCGTTAGATCAAAACCAACACTATAACTGACACCGTCAGATCAAAACCGACAAAGCGAAAGGCATGTGGACTGGGCTCGGAGACTTTTTGTTTGAGCCGCTGCACAGCTAGGCATGGCGAGCCTTTTACAAATAATTAGTCTAAAGCCCAAAGGAATTTTCTCCAAAAAAAGGTATCGGCCGAGCTCGCAACTTGAACCGGGTCGGGCAATGGCGACGCGCGTGTGTGGCACTTTCGTAGGTCTTTCCTCCGGTCAAAACTTCTAAAAAGCAACCATTTTTGCACAATATATGGTGTCTAACTCACTTTATTTGTGCAATGTGGTATTTCCTCAAAGTGATTATTTGTCTCTGTAAGGAGGCCACCTCATCACTTTTGCCAATTTTCAACCTATTTTATTTCTACTTTGAGTATTAAATTTTTCATTCACCGCCTAAAATCATCTACTCATTACGTAGATACTTAAGGGTTCATTAGTTTTCACTTGTCATTAATGAAAACTATCTATAATAAAGCTCAAAGTATGTTGCCATCGAAGGTTTGCAACTTGGGCAAACTCATTTACTTCATTTTCTCAACATATTTTTGTCAATGCTTGGTCTAGTTTCTGATTAAACAAAAAATAACAATATTTTTTTCTTTAAAATGCTCATACTTATTTAGCTAATTACTTACGGCTAATACATCAAAATTATTGTGTTATTTGCAATGCCCAACCGGAGGACACTCTACATATTCTACGGAACTGCCCATGGACGGCGGGCGTTTGGCGACACCTACTCTTCCTCGGCGAATGGACACAGTTCTATCAAGATCCCAACACCCAAGCATGGATTCTTCACAATATCAAGAATTCAAGGCAGCACCCCTCTCTCAAAGTGGAATGACGATATTTGTTTCGAGAAACAGCATCAGGAATATGGTTATGGCAAAATCAGGTTGCCTATGGGAACATCTCGCAACTTCCGGCTCCCATTACTGTAGCTAAAATGGCTGCAAGTCGAGTTAGAATACTGGATGCAGCAGTATTGAATCCTTACTCTTTCAACTATGATACATGCTGAGTCCTCATAATGTGTTTTTTTTAGCTTGGTGTTTTTTTGAATGTGAACCTTTATTCTTTTGAAATGATGAAATAAAGATCCACTTTTCCAAAAAAAAAAATTAATTGCAATTTGTCATCTTTTAATTTGCACGCAAACGCCAACGAGGTTCAAACCAAATGACTAAAGCTGAAATTCCAAAACTTAAAGGTCTTGAGTTCAAATCATTACAAGTGAAATATTCATTTACCTTATAGATGATGTATTATAATAACGGTTCAATTCCAGCACATAGTTGTATAATGTTTATCTATGTGTTATGGATAAATAATGGTTTTTTTTTTCACCAAACATCATATATTTATGTATCATGTATAAGAAAAAAAAAAAGCCCGCACATCACCTTTATGCGTTTTGACCATAAAGTTTTAACGTTACATGACATCAGTATATTACTAGCTGCTTTCTTCTTCTTTCCAATTTATATATTCTTTTGAATTTATAAGGACGCATCTAATCATCGTCAGTTATAGAATCTACTGTTGAAATTAATTCATTATCCTTTTCATCTCTTACATTTTTTATCATTATAAAAACATTTTAAGTAAAATTGTAAATGATAACTAGGGAAGAACGACAATAAAATATAGTAGTTGTAATAAAAAAATCCATTTTTATAGTACATTTGGAAGAAAACATGAATCTGTTGTCAAAATCGGCCAGTGCCATACAATATGGTTTTGACAAAATTGTCTTATGTCCTTCTCACTTTTCGCACGAGACGGTTCTGTCAAAACCATCTTCTGCCTTTTTTTCCAAAAAATATATTTTTCAATAATAAAATAAGTCAGTGTCAAATTTATTTTTACGGTTATGTCAACTCATATTTTTTATAGAAACGTAACATTTTTTCAATAAATAATTTTACATTCTATTCAGATAAAAATGGCTACTCAGTATTTGCGTTTACTTTTTTTTACATGCGTGCTAATACCTATTGCGAATAAATTTGTATTTGATTTTTAGCGGTTAAACAGAGCAAATACGAACAGGCAAAACTGAAGATAAAGTAATATAAATAAGAATGAATCAAAAGTGTACAAGTATATGTATAGACAAAATGGCGTAAAAAAGTACAATACAAATATCAAAGCTTAGCACATCTACCACGTTTCATAGACATAGAACTTCTGGCAGCTGAGACTGTGAATGTGAAGGCGACGGATCGGTCCTCTGAGATGTTATATGTATCTACGTATTTGTCTGCTCTAAATCTCGCTCTACATCACTACCAAACTGGGTGTCATCGCAATAGGAGGGAGAATATGGTCCATGTCATTCTAAAAAAATGCATCATGTCGGCGACGGGTGGTGTCTGGAAGGACGTGCCCAGCTGCGACCATCCTCCTGCGTACGCATGTCCCAAAGGATCCTTCATCTGTAAAATGTGTGCATCGATAGGTTGCGACCCTCTACGTATACGTGTGCCGACGATAGACACTCCGACTGTAATACGACCAACTGCAGATAATATGCATCGATAGTCTGCTAGATTAATGTGATTTGAGGTCTCTGCAGTAGAAGATGTCTAAGACCCTCCTCCCTGAGCCCACTCAATACCAACTATATGCATGTCTTGTCTCTCGCCGCTACCACATGATAGTAGATCCAGGAAACACATTGTGCCTACAATTCAAATAATAGAAGCATTAATACACACTTAACTAAAATATCACAATTAAATAAAACAGAAGTTTTATATGTACCAGACGCATGAGAGTAGATGTGGAACCACGAAAATCGTCGTCACCTATGTGCTCTACACGAGGTTGAGCAAGCATCAAGAATGTCCAAATTGGTACCGCTGCATGTATGGTGAGTCATCCGTCAGTACGTCAGACCAGTACATCGATCCACTACGCTCGTCCTCCCATTACTACACTTGTCCTGTGACTGCTCACATTCGACGTTCCCCACCCTCCTCGCCATCTGATGCAGCAAACCCCGTGTCTATGTACCAAGAAGTAACCCTTTGGGGCAGCACAAACTATCTCATCACTCTGTGGGAGAGATGATGCTCCACAATATACCACAATGTCACTGACACCTAAGTAGTCCACAAATGAGCATCCTGGGTGCACACACGTGGCAATATCGCCAGCACATCAGGATCATAAGCCAATCATAGAAAATTTCCCACTACTAAAATGTTGAGCTGATTGTGCACAGCATCCATAAAACACACAAACATGGCACAACCCTAGGAATACCTACGTACATCGGCCAAGTTGTGACGAATGTACAGGTAGACCAACTGACATTTGTCATTGGATTTGTCACATAACAAACCCGTCAAAAGGAAGAGGATGTACGTCCTAGACCTTTGCTAAATCTGATCCTCAGATGAGTGGTCAAATGGACTCGCATATGCAAACTACTCTATAAACTTCTTCCGCAATACATAGTTGCCCCTTATATCTGGCATGCTCAGAGTCCATCCAAGAAACTCAGTGCAAGCTGGCGCCAGTGCGCTGCAGTACACGAGAGCTCTTGTCCAGTAACAGTCTCACCATCGATGCGAAGGCCAAACATGACTGCTATATTCTGTAGCGTAACAATGCCTCGCTTAAAGGCATGTGAAAGGAGTGGGTCTCCTGTTGCTACCTCTCTACGAATGCGCTGCTCAAAACGCAATCCAACTTAACCTTAATACAGTGTAATGCTCCTCATAGCCTTACATGCTCTATGTACGTCCTGTAACTATTGGGGACGATCAGATCTCTGTAGAGGGCTTCTGTCTTCAGCGCATCTGGCGTACCAAGTGTTACTCCTAAGATGGAGGGTCATATGCTCGTCCTGGAGCGTCAATTCCCCTATATTCGGCCTCAACACGTCAACAGCACCACTACTACTAGCAAAGGATGCTATAACGAAAAAAGTAATTAACCTATATTAAACGAATTACATGTTCATACAATCGGAACAAGTACATTACAATAATTAAATATTAATATAAGTTCATACAATTGAAACAAGTAAATAATAATAGTTAAATACTAATATACATTCATGCAGTCAAAACAAGTAAATAACAATAATTAAATACTAATATTGGTTTACACAATCGAAGCAAGTAACTAACAATAATTAAATACTACTATACGTTCATGCAATCGAAACAATTAATTAACAATAGATAAATACCACTTAACATGTATAATTACAATAATTAAATAACAAATAAATTACAATAAATAAATAACTCAAAAGAGAGAGAAAACTCAAGTCTATCTTCAAATATGTTTCATGTTGTGGGTAGATTGTGACAAAATTTTGTTGCGGTTTAGAAAGATAAAAATTTCTTTAAAGTGAAAAGGAGAGGTTTATATAGCCTACCGCGGTGTGCCACAAGACCATTTTATCAAAACCGTATTGTGCAGGATGGTTTTGATGGAACCGTCTTGTGCAAAAATTCACGATAACATAAAACAGGTTTATCAAAACCGTATTGCATGGCACAAGATGGTTTTGACAAAACTTTCTTGTGTGGATGTGAAATTTCATCTAATTTTATGGTAAAAAAGAGTTTTGTATTAAAATTAACATATTTTTTTTGCATCGTTCGGAAGATTCTAAATAGTACATATACGTCCACAAATAATAATTGAACTAATGAATGAGGAAAAGCCACATATTAGAAGTTTTCTGCAAATAAGATAGTCTGAAAATCATGTGTAAAATTCAGTTGGCAGAATTAAAACCTTAACCTTTCATAAATAACTAGACAGCCTGTTCAATTATTCGGTACCCTTTCGTCCCAAATAGAACTAGAAAACCATCTCCAAATTTCTAACGTATTAAAATTTATTACTTAATTACTCAACACATCGATAATTAAATTATCTAAAACATGTCTAAATAAAAAGGATCTTCAACAAGTTTCGTAGGATATGTTTCTAGTTTGCTTGAGAGGTCATCCATAGTTGAGAATATGGACCTAATGGTTATCTTGATGGGTCTTTATGAAGCCAAGGTACAGTGCAAAGGTCTACCTAGGGTTCAACCAGATCGTCAACTTGCCCTAACACGTATTTTTTCCATAGATGCTGATGTTTCTAGCTTTGTTTTGATGGTTCAAGTTTTTTTTCCTAGATATATTTTTTTGATCGAAAGACTGGTGGTATCGTCCGGCGTTTTATTAATATAAACCCTCACTTATGGCGGAGGAATACCGTGGTTACATTGAAGCGCCCTATCTACGGGAGACTCTCCCAAAGAAAATAAAGAAATAGCTATACAAGAGTCTATAATGTATAAAAAGGATACGCGTATAACTAAGCGGCGTGCAAATACTCAGGAGGTTGATGGCGGTATGAATTGCGTCAGTAAGTCCCATGCTGCACCAAATAGAATAAAGAGATTGTTAGTTCCTGAACAATAGCAGGGAATGAAGTGAATGAAAAAAGTGAAACATACCCACGTCGCCTTGACCAGTGGAGCCAAGGCAACCGAAAGATGTAGTAAGCCAACCCATATGGGAGACGATCATGTATATGCAGCGCGATGATGTCGGGTCCAGTGCTCTGGCAAAAGTAAAAGGAAAATAATTAATGTAAGCTGCACAGAATTAAGTATGTAGAGAAAGAGAAGATAGCGCGTACCCATGTTGCCCGTAGTCTGAGTGACTACGGGCAACAAAAAGTGAGCCAAGCCAACCCATGTGGGAGACAGAGTCGATACTACAGTCATGGCGGTCGAGGTCCATTATGAAAAGAATGACGAAAATATGGTATTGTTCTGTCCGCAACAATGATTCCTCTGACTGGAGAACGTAAATCGGAGGTGGAAACATAGGGTGTAAAGTGCTGTGTAGAAAGAACTAGGTGAGCTAGAAAATGAGCGGATTCATTAGTTTCTCTCGGCGTGTATAATATCGATATATCCCGCAGCCACAACAGAGACTGTAATCTGCATATGTCCGATGTCAGCAAAGAGGATGAAGTGGTGCTCCGCACAGTCCACTTCTAATATAACGTCGTTATATTGAGGAAGATAATACATGAGGGCTATGAAAGCTGCTTGTGCCTCGACTCGCAAAGGTATGTCGAGTCGTAGCGGAAAAGAAATACCATATATGAAATCGCCGTTGGAGTTCCATAGGATTCCACCACCACTCGCATGTCGTTTCCCTACTGCAGCGTCCGTGTTCAATTTCAATCGGCCTGATGGGGGTGGAACCATAGCACAATTCTTGGTCGATTAGAGCGCAAAAGGGGTGATAACCCGGCAGCAACCAGTTGTGGAACTGTTGCAACTATTTTTGTTCCAGACATGGATGTCGCCCAGGTGTATAAATCCATGCGGATGGAGCGAATAAGTGATCTTGGTGACCAAGCAAGGCCATCAAAGTGAATGGAGGTGTATGTTTTCCAGATATTCCAAAGTACAATTCCTGGGTAAATGGATTGCATGGCCCCCATAAAAGTGGTAGAGGTCGAACACCATATATATAATAGATAGGAACGCCAAGATCAAGAAGTGTAGTGCGGCAGATCCAACAAAATATTAAAATACATCCAAATCATGAGCACCTCCGAACATACAAAAAATAGATGAAGTGTAATAGCACTTGCCAGGCGGCAGAATGGGCAGATCGATGGATATACTGTGAAAAAACGGCAGAGGTTATCTGGCAATGGAAGTGAACGCTGATAGAATCGCCATAGAAATTATTGGATCGCAGGACGCTGCATACGATTCCAAATGTGCTCATAGGATAAAAGATGTGGTTTCAAGGGTCGAACCGCAGCATATGCGCCTTTAAGGTAAAGACACCTGAAAGGGAAGGCCAAATGGGACTCGAATCAATTGTCGCAATGGCCGAACATGTAGAGTGTATAGCACATATGCATTTCCATCCGGAAGAGTCATATAATCTTGGTTGGAAGTCATTTCTAGCTCCGTATCTTGCATGCATAGATCGGCCCCATATGGAATCACTGCAGTGATAAAGATGCCATATTTACATGAATATACAGCTTGTATAGATGCTAAATCACGAACACCGATACCTCCTTCTTCTCTAGGATAACACAAATTTGTCCAAGTAGACCAATGATAGCGATCTGGACCCCAGAAAAACCTTACAAATCGAGACTCTAATGATTTGATTACATTTTTCGGTAGCCGGGTAGCAGCCATCAAATGTAAAGGTAGCGACGAGAGTACTGATTTTATGAGGACTATACGGCCTGCTATCCCCAGAAGTCTTGATTGCCAACTTGCTAATCGCTTGTCCACATGAGATAACAGATCTAGACAATGAGAGGTGCGGGTAATTCCCTTATGTAGGTAAGAGCCCAGATATTTGAGTGGTAATGAAGAATGTCGCATGGGTAATTCCGTAAGGAGCTCCGCCCGCCTTCAAGAAGAAATTGATTTGGAAAAGACAATTGTGCTTTTTTGATAATTAATGGCATGACCAGAAGAAAATTCGTAGGACTGTAGGAAGTTCTTGACATGTCTCAAGTTCCGTTTGTCAGCAGCTACAATGAGCAGGAGATCATCAGCATATGCCAAATGTGAGATAGTAAAGAGCTGTGGCTCAGTGGAAAAGGTCTGATGTATCCACTGTGCATGTGAGAATGCAAAACTCATGTAAAAACCTCGGCCACAATAATGAATAGCAAAGGAGATAATGGATCCTCGTGCTTTACTCCCTTGGTCGGTTGAAAAAATCCACTTGAAACACCATTGATTAATATGGAGAAATGCGTGCTGCTAAGACGATTGTTGATTAATTTGATAAAGAAGGACAAGAATCCAAAGCGTTCTAAGACCAGATGTAAAAACTGCCAATTAACTCGATCGAATGCTTTTGCGAGGTCTAGTTTAATTAAGCAATTTGATGATCGCGAAGAATGGTCTAACCAATGAATCGTCTCATTGGCTAGTAGTACATGTTCAGCAATACCTTTACCTTTTTGAAAACCCGCTTGTTCAGAAGAGATGATTTGAATTCCATTGTTGCTCCTTCTTCCATGAAAGGCATGAAAGAAATGTTCGGAGAAATAAACACAGTAATTTTATTAGCAAAATTTACTTTTATTATAGGTTTGGAAGTAAACCCAGAAATCGCATGGCGGTTCAGTCAAAACTGTAATGTCAAATGGATGAAAGTTTTGACATAATTATCGTATATCATTTTGATTTTTAGATTTACTTCTAAACCTACATTAAAAATATGTTTGGTTAATAAAACTACTATATTTTTTTCATTTAGGAGAAAGAGAGATGTTCATGCATATGTTCCAGCACATTCATGCTTGCAATGTCATTCTAAAAGCACTTAGAAATTTTCTATGCCAAGTCATAGCCTCTCCTTCCTTAAAACATATATGAAAACGCTCTTACAAAACATAAAACAATATAAAAAGAATAAATTAATTGAATAAACGTATGCGACAAGCCTGTCACTTTATTCGGATTATTTACACATCACACCAACCCATCTTGAGAATTAAAGATCACTTTCTTCAAAAATGTGTACTACGAAAGATGACACTATCTTTTCCGATTTTTAGTAATTTGAACCGATGGATATGTAGCAGTCCTCTTTTCTTGGTGTTTTCTTACTTTTCTTTTTCGGATGGTTATTTTTCAGTTTTCTATTAATTGCTCTCTACTTTTTTCTGACATGGATTATGTATTACATCAAATATTTGCATCCGATCCGAAGTTATAAGATGTTCCAATCATTGATGTTGGTGACTTACCTTTGGTCTTAGTTGATCAAAGCAACCATGAGAATCCCAAGGCACATTTTTTTTTATATCTAAAACATAATCATTGAAATCCCCAAAAGCAAATTCGTTAGCCTGACAAGTTATTATGCTGCAGAATTTGGATTTTATTCCACTTGACGGGCACTTAAAATGATTTGTTACTTTTGAATTACACAATGAAGTCTTAACAATAGATTTAACCCCTCATCAAATGAAGCTTTATGTGTTTGGAAACTTGCCATGCTATGCACTATTCGTTTTAGGCAAAAATTTTTAATTAAGATTAGGTTTTAATGCAATTTAACCAACGAAATATATAACATATTTGTAGACCTACAGTAATGACGAATTAAAATCATGTTACACTACGTTTCGTCTCAAGTGTTGTGTCATATTGGACCAATAGTTACACTAAAATAAGTATTTTCTGAGTGTTCTCATTACACTAGGCTTCCGTTTTTACGTAAGGTTCAGAAAAAAACCGGATCACTTTGCGATCTGATATACGCAGCATTATCCTGCACTTTTACCTACACTAAAAACAGTGTAAAGTTCATTATTCATAGGAGAGCTCTTGGTTATAAAATTTAAATCGGTTATCAAACGAGTCGCAAATGATATTTTTCTTTTATATTAAATGGGTATTGCGCATGGGTTGAATAGATTTCCTTCAAAGAAATCACGCTTTTAAACGTGGACAACCTAATCAATCTTGAACTTTTCAGAACATTCTATATCACGAGTCAAATTTTATTGTAATTAATGAAGAACTACCATATATTCAAGTAAAGATAATATATACCTAATAAAAGATAATATATACCTAATAAAAGATAATAGTAAGATATCTAGTAGTTATTTTTTCAGAACATTCTATATCAAGATCAAATCTTAAAAAATTTAACATAATAGGTTATTGAAATATTCTTCCCACATCTTTAATAACAGAGGGAGTAATTCTTAACCTCGATAGAGTTTACCTATCACAACGCGTCCTTTGATTGGCTAATAGAGTTTACCTTATCACAACCTTTCCTTTGGTTATAAGTTTTTTGAAGCTTCGTTCAATTTCGTGACAGAAGAAAATACATTAGGGATTTCAAATTTGTAACAAAAAAAACTAAGATACGACATCTATATTTTTAAGCATGACAAATGAGGTGATAAAATTTTACATTCTGATCCTAGAACGCCTTGATTTTTTTTTCTTTAATTTGTTTTACTTTCTTAGCTTCTCGAATCTTCCAATTCTGCTTTCTAAGCGCTACGAAGTGTTTTGGACCCAAGGATTCTTTATTTCATCTAGTCAATCCGTTGACAGAATCCCAGGAATTGAGTAGTCATTCCGAAAATTCAGCAATCATAGTTTATATGAAAAAGTTGTGTTGTAAATGTAATTGATCTTAGGATAATCATCATTGATCATTACAAATTTAGTTTCATTGTATGAGAATTGAAAACGTGTATAAATCAGTGTGTATAGTAGTGAAAAATTCATTGAGAAAAATATACAAGAAATTTTGCTCAATCTGGTGCCGTCTCCAATTGTTTCTTGTTCTCTGCTCTTCATTTACACATGGTATCAGAGCAGTAGATCATCTCAATCAAAATAAAATATCTTCGAAATCTGTTGGCTTAGAAAGGGCCTTCGTCATTGAGTTCTTGAGGCTCAGAAGACCAAGTTCATCACTGCCCCTTACTTACCTTCCTTGGCTTACTTAACCCAGTATCTGTCTTTACCCGTTTGGCTAAATTAACCCAGTATTTGTCCTTACTTGTTCAATACCTGCAATCCAGAAAAACATGTCACAAATCCCAGAAACCAGCCATGACACCACTGAAACTAAGCCTAACTTCCCTGATATCTCTAAACAATTTGTCAGATTCCTACAACAAAACATGAATCTGACTCCACCACCGCCACAGCCTGCAAATCTCTTCATAAAAATGAAACTGAACCATGCCAACTACGCTTTATGGTGTAGACTTATGAAGATTGCTCTAGGGGGCAGGAGGAGGAGATCCCACATAACAGAGGTCCCTCCACCCCCCCACCCACTGATCCTGCTTATCCCGTATGGGAACAAAGTGACCAACTTGTGTTTACATGGCTCATTGATAATATAGATGATACCCTTCTAAACAATGTCTCAAAATATACTACGGCTAAAGCTCTTTGGGACGGTTTAGCGGTTACATATGGGTCAGGCAGTGACCCTCTGCAAACTTTCGATCTCCACAAGCAATGCTATACCATCAAGCAAAACAATCGCCCTCTGGAGGCATTGTGGGATCAATTTCAGGGAATATAGATGACAATTGATTCCATGGACCCCAACCCCATAGAATTACCGAAGGACATTGCCACTTACAACCGGAAAATTAAAGAACAACGATTGTATCAATTGCTATTAGCACTTGATGACAAATATGCAGATACGAAGAAAGAACTTCTGAAACAAGACCCAAGGCCGACATTGGAGATGGCATATAATGAGTTCAGACGCTCAGGAGTTCAAAATGAAGTCTTAGCCCCTTCAGATTCAAGATCCTTATATGGGATCGGTCAGGGCTTGTCTGTGAAGCCATCATCGGACCAACGGAGACAGAGAGGAGGAAATGAGGCTACCCACTCAAGAGTTCCATCACAACGTGGCAAGGAAGACAAATCTTCCTTAGAATGCACGTATTGCAAGAAAAGAGGGCATACAACAGACAAATGTTTTCAGATTCATGGATTTCCAGAGTGGTCGGATGATTTCAAGAAGAAATCTCAAGCCTCTGCAGCACAGGCTGCTAATGAGAGCAGCTCCGGCAACAGGAAGACCACGGAGGGCCAAGATCGGAGCAGCATAGGAGAGCAAAGCAGTGTAGCCATGGTGGTTGCAGGAGGAGAGACCGAAGACAGAGGTAGAAGGGTTAAGGTCACCCCTAACCCTAAACTCAACTTAAATACTCCCTCCTTAATTAAATTTGCGTCCGGTACCCCTGAAGTTCGTAATAACATTCTTTCAGTCTATGAGGTTTCTGTGCAGGTCAAACCAACCCCCAGATATTTGAAACAGTCTCGTTAGTCCCTGAATTCTCTTATATTTCAAGAAAGCCCCCGAGATTACAAACACTTACTCCTGGCTCTCAGACAACAAATCAAATTTCAAAAAGGCCCCTGCAGTCTAACACCTCATCCATTTTAACCCTCAATCTTATTAACTCATCAAATTCCGTACCACTTCCTTATGCCACTTAAGCCAAGGAACTCCGCAGTGGATATTCGACTGCGGAGCCACTGACACTATGACATACGACAAATCCGATCTTACCACTTACACTTCACCAACCAAGACCACCGTTGAAACTACTAATGGAGCCTCCATTCCAGTCATGGGTGGTAGCTCTATCTCTATCACCCCAAACATTGCCCTTGATAAGTGTCTTTATGTCCCGTCTTTATCTACTAAATTACTTTCTATTAGCCAGCTTACTAAAACCCTAGATTGCATTGTTCTGATGTATCCTAATTTTTGCCTTGTTCAGGAAATTCATACGAGGAAGATCATTGGGCGTGGTACTGAATGCCGAGGGCTGTACTTTGTTGATGCAGTGGCACAACAAGGACAGTCTAATCTTGCCACCGGAATAGCCAGTCGACAGGTGTGGTTATGGCATCGTCATCTAGGGCATCCCTCATTTGGTTATTTAAATCGTCTTTTTCCTACATTATTTATATCTAAGACTGGTAATCTTACTTGTGACACGTGCCTTCGGGCTAAACAAACTAGAGCATCCTACTTTGCCAATAATATCCGAGTTGATCAAATGTTTTCTTTTGTTCATTCTGACGTATGAGGCCCCTCACCATATAATACCCCCTTGATTTCTGTTAGTATATACTATTTGTTGACGATTTCTCTCGCATGACATGGCTATATATTATGATACAAAAATCAGAAGTCTCCCAGAAATTCATTCATTTTTACAAAATGATACACACCCAGTTCAATACAAAAATACAAATACTTCGTTCTGATAATGGGACTGAATATCTAGATGGGAGTCTTAGACAGTTTTTTGCTGATAACGGTATTATCCATCAAACTTCGTGCCCTTATACACCTGAACAAAATGGGTAGCTGAACGGAAAAATCGGATTATTCTTGAAATGACCCGGGTCATGATGTATGACTCACATGTCCCAATGAGTTTTTGGCTAGAAGGTGTTTCTACTGCTACATATCTCATCAATCGCCTACCCACCGAAATCCTTAATTACCAAACACCCCTTCATACATTATCCTCTCAACACAAGATTCCATCCCTCTTTACCCTACCACTACGAGTGTTTGGATGCACAGTCTTTGTTCATACTCTCCAACATGAACGCACCAAACTCGATCCATGTGCTGAGAAATGCATTTTTGTCGGCTACGCTACTACATAAAAGGGTTATCAGTGCTGTAATCCTTGTGCCCATCGCATTCATATGACCATGGATTGCATCTTTCTTGAAACCGAATACTATTACACCCTCCAATCTCGGGTTCAGGGGAGAATCCATCTGAGGGAACTCTCGATTGGCTGGTTTCATCACCCACCTACTCGACGGCCATTCCAACACGGCAAGTAGATGGCACCGACTGCGCCATAGCTCCCAACAATGTGCCACCGACACCAGAATCACCTTGTGATCCTCCAACGGTGACTGAAGAAGCACATATAACATTTCTTGATAGAAATAACGAACAATGTAGTCTAGAGGTTTGCATAATCCCAGAAAATAGCCCGAATAACCTTGATATTAGTACACAAACTCTCAATACAAACACCTCTCCAGATCACTATACTGCACCAGAAACACACACTGATACAAATGTTCTTACTGAACAGCAGCAGGTACGGACTTTGCCACCCAGAAGCAAGCGAGGAAAACCTCTAGAACGATACTCTCCTGAAAGAATATCTCGAGCATCCAGGTCCCAATGAGAACACCTATGGACGGAGTATCAGACCTAGCTCAGTGTTTTTTTGTGTCGCTTTGTGCAGAACAGGTACCTCGAACCGTCGAAGAAGCTCAAGCTCAAACAGCATGGATGGCGAAGACATAGTGTGAAGCTCAGTCGTAGGTGCATGAATCTGAGAACTGAGATACGTATTTGACTATACGTATCTTAGGGAATAGGGAA
>AP025051.1:23357795-23532008 GCA_036186865.1 Eustoma russellianum
GGGCAGGCCATGGCGAAGACATAGTGTGAAGCTCAGTCGTAGGTGCATGAATCTGAGAACTGAGATACGTATTTGACTATACGTATCTTAGGGAATAGGGAATATCCGATTTGACCTATGGACGCGAACGTAGAGGTAGGTTTAACCGGATCTACTTCATCAAATGAGCGAACTCCATATTTGCAGTACCACCTCCAATTGAATCTCTTTTATTTGTTTTGTGATTTTGGAGGCCATGGAAACATAAATGAAAGTGCTGGAGAAAAATCAAACATGGAAAAGGTGTCCTCTTCCCTATGGAAAGAAACTAGTTATATGTTGTTGGGTGTTCACAATCAAGTACAGGGCAGATGGAAGTATAGAAAGACACAAGACCAGATTGGTAGCCAAAGGATATACCCAGACATATGTCGTTGATTACTCAGAAACCTTTTCACCTTTAGCCCGTATTGACACAATCAGAGTTTTGTTCTCCATTGCAGTAACTCAAAATTGGTCTCTCCACCAGTTCGACGTCAAAAATGCTTTTCCACATAGTGATTTGAAAGAAGAAGTATATATGGAGCCACCTCCTAGTTTTTCTGCAGGTACCAAGACAAAAGAAGTTTGTAGACTCAGGAAGGCATTATACGAGCTAAAACAATCTCCTTGAGCTTGGTTTGGAAGATTTACTGAAGTTATGCAACAAGATGGTTACCGTCAAAGCAATGCAGATCATACATTGTTTATCAAGAGAAAAAAGAGGTTTGGTTACATGTTTAATAATTTATGTAGATGATATGGTAATTACATGGAATGATAATGAAGAAATGGCCCGTCTCCGAAAGCATTTGTTCACCAAATTTGAAATGAAGGACCTTGGAGGACTGAAGTACTTCGTCGGCATTGAAGTCCTGAGATCAAAGACTGGGATCTATATCTCGCAGCAAAAGTACATTTTGGATCTTCTGACTGAAGTTGGAATGCTAGACTGTAAATCATGTGACAGTCCTTTGGCAGTAAATCATAAGTTGCAAGTAACTAATGGAGTTCCCTGTGCAGATAAAGGACAGTATCAGCAATTACTAGGAAAGCTAATCTATTTATCACACACACGGCCTGGCATTGCCTTTGTAGTAAGTATCATCAGTCAGTTCATGCATGATCCTCAGGAACACCATATGGATGCAGTCGGACGTATATTGCAATATCTGAAACACACACCAGGAAGAGGTATCGTTTTCCGGAATAATGGAAACTTAAAGATTCAAGGCTATACCGATGCTGATTGGGCAGGAGACTTGGCTGATCGAAAGTCTACATCGGGATATTTTACGATGGTGGGAGGAAACCTGGTAACCTGGAGGAGCAAGAAGCAAAATGTGGTTGCACTCTCGAGTGCCGAAGCTAAATTTAGTGGAATTGCCATGGGAGTCACGGAGATACTCCGGATACAAAAGTTGTTCAAAGACATTGGGCTGCAAGTTAATCTACCCACACCGCTACTGTGCGAAAAGATAGAAGGAGGAATTATTGATCTACTGTTTGTTCGATCAGAGGATCAGTTATCAGATGTATTGACCAAAGCAGTTAATAGAAGGGCGTTTGAAGTTGTTCTATGCAAGTTAAATGTCGTTGATTCCACGAATCAACTTGAGGGGGAGCGTTAACAAAATCCCAGGAATTGAGTAGTCATCCGAAAATTCAGCAATCATAGTTTATATGGAAAGATTGTGTTGTAAATGCAATTGATCTCAGGATAATCATCATTAATCATTACAGATTTAGTTTCTTTGTATGAGAATTGAAAACATGTATAAATCGGTGTGTATAGTAGTGAAAAATTCATTGAGAAAAATATACAAGAAATTTTGCTCAATCCGGTGCCTTCTCCAATTGTTTCTTATTCTCTGCTCTTCATCTACAAATAATCAAAGTATGACAAGTAAAATTTAATCATCTTTCTTTTATCACATATAATTGTGTGGTTGGTTTAATAAGAAGTACTACACAAATTTTAAGATGCTTCAAGAATAATCACGTAACATCCTATTAGTTACTCTACACCCAGTAAATGATAGAAACATGCAGACAGACTCTTTGCTTTCCACATAATCACTTAAATGATATAATATCTTTTACTTAAATGTCAATTTTCTGTTAGGTGTCGGAATTACGGAGTAACTAATAAAATACTACATACTTACTACTAAAACACCACAGAAGTAGTGTAATTTAGATTATACTTTCTACATGCGAGCAGTCGTTTCTAGAAGTTCATATCTTACATGAGTTGTTACTTGTGAAAACTATGCAGCAATTATTGACTTTTCTGTACTAATCTCTCTTGAGGCCTTTTAAAAGATAGAGAGCACTATGAATATCAATTTAGATTTTAACTATTAGATATCGTTTTATATCTAGAAACCCATTTTAATATGTACCAACTTGGGAGGGGGAAAAATACAACATCACGAGACATCCTGCATTTTATAAGTTGTATAAAAATCTTGTAGTTTTTTTTAATTATTATTTTATAGTTTTTTATAGTAAAACTTACAAATGGTTTACAATGCCATAAACGCAGATATTCTTCAACTTGGGATGACTTGTTTATAAGACATATGGGTACAAAAGTTGTGAATGATCATGTGGAAGGCAATATTGATTGCAGTCTTTTGCATTCTAATATTCTTGGGAAAGAAAGTAAGCTATGAGGCAGCATAGAGCCTAGAAGCTGGTGGGGAAGGTTAAACTATAAAGATAGTTTGGTGATGATAGAATCAAATAGTTTGTAACATAATGGCATCTTTGCTCCCTCATTTCTAGGCTTTGGGAGGATTTATTATTAGCTGCAAAGTGTAAAAAAGTGGAAGGCTGGAGGGGCCTTCATAGAGAATCTGCTTGAAGATTAAAGCACTAACAAAAAGATACATTGAGATCAATGCAACCACAACAACCAAGATGCCCCTTTCTGTTTATGTATTTCTTTTTTTTTTTTTTTGGGGGGGGGGAGGGGTTATTCGTTCTTATGATTTTGCTTTTCCTTTTTCTTGTGGTCGTTTTTTCAGTCAATTATTCAAATATTTGTAGCCTCCAATGTGGAAAAAGCGTCTCATAGATGCTTTATGAATATTTTGCATTCGAAGGCAAGATATTCCCTAGGAATCTTCATCACTCTTGTGAGATTCTGCATTTCTGATGATTGCATTTAACAAGAAGCTCGACTTATTTCTAACGTGTCATGTGATCCATGATCTTGATTGAAAACACTCTACCAAGTGAAGTTTATTATTTATAATTAACTGATATGTAACAGAGTTTCAGAATAGTCTATAAATCAGGTATAAGTCCGATCAAACTTTCATCGGTAAGATATAATAAACGAAACAAAAAGTGACATTACTGTGAACCAAAAATTTAGGACGGATTAGAATCATGTACGTGTTTGTAAAATGATTAGTTTTGATGATTCACAACCTAGGTAAAATAATATAAAATTGATCCAAGCACTAAACACTTAAGCACTTGAATAATAAGGGTTCAAGGGCAAACTTCTGTTGCGAATCTGCAAACTTAAAAGTAATGCATGGGTGAACGTTTGGCATGTGTTTTAAACGTTTGAGTGGTCAAATCCTGTAAAACGCCAAGCAATATCTCATTTTATGAGATGACCATTCAACCCTTAACCGTCGATAATGCACTTCAGCTACGTCATAGTCACTCCATTTATCTTGAGCAGCAAAATGAGTCAATGACGCAGAGAATTATATTTGCTTTTCTGTATTTCATCTTTGTACCTGTTGTGAGCACATTGTGCACATGTCAGCACAAGTATGGACCAGTAAGTATGATGGATATTCATATCAAGAAGTTTATTTGCGCCATGTGACGCTATAGCATTTAGATGGTTGAAATTTGATTGTGCGTTTACTTGAGTTAATTCATATATACACTTAAAAGCTTTAGGTGGTAGCAACCAATCTCATATAAACGAATCTTTTCTTCTTTCTACTCACACAAGTATAGGATAAAATCTCAACTCCTCTCACGTAGCTATGTGCTTTGATATACACACATCTAAACCTCATCCCTAACAAGCCTCGAGTTGTGCAGGGAAAAAAAACCGTACTTGGGTTAGGGAGATTTATATTAATTGTTAGAACATGTTGAGTTTTGATGATTTGCACAACTTTGGCACATTGAACAACCCATTAGGCGCTTCATGTTTGTTGTTTGAAGTCAGTACACTTCGAACGCCTACATTAGGCGCTTAATGTACATTGGTGGACTCCAGTACACTTCGAACGCCTAGATTAGGCGCTTTATGTGATGTGTCTGGATCTGCGAACACTTCGAACGCCTAGATTAGGCACTTCATATGTGTGTTTGAAAAACAGGACACTTTGAACGCCTAATTAGGCACTTTATGTGACCTGTTGAAAAGTGCGAACACTTTGAACGCCTCTTTAGGCGCTTTATGCAGTCCACTATGCCAAAAGTACTTTTCCCCTGGCTGGGCACGTACTCCTAAGTACTTTCTCTGAGTAAAAGTCAGAGTTAGTTCGAACAAGCATGAAGTGCCACATTAAGCGCTTCATGTGACTTCGAACGACTTAAGAAGCCCACATTAGGCGCTTGATGTGACTTCGAACGACTGTTCATTTTCACATCAAGCGCTCAATGTCACTTCGAACGCCTGTGCTTTTGCACATTAGGCGCTTCATGTGACCAACGTTACAAAGGTCTTGAACTTCACTTTTTAACATCAGTTGACTCTTTGTACCCTCTCTTTTTAGTGTCTTTCTTGCAGGCTCCTCTCTGTTGAAGCTTTCCAGGTTTCCTTTCTTGGCATTCAATTTGAAATTTCTCCAAGAATGTTGCTACATGCCAAAGGGAGATCTCCAATGATGAGAACTCACCAACACATGATGCCAAAACCCATTAATGTCAGTGCAGAGGGTTTCAAACGGGAAGAAACTTTGAAGTTGATAAAATAGGGTTTCTTCCACATTCTTCTCCAACTTTCTACTCCACAAGCTCTCAAGTTCTCTCAAGCTCAAGCTCTCAAAATTTTGTATATCTTTACTTTATTGTTGAGAGTGATTATTGTAAGAAGAAGAGTCTTCTTCTTGGTGAGATTTTCTGTGAGAGATTTGGTAGATTGTTGGTCAAGGAGCAAGGGTGCTCTTTGTTTAAGTTTTCTAAACTTTGAAGGGTTAGTTGATAGTGTGTGGTGCACTATTCTCCCTACAAGATTTCTTTGAGGGCAAAGAAGATCTTTGGAGGCTAAACTTCAAAGTGTTAGAATTCTTGGTTGTGGTCTAGGCAAGGTGCCTAGTTTGTATTCTCTTGATTTTGTTTTTGGTTGTTGTTTCCCCCAAAAGAAATAACAATCCCCATTTCAAAAATCCTTCTTGTGAAACATCAAGAAGGTAGAGGAGTAGAGTCTCTTGACTTGAACCTCTATACATACTCGTGTTCTTTATTGTCTTTCAAGTTTTATCTTTCTAAAGAACACATCCAAGTATTGGTTGCACTCAAAAACGAAAAATAGCCACAAAATATCCATACTTGGTGAACACACTATTCAACCCCCCCTTCTAGTGTGTTCTAAGGGACCTAACATTAATGCCACCATATTCAAGTGACATGTGAGCTTATATCGATAAAGTTGTTTCTCAAACCATGTAGAACTCCGATAATAGGCTTATATGAGCTGAGACATATATCAATCCAAAACTTTAAGATATTTGGTGGTGATACATAATGTTTATATTAACATATTTATTTTTTCTATTCAATGAATATGACATAGTTTGGGCTTGTTAGCAGAAGAGCTATGGCTTTTGATAGTGATAACTATTTATCTTGTTCTTATTGTGACAGAAGTTGATCAATAAGAAAAAGTAGTAGCATATCTATTTCAAAAACAACTTGGTTGTGTTTTAGGTTTGTAACGATCACTCTAAAGGGAGGAGGGGAAAGAACAGAATGTCGGATAATTTTTCAAATTTTCTCAGTTTAGCTCATACCAACTCAAATGTTATCCAAAATAAGAAAGAAGAAGATGAGAAACCATGAATAGAGACACAATATTTATAGTGGTTCGAATATCTTTGATTATACCGCACTACCACTTTGTTGTCAAAGTAGGTTTTTAACAACAACCATAAGTGTAGCGCCCCGCTCCCGAGCCCTAGCATCGAGAACAGTACACCCGTCGTAGCCTACTACGAGGACTACAAGGCGTCGTTCAAACTTCTTTACACGTCAGAACTGACGTAGAAATTTTTTTCACGGAAACGATAATTAAAGAAATAAACGTCTTGTTTAAATTAAATCCATCAGAATAAAATCAAGTACAAGGGTTGACGAAACCAGTTAAGTCAAGTATGAAATACTAAAATCAAACAATAAGCCTATGTGGAGGTCTATCTGACTACTACAAGAAACAAGCTCCCGGCCAACAAGATCCTGTCTCGAGCCCAGCTCACACTCCCCAGCTCGCGAAATCTGTCCCGTCCTCGATAAACACATATACTCATAATCCTGCTCACCTGTGGAGGGGAGGCAGGGGGGTGAGTGATAGGAGTCATCATAGGTTACCCGTCTCTCCCGAAAAGGGACTGTCACATACTAAGTCAGGTAAACTCATAAAGCACGTAAAGCATAAAAAGATTAAAAAAAATAAAGCAGATAGAGCATAAATAAAGAAATAGCACATACCCGACCCGATTCGTATCCCAAAACGTAGCACTAAAACAACTTAACAACAAAGTCACCGATAATCACAACAATAACATATGCAGTGCGCAACTTCATGATGTATGCTCTTCTATCTCCGTGTCACACGCAGTCATTTATTGTCACACATTATGCTCTTTCTTTTTCATGTTATGCTATGCATGTCCCGGGTCCTATTAGGTGAAGGTAACCATTATTACCAACACACATCACATGCCTCGTAAGGCCACACGTCCCGTAGGACCACACGGCTCATAAGCCAAATGCAATGCTTGTGCCATGAATGCTTCACACTTTCACACTTCCGGTTCCCTTATGTTGCATGCTCCGTTCTATGTTGCGTATTACCTACATTGCGTAGTTACCCTATGTTGCGTGGGTTCATTACTGTATTTTATCTTCTACCGTTATTTTATCTTTCGAGACTTTATTTTATGTTTCTACACTTTATTTTATTTTCCTAGGCTTTCAAACACTTAAGTCTTTTATTTAATCACTTTTATCTTCGCTACTATTTTATTTCTTTTATTTTTAATTTATTTAATCGGTTTCTAAATTTTCCTATTTATAGAACCTTATTAATGTTGATTAAATCAAATATAAATATCTATCTATATTCAACAAATTTCCATATTAATCACATTTCAGTTTATTTTATATATATATATATATATATATATATATATATATATTCTTTTTTCGGCCACCACTTCCGTTAGTTAATGTAAATATTTTATTATATATAATTTTTTAATTCTCTTTTATTTTAATTACTGAGTTTAATCAATTGATTAATAAATAACTTTCTTTATTTATTTTAATTAAGATTTTATTATATTAACAGGCCCCTTATTATTATTTCCGACCTTGTTACAAAGTTTGGCCCTCTTGCACAATCTGGCCCGCTGGCAGCCGTGGCCCACTGGGCTGCTGGCCTGCGAGGCGCCAGGCAACCCTCTTTTTCTTTTTCGACGCGATTTGGGCCGGCCTATTGACAGAGGCTGGCCCGCTAAGACTGGTCTTTTCTCACAATGTTTCCCTTTCTTTTTCAATTGTTGTTAACACTATGAAGGGGGTGTGGGTCAATTAAAGGGGATTTTAATTAATGGAGGGGGAGGGGCCAAAAGTTTGGGAGTTGGGAGGGAGTTATGGGGTAGTGGAGAGTGATTTGGGGGGAGGTTATGGGTAGTTTTAGAATAATTAATTATTATTATTAGTTTTTTTATTCAGATTTTTTTAAAATTTAATTAGTATTACCTATTTTTTTCCTTTTAAAAAAATGCGGTTATGACATTCTACCTCCCTTACAAAAAGTTTCGTCCTCGAAACTTGCATATTACATAGTCAATACTTAATTTAGTTATACTTGATCCTTTCACCTAGATAAATATCAAGCCAATTATCCCATCTGTTTTTCACCATGCTAAACACTTCACTTCTTTATCACAGGCTAAGGTGTCAAAATCATTCCTTGTACACCTAGACAGTAATTTTTGATCCATTGTCCTTTTTGCTTATTAAAATCATTATCGAATCTATCTATGGTTATCGAATCAACCTTAAGTGTATTGTCATCACATTAATGGTTCTACAACCCAATCATCGGTCTATAACTTACTTATCTCTACGGTCCTCAGCAACCCTTGTAAATCAGTTCTTAGGTGTACTACAATCTTTGACTTAACGCCTTATTCACAAGACTCATCTCTTGAATTGTATGTATTTTCAGAATATGTTTTACTCTACTATGATTCAATTTAGTCATCGCTAGTATCCCACAAGGTGATCCAGTCCTTATAGAGCTCAATCCCCTAAATTAATTCATTATAATTACCATATATATACTTCTACTTATACCACTTGATGTGTATTACTCAACTTATCGCAACCTACAGTTTCGGATTTCTTAAACTCATTATATATGATTCATCCCCCTAGTAGCCAAAGTGTTAGAATTCTTGGTTGTGGTCTAGGCAAGGTGCCTAGTTTGTATTCTCTTGATTTTGTTTTTGGTTGTTGTTTCCCCCAAAAGAAATAACAATCCCCATTTCAAAAATCCTTCTTGTGAAACATCAAGAAGGTAGAGGAGTAGAGTCTCTTGACTTGAACCTCTATACATACTCGTGTTCTTTATTGTCTTTCAAGTTTTATCTTTCTAAAGAACACATCCAAGTATTGGTTGCACTCAAAAACGAAAAATAGCCACAAAATATCCATACTTGGTGAACACACTATTCAACCCCCCCTTCTAGTGTGTTCTAAGGGACCTAACAATTGGTATCAGAGCCTCATCTTGCTTATTTGAGTCCAAATACAAGATTTGATCATTTCTAGTATGGATCCCTTTATTTTTGATGACTTGGGTTCTCCTAGTGCTGAAACCTCCAGAAGAAGGAGGCAGGAAACCCTATTCCCTTCTATCTCAAATGTTCATGTTAAAGTTCCCATGTTTGACCCTTTAAACTACCCACTGTGGAAGTCAAACATGGAAACGTACTTGCGTTCTTGTTCTCACAGAATATGGGTTGAGGTCTCAAGAGGATCTATGATTCCCATTGATATTGATGATCCTACTCCTGAGGAAGAGTTCCAGTTGGCCATAAATAGCAAGGCTCTTGCTATTTTAAATAGCTCTCTTTCCACAAATGAGAGAGCTCAGATTCAAGGTGTCCAATCCGCACATGAGGCTTGGACAAAGCTTGAGATGATCCACGAAGGAACATCTCAAGTAGGAAAGGCCAAAAGGAGACAGTTGATAAAAAAATTTTACAACTTCACTGTCCCCAAAGGTGAAAAGATTGAAGAGTCCATCCAAAGATTCACCAAGCTTGTCAACCTTCTCAAAGCGGTTGGCAAGAAGATAGAACAAGAAGATTTGAATCATTGCTTCCTAAACAGTTTAGGAAGAGAATGGAACGCGAAAGTGACGGCCATTGAGGAGTCCAAGGATCTTGAAACAATCACCTTGGACGAGTTATACGGGAATCTCATCACTTATGAGATTCATTTGGATGCACAAGAGAAGAATGATCCTATTCGCCAATCTTCAAAGGCGTTGGTAGTAGAGTCGGAGGACTCGGATGATGAAGTCGGACTTCTTGTCAAAAGATTCCGACGTATTGCGAGAAAGAATGGTGACGAAGCAAGGAGATTCGTCAAGGAAAGATATCCCAAGGACAAGGTGAAGGACCAAGAGAATAAATGTTATAAATGTGGGAAGCTTGGTCACTTCATGAAGGATTGTCGGGTGAAGGAGCCGCAACTCAAAGACAAGAAGGCCATCTACCAAAGGAAGAAGGCTTTGCAAGCGGAGGTAGCCCATTGGGAGAGTTTTCTTTCCGGATCCGAAAGCGACAATGGCGATAGAGATGATCTTGCACTCACGGGGGTGGTGGAAGATGATCTCGACAAGGAATTCTTTGCACTCATGGCCATCGACGATGACAAGGAGGTATGCAATATTTCATCTCATTATAAATTTATTGATGAACGAGATGATTTAATACAAGAAAATGATCTCCTTGATTTAAAATATCAACGTGTCAAGAAAGAGTTTAGAGCATGCATAAATGAATATAATGACACGTTAGAAAATCACATTGCATTGCAACTTGAGCATGACATATTTTTAACAATGCATGTGATTGCACTTGAAGAGAAACATGATTTGATGAAATCATGTGCTCAAGACCTTGAGGATAAGAAAAATGATTCAAGGGTAGGTGCTAAAGAGATAGAGAATAAAGATGCATCTAGGCCAAGCATGAAAGTCAAACCTAGTGTCATGTATGCATCTAAGAAGGGAAACAAAAAGGAACAAACACAAGTGATAAAGGAGTCTAAAACCTCCTTGAAGAAGCAAAGGCATATGCCTAAACAAAAGGCTAATGCACCAAAGGTATCACAACCTTTGGTTCATGTTGTGAAACAAAAACCTTCTTCTATTCCAAAGAAGGTGGTTCCTAAGAAGGAAACACGACATATGCCAATGCACAAACATTCGCACAAGCATGCACCAACACACAAGCATACTCCTACATGTTACTATTGCAATAGGAAAGGTCATGTAGAGAGAGTATGTAGAGCTAAGAATAATAAGAATCTTGTGTGGGTGCCGAAAGGCGAGATGAAGGTAACTAACCTTCAAGGACCCAAAACAAAAAGGGTACCAACTTCATATGGTTCTTTTGTAGGCCCTAGCATTCAATGGAGAAAGCGAAGACACGAAGGTCAAATGGGTCGTGGACAGTGGGTGTTCCAACCATATGACGGGAGACAAACGTCTCTTCCATAGACTCACTATGCAAGACGGAGGAGTTGTCCACTTTGGCGGTAGCAAAGGTCAAATCAAAGGACATGGTATTGTGGGTAACGATTCCTTCTCTCTTAGTGATGTCTTATATGTTGTAGGTCTTAAGTTTAACTTGATAAGTGTCAGTCAACTTTGTGATGCTAACTATGAGGTAACGTTTTTGAAAACAAAGTGTGTTGTGAAAAAGGAAGAAAAGATTTTATTTGAGGCTTTGCGTTTCAAAAATATTTACAAGGTTAGCATCAATGATTTGGTTTCTCAAAATGTATCGTGTCTAGTTGCTAAGAATGATTTGACGCAACTATGGCATAGACGTCTCGGACATGTATGTTTCAAAACATTCAAATTTATTTGCAAAAATGAAAAAGTCCGAGGCCTTCCAAAAATGAGTTTTGAAAACAATGACTTATGTGACACTTGTCAAAAGGCGAAACTTGTGAAAACAAGTTTCAAACCCAAGACAAATATTTCCACCTCCAAGCCCCTACAATTGCTTCCTATGGACTTGTATGGGGATGTTGGAACAAGAAGCTTGGGTGGCAAACATTACACCTTCGTGGTAGTAGATGACTATACTCGTTATACGTGGGTGATGTTTCTTGCTAAGAAAAGTGATGCATGTAGTGAGTTTATAAGTCTAAGTAAACGATTGGAAAATCATGTGGGTGACACCATCAAAACCATCCGTAGTGATCGTGGTGGTGAGTTCGATGGTGATTTCGAAAGGTTTTGTGTATCCAAAGGATACTCTCATGACCTTTCGGCACCTAGAACTCCTCAATAAAATGGTGTGGCCGAACGGAAAAATAGAACTCTACAAGAAATGTGTAGAGCAATGTTAAACGAGTTCGGTTTGCCCAAGTATTTTTGGGCCGAAGCGGTTAATGCCGCTTGCCATGTGATCAATCGTGTCTATTTGAGACCATACCTAAATGTGACACCCTATGAGCTTTGGAATGGAAAAGTTCCCAACATTGGGTATTTCAAAGTCTTTGGTTGCAAGTGTTTTATACTTAATACCAAAGATACTTTGGACAAACTTGACCTCAAAGCGGATGAAGGTATCTTTTTAGGTTATGCCTCAAATAGTAAAGCATTTCGTGTTTTCAACAAAAGGAGTCAAAAGGTGGAAGAATCAATCCATGTTAAGTTTAATGAGTCACTTAGTGATGAACCTAAACTTAATGAAGATTGTGTAGAGGATGAAGATGTGACTCCTCAAGAAGAAATTCTTGAGGATGTTCCTATGGTTGTTCCTCAACGAGAAATCGTTGATGATCCTCCAAATGGAAACATCTTTGTTGATTTGAGAGTTGAACCTCTCGAAGGCACTCCCCCACCTTGTGTAAATGAACTTAGTGAGCCACGTAGAAGTGTCTCCTCTACTCATGTTGATTCACAAAATGTAGAAAATGCATCACAAATTCCGGAACATGAGGTTCATGATGATAATGAAGGTTCATCTCTTCCGGAACATGATCAAGAGGAAGTTGGAGGTGATGTCTCAAATCTTCCTAGATCATTTAAGCATAAAAGTTCTCACCCTCAAGAGTTAGTCATAGGTGATTTAAATAGAGGTATCACCACACGAAGGCAATATAGAGAGAATGCATTTGTCTCTCTTATAGAGCCTAAAAATGTTAAAGATGCACTTCTTGATGAAAATTGGATCTTGGCTATGCAAGAAGAATTAAACCAATTTGAAAGAAGTGATGTTTGGGAGTTAGTTCCCAAACCTCACGATCATCCTATTATTGGTACGAAATGGGTTTTTCGTAACAAGATGGATGATCAAGGTAATGTCACTAGAAACAAGGCTAGGTTAGTTGCTCAAGGATACCGTCAAGAAGAAGGTATTGATTTTGATGAGACATTTGCACCCGTAGCACGACTTGAAGCTATTAGAATGTTATTAGCATATGCTTGTTATAGAGATTTTACACTTTACCAAATGGATGTTAAATCCGCGTTCTTGAATGGTGTTATTCAAGAGGAAGTGTATGTTGCACAACCTCCCGGGTTTGAATGTCATGATTCACCACATCATGTCTTCAAACTTAAAAAGGCTCTTTACGGCCTCAAACAAGCTCCAAGAGCTTGGTACGAGAGGTTAAGTACTTTTCTTCTTAATAATGGTTTTTCAAGAGGTAAAGTTGACACTACTTTGTTCATAAAAGAACAAGGTAGGAATCATTTAATTGTTCAAGTATATGTTGATGATATTATTTTTGGTGCTACTAACAATTGTCTTTGTGAGCAATTTGCTAGTCTTATGCAAGGTGAGTTCGAGATGAGCATGATGGGCGAGCTAAACTATTTCCTTGGATTACAAATCAAGCAAACCAAAGATGGTGTGTACATTTCCCAAGCCAAATACACAAGAGATTTGCTCAAAAAATACAACTTTGGTGAAGGAAGAGAGGTGAACACTCCTATGAGCACAAGTGCAAAGCTTGACAAGGATGAAAAGGGAAAGCATGTCGAGGTAACCTTGTATCGTGGCATTATAGGTAGTCTACTTTACTTGACGGCTAGTAGACCCGATATTTTGCATGCGGTATGCTTATGTGCTAGATTTCAAAGTGATCCTAGGGAGATGCATTTTATTGCGGTAAAACGCATCCTTAGATACCTTAGAACTACTTTGAAATTTGGTTTATTTTATCCTAAGAATGCATGTTTTGATTTAAGAGGTTATTGTGACTCCGATTATGCGGGGAGTCTAGTTGATAGAAAGAGCACCTCCGGAACTTGTCAGTTTCTTGGAGATTGTCTCGTTTCTTGGTACTCCAAGAAACAAAACAGTGTGTCTCTCTCTACGGCGGAATCCGAATATGTGTCGGCCGCCTCGTGTTGTGCACAATTATTATGGATGACTAACACGTTAAATGATTATAACATTCACTTCTCAAAAGTGCCAATTTTGTGTGATAACACGTCCGCCATAAATATTGCACAAAATCCCGTCCAACATAGTCGGACCAAGCACATTGAAGTGAGGTATCATTTCATCCGTGATTGTGTACAAAAGAACTTGGTAAGTGTAGAATTTGTTCCTACACATGACCAACTTGCGGACATTTTCACGAAACCCTTGCCTAGCGATGTCTTCTTATCCATAAGAAGTAGGTTGGGGTTACTCAATATGGGTTGATAAAACCATTTTGAGTTCTGAGCACGAAAATTTTAAAAATTTTCAAGATCAGTACACATAAAGCGCTTTATCCCAAATTGTTCAGGCGTTCGATGTCACATCAAGCGCCTGATGCTAAGGATGTCACTCGTTCGAAGTGACATCAGGCGCTTTATTGGGTCGTTTGATGTAAGATTAAGCGCTTGATCTGAGTGTGTTCACTCGTTCGAAGTAACATTAAGCGCTCAATCCTCCTTTCCACTGTCGTTCAATGGGACATTAGGCGCTTCATCCACTTTGTGACGTCGTTCGATGTCACATTAGGCGCTTTAACCCTATTCTTTCACTGTCTTTTCGCCGCCTCTTCAGTTTTCGCGCCTTTCAAGGACCATCAATTCCCAGCCGCCTTTTTCTCTTCCCTCTCTCCCACGTCTGCCTCTTCACCTTCCCCCATACTCTCCAACCCTTCATCTTCTTCCTCTATCCTCTCTCCCACTCTCCCACTTCTCCTTATTTTCTTCTTCCACCATTACTCCTCCAACTCTTTCTCTTCCTCCCTTCACCCTTTAAAATCCAACCTCTCCTCTTTCTTTCTTCTTCACTCTTATCTTCATCTTTTACTCTAAAAGCTTCAAGACCTCTTCTTTTCCAATTCCTTCACAAATGGCTTCCGTTGGTCCTTCCAAACGCCCAAGAACACAAAAGCGAAAACAAACGGCTGGACAAGGCATTGTCGAGCCTCCTGAAATCACAGCCATTCGAGAGGGGCTCACCAAGGATAACTTTCCTTGGCAAAAGAAATTTGATCCCGATATCAAAAAGCCTCCTCGCACCATTGACAAAGGTGCCCATCTCTCCTACTACTCCGGGATGCTATTCCAAGAATGGATAGCATCCAGTCGTCTTGTCATCCCTCTAAAACTGCTCAATCTCAGCAATCTTCCTGAGACGAGCACTGCCTTTGAGATTGTTCCTCTGTTGGAACATCAGGGATGGACATCTCTTTGGTCCAGACCTGACATGCAAAAATACTCCCGCGAGCACACCCGGCTCTTTTATTCAAACTTGTGGGTCACCCCACAATCTGAGTCTCAATCATTTTCCCTCAATTCTGTTATTGATGGTACCTCTCTCAGCTTCACTATTCCTGAAATTTGTGAAGTCTTGAGAATCCGAAACGAGGGATTAACTGATTTTTCCGTATTTGACTGGAGTACCGAATACGGCGTCCGGGAGCAGGACGTTAAATTTGATTTGGGGTATTTCCCCTCCAAGAAGACTCAGAACATGCCGTTGGTGGATCGCATTCTGCTCGCGGTGGTCACCTACTGCATCAATGGTAAGGCCACTAGAAATCCAAGCAACATGGATTTCTATGTTTCTTACCGTCTCAAGCATCTTACCCAGCTGAATCTTGCATGGATCATCATAGAGGTCATGTTTGCAGCTCTCCGAAAAGGGTCGAAAGCCTTGCCTTTTGCCAATATGGTTACAATATTGTTGAAGTCAAAAGGCGTTAATATTTCTGATGAAGACTTGACCCAAGTTGCCAAATCTGAAGTCTATGATCATTACAACATCGCCCAGGCCGTGGACTCGCAGAAGAGGAAGGCCACCACTATTCCAGATGCAGAAGAGGTCGAGGAAGGACCTCAAGATACCGCCAGTGGTAGTAATTCTTCGGAATTACTATCACGCATTGCTGCCCTTGAACAAACCGTTCAGCAGTTGCATCTTCGAGATGCTGAGCATGAAGCTCGGCATGCGCGAAATGAACTGCGCATGACTGCATTTCGCAATGCATTCATGCAGATCAGTCCATGGGCTCTTCCTCCTAATTTTGATGATTTAGGGGGAGAAAGTGGTGGTGGTGGTACTGGTGGTGATGGTGATGCTGCTGGTGGAGGTGCTGGTGATGCTGCTGGTGGTGCTGGTGGATCCATGGGTGGATTCACTGATTTTGCCGCTAGTGTAGGATTTGGCTTTAGTGGGTTCACACCACCAAGTGGTGGTGCTATGTAAATTTTTTTTGTTTATTGGTGTTAATTGTCTTTCCTGCAATTATTGAATGAAAATTTTATAACTTGAATTTATTGTTGATGTTCATTAAAATTGTCTCATCATCTCATTGTGTTCAAGTTATTTTTTTATTACACTCAGTGAGGGGGAGCATATATTAAGGGGGAGCTTTTGATAAGTTATGCATATTGTGAAATCATCAAAAAGAGGGAGAATGTTAGAACATGTTGAGTTTTGATGATTTGCACAACTTTGGCACATTGAACAACCCATTAGGCGCTTCATGTTTGTTGTTTGAAGTCAGTACACTTCGAACGCCTACATTAGGCGCTTAATGTACATTGGTGGACTCCAGTACACTTCGAACGCCTAGATTAGGCGCTTTATGTGATGTGTCTGGATCTGCGAACACTTCGAACGCCTAGATTAGGCGCTTCATGTGTGTGTTTGAAAAACAGGACACTTTGAACGCCTAATTAGGCGCTTTATGTGACCTGTTGAAAAGTGCGAACACTTTGAACGCCTCTTTAGGCGCTTTATGCAGTCCACTATGCCAAAAGTACTTTTCCCCTGGCTGGGCACGTACTCCTAAGTACTTTCTCTGAGTAAAAGTCAGAGTTAGTTCGAACAAGCATGAAGTGCAACATTAAGCGCTTCATGTGACTTCGAACGACTTAAGAAGCCCACATTAGGCGCTTGATGTGACTTCGAACGACTGTTCATTTTCACATCAAGCGCTCAATGTCACTTCGAACGCCTGTGCTTTTGCACATTAGGCGCTTCATGTGACCAACGTTACAAAGGTCTTGAACTTCACTTTTTAACATCAGTTGACTCTTTGTACCCTCTCTTTTTAGTGTCTTTCTTGCAGGCTCCTCTCTGTTGAAGCTTTCCAGGTTTCCTTTCTTGGCATTCAATTTGAAATTTCTCCAAGAATGTTGCTACATGCCAAAGGGAGATCTCCAATGATGAGGACTCACCAACACATGATGCCAAAACCCATTAATGTCAGTGCAGAGGGTTTCAAACGGGAAGAAACTTTGAAGTTGATAAAATAGGGTTTCTTCCACATTCTTCTCCAACTTTCTACTCCACAAGCTCTCAAGTTCTCTCAAGCTCAAGCTCTCAAAATTTTGTATATCTTTACTTTATTGTTGAGAGTGATTATTGTAAGAAGAAGAGTCTTCTTCTTGGTGAGATTTTCTATGAGAGATTTGGTAGATTGTTGGTCAAGGAGCAAGGGTGCTCTTTGTTTAAGTTTTCTAAACTTTGAAGGGTTAGTTGATAGTGTGTGGTGCACTATTCTCCCTACAAGATTTCTTTGAGGGCAAAGAAGATCTTTGGAGGCTAAACTTCAAAGTGTTAGAATTCTTGGTTGTGGTCTAGGCAAGGTGCCTAGTTTGTATTCTCTTGATTTTGTTTTTGGTTGTTGTTTTCCCCAAAAGAAATAACAATCCTCATTTCAAAAATCCTTCTTGTGAAACATCAAGAAGGTAGAGGAGTAGAGTCTCTTGACTTGAACCTCTATACATACTCGTGTTCTTTATTGTCTTTCAAGTTTTATCTTTCTAAAGAACACATCCAAGTATTGGTTGCACTCAAAAACGAAAAATAGCCACAAAATATCCATACTTGGTGAACACACTATTCAACCCCCCCTTCTAGTGTGTTCTAAGGGACCTAACATTAATGCCACCATATTCAAGTGACATGTGAGCTTATATCGATAAAGTTGTTTCTCAAACCATGTAGAACTCCGATAATAGGCTTATATGAGCTGAGACATATATCAATCCAAAACTTTAAGATATTTGGTGGTGATACATAATGTTTATATTAACATATTTATTTTTTCTATTCAATGAATATGACATAGTTTGGGCTTGTTAGCAGAAGAGCTATGGCTTTTGATAGTGATAACTATTTATCTTGTTCTTATTGTGACAGAAGTTGATCAATAAGAAAAAGTAGTAGCATATCTATTTCAAAAACAACTTGGTTGTGTTTTAGGTTTGTAACGATCACTCTAAAGGGAGGAGGGGAAAGAACAGAATGTCGGATAATTTTTCAAATTTTCTCAGTTTAGCTCATACCAACTCAAATGTTATCCAAAATAAGAAAGAAGAAGATGAGAAACCATGAATAGAGACACAATATTTATAGTGGTTCGAATATCTTTGATTATACCGCACTACCACTTTGTTGTCAAAGTAGGTTTTTAACAACAACCATAAGTGTAGCGCCCCGCTCCCGAGCCCTAGCATCGAGAACAGTACACCCGTCGTAGCCTACTACGAGGACTACAAGGCGTCATTCAAACTTCTTTACACGTCAGAACTGACGTAGAAATGTTTTTCACGGAAACGATAATTAAAGAAATAAACATCTTGTTTAAATTAAATCCATCAGAATAAAATCAAGTACAAGGGTTGACGAAACCAGTTAAGTCAAGTATGAAATACTAAAATCAAACAATAAGCCTATGTGGAGGTCTATCTGACTACTACAAGAAACAAGCTCCCGGCCAACAAGATCCTGTCTCGAGCCCAGCTCACACTCCCCAGCTCGCGAAATCTGTCCCGTCCTCGATAAACACATATACTCATAATCCTGCTCACCTGTGGAGGGGAGGCAGGGGGGTGAGTGATAGGAGTCATCATAGGTTACCCGTCTCTCCCGAAAAGGGACTGTCACATACTAAGTCAGGTAAACTCATAAAGCACGTAAAGCATAAAAAGATTAAAAAAAATAAAGCAGATAGAGCATAAATAAAGAAATAGCACATACCCGACCCGATTCGTATCCCAAAACGTAGCACTAAAACAACTTAACAACAAAGTCACCGATAATCACAACAATAACATATGCAGTGCGCAACTTCATGATGTATGCTCTTCTATCTCCGTGTCACACGCAGTCATTTATTGTCACACATTATGCTCTTTCTTTTTCATGTTATGCTATGCATGTCCCGGGTCCTATTAGGTGAAGGTAACCATTATTACCAACACACATCACATGCCTCGTAAGGCCACACGTCCCGTAGGACCACACGGCTCATAAGCCAAATGCAATGCTTGTGCCATGAATGCTTCACACTTTCACACTTCCGGTTCCCTTATGTTGCATGCTCCGTTCTATGTTGCGTATTACCTACATTGCGTAGTTACCCTATGTTGCGTGGGTTCATTACTGTATTTTATCTTCTACCGTTATTTTATCTTTCGAGACTTTATTTTATGTTTCTACACTTTATTTTATTTTCCTAGGCTTTCAAACACTTAAGTGTTTTATTTAATCACTTTTATCTTCGCTACTATTTTATTTCTTTTATTTTTAATTTATTTAATCGGTTTCTAAATTTTCCTATTTATAGAACCTTATTAATGTTGATTAAATCAAATATAAATATCTATCTATATTCAACAAATTTCCATATTAATCACATTTCAGTTTATTTTATATATATATATATATATATATATATATTCTTTTTTCGGCCACCACTTCCGTTAGTTAATGTAAATATTTTATTATATATAATTTTTTAATTCTCTTTTATTTTAATTACTGAGTTTAATCAATTGATTAATAAATAACTTTCTTTATTTATTTTAATTAAGATTTTATTATATTAACAGGCCCCTTATTATTATTTCCGACCTTGTTACAAAGTTTGGCCCTCTTGCACAATCTGGCCCGCTGGCAGCCGTGGCCCACTGGGCTGCTGGCCTGCGAGGCGCCAGGCAACCCTCTTTTTCTTTTTCGACGCGATTTGGGCCGGCCTATTGACAGAGGCTGGCCCGCTAAGACTGGTCTTTTCTCACAATGTTTCCCTTTCTTTTTCAATTGTTGTTAACACTATGAAGGGGGTGTGGGTCAATTAAAGGGGATTTTAATTAATGGAGGGGGAGGGGCCAAAAGTTTGGGAGTTGGGAGGGAGTTATGGGGTAGTGGAGAGTGATTTGGGGGGAGGTTATGGGTAGTTTTAGAATAATTAATTATTATTATTAGTTTTTTTATTCAGATTTTTTTAAAATTTAATTAGTATTACCTATTTTTTTCCTTTTAAAAAAATGCGGTTATGACATTCTACCTCCCTTACAAAAAGTTTCGTCCTCGAAACTTGCATATTACATAGTCAATACTTAATTTAGTTATACTTGATCCTTTCACCTAGATAAATATCAAGCCAATTATCCCATCTGTTTTTCACCATGCTAAACACTTCACTTCTTTATCACAGGCTAAGGTGTCAAAATCATTCCTTGTACACCTAGACAGTAATTTTTGATCCATTGTCCTTTTTGCTTATTAAAATCATTATCGAATCTATCTATGGTTATCGAATCAACCTTAAGTGTATTGTCATCACATTAATGGTTCTACAACCCAATCATCGGTCTATAACTTACTTATCTCTACGGTCCTCAGCAACCCTTGTAAATCAGTTCTTAGGTGTACTACAATCTTTGACTTAACGCCTTATTCACAAGACTCATCTCTTGAATTGTATGTATTTTCAGAATATGTTTTACTCTACTATGATTCAATTTAGTCATCGCTAGTATCCCACAAGGTGATCCAGTCCTTATAGAGCTCAATCCCCTAAATTAATTCATTATAATTACCATATATATACTTCTACTTATACCACTTGATGTGTATTACTCAACTTATCGCAACCTACAGTTTCGGATTTCTTAAACTCATTATATATGATTCATCCCCCTAGTAGCCAAAGTGTTAGAATTCTTGGTTGTGGTCTAGGCAAGGTGCCTAGTTTGTATTCTCTTGATTTTGTTTTTGGTTGTTGTTTCCCCCAAAAGAAATAACAATCCCCATTTCAAAAATCCTTCTTGTGAAACATCAAGAAGGTAGAGGAGTAGAGTCTCTTGACTTGAACCTCTATACATACTCGTGTTCTTTATTGTCTTTCAAGTTTTATCTTTCTAAAGAACACATCCAAGTATTGGTTGCACTCAAAAACGAAAAATAGCCACAAAATATCCATACTTGGTGAACACACTATTCAACCCCCCCCTTCTAGTGTGTTCTAAGGGACCTAACATTAATGCCACCATATTCAAGTGACATGTGAGCTTATATCGATAAAGTTGTTTCTCAAACCATGTAGAACTCCGATAATAGGCTTATATGAGCTGAGACATATATCAATCCAAAACTTTAAGATATTTGGTGGTGATACATAATGTTTATATTAACATATTTATTTTTTCTATTCAATGAATATGACATAGTTTGGGCTTGTTAGCAGAAGAGCTATGGCTTTTGATAGTGATAACTATTTATCTTGTTCTTATTGTGACAGAAGTTGATCAATAAGAAAAAGTAGTAGCATATCTATTTCAAAAACAACTTGGTTGTGTTTTAGGTTTGTAACGATCACTCTAAAGGGAGGAGGGGAAAGAACAGAATGTCGGATAATTTTTCAAATTTTCTCAGTTTAGCTCATACCAACTCAAATGTTATCCAAAATAAGAAAGAAGAAGATGAGAAACCATGAATAGAGACACAATATTTATAGTGGTTCGAATATCTTTGATTATACCGCACTACCACTTTGTTGTCAAAGTAGGTTTTTAACAACAACCATAAGTGTAGCGCCCCGCTCCCGAGCCCTAGCATCGAGAACAGTACACCCGTCGTAGCCTACTACGAGGACTACAAGGCGTCATTCAAACTTCTTTACACGTCAGAACTGACGTAGAAATGTTTTTCACGGAAACGATAATTAAAGAAATAAACATCTTGTTTAAATTAAATCCATCAGAATAAAATCAAGTACAAGGGTTGACGAAACCAGTTAAGTCAAGTATGAAATACTAAAATCAAACAATAAGCCTATGTGGAGGTCTATCTGACTACTACAAGAAACAAGCTCCCGGCCAACAAGATCCTGTCTCGAGCCCAGCTCACACTCCCCAGCTCGCGAAATCTGTCCCGTCCTCGATAAACACATATACTCATAATCCTGCTCACCTGTGGAGGGGAGGCAGGGGGGTGAGTGATAGGAGTCATCATAGGTTACCCGTCTCTCCCGAAAAGGGACTGTCACATACTAAGTCAGGTAAACTCATAAAGCACGTAAAGCATAAAAAGATTAAAAAAAATAAAGCAGATAGAGCATAAATAAAGAAATAGCACATACCCGACCCGATTCGTATCCCAAAACGTAGCACTAAAACAACTTAACAACAAAGTCACCGATAATCACAACAATAACATATGCAGTGCGCAACTTCATGATGTATGCTCTTCTATCTCCGTGTCACACGCAGTCATTTATTGTCACACATTATGCTCTTTCTTTTTCATGTTATGCTATGCATGTCCCGGGTCCTATTAGGTGAAGGTAACCATTATTACCAACACACATCACATGCCTCGTAAGGCCACACGTCCCGTAGGACCACACGGCTCATAAGCCAAATGCAATGCTCGTGCCATGAATGCTTCACACTTTCACACTTCCGGCTCCCTTATGTTGCATGCTCCGTTCTATGTTGCGTATTACCTACATTGCGTAGTTACCCTATGTTGCGTGGGTTCATTACTGTATTTTATCTTCTACCGTTATTTTATCTTTCGAGACTTTATTTTATGTTTCTACACTTTATTTTATTTTCCTAGGCTTTCAAACACTTAAGTCTTTTATTTAATCACTTTTATCTTCGCTACTATTTTATTTCTTTTATTTTTAATTTATTTAATCGGTTTCTAAATTTTCCTATTTATAGAACCTTATTAATGTTGATTAAATCAAATATAAATATTTATCTATATTCAACAAATTTCCATATTAATCACATTTCAGTTTATTATATATATATATATATATATATATATATATATATATATATTCTTTTTTCGGCCACCACTTCCGTTAGTTAATGTAAATATTTTATTATATATAATTTTTTAATTCTCTTTTATTTTAATTACTGAGTTTAATCAATTGATTAATAAATAACTTTCTTTATTTATTTTAATTAAGATTTTATTATATTAACAGGCCCCTTATTATTATTTCCGACCTTGTTACAAAGTCTGGCCCTCTTGCACAATCTGGCCCGCTGGCAGCCGTGGCCCACTGGGCTGCTGGCCTGCCAGGCGCCAGGCAACCCTCTTTTTCTTTTTCGACGCGATTTGGGCCGGCCTATTGACAGAGGCTGGCCCGCTAAGACTGGTCTTTTCTCACAATGTTTCCCTTTCTTTTTCAATTGTTGTTAACACTATGAAGGGGGTGTGGGTTAATTAAAGGGGATTTTAATTAATGGAGGGGGAGGGGCCAAAAGTTTGGGAGTTGGGAGGGAGTTATGGGGTAGTGGAGAGTGATTTGGGGGGAGGTTATGGGTAGTTTTAGAATAATTAATTATTATTATTAGTTTTTTTTATTCAGATTTTTTTAAAATTTAATTAGTATTACCTATTTTTTTCCTTTTAAAAAAATGCGGTTATGACATTCTACCTCCCTTACAAAAAGTTTCGTCCTCGAAACTTGCATATTACATAGTCAATACTTAATTTAGTTATACTTGATCCTTTCACCTAGATAAATATCAAGCCAATTATCCCATCTGTTTTTCACCATGCTAAACACTTCACTTCTTTATCACAGGCTAAGGTGTCAAAATCATTCCTTGTACACCTAGACGGTAATTTTTGATCCATTGTCCTTTTTGCTTATTAAAATCATTATCGAATCTATCTATGGTTATCGATTCAACCTTAAGTGTATTGTCATCACATTAATGGTTCTACAACCCAATCATCGGCCTATAACTTACTTATCTCTACGGTCCTCAGCAACCCTTGTAAATCAGTTCTTAGGTGTACTACAATCTTTGACTTAACGCCTTATTCACAAGACTCATCTCTTGAATTGTATGTATTTTCAGAATATGTTTTACTCTACTATGATTCAATTTAGTCATCGCTAGTATCCCACAAGGTGATCCAGTCCTTATAGAGCTCAATCCTCTAAATTAATTCATTATAATTACCATATATATACTTCTACTTATACCACTTGATGTGTATTACTCAACTTATCGCAGCCTACAGTTTCGGATTTCTTAAACTCATTATATATGATTCATCCCCCTAGTAGCCAAACTAATATCCTTGATATACGCCAATATGGTACCTGTTACACAAAACCAAAACCTCAAAATCAATTCTTATATACTTACGAGCTAGTTCTATGATCGTGTCCTTACTTTTCTCAGGTATATCATTAACAACCTAGTATACGAAGTATGTGCATGGACATATTTCCTTCAATTTAAAGTAGTTTACGCAACTATAGATCTAACTGTTTGAAATAATATACATTCTAATTTTTGTAAACACAAGACTCACAGTATCATATATTTGGTTTTGCAAAGCTGTGTTTCAAATGACTTCTTATAGAATTACGATATAACTTGTTCGCAGGCTATTTCGGTAAAATTATGTTAACACAGTTGGAACTTATTAAGGTAAGGTTTTATAAAATGATTTGAGTACAGTACATTTCGTTTTCTAAAACAGGTGTATATTTTGAAAGCTACTTTTGACTTGGCAAAATTTAAGTAAGATCATTGCAAGCGCTTAAATAACTTTGAAATCACTTTAATGGATAAAATACTTGCGATATCGATAGTCATCGGTAAAATTAATTTTGGACTAAATAGATGCAATGAAAAAAAATTGGAAATCTTGTGTAAGGAATATATATAAACATATCGTTTTTTGGAGAACATCAGTAGTTTAAAAGTTTTTTTAAGGTTTTCAGAAGAATTGAAATTTTTATTACGTTGGTATAAAGATACCGAAAAGAATTTAGCATTGTAAGTTTTAGTAGAGGACAAAGAAAATAAGACTCAATAAGGTATTTCCGAAGACCTTTTTTTAAAGTACTTGTTAAAATATGGTTATACATTTGTGTACGTGCTTATATAAAACATTTATCTGTTTAAAGAAAATATCGGTCCAATATTTCGTATAATTTTATAGGTCATTCTCTTTTTTGAATAGGGTCTCCTATGTACAGTTTCTTATAATTCTAATGTTTGCCTACTCATGATAAAATCTTTAACTTCAATTGGTCATATCCTAGCATTGCACACTAATTATCGATCAACCTAAGGTGTTCTCATTCACCATGCTTCTGCGCGCCATACTAATCCAATGTACCTCGTTACTTGATTATTTGAACCACTAATTTGATTCTACTTCATATGAAAAGCAGTCATTACTTGTTCATGCCCGCTCTATTTTAATTCAAGCATAATAAATTCAAGCCAAGTAACTCGATGTTTCAATAAATCAACACTCATTATTCCCATGTATTTGTTATAGCCGATTCACTTTTTTCTCTCTTTTTTTGCAACCGATCAATATCTCTAATGAGACCAATATCATCATCCTACATAATAACTCTAAATTTCAACATCTTAACCGTAGACTATAAATTCCTTCGTATGATTCTCTTACTAAACGCAACTGATTAGAATGCTTATGAATCGTTACTTAGTTTCTATCATTTCTCTATACATCATCTCTTAGTATCTATCATACTATAATAATTCATTTCTTAGTCGTTATTGTCTCAACTTAGACCTAAGTCTGCTCCAATGCTATCGTCCAAGTAGGGATATGGGCTCCTTTTACTTTACCTTAATGGTACCGAGTCCCATGTTGTTGTTGCGGTGAAGCAACCCGAGTTACTGTCTGGCCTATTAATATGTCACTAGCGTTTGCTGTAGGGTGTTCTGGTTAACATCTTAATTTATTCAAATTAATTATATAGTATTCAACTAGGTTTACTAAGATCACAGCTTAAAGAGTTATGACCAAACTTGTATAAGGTAGAATTGTATATGATACCCTAGGTATATGCGTTTTCACACCGATCGACTTCTTAAGTTTAAGGTCATGACTTACTTTTTGGATTGTTCTGAGTATCATCCATTCTTAAGTCTAAGATTGTCTCTTATTTCTAAAATCATGCTTAGTGTATAATCAACGCTTATGACTACTTTCAATACTTATATCCAAGGTCAACTCTTAATTAGGATTGTTACTTATGTTTAAGATCGTAACTTATGTTCAGGATCATCGCTTTTAACTGAGAGCAGTACATATGTTCATGATTTCGCTTATGTTCAAATCATCACTTATGTCTAACTTAACTTCTAATATCATGGCCTAAATCTACACTTCCGTCATGGATCTGGAATCGTTCTTTGAAGGTCGCACTCTCGGTGCGTAATACCTCTTGAACTCATTCTGAAGTTAAATCCAACTGATTGGTGGTGTCAATTGTGCTGTGCTACCATTTATCCGCGTCTCCTTATACCGAGTGTGGTGGTGGTGGAGGCGGTGCCTGCTAGTTTAGCAGCTGATGCTACTGTGCTAAGGTGTTGGTCATGGTGACTATGGTATCTTCATGTGCTTGGGGATGATCGCCTTATTCTGGCGGTTCTCACCACCATTTCCTTTATTACCGGTTTGTTCATGTCTTGCCGATATTTTTCTAGAATTTAGAACGGTTGAAAATATATTTATTTAAGTACAGGCTAAGTTAGGGGGGTATTTTGGAAATTTCTAACAACTTAGGTGGTTACATGCAAATGTTCAGGGTTAATTTGGGAAATTCTGTCGTTTACAGAATTCATGCTAAAAGTTAGGAGAAGAATGGTAATTAAGTAAAAAAACGATCGCTCACCCTCGTACCCCTTAACCCGATCATAACTTAAGTCTAAGATCATCACTTAGGCCTATTTTCTTCTCAGGGGTAGATCATCATTTTAAGAAAAGATCGTAGCTTAAGTCTAAGTAATCTAGTTAATCCTGCGTTTCTGAGGCAGATCTGGAGCCTCGTCTCTGATACCACCTGTAGCGCCCTGCTCCCGAGCCCTAGCATCGAGAACAGTGCACCCGCCGTAGCCTACTACGAGGACTACAAGGCATCGTTCAAACTTCTTTACACGTCAGAACTAACGTAGAAATTTTTTTCACGGAAACGATAATTAAAGAAATAAACGTCTTGTTTAAATTAAATCCATCAGAATAAAATCAAGTACAAGGGTTGACGAAACCAGTTAAGTCAAGTATGAAATACTAAAATCAAACAATAAGCCTATGTGGAGGTCTATGACTACTACAAGAAACAAGCTCCCAGTCAACAAGATCCTGTCTCGAGCCCAGCTCACACTCCCTAGCTCGCGAAATATGTCCCGTCCTCGCTAAACACATATACTCATAATCCTGCTCACGTGTGGAGGGGAGGTAGGGGGTGAGTGATGGGAATCACTCATAGGTTACCCGTCTCTCCCGAAAAGGGACTGTCACATACTGAGTCAGGTAAACACATAAAGCACGCAAAGCATAAACAGATAAAAAAATAAGGCAGCTAGAGCATAAATAAAGAAATACCACATACTCGACCCGATCCGTATCCCAAAACATAGCACTGAAACAACTTAATAACAAAGTCATCGATAATCACAACATTAACAATTGCAATGCGCAACTTCATGATGCATGCTCTTCTATCTCCGTGTCACACGCAGTCATTTATTGTCACACATTATGCTCTTTCTTTTCCATGTTATGCTATGCATGTCCAAGGGTCCTATTAGGTGAAGGTAATCATTATTACCAACACCCATCACACGCTTCGTCAGGCCACACGTCCCGTAGGACCACAAGGCTCATAGGCCAAATGCAATGCTCGTGCCATGAATGCTTCACACTTTTACACTTCCGGTTCCCTTATGTTGCATGCTCCATTCTATGTTGTGTGTTACCTACATTGCGTAGTTACCCTATGTTGCATGGGGTTCATTACTGTATTTTATCTTCTACCGTTATTTTATCTTTCTAGACTTTATTTTAGGTTTCTACACTTTATTTTATTTTCCTAGGCTTTCAAACACTTAAGTCTTTTATTTAATCATTTTTATCTTCCCCTACTATTTTATTTCTTTTATTTTTAATTTATTTAGTGGGTTTCTAAATTTTCTTATTTATAGAACCTTATTAATGTTGATTAAATCAAATATAAGTATTTATCTATATTCTATAAATTTCCATATTAATCACATTTCAGATTATTTTATATATATATATATATATATATATATATATATATATATTCTTTTTTCGGCCACCAGTTATGTTAGTTAATGTAAATAACCTTCTTTATTTATTTTAATTAAGCTTTTATTATATTAACAGGCCCCTTATTATTATTTCCGGCCCTGTTACAAACTCTGGCCCTCTTGCACAATCTGGCCCGCTGGCAGCCGCGGCACACTGGCCTGTTGGCCTGCCAGGCGCCAGGCAACCCTCTTTTTTTCGACGTGATTTGGGCCGGTCTAAGGACAGAAGCTGGCCCGCTAAGACTGGTCTTTTCTCACAGTGCTCCCCTTTCTTTTTCAATTGTTGTTAACGCTATGAAGGGGGTGTGGGTTAATCAAAGGGGATTTTAATTAATGGAGGGGGAGGGGCCAAAAGTTTGGGAGTTGGGAGGGAGTTATGGGGTAGTGGGGAGTGATTTGGGGAGACGTTATGGGTAGTTTTAGAATAATTAATTATTATTATTATTAGTTTTTTTATTCAGATTTTTTTAAGTTTAATTAGTATTACCTATTCTTTTTCCTTTTAAAAAAATGCGGTTACGACAACAAGAAACAAGAACAAGTACAACAACACTTGTAGAAATAATTAGTGCAGCAACAACAACTATTGCACAAACAATTTGTACAACATCAACTACTACAACAGCTACAAGCAAGAACCTCTTCTTACTTCTTAACAATTTCAACAAGTTCTGCTAGAGAAATTTCACCAAATAGGTTTTAGGGAAGAAGTGAGATCACACTTTCAACTAAGTCTAAATTACAAGCAATAGATCAAATATGTTTCGTTCCTCTTGTGTTAGATTTCTACTCTCATAATACACAAATAAAAACAAGCAATAAGAGCTTAATAGGCTTTAAGCAGTTTGCATCTTTTGGGAGTTTTTTACAAAAATGGGAGGATGAAACTTGAAGAGGATAAAAGTGTGTGAATCCTTTGAGCTTCTTCAATATTTAGGTGAGTGAATCTCGTTTTTTCAGCCTCTATAGAAGTCTTCCACTCCATTAATCGCCTTGAGGAAGTCCATCTTTTCTTCAACCAACCTATAGTTGACTTTGATGATCCACAACCACTCTACAGAATCGTAGATACAATAGTCAATATAGCTTTATAATGACTATAGAGAAAAAGGCACAATCAATTTGGTGAAAATCGGATAAAGAAAATGCTTTAAATCAACATTGGATTTGTTTGCAGCGGCTATAAAAATTCGAATTTAGGATGACATCGATTGATCTATGTCTCAATTTTACAGACTGATATAACATCGATCAATCTATGTTGAGCGTATGATGTTGGATAGCGTGGTTTCAATTTTACCCTAGACCGATTTGTGTCTAATTTTTAGAGACTTATGTATACATAGATCTATATATGTTGAAGATATGATGTTGGACAATATGATTTTAATTTTGTACCATATCTATATAGATCAATCTATGTCTCAATTTTAGAGACTGATGTATGCATAGATCGATCTATGTTAAGGGTAATGATGTTGGATAGTGTGATTTCAAATTTTCACCTTATCCATAAAGATCGATTAACATAATTATGAGAGATGTATGTATACATATATCGATCCGTGTAAAATATGATGTATACATTAATCTCTGTTTTAGAGTTTTATGTAGAGATCGATGTCAATTCATTATTGGTTCAATCCTTTGTTATTTCTAAAGTAAGAAATAACTTTTCAATCCTTTTTCAAACATCTTTTAAACTTCATCAAAAATTTCATATTCTAACAATCTTTCCTTTTTGATGATTTCAAAACTGTACACTTTTAAAGGGCATTTTGTTTGAGTAAACGACACTTATATCATCCAAGGCTTTCAAACTTAGTTTTATTTTGTGCAAAATCAATCTCCTCAAACTTAGTTTTATTTTGTGCAAAATCAATCTCCTTCTTAGTCAATACATTTGTGCTCCCCTCAATACATGAATATGCCAACATATACATAAAGTTCATCTCATTCATTTCAAGCTCTCCCTTAACACATGCGTACATCATACTAAAATATGTGCAAACCCCATTAGACTTATATACCATGCGCAACATATACACATGATCATTTACCCTAAACGCAATGCTAATCATTAAGCAAGACCCTCAGCCAAGCCTTATCTATATCATGTCATTCTTCCCCTATTGTAATAATAAAAAACAAAAAGATAAGGCATAAGATACCACGTTTTCTCTTGTTCAAAGTATTCATGCTCACCCTCAAAATGTGCCATATTCATATTTGCCACATACACATTTCTCAAATACACATAGCAACACATATCTCATGTTTGCTCGTATACATAAACCTCCAATTACATATCACCTCATAATATCCCCATACTGCATTAGATGCCACATATATATACTCCTTATTATATCTCCATATATCTTTATAATTTTCTTTCCCATTTTGTAATCATCATAAGACGATAAGGTACAACGACATAATCATATAAAAAACATGGTTGAAAGACATTTAATCATTCAAGTTACTAAAGTACAAGTTTAATACAAAACAAGTACCAAATTAGACTCTAGCTAGGAAGGGACAATGTTTTCCTCTAGAACTTGCTCTTTCCCATTTCTGGACTTGATGACTTGTTTGATATTTGCATTATCATAGAAGTCTTTTATAGATGATCTTCTCAACATCTGTCTCTATGCCCAATTTCTTTAGTATGCAGTAGATGAGGTTGCAATAGGTAAGGTTCATGTTTGATTTAGTGGTTGCTTTTATCATACAACAACAACAACATTACCCTATTGCCTTAGAGGCTCCTGCCGATGGCGGGGTATGGGGGGTCAGATGTACGCAACCATACTCATGTGTTAAAAACACATAGAGGTTGTTTCCCGATGGCCCGTAATGAGCGTCAAGTTGTGTCGATCAACGCCTACTTCACAATATAAGAAGCGCGGCCAATTTAGTGAGTCATTTTGCTTTATTCCATCATATTCCAAAGTTAAGCAAGAGTGTGTCCTTGACTCTATTGGAAATAGAAAGGAGTGGTTGCTTTTATCATATTTGCTATAAATAACTCCTCAAAGTTCAAAAGTTCTATATTATCAATGCGGTAGGCTATGTAGAAGCCAAGGTCACAAAGGAGCTTAGAGGATTTCCTATTGATGCAGAATGTGACTACAGTAATCAACATCCGATATTCTATGAGCGTATCATTTTTGTTCTTGTTAGGATAGAATCTAAGAATCTTTTAACTTGGTCTTCACTAACCTCCCATCTTGCCTCATCTCATTCCCATACATCGAATTCATTAACTCTTTATTAGGAACCCCATGCAAATCATTTATACTCACAAAAACTCATTCTACATGTGTACCATGAACCATAGTATGTAGTGTATAGAGAAAATTATTCAAGTATTCTACCCACGATTATACATAAAATAGTGTAGTGTACCTCATAGACATTTTGGTAATCTACTTCTGATTTCAAAGAGGCCTCCATTTGTAAACATCTATCTAATCTATGATTGATTCCACTCAGAATGTATCTTAAAATCCTTGATTTGAAAACAACTTCAATGGAGTGGTTGATTTTAGATTTTGGACAGCTTTCATAGTGGCTGACTGGACGTTGATTGCTCGATGTAGCGATCTGTGTCTACATCGACCTCTCAATTTTCCACATTGATCGATTGACCTACACAGTTTTCAATGTATTTAAGTTATGAACTTTTGAACATTGTTTGTTATGTCCAAACTTATTCTAATTGATTCAAAGGCCTCAACGGGGAGAGGTTTTGTGAAAATGTCTGTTAATTGATCATTAGTTGGGACGAATTCAACACAAGCTAACCCATTTTGCACACGATCTCTTATAAAGTGATGTCTAACCTCAATATGTTTGGTTCCATTATGGAGTACTAGATTTTGTACTATATTTATAGCTGAAGTATTATCACATAAAATAGGCATTTCAAACTTAATATTATAATCACTTAATGTGTGTCACCAAAAGTAATTGTGCACAATATGAGATGGCAAACACATCTTCGGATTCTGCAGTGGAAAGTGACACACTATTTGTTTCTTGAAAAAGCAAGAAACCAAGCAACCTCAAAGAGATTAATAAGTCTTGGATGTGCTTTTCTTATCAACAAGATTTTCGTCATAATCGGAATCACGATATCCACTTACATCAAGACACTCATACTTAAAGATACATTTTTAGCAGCTATACGCGATTCCTTATGCATGCTTTGAAATCTAACATATAAACACCCAACATGCAATATGTCTGGCCAACCAGCCGTCTAATAAAATGAGCTGCCAATCAAGTCTCTATACTTTGTTACCTAAACTGGTTTTTCTTTTTCATCTTTATCGACCTTTGCACTTGTGCTCATTTGTGTGGTCATGCTTATTCCATCCTCAGATTTGTACTTCTTGAGAGGATTTTTTAGTGTAGTTTGCTTGATAAAAGCACATTGCCTCTTTAGCTTTCTTCACTTGAAGTCCAAGAAAGTAGTTGAGCTCCCCAATCATGCTCATCTCAAATTCTCTTTCTATTAGCTTAGCATAATGCCTGCATAAAAAAGTATTACTAGCACCAAATATAATAACATCAACGTAAATTTGTACAAACTAATGATCACTTCTGTGTTGAACAAGGTGATATCAATCATTCCCCTTGAAAAACTATTTTGAAGTAGATCTCTCATACCCAGCTTTAGGAGCTTGTTTTAGCCCATAATGAGACTTTTAAGTTTGAAGAACAGATTTGGATAATCATGATATTCAAAGCCTGGTGGTTGAGCTATACATACTTCCTCTTGAATAATGTCATTTGAGAAATCCGATTTACACCCATTTGATATCACCTTTTTCTTATTTACAAAGTTCATCATTACCACTTATAATCATTATTTCAAACATCCTAGAACTTGCCATTTCAGCAAGTTTTGCTGTCGTTGTACTTAGTTTGAGTCAAATTTACTTCTTATTTTGCATATCATGAAACTCAAGAAAGTAGTTGAGTTTTTTCATAATACTCACATCAAAATTATTATGCATCGACTTATACAAAGCTTTCAAAAACATTTCTATACTAGATTCAAATGTAATATAAACATGGGTGTTAACTAAAAGATGTTCATTATAGTATTTATGGATGATGAATGTGAAAGATTAAACTCCATAATTGACTGATCAAAGTCTTCAAGGTTGAAAGATTAAGCTTCATAAATTTATTTTTGAATTCATATCCAATAAAATCAACTTGGCATATAGTAGGCAAAATTAGGAATTTCTACACCAAATATAGCTTAGAAGGATTATTATAAATTTTAACCTACTAAGGTGAAACAAAGGTTACATTCTTATCTTGATAACAGTCTAGAATTATGATCCAAGAATTCTTTCTTATTTGATTTTCTTATCCGTCTTTCTTTAAGCTAAAGCTTTGATGATCCACCAAATTTCATGTCTTTCAAATTTTCTAAACTGAAGGGACTCAACCAACTTAGAGGTTTTTTGTGTGCTTTTGATCATCATGAACGTTCAAATAACCTTAATCATCTAATTATTTGTGCAGCGCCCTGCCCCAGACCCTTAAACATGGTCTCAGAATGGTTAACTCTATTACGAGAAGTACAAGGCGTCGATACCATTCTATGCATGCCGACATAAACATGGATTGAAATAGCAGAAGCATCATAAATGTAAACGAGTACAATCGACATGCGTCAATACAAGATAACCACATCCTACAAATTATACGTGTCATCGGTACAAAAGATGATAAATACATGGTCGAAATAATCATAAGTACAAATGTATCATCGAGGCCCACTATGCTCTCGGCTCGTCCTCTATAAAGTCCAATTCATGCTCATGGTGATCTGCATACTGATAAAAATATGGTATGAGCGACAATGAATTGCCCAACAAGTCTTTCGCCTGGGTTTGTCATGTGGATCATACATGGCAGACAGGGTGATAAAATAGTTACATGCGTAAATAATAAACATAACATGTCTCTGTTCGCAAATAAAGTAACATGCTATACATATAAACATAACATCACACATTCATATAAAGTCGCAACGTAAAGTTGTGCTCACACCTTTCATCTATCTAAGATCCATACGAATCCAACTCTGAATTTATTCATTCTTATTTTCCAAGTCATACCTTAGGCTAAAGTCATAAATTCTCATACTCATAAAAAATGTACTTCGATGCATACTTTCTCTTTGATCCACATAGATAGTATCGAGGCTTATGGATGTGTCATAATAATGGCTCGTGGTTCCATATCGTATGCTTTTTATAATTCATAACATATTCTGTATTTTGTAAAAACATTTCCAAAACATGACATTTTTGTAAATGTTAATAACTTACCGTTTCCATAAATGTTCGTAACATGACTTTTCCATAACTTTCATAAACATGGCATTTCATATGATGGCTATAGCATTTTTCATAACATAAGAACGATAACACACGACATACCAATTGATTCCCCATATAGTCACATATACAAATATGAATCTTAATGTTCCAAACATGGTGCTACATCATATATATATGGATCTAATGGTGATATCGATAGGGCAGAGATCCCTTGTCCCGGACAAGGTATTACACTCGGCCAAAAAGGATCGGGTACATATGCCCATGACATCAACCTCCTTAGCCGGTGCCATGTGGCGCTTCTATCATCGATAACATACATATGTCCATGAAATCCACCACTCCGGTCTCAATGTCATGATGGCGCTCCGATACATAAGATATTATCATATAACATAACATGTATCACTGGAATCAATTATCTCGTGGTATAGTTCATTACGCATAAAATCTTTTAAAACGTTTCGTTCGATAAAACATTTTGTTTCGAAAACTTTGTTTCATCTATGCATGTATGGGGGCTTGATTTCAGGGTCATTTTAGCCATTCTAATTTTTCATCATCACATATCCATCACTTATATACACAAAGCATGTCATAACTTAAGAAAAACTACATCCTTACCCTCCATGGAAGCTCTTGGCCAAACCCCTCAAAACATGCCACTTTGTTATGCTCATCATCTAATATCATTTTCCTAATCTAAGTTGCACCATCTAATGACAAGTCCAAATAATCCACATAATTTCATATACACATATTTCCATATACATACAGCAAGTCAAAAGGTGCATGCTATTCATACTTCCATATTCATATATCCACATAGATAAGTGAACACTTTTTTTGTTCCATTTACACATAGATGGCCGAGAGGCCTCATGCCCACGCAACACATAATCCATCACTTCAGCCATAATTCGTACATACATCATAAAAGTACTATAATCTACATACTTGTCACATCATCCATTTAAGAAATCAAATATCACATAGTACACATATTTCCATACACATATCACTATATAGACAAATAAACACTTTGTTGGTACCTATAGATGCACACTTGGCCGAATGGCCCTAACCCCATGCAACACATGCTTTCTCACTTAAATACTCTTCATACATGGAGCACACTTGTTCCATTGAAAGGCAAGTCATATGATGCATAATACACATATTTTCATACATATATATCCATGTAGATATGAGAAACTTCATTTGCTCCAAGTATACACATATAACTGAGATGCCTATAACCATCTCACGCATAATCACTGCTTTAAATCATATATCATGCATGTATCATAATCGTTCCACTTAGCCTTTTAACATGCAATGTTCATGTACATTAATTTCATGGTATAATGGCACATGCATTCATATCCTTTCACTACATGTAACATGCAATAACATATGAGACCTTATCTTGTCTTCATTTTCACATGCATGACTTCTTTCATTTCATCATAGCCATAAGCCTCCACATATCCAAGAATCACATAAAGGACATCACATAACTTGCATGCAAACATGGTGGTTTACATATTCATACTAAAATAGTCATTTGAACATATTGAATGTATGATTCAAGTTTGTAGATGAACATAAATGTTTAGTTTTCAACATGCATGAAGAAACCGAGTACTTGACTTTTCTTGGACTTAACCTTAAAATGGAAAAGATTTCTTATCTTTTTTTCTTGAGGGTGCACATGGCCTAATATCTCAAAAACGAGATGATTTAAACATCTTGAAACATGGATTCTTAGAAGTTTTGAACATCAATTCTAATGATAATCTTACATTTGAAGATCCTGAAGGCTATTCTCCCTTTTGCAACTTAGAAAACTCCATTTCCTCCTCCTAAGAACTCTTGTCCTTGAGTGTCAAAGTGGAGAAGAAAGTTGAGCAATTTAGAAGTATGAAGGAAGAAGAATCACTAGGATTGAAGATTGTAAAATCTTACCTTGGTGTTGGTAGAAGATTTCCTAGGCTTGCATGTCCTCAATCTCAGTTAAAAAACGGAGAAAATTTTCCTTCTTTTCTCCTTTGAGAAGCTCACGGTTTTGGGGCTGTTTTTGGGGCTTGAAGAGCTTTTGTTGTTTCTTGGTAAGGAGGGAGAGAGGTGTCCTTGTTTGGAATGAAATTTGAATGAAGAAAAGTGGAAAAAGAAAGTATAATTTTCCTCCTTTTCCTCGTCCTTGGTGTCCTTGGTTTTTAAGGGAGGTCCTTGGAGCTTAGAGATTTTTTGGTGTTTGCTTGAGGGAGTGTAGAAGTGTTCTTGTGGGAATGGAATAAAATGAAGATGGGAGAGAGACAGAAATGGGATTTTCTCCCTTTATTCCTCAGATGGCCGAAAGTGTTCCTTAGGAAAATGGGAGAGTCTTCCCCTTGAATTCTTGGAGGAAGGAGAATGGGGTCAATGAAAAATGTTTGCATATTGTGTGCCTGGGTTGAGATTTGAACATTGTAAGAAACTTTTCTTGCCTTTCTTACATGGTGAGTAATGATGGTAAAAATGGGGAATGGCTATATTTGAAAGTTGGAAGAAGGTACATGTGATGTGTGGAAGGATGCATGTAAGGTCATTGGTTGGGGAAATGAGTGTTGTAAAGACAACATATTTTCTTTTCTTCCTTACATGGGGGGCAATCAAGACAAGTGATGGGTAAGAAATGATTATTCCTGAAGTTACTAAGGAGATGACATGGTAGAAGAATCTTCATCTTTTGTGGAAATGGAAGAAAAGGAAAGAATGATGGGAGTGTGAGACAAGACTATTCTTCTCCATTTCTTACATAAGTGGTGGCCAAGCATGTGGTGTGGGAATGCTTGCTTCTTGAAGTTGCAAGAATATGGAAGAATGCATTTTTTAGGATTGGTTGAGGGTGAAGGTTGAGTGTGGAAGGAATTTCTTCCTTTCCTTTGCTTAGGTGGCGCCCAAATGGTGGTAAAGAAAGGAAATGATGGTGTGTTGAAGGTGTAGACATATGGCATGATTAAGTCTTTTTGGAAGAAAATGGATATATGTTGTACAATTGTTACTTTCCTAAAATGATGTAGGAAGACTAATGATAGTGAAAGGATAAAATAATCTTACACTCACACTAGGTAGGGAGTGGCCAAGGGTGCCTTTGGATGGGTATAATAGGACAAATTTTCCCGCCTCAATTTTTTCTATGTCCTAGCTTTCCTTTTTCTTTTATTTAAAGGTAAAATAGTGTTTTTGTCTTTTTTTTCAATTCCATTTAATTTTTCTACATGAATTATTTGTTATCTAGGATTCACTTATTTATTTTAGTGTGTACCAAAATTTTTACCTATATCACTTAGCGCGGCACAACGGTTGTACTTGATTTTTATTTGGTAGATCCATATTCTATTTTTAATTTTCTTTGTTTTCTTTTCCTAAAGGCTCAGGGGTGCGGGTCTTAAGAATTTGATACGTCAAGTTCTATATACAAATCCTCGTAACGTGTAATATTTAAGTTATTAAGAGAATAGTTCACCTTACATGATCTTGTTAGCTTATTCATCATCCATTAAAGATCAAGTCTTTCCAAGATATTTTTGGTTTTAATTGTGAAACACTTACAACCAAGCATCATAAAATATTTTAAAGTAGGTCCTTTATCATTTCAAAGGTTGTAGAAAGTTATACAAGACTATTCCTTAAGTACACCCTACTAGAAATCAGCCAACATTTAACACTTCCATTTAAATGTGTTTTGAAAGAGAAAACTCAAGAACTCATCTCGAGAAGCGTTGTAGTTTCGTTTTTCTCTGTCCAGTTTTGTTTAGAAGTTTATATACCATGACATAGTGAAAACATCCTCTCATCTCATAAATATCTTGGAACTTCCAAATTAAATTTCTCCTAAAGGATCGATTATACTCTGGGTTTCATCTTAATTCTTAATTCTTTTTAAAACTTATAATCATGTATTATAATTCAAAGCAAGAAAGATTCCTAAGTAAATAATGTAGAATCAACTACTTTCACAGACTCAAGCGAGTACCATTCCTCAGTCAAAGTGTAAAATAACCATGTACTATTACAATTATACGATGCTCCACCAATATCTGAATAAAACGCTCATATATGCTTGATAGTGCAATGCCAATATATTACTTTAATCTTTACTTATCAAGCTTCAGACAATTTATCAGTATCAAATATGCCATCATGGTTTAGAAATATTTTTGATAAGTTGGAATTTTGAAAAGTTCAAAAAAATTTGTAACCAACATATCTAAATCATTTATTCCACGTAATAAATAAACTCCAAAAACTTGGCATATGAGTTTCTACAATAAAGCCTTGTAAGCTAAACATTCGTTTCCTTTTCAAAAATCTCAAAAACATCAATCCACTACCATTCTTTTTGCAAATATTTTATCACTTTCAAAAACCTTTTTAAATATTATCATTACACTAAAATATAACACGTACCAAATCAGCTCATGTCCCTTCTATATATATTATGAGACTAAAAGAAAAGTTATAAGGTTTACTAACTCCTCCAACTCCAAGGGTCTAGTCTCTCCCATTGCCAAAATAGATTTCCACACCATATTTGGTCTTGAACTTGGTAAGAAAATGCTTGTTGCCGTCCATATAGATTTTAACATTTTACTTCCTTGAGCCATTTTGTTTCTTCCACTTTGTGTTCTCCATGGATTATAAGCTCCTATCCATAGACACCCTTCTATTTTTGGGTTTAGTTTGATTATTTCTCATGCCTTTAAGTCTCCAATAAATCTTAGTGCTTTTCTTAGCCCTGCAAACATTTATCATATGACTCTTTTTGTTATAGAAAAACAATAGGTAGATGATATGATTGAGAGTTTTGGGATTGGAAGGTTTAATTACTTGTTGAGAAAAAGAGTTTGAGTGATTCACAAATACATGATTTAAATACCACGTGTTTTAAGAAATGCATGACAAATTTATTACTTGGCACGTTTTTGTGACAAACTTGCCTTATATACTTTATATATAATGTTGCCATACTAACAAGCCATGAAGCTTTAAAGCTTGCATCAAATGGCAAACATTTATTGTGTTTGAACTATTTTCAGGTGCTATCATTAATGAACTAAACTAGTTCATTAAGTGAAGTACTTAAGTTAATGAACTAACTAGTCCATTAAATGGAGATATATTTGGAGAAGGCATGATGGCAAAACATTGAAACATGGAAAGTCTCCTCTCCATTTGATATACACGTTTTTATATATATATTATATATATTCAGATTTTTTTTATAAAAAGACACAATACACATATATTCTGACGTACTACAGACATGTTACATATATTACAAACGTACGTCAACATCACACCACTATACTTACTTCATATTTATGAGTACATTCAGGTCTTATATCATATGATATAAGTCATGGTGATGACAAAATTATAAAAACACGTTACAAGGTCATAAACCTAAAATTGTCCTATCGGGTGACTACCGAAACTTCGCCAACGTGTCACGTACTTGCCATATAAAGATGGCCAGCACCTATACTTCAAAAATGGCCAAAACTTTCGTGGCTAACATGCTCAATTCAGCCATGAAATCATTCCATGTTGGCATACACAAATCACCCACAAATTAGGCTAAATTTGTGGAGATTCCAAATGCAACTTTTTAAGCACATGGGGCGCCATTTTCAAACAGCTTATGAGCTGAATATCTACTTTATTTTATGTATATTATGTGTGACATAATATATATAACATGGGTAAAAAGTTTGAATTTAATTGGAGAAAAATCGCGTAATCGGCGAAAGTCGAAAATTCGGTTTTCTACGAACATAACACATGGAACGTTTTTTGCATGACTTGTGACATGTATCTAGACACTTTTTACATATTCAAGACATGTTAAAGTGTACTAGAATATTCAAATAAGGGATGATTACAATTTACCATATGTGTATAATTATTGTGCATTATTTTACAAAGTTTACAAAAATAAAATTCAGCACATGTTGGAGACAAAGTGCACGCCATTCTCAGCCTAAATGGAGCTTATGTGGAGCTTAGTTGGCATCTCAATTGATGAAGAATATGCCACACAAGGTTAATGACACAAAAGGAGGAACTACACAAGGTAAAAATTCAAAACTTTGAAGATGTGGCACATGCTGAAAATCTCAACATGGCTGGCCGATTTTTACCCATTTTTAGTGAGTAATTGACATCCCAAATTGAAAGAATTAATTGTTGATTATTTGGCAACATTTTAAACTCTTTTTGGCACATGTTTTTACATTTTAATCTCAGATTTTACAGCTACTAAATGGTGACAAGATTGGATCAATCATAGAGTGCCAAGTAAGTAAAGCCAAGACATTCATCCAATCATGTTATGCCAAGTAAGCAAGATGGTGTCATCGCCACACAAGGTAATCTTCCAAGGGCATTAAAGAGAATTCTCAAGATGATGGAAGACCTAAAGGGGGCGGCCATTTTAAGATAAAAATAAGAGAATTAGTGAAAAGTGATTCAAGACAACTCTCATCATCTCTCAAGTGCAAAAGATTGATCAAGGTGTGATCAAACCTTCATCCGTTCGGTGGTGGTGCTCGTCATTCTTGTGATTGATGTATCGTCTGTAAAAGGGTGGAGTTGGTGTGTAACTCCAGCAACCCTTGTGGTAAGGTGTTATTTTGTGTTTAGTGATAATCGAAGAAGGTGTCCTCGAAGACTAGAGTAGGTTGATTTAACCGAACCAGTATAAAATCCTTGGTGTCGTTACTTTCATCACTTTACTTTCAGTTTCCAGCATTTTACATTATTTTCATTGCAAGAGTAAAAATAGCAAACGAATTTTAAAAATCGTAAAATTGTGCAGAAACATAGCCAAACCTCTTAAGTTTCATTTGGTGCAAGTTTCAACTCATTTGGACAAGTATAAGTGTGTCAAACGTTAATAGTTCTGAGACTAGTGCAATCTGATTTTCAGACTTGTAAAGGTTGAAAACATCAACGTATTTGACATACTTCCCAAAAGATATTTTCACAATTGTTTCAACCTATTTAAATACATATATTGAAGGTCTTGTCATTAAATTTTCAGACCATTTGGAGTCTCCAATCAATTGGAATAAATTTTTCAAATTGGAGTACTGTTTTTGGCAGATTTGCGCAATCTGAGCAAAAACGTATTTTCAAAGGTTTATGAGTTGAATTTTAATTTGAAATTTTTAGGAGATACTCAGAACATCTGAGAGTAAAAACTCACTAAATTTCATAATTATTGAGACCTATAACTAGGTCATTTGATTATTTCAAATTGGGATCTGAAAACAGGGACTGTTTTCAGAAGTGGGGTTTTTGGGCCAAACGTTTTTAAAAACAAGAATTTCCCTACACACTATTCAACCCCCCTTCTAGTGGTACTATACAAGTCCTACATTACTTTCATAAGTTTATAAATTTTGTGGACCTGTTTATGCCCATCTATATGAAGTAAAGACTTATTCTTAGATGAATCATATAGAGATGCCTTTTTTATATTAAGCATTTTCATTTTTCATCTTGGTTGGAGAATTAGAAGCTTCAAATCATAATTTGGATTTTCCATTAACTACTTTTTGCTTACCAAGAGGATTTTCATGAATAACCTTCTCGCATATCATCTTATGGAGTTCTTCAAGTTTAACACATGTTTTTAAACTCTATGTTTTCTAGTGTTTAGGATTTGTGTATTTTTAAGGTGAGATACATCTCTAGAGAAGTAAAGAAAAATAGTCATGCAAATTTTCTTTTTTCCAATTTACATAATCTAAATTCCTTTTTAGCATGCTTATATTTTAGAGGAGGATTTTCAAATTCTTCATGTAAAGCAATATATTGGTCTTGTAATTTATCAAATGAGGAAATTGAAAGAAGTACCTCTCTGTCATCTTCAATAGCTAGGAGGCACATTGTTTTATTTTGATTGATGAAGCAAAGCAAAAGAGTCGTTGCTTGCTAACTTCTCAAGCTTCTTTCACATCTTATGTGGGGAGAATATGCGTTGAACCTTTATTAACTCATTGTATGAGAGAGAAAGATGAAAGATTTTAAGAGCTTTTCCTTTTAGCTCAAAATTCTCATTATCTTCACCATTGTAGTCATCCAACTCATTCATGACTACTTTCCCATTGTCATTAGACCTAGTTAGTGGAGGTATTCTCTCCATAACTATTTTCCGCATATCGTAACCACATCCACACAAATATGCCCTCATCTTATATTTCCATAAGGAGGAGTTAAATGCATTAAAAAAGGAAACTTTGGCCTTTGGTGCTGCAAACATAGTGGATGGTTTGAGAGTTGAGCTATAGGAGATAGAGGCTGTCATTGTCTTATTTTCTCAATGATCTTTAACATTGCTACTTGCAGAAATTGACCAAGCAATCAAGGCTAAGCTCTAATACCAATTGTTAGGTCCATAACAATCACTCTATATGACAGTGAATAGAGTGTTGGACAATTTTCGAAGTTTTTTCGATTTATCTCACACCAATGCAAATGCTCTCTAAAATAAGAAAGAAGAAGATTACAAAAAATGAATGGAGACAAAGATTTAGACTAGTTCGAATCTCTTTGATTCTAAACCACTACCACGTTGTTTTCAAAATGGATTTTCAACAGTAATTTTTCTTATTACCTACAACAAGGCACAAGAACAAAATCAATGACACTTGCACTAATAAATATTTCAACAACTACAAGCACAACAAGTGTTGCACAAACAATTTGTGCAACATGAATTTCTAGCTACAAGCAAGAACCTCTTCTTTCTTTTTTACAACGGCATCAAAGTTCTACTAAAGAACTTTCATCAAATGGGTTTTGGGAAAGAAGTGAGATTAGACTTTCAAATAAGTCTAAATCATAAGCAAGAGATCGAATATATCTAGTTCGTCTTATGTTAGACTTTTAGCCTCACAATACACAAATGAAAAGAAGCAATAAGAGCTTAATAGACTTTAAGCACTTTTGAACCTTTGGGAGTTTTTACAACAATTGGGGATGAAGATTGAAGAGGATGAAAGTCTTTAATATCCTCATATAAGCTTCTTCAACATAGAGGAGAGTGAATCTCGTTTTTGCACCTCTATAGAAGTCTTCCACTCTATTAATTGCCTTGAGAAAGTCCAGCTTCTCCTTAACTATCCTATAATTGATTTTGATGATCCATGGCTACCTTAGAGAATCTTAGATAGGTGTACAACAGTCAAGATAGATTTGTGAACATTGGATGAAAAGGCACAATCAATTTGGTGAAGAGGGGAATGAAAACACTTTAAATCAATCTTGGATCTTTTTGCAATTGTTATAAAAATTTAAATTTAGGATGATATCCATCGATATATGTCTGAATTTTAGAGATTGATGTAACATCAATCAATGTATGTTGAGGGTATGATGTCAGATGGTGTTGTTTCAATTTTGTACCTTACCTGCATAAATGGATCGATGTCTCATTTTTAGAGACTGATGTATACATAGATCAATTTATGTTGAGGGCATGATGCTGGACAACAATTTTGTATTTTACCTACATAGATCAGCCTATATCTCAAGTTAGAGACTGATGTTTACATAGATGGATCTATGTTGAGGGCAATGATGTTGAAAAGTTTGATTTCAATTTTGCACCTAACCTACTCAGATCGATTGACATAATTTTGAGAGTTCTATGTATACATAGATATATCTATGTAGGGTACGATGCATTGATATCTGTGTTTAAAATTCAATATAGAGATCGGCGTCACTTGTTTATTTGTTCAATAATTAGTTATTTCCAAAGTCTGAAATGATCCTTTTTCAAACATTCATGTTTCAACATTATATAATGAGGTCTTAGTGATCGAAGCTGCCACAAATTCATTATGATTGTTGCTTATTCATTACTCGTTTCTTCTGTTAATATATTTCTACTTTGGGGACCGAATATACACACTAATGGATTTTCTCTGCCGATCGAGTAAGGGCAGTGGCGGCTGCCACCGCAATTGAATTCTGGCTCACTTGCGCACATTGCTTTCTTTAATTCTTTTGTTGATCTTCCGGGTTTCCTCTTCTGATCGATCCTATTTTCATTTCGGGTGGTGCCGCCACCATGGATCAAAGATCCTTTGCATCAGTGCTGCGTTCCACTCGTCCATCGTTGCCTCCTCGAAAGGTAACTAAATACAAAGGTGTTCCAGCAATCAAACTTTCCCGTGAAGAGGTTTCCGTTTTGGCAGATCCTTCCAAATATTGTTTGATAAGAACTTTTAGGTATGGACGTCCCAAACTTCATGCTATTCGTAAGTGTTTTGATCGTATAGGGTTCATGTCGTCAATAAAGATCACGCTACTGGATGCATCGCATATTCTTATGCATTTCGACGCCAAATCCATTATTATAGATGTTTCTCTCGTCGCACATGGACTGTCTTGGGATATCATATGCGGGTGACGAAATGGACTTATGATTTTGATCCTAAGATTGATGTGCCAATTGTTCTGATGTGGGTCTCTTTGCCCGGTTTGCCGATATATTTACATAAGCAGGAAGCATTATTTGAAATAGCTAAAATGGTTGGAAATCCGTTGCGAGCGGATGCTGCAACAATGCAACTATTGCGTCCCTCAGTAGCAAGAATATGCATTGAGTTTGATATTTCAAAGGAGTTACCTAAGCGGGTATATATTCAAAGTGATGATTATCATTTTTTCCAGGCAGTGGAATATGAGAATTTACCTGAGTACTGCACGTCCTATAGATTGCTTGGACATTCTCTAACTTCTTGTAGGGCTGATAAGGTTGCGGATTCTGTTCATAAAGATGACGTGCTTCCGTCTGAGACATTAAAATTTCCCGAGAGTCGCCCAGCCCATAGATGGACGCCTAAAAAGAAGCATGCTACGGTAACTGATGCAGATGAAGAGCATGCAGAGGCAGAACGAATAGATGATCTGTTGGTTGAACCGCCTGAAAATGTTGCAGCAACAGGAGATGCCCTGCAGCAAGAGGTTGCAGTGCACGTTGAGGTTCAAGTTGGGCCCTTAACAGACACAGTCATTGAGCAATCACATGAGGTTCAGTTAGTGGGTGATCAGCAAATTGAGAGGGAGCTTACATCTCCAATATCCCATAAGGTTACTAATGAATTGAGAGTTGTGGGGATTTCAAATGCACAAGATTTGGATTTGCTGAACTACACCTCTGCTGCGATCAATCCACCACTAGAAGATGACCTAGATCCGATGTTAACCCATGCATCCGACTCTGAGTAGCATGATGATACATGTGTTGATTCACAAGATTTGCGTAATGCAGTTCTGGAAGTAGCACGCGTTTTATCTGCCACGCCTCCATCGGGAGATGGTACCCATGATATTTCTCACCCAGATGTTACTATGGTTGTGGATAACCTTCTAAAGTTACCAACACGTCGGCCTCGTCGAAAGAAAGGTGATATACCTCCGGCCCCTCCTTCATCAATTGTTACACGTGGAGCGTTGAAGCGTACCATCATTAACTTGCCGCCCACTTTATCTCAATGAAGATTCTTCTGTGGAACATTACAGGTATCAACACCTCGTTAGCTCGCCTTATTCTCTTATTCGTCAATATAATTTACATTTATTAGTACTGATAGAGCCCAAGCTCAGAGTGTCTCGGCTGGAGCAATTTCGGCTGAAGTTAGGGTTTTCAAAAGCATGTTCGTCTGGACATGATAACATCTGGATCTTCTAGCGTGAATCTTTTGTGGACATTTTGGGTGTGAGACATGGTCTCCTGCATTCGAGGACTTCCATCTTTTCAGCATGCTCGGATCTTCCACCTATGATGCGCGGTAGCTTATCCACAGATGTTCATACACCCCATGTTAGACCATAGAGATATTGTTCCACGCTACGCTTTATATTCCGCCTACATCGTATTGATGTGGACGGTCGGGTATGTTTTGTTTTACTCAAATTTGGTATTCTTTCACCTCATTTCCCGATGCTTACAGCTTTGTTTTTTCTGGCTGAGGATTATGCAAGTCTGAAGTGCTATTTATCACTCCATGGAGATCTTTGCAGGAGCGTCATACAACAACTGTTGCCCGTACCTTATTTGTTTTTCGTTGCATATTGTTGGATGTATAACATGTATCTTTCTGCTTTTCTGAGGTACATTCATTGCTGCAAAAGCCTTCTTCTGCCATTTTCTTTGGGATGCTACAGTTGTTCGTGTAGCACCCCGCCCGGAACTAGGGTTTTGGTACGGTGCACCCGCCATACTCTACTACGAGTAGTACAAGACGTCGATACTATACATGTGCATGTCGACATGAATCGTAGTCGATATAGCGGAAGCAACATAAAAATAAGCTCATGACATGGATAATAATAATACAAATCGTTCAAACGCGTACAACCCACATGTACAATGTCTCACGATAGTCTTAATACATCACAATGAAATAACGCTCAACACAGCAGGTACATAGCTTCAGCCTACATCTCAGCTCACGGATACTCTATCTGGGGTTCCTCCTCAATGAACAAGGCGTCAGGGTTCCTGTTCTCTGAAATGTTATGAGGCAAGTATGAGCGATAGCCACCAACTTTTAATCGCTCAGCAAATAGTCTTTATAGATACTTCATGTGGATCATACATGGGGAGACGGGGTGACAAGTAGTAATAAAGTAACAAACATACATAATCACATCTCCGTTTACAAATAATAACATGATATATAAGAATAAAACAGAACATAAAATTTTACATCATACCTTATAGATCATATCATTCTTCCTCAGCATTTCCTTAGCCTACCTTCCATACTTGAACACTAATCCATCTTATGCTAAGGTCGTAACTTACAATCATCACCTCTACATGCATAATCTTCCTTAATCATTTTAAGGCATAATGATCGTACAAATATTCTAATCATCATCTAAGGGACATGATCATGACATGATGCATAAAACATGACTTTTCATAAAATGACTTTTCGTAAACATGACTTTTCATAAACATGACATTTCATAACTTGACGTGATTTTTATAACTTACGTAAAATGACATATTCATAACTTGCATCACATGACATTTTCATAACATGAAGACATAACATTTTCATCATTGGCTATAGCACTTTTCATAAGAATAATAACACACGACATACCGATCGATTCCCTATATAGTACACGTACGACATAAACATCATAAACATATGTACATGTACTAACGGTGACGCACTATGACGGAGATCCCGTGTCTCAGACCCGGTGTTACACTAGGCCATAAACGTAATCATATGCCCCTGACATCTACCACCCCGGTACCGATGTCACGCCGACGAACATAACATAGTCATAATCATGAACATAACATAACATATCGTGTATCAATGAAATCGATCGTCTCGCGTTTATTATTCACATGCATATGAACTTTTAAAACATGATATGCGCAAAACAACTTTCAAACTTTATTTTCGTGCAACATGAGACTTGTTCATATGAAGTATTATGGTAGACTATATCTTATAGCATCACTTACTTATTTTCATCCTACATACCATAACTTAAAGAAAATCCCACTTTGACCATCAAAGGTGGCCATTCGGCCATAGCAACCAAAACAGCCCCCTTTTTCTCATTTTTCATCCAACACCACTTTCTTAATTTGTATTTTCCAAATACAACTCATATTCCAACACTTAAGGAAATTAACTTTTAATTCCTAATTCCTTTAACTCCTCACGTACAAATACCTCAACTTATACCATACTTTATTCATTACCACACATTTTACATATAAGTGTCCATAGCATTTAACTTAAGAAACATTTTTGGGTCCTTAAATGGCCTTAAGGCCGAATAGACATATACATATGTATATATGTATATTTCATGGTAGTACACTTATATGTATGTATATATATATGTTAGGAAATCAACCGAGATCACTGCAAAACGCGCAGCGGAAAACAAAACTTGATCTCTGATTTCCTACCAAGGATCCATGTTGTTCGTTTAATTCGACAAAAGAAATCAAAAAGTACCTCCGTAGATTCGAAATCTGCAGATGGAAGAGGTGCGAAATCACGAACACCCTCTGTCGGTATCCACACGAACGCTTCCGCCCGGAGTGCTAGCTCTTCAAACGGCGCGGCTGAAGAACTCGTTTTTCCACAAAAACGGCTCTAGGGTTTTTTTATGACTCTGTGTATTTTCGTGTGTCTTGTGTATACGAGATACACAAGTATATATGCACATACGTAGACATCAGAATCCGAGTCCTAATCGGATTAGTGGATGCCAATCAAAATCCATATCAGATACGGATTCTATAAGGATATTCAAAATCCATATCAGATATGGATTCTCTCGTTATTATCCGATAATACACATGTATATATAATCACCAAAAACCGAAAATAATAATAATAATAATTAATATCCAATATTAATATTATTAATATTAAAACGATAATAATAATAATAATAATAATTAATATTCAATATTAATATTATTAATATTATTAATATCAGCCTTACGCATTCTTGTGTGTGACCCGATAGGCCCATATTAATTGGCAGTTGATTAAATCTCTATTAAACCAACAAGTCGTAATTGGCCTCTAGCAAGGCATTACAACTACCCAATTAATACGAGTAAAGTCCAACTAGCCTAATAATAGTACATGCACTAATCCCTTTGTCACACGATATCTAGTTTGAACATAAGTCATGGTCAGCGTCATACTTATATAGTTCAAACATATGATTACTCGATCTCTAAGTAGACTGATAAAACAAATGATATTGATCACACTATCAATTCATTTGAGCACGGCCATGCATTTCACAGTCTCACTAATCGAGGGGCCCAAAGATATCACTCTCAAAAGAGAGGGACAAATTCTATCTTGATTGTTCAATATCCTCTACATAATTTCTATCACATTCAATCATGACCTTTATTATTATCCAGTTACGAATAACGTTTGATCATGTCAAAATATAATAGTCCTTATGTTGGAAACTATGACAATCTCAAGTCAAAGGATTAAAACATGACTATCATGAGATTTACTTATGACGCTAATCCATGTAGTAATCTCATGATGGGTCTATCCAATACACTGTTCTCTAACAAGTATCTATGAGATTGATTCGTATCACCATACACATAATCATCTCATGATCATCAAATCAATACTCATACTGATTATAAATTATTTTATCTCTATAACAATAATGAATCAGGGACATATATCAAAATTGTGTAACATACTAACCAACAATAATGATAATAAAACCTCTTTTATTAATAATAAATGCATAACATAAATATCCAAATCATGGCCTAGGGCACATACACTAACAATATAACATATACAATTAATTTATACTTACATACACTCAATGGGCCGTGTATATATGTGTAAGTATACTAATATATGTATTTTTTAACATATTAAATTTCATTTTATTGTATCACTTTTATATGGCCGAAAGTTTGGCCTTTGTTATACATATTTATATCTCATTTTTCTTCCTTTCGTATATCCATGTTATGTGTTGTTCATTTCTATATTCAACATATACATGTTGTCTTCCTTCCTACTTACTTAATTCTACAATTATAACCTTAAGCAAACACATGAACATAAACATAATGGAAATCATAAAAATGTACCTTTTGAGCCATAATCATCATCTAAATACACATCTTGAAGATGGTTATGATGAAGCTCAAGTGGAGTACTCAAATAGGCCACTTGGCCGTGTATACGTGGGTGTATATATGAGATGATGATCATCAAACAACCATTGAGATCATGTATATAAGTCATACTTATGATGCATACATAAACATGTTAAAGACATGATCTTGAAATATATGAACACTAAAAATACATAATATACAATCTTGATGATCATCATAAATGAAAAACATAATCAAAACAACAAAAGTTGTATTCTTTCTACACTTTCCTTAAGATTCTTCATTTCATATCATTTGTTCAAAGTTTTTATATCTATATATATATACATACATAGCCGTATGTATGTACCTCTATATGTATATATATTTATAACACTTACAATCATAGATCTTTAATATTCTCATGATAAAACTTGAACATACTACATGATGATCCCATTTTGATATGAACATAAGTATTTAATTTTTGAAATCCATGAAGGATCTAGGAAGAGTACTTGCCTTGGTTCACTTTTCTTACACTTAGATGATGATTCCTTCACTTGGTTTGGAAGAGAGTTCTTCTTCCTTCCTTCCTATGTGTACACGGTTTTGGGGGTCTAAAAGGAGGGCTAGTGAGCAACTTATGAAACTAATTATATGGAAGAATCAAACTTAAACTTCATAAAGTTCTTACCTTAATTGCCTTTGATTCTAGATGCTACAACCTTCTTGAATCTTTCTTAGTTGATGGAGTGTTTATGGGGCTTAATTTGAGTGATGTTGGTGTGAAGAAAGGAGAAGAAAATCTTCTCCTTGTTGAAGAGCAACTTTCAGCCAAGGGTTAAGGGAAATGGACTGCAGACTTAAGTTTTCTTGGAATGGAGGGAAGAGGATAATTTGTGGCAGATAAAATGATGAAGTATGGGAGTGTTTGAAGAAAGGAGGAATCTCCGTTTTTCCTTGGAGGGTGGCCGGCCAAGCATGGAGAGGAATGGGGTGGGAGACAAACTTTTGGCAAGTATGGGTTGGAGGGATGTGATGGTAGGATAAGATTCTTAAGCATGCATTATTATATTAAGCTTTACTAAATAGTAAGACAAGTTGTCTTACACTTCTTTTTCCTTTTTCTTTTCTTTTATTTCATATGTATATATATTTTTTTCTTATTTAATGTAGTACAAAATTATTGTGTCATGTATTTCTTTTTGATTTAATTTATCCTAATAGTTTAAATTGTTACTAACTAATTTAATTTGGGTTTTTATTGTATAGACTCAAACGTTTGTGATATATTTGCTAATGTATTGGTATACAAGACTAGTTTTATGAATCGTACACCTACGAAATTATGTTTACGGTATTGGAAGTCGTTACGACATAACGAATTTTGTGGGCTGTAACAGTTCGAGTGCTATTCTGCATTGTTCTTACTGGGTTCCACATGCGCCGGATTTCATTGCCTTAGATTTGTCTAGCTACAGTTTCTGTTTAATTGTATTTTACTTGCTTTATGTGTTTATGTTTGCTTGTACTGTCTTGTTTGGGAGAGTCTCCCTCCTTAGGTCTGCAGTCCATCATGTAACCACAGCATTCCTCTGCCACAAATAAGGGCTTATATTAATAAAATACTCGGACGGTACCGCCCGTCCTTCACCAAAAAAAAATTCTACTTTGGGTTGATTGGAAACAGAAATGGTAAGAAAACATAGTAAAAGTTTACATACAATGTATTTGTCTTCCCTCGTGCTTCTAGATCGTCTTTGTTTGAGACCTGACGTCTTTGATATTAGACTTTCGGTCTGTCAGTAGTTGAGTTATAAGATTCAATTCTTCTTTTGTAATCCTTCTGTCATAAAATATTGTTCCTTTTTTATTTTGATTTGTCTCAAAAATATTATGTACTTTCTAAAAATAAAAATATAATCCATCGTACTCTCTCAGTTAACACCTACTAAAGACTACACGATTCTCTATTTTGCATTCATTAACCAATTAAAGGGTAGAATATAAACAATAAGCAAAATAATTTGACTTTCTTAAATTAGGATCAACTCAAAATAGAATAATATTTTAGGCCGGAAGAAGTACCTTTTATCTTAAACTTAATAAGATATTAGATTTTTGGTGCAAGCAACGAATACAGAATCTTTTTGGTGCAAGCAACTAATACAGAATCTTGTATGCGGTTTAGAGTAAAATATACGTAACATTTGGATTAATTACCAAAGAAAATAAATAAGTGGTAGGATTATTTCTATTACGTTTCACTGGTATGACTTCTTAAAAAAAAGAAGAAAAAACTGACAGAAAAGACCAGTAATTGTCATACAAAAAGTTCAATAGAAAGGCGAGTCAAGCTATTTTTATACAAACGGATTGTATGACAAGGAACACCAACAACCCAAAGTCTTTAATTCGTCAACTAATTCAGGCGATTAAGTAAAGAACCGTAATGAAGAGCGGCAACAAACTCTAATTAACCAATTAGAACCCATGAATTTACCATTAGACCAACCCTCGCATTCTTCTATTAACCTAACCCTAATTCGTGAAGGCTCAAGTTAGTTTAATATTTCATTACCATTAAATTGATCACCCACCCACAGTCTAACTGAATTCAAACAGTAGATTCAATCCTGATTACCTAGTCGGATTTTAGATATATCTGTTAGAATCAATTATATTAATTATAATTGATTGCTATAATCTCGTGATTTATTTATAAATCACTAATGTGGATCACATGTATAACGTATCCTTACGTTATATTGGCTAGATACGTTGCAATTATTGACTGCATTAATTATCTGATTTGATTCTGATTGATTGGCAATTATTAAGTTTCCTTGATGGTAGGAATTTATTGTCAGTCAAATAAAGAAGGGGTCCCTGGCCTAGCCTATAAATAGAGGGCCTGTAATATTCCATCAATCATAGCTATACAGCATTCAGATAGGCATAGGCTGGAAGGCTCCATTTCCGCAAGGATTCTCCTCTGCAGCAGGCTTCCGATTCGAATGCGACGACTAAGCGATAATGACCGGAGGTAACTTTTATGCTTCCGCTATTTATTTTGGCCTTACATTTGGTATCAGAGCCACCTCGACCATATCGTTTGTATTAAGAAAACTATCTTCCGTACCCTTTAATACAATCTAATCGTTCAAAGGTTACGGAATTATAGTTTTCGAGGCCTTCAATGTTAAAATTATGCATGCGGTTGTTGATTATTTATTGACACGAGGAAATCTTACTTTAAGGGTTTGATTTTGTTGTTGATTCCTGTACTGAGAGCTTAATTAAAAGGTAATAGCAAAGAATTCTGTTTCGTAACTAATTAAATCCAATTGGAATTAGAAGGACTAGAAACATTAGTCTATTGATTAATGGAACAGCTAATGTTTTTTGAATATGTGTTGTACCCGTGTAATTTCTTTGCTGCACAATGGATACTTTTGTGCACTATGGATACTTTTGCAAAGCCTTAATCTATGAAAATTCTGTTAAAATTTTGATGTTGTCGCTGCTGTAGCCGGAGTTTCATATCTGAGATAGCTGAAAGTGTGCCTGTTTTTGAATCCGAAATTCTTGAATCTGTTGTTTGGTTGGATTCATGAATCTGTTGTTAAGAATTGCCTTGACCTTTGAGCTTTTGAAATCTGGAAACTAATTGTTGCAAGCCGCCGCCGGTGTGGTGGAAGAACTGCAAATATGGATTTGATATGTAATGTTCATCTTGTTTTTATGATTAAAGATTAAAAAACAATTGGACAAAGATGATTTTGGAGGGTATTACATTCGGGGCATGCAGTATTAATTTTTTTTTATTACAGACCTTTTGCGAAAACCAAGAACTTAAAGTGGTACTTTCCTTTTAATCGACAATAGAATCTGCTGATGATAATCTCTATCCATATAATAACTTGACTTTGTTTATTACAACTATGATTATTATGTATCTATTTGATAAAATTTGTGGCAAATGCAAAAGGTGTACTATTGAAAGTGTGATAAATACACCGTACACGTAATTTCTGTCTAGAAAGTCGGTACTTAAGCGGGACCGTCTGTGATCCCACCGCACGGCCTGGGACTTTACGTGGAATGGTAATACCTGTCTAGGAAATTGATTCATGATCTTTCCTAGGGTATTGCCGAATCGGTTCACTTCACATTTTCATTATGATTTCATCTTTTGTTGATGTCATGTAAAGCGTTTTAAAGTTGATGACATATAAAGAATTATTTTTTTAATTTTAAGATTAGCCACAGCATCTTAAAATTATATGGTATAAAGAAAATAAAATGTCATCAAACCTATGGTTTTGATTAATAAGGTAGTCACTCTGCCCCACAGGGAAGTGGTTATTTTATTGATCAAGAAAATTAAACATAAACATTTTCTATGCCCACAGGTACGGAAATATTTTGGTTGTTTAATTTTCATATTGTTTTAAGTATATTCTATGCATGAATGCAACCTCTATCCACAGGAAGGTTTAGAATATACTATTTGAATTAACTTGATTAATTCATTCTGGTTATATATGTTCATAGCATGATATGTGTTTCTTTGGTTATGCAGTTATTCCCACTACTGCTTTATTTGATTCTGCTAAAACTCCAATGCTGACTGGTGACAATTTTACTGAATGGAAGGATAATATCCTTTTGACATTGGGGTGTATGGACTTAGACCTGGCAATCCGTGAGGAAAAACCACCAAATCCTACGAAATCAAGTACGCCATCTGAGAGGTCTAGTTACGAACGCTGGGAGAGATCTGATCGCCTCAGCATGATGTTCATCAAGTCTCGTATAAGTCCAAGCATTAGGGGTTCTATCCCTAATCTTGATAATGTTAAAGCTTACATGAAAGCCATTGATGAACAATTCGTAAGCTCTGACAAGGCGGTTGCCAGCACCCTTATGAAGAGGCTTTCAAACATGACCCATGACAGAAGCCGTGGTGTGCGCGAGCACATCATGGAGATGAAGGACATTGTTGCTAAATTAAGCTCCCTAAAGATTGAAATCTCGGAGCCATTCCTGGTGCATTTCATACTCAACTCTCTCTCTCTCTCTCTCTCTTTGGAGTATACTCCATTCAAGATCTCGTACAACACACATAAAGAAAACTGGTCAATTAATGAACTTCTGACCATGTGTGTTCAAGAGGAGCAGAGGTTGAAGAATGAGTCCATTGAGTCTGTGCATCTTGCGACTCATTTTAAGAGAAATGCAAAGAATGGCAAAGGTGTTCCAATGAAGAAAACCGGCAACAAAGACAAATGTCGGTTTTGCAAGAAAAATGAACACTGGAAGAAAGATTGCCTGAAGTATAAAGGATGGCTGGAGAAGAAAGGTAATTTTTCCTTTGTGTGTCATGAATCTAATTTCACTGAGGTTTCTGATAATACATGATGGATTGATTGTGGTTCTACAATTCACATTGCGAAAACCATACAGGGCTTTCTAAACCCGAGGAGGCCAAATGAAAGTGAGCAATGCATCTATTCTGCAAACCGGATGTGCTCTACTGTTGAATGAGTGGATCTTATAGGCTCATTTTGAAAACTGGTTTTCAACTTGATTTAGAAAATACTTTTTATGTACTTTCTTTTTCCAGAAATTTAGTTTCGCTTTCAAGACTTTCGATTATTGGATATGATTTCTATTCACATCTTTTTGTAATGAATGTTTTGAAAGAGAATAAAGTTATTGGTTCTGCGAAATTGAATGGTTTTCTGTTTCAACTTGAGTTAGATCCCATTTACGAGCATACTCTTTTAACAGAAACTGGTACAAAGCGTTGTATTATAAATGAGAACTCATCAAGTCTTTGGCACAAAAGATTGGGACATATCCCAATCGAAAGAATGAAAAGATTGGTGAATGAAGGAGTTTTACAAACTCTAGACTTCACTGATTTAGGTACTTGTGTGGGATGCATAAAGGGCAAGCAAACCAACAAGACCATTAAGGGTGCCAAAAGAAGTTCTCAACCTCTTGAAATCATACACACGGATATCTGTGGACCTTTTCATACACCTTGCTTGAATGGTCAGAAATACTCTATTTCATTTATCGACGACTATTCAAGGTTCATGTATCTCTATCTTCTATCTGAAAAATCTGAAACACTTGATGCGTTCAAAATCTTCAAATTAGAAGTAGAGAAACAAAAGAAGAAGACAATTAAAATTGTCCGATCCGATAGAGGTGGTGAATATTATGGACGTTACACAGAAAATGGACAAACGATTGGTCCATTTGTCGAATTCCTTCAAAAGGAGGGTATTGTTGCTCAATACACCATGTCTGGCACACCACAACAAAATGGTGTTGCTGAAAGAAGGAATTGGACTCTTATGGATACGGTAAGGAGCATGATTAGCACAACAAATTTGCCTATATCCTTTTGGAGTGAAGCTCTAAAAACCGCTGTGTATGTTTTAAATCGGGTTCCATCTAAGGCCGTTCCTAAAACACCTTTCGAGTTGTGGAATGGTTGGAAACCAAGTTTAAAACATTTACACATATGGGGTTGTCCAGTTGAAGTTAGGGTATACAACCCAAGCATAAAGAAACTGGATGAACGAACGAAAAGTGGTTATTTTATTGGGTATGCAGTTAACTCCAAAGGATATAGATTTTACTGTCCCTCACATACCCCTAAAGTGGTTGAAGCTAGAAATGCTAAGTTTCTAGAAGATCATGAAGTCAGTGGGAGTGATTCGAATCGAGAATTCAATTTTGAGGAAGTAAGAGATACATACGTTGTACCTTTATATGTAGACAATTCGGTTGCTATTCATCATAATGAAGAGCCACCAATTGTGCAACCTCAAATTGAAGAATCACATCAAGAACAAGCTGAACCCACTAATCCCACATCTACTGAACCAGTGGGAGTACGAAGATCTTCAAGAACTAAAAGGCCAGCAATTTCTAGCGATTATGTTGTATATCTTCAAGAGTCTGATTATGACATTGGGCTAAATCATGACCCTATCTCATTTTCACAAGCCATGAGTTGTGACAAATCGTCACTATGGTACGATGCCATGAAAGAGGAGATGGAATCAATGGCTAAAAACAATGTCTGAGAACTTGTTCCGTTACCAAACAGAGCCTCTGTGGTGGGATGCAAATGGGTCTTTAAGACCAAAAGAGACTCGTTTGGTAACATTGAACGATATAAAACCAGACTTGTGGCCAAAGGTTTCACTCAGAAAGAAGGCATCGATTACCATGAAACCTTCTCTCCAGTCTCAAAGAAGGATTCATTTCGGATAATCATGGCATTAGTAGCTCATGTTGATCTCGAGCTACATCAAACGGATGTGAAAACTGCATTTTTGAATGGGGTTCTTGATGAAGAGGTATACATGCGTCAACCTGAAGGCTTTGTTAATTCTGATAATGATCAACTGGTTTGCAAGTTGAATAAATCCATATATGGGTTTAAACAGGCTTCACGTCAATGGAACATCAGGTTTCATGAGGTAATCTCTTCATTCGGTTTCGTAGAGAACATTGTTGATCAATGTATATACCTCAAGACGAGTGGGAGCAAATACATTTTCTTAGTCCTATATGTGGATGATATTCTACTGGCAAGCAGTGATCTTCGGTTATTGCATGAGACCAAGCGATTTCTCGCTTTGAACTTTGATATGAAGGATATGGGTGAAGCCTCTTATGTCCTTGGCATAGAGATTCACAGAGATAGAACAAGTAAAGTACTTGGTCTTTCTCAGAAGGCCTACATCATCAAAGTACTTGAGAAATTTGCTATGCAGAATTGTGCGTCTATTGCGTCACCTATTGTCAAAGGAGAAAAGTTCAGTTTGGACCAGTGTCCTAAAAATGCATTGGAGCAGGATCAAATGAAAAGCATTCCATATCCCTCGCTCATTGGGAGCCTTATGTATGCATTGGTCTGTACCAGACCTGATATTGCATTTGCGGTTGGAGTGCTTGGTAGATATCAAAGCAACCCTGGTATGGCTCATTGAAAAGTAGCCAAGAGGGTGTTGAGATATTTACAAGGAACCAAAGATTATGAGCTCACATACAGACAATCAGAGAATTTGGAAGTCATTGGATATTCTGATTCTGATTACCCTGGTTGTGTGGATACGAGTAAGTCTACTTCTGATACATCTTTCTTCTTGCTGGAGGAGCTGTATCTTGGAGAAGTAAAAAGCAATCCATTATTGCTTCATCCACAATGGAGGCTGAGTTTATTGCATGCTATGAAGCTACTTCACAGGCCTTATGGATGAGAAATTTCATCAGTGGTCTTAAGGTTGTCGATATTGTTGATAGACCCATAAAGATTTTCTGTGACAATTCAGCTGCTGTATTCTTTGCGAAAAATAACAAAAGTGGGAGTCGCAGTAAACATATCGACATAAAGTATTTGAAGGTCAGAGATCATGTTAGACAAGGAGAAATAAAGATTGAACACATTAGTACGGAGTCAATGGTTGCTGATCCTATGACTAAAGGATTACCAGTTAAAGTTTTCAAGGATCATGCTGCTGATATGGGACTTCTTAGTTCTCCTTGATTTGTTGTACTTTGATCTTATTTTGTCTAGACATTTGTTGACTTTGAATATGCGCATTTAAAGTTGTAGGATCTATTTGATCCATGGACGAGGACCCATTTTGAGATGATTTATAGTAAATCATTCGTTTTGTTCGATTGAGTGTATGATGCATTGTAATTCTTGGAAGGGAGTGCTTGACATCAAAGCATGACCGCCTTGATTCGTGTGTTGTATTTTCAATCTAAGTTTGATAGTCAATAGATCCAAGTGACAATAAAATTATGGCCATATTGTTTTGTCACTTATGCTGTGTTATCTAGCATTCGACATGTGATCCAAGTAGGAGAATGTTAGAATCAATTATATTAATTATAATTGATTGCTATAATCTCGTGATTTATTTATAAATCACTAGTGTGGATCACATGTATGACGTATCCGTACGTTATATTGGCTAGATACGTTGCAATTATTGACTGCATTAATTATCTGATTTGATTCTGATTGATTGGCAATTATTAAGTTTCCTTCATGGAAGGAATTGATTGTCAGTCAAATAAGAAAAGAGGTCCCTGGCCTAGCCTATAAATAGAGGGCCTGTGATATTCCATCAATCATACCTATACAATATTCAGATAGGCATAGGCTGGAAGGCTCCATTTCCGCAAGGATTCTCCTCTGCAGCAGGCTTCCGATTCGAAGGCGACGACTAAGCGATAATGGCCGGAGGTAACTTTTATGCTTCGACTATTTATTTTGGCCTTACAATATCACCTAAATCATTTAGTGAGAACAAATAGTTACATGGTAATAACATAATTAAAACATGATCTCACCAATTAAAGAACATGAATGATTCAATTACCAGAGGGGAACAGATTGTTAGCTTTCCATTATACAATATCCAATGCAATCCAATTGAAACGACATTGAAAAGTGTATAAAAATATATTTGAAAATGAATTTCGGACTTCACAATTACTTTTTAGGCATAGATGACTTATTTATAGAGTTAAGGTTTAAACTGACTCAAAAACACGTGTGCATGCAAAAAGATGCTATTGGACCATGAAATCAGATTTTAAACCTGTTTAAATATATCAAACGAGTAATTATCTATAACAAGAAATAAAAATCAATTAAGTGCCCAAATTTTCCTTTACAAATCCGGCCATGCAATTGCCAGAATTATTAATTCAATTTATTATTTAAAATCTCTAAAACAAGGTAAAATATGTATAGAATACGACTCACCATTACTCCCAATTAAAAGGCATATTAATCAAACTTTCAGAAATTGAAGGTCAAATTTCATCGAGGCAGATCGCATCCTTCCTTCGATGCATTATAGCTACGGATGTATGGTATAAATCACAAACTTATTACATAAAAGTGTAAATATATGATGAATAGATACGGGTGTATGTTAAAAATTACAAAACTATAAGGCAATATAGACACAGTGACCATAGCTATAGACAACAAATATTATTTTCCCTCCAAAACATAAGTGAAATAAAGATCATGGTCTATTGCTTTTTGAAAAATTTCAAATAAGAGACGTGTATCTTTGTTCCAAAAACCTCACCTGCTTTATTAATTTTGCAAATAAATTAGGTGGTATCTTAACTATACCATTTTTCCTTCATTTTTGTTGCTGATATAGGTAGCTATTTCCTTTTCCATTCTTTTGCTATTTTCTAGGATGTTAGACCTTTTTCTATGTTTTTATTTATGATAAAAACACGGGACTGGAAATAGAAATATTATCCCAAGTCACAAGCCTATGTGGTCACACGAAAGTTTACCGGGAAAAAATGATTGATCGTTACTCAATGTAAATGTAAATAGGAGGTGTACTTTGTTTTTTTTTTTTTAACAAATCAGCCACAATGTTTAGATAAAATACCATTTTGAAAATACTCTCTTTGTTGGGGATTAATTACGGAACAGTAGAGACAACCACAACGATTACCGTAAGAACGCACAAAAGTAATGAACAATCATCAAAGAAAACAATAAACAAGGAACACGAGATTTAACGTGGGAAAACACTCAAGAGGAAGAAAACCCCACGGCAGCAGCAAGCCAAGAAAATTCACTATCACCAATTGAGTTTCGGTTACTATAAGGCAGTGTCTAACAGGGGATTTTATAAGGAGTAAAAGGATTAGCATGACTTATGAAATTTTCCTTTTACATTGCTATCATACCAAGAGTAGGACTCTACCAGATATTCCTTATAGAAAAGATAAGTATAGAAATTTCTATCCAAAACAGGATTCTCTTCAATCAAATCTCTAATGAAGGAATATTCCGTCCTGTAACAATCTGGTGTACTGCCGAACTGAGGTCAACGCTGTGTTGTTCGCCTCTGATCGACATTTCTTCTGTCCAACTCGGCACTACTCAGCTCTGCTCGGTAGTAGCTCACAACTCCAAGTCCTTTGAGCTCGACCTCACTTCAGCTCGACTGACTTCAGTTCCACCAAACTTAACAAAATCTCCCACTTGGAACTGACCTTAACTTTGACGCATCATGAATTTTTTCTTTCCTGGAACTGGCGCCCTTTTAGCACTTTCATCAAGTAATAAGACCAAGAGAAGCTTTCCAGAGCTCAAGCTTCTCTTTTGGACCAATAAAATGTTTATTTCTCTACATAGATACATGTGCCTAAAAATATGTGTACTATGTATTTTTGGACTTACCATTGATTAGTGTAAGAAGTGTGGGTTAAAAACGATAATGTAGGTTACCGTCCAAAAAAGTGGATTGTTTTTGGGACACTTGGCCGAGAGGCTCCCTAAGGGGTAAGAATGGTTGACATGCAGTACGAGGATAAGTGTTGGATATATAATGAGGTAAATTTTGAAATGACTAAATCGATCCCAAAACCGAGCAAGCATGCATGCATAAATGAACCAAAGTTTTAAAACAAGGTATTGTATTCCATCATTCATTTTAAAAGATTTTACATGTAACGAACCATAACACGAGATGATTGATTCCAATGACTTATGTTACATTATGTTTTATAATGATATGTATGTTATTGGATCGTCGCCCTGATATCGGGACCAGAGTGGTAAGTGTCAGGGGCATATGTGTACGTTATGACTGAGTGTAACACCTTGTCCAGGACACCAGATCTTCGTCATAATGCGTCATTGTTAGATCCATATACATATGATGTAACACCGTGTTTGGAACACGAGGATTCATACTTTACATATGACTAAATGGAGAATCATTCGGTATTTGTGTGTTACTGTTCTTACATCATGAAAAGTGATATAGCCATGTTATGAAAGTTATGAAAGTGCCATGTTATAAAAGTTATGAAAATGCCATGTCAGTGGATTTCACTCATGCCGAGGAGTTGGCTAATATCCGTGAAGGGCTCACATTTCAAAACTTCCCATGAATCAAGAGAAATGCTCAATGAGTCTTAGAAGAGCCAGTTGGCACAATTAAATTTGGCTATATCTCTCGTAGGACTCAAGAAGTATTTGAAGAATGAGAAAATAGTGAGAGAGCCACGATGCCTCTTAAATTGCTTAAAGTTAGTAACATTGAATCAGATAACGAGTTGAGTCTTATTATTGAGTGCTTGGATGTACAGAATTGGAGACCTATTTGGGCTGCAAGTGACATACAAAATATGTCTAAGAAGTATGCTAGACTTTTTTACCATTTATGGGTCGAATACTTGAATGACTTTCCCTAGTCCTTAAATATAGTCGTAAAAGGAAAGCACATTGAATGGACTATGAAGACTATTTGTGAGTATATTGGAGTTTCATATGAAGGTTTGGATTTGTTTGAGGCATGGAAGTGGGATGAACACAAGTGAAAAGTGAGTGAAGATCATGTCAAGAGTTTCGTAGGTTTCTAACATAATAAGAACACTAATGATATGCCATTATTGTATCGGGTGCTGACTGCAATCGTTACCTTTTGCATAAATGGGAAATCGGCCAAGCTCCCATGAAATCTTAATTTTTGCATTGGTTACTGCATTGCGAATAAGGAGCCATTGAATTTTGACAATATTTTCATGGAAAATGTAATGGAGGCAGCAAAAAAGAAGTCAAAAGCCCTTCCATACGCCAACCTTATATATTGTATGCTCACAAAGTCGGAAGTTGACCTTGATGATTCGGATGTTGAGAAGATCTCACACAAAGACTTTTATGATAAGGTCAATATCCAACAAATTCATAAGTTCTAGAAGGAAGCCCGCAAAAGGATGGGACAAGAGGAAAAAGCAGAGGAAGAGGGAGATGTGACTCCGATACCCGATGCCGAAGAGGGAACCAGTAGTGAACCGAGCACAAGTGTCCTAGAGCTACAACAAGTTATAGAACTCCAACATGAGATGGGCACCCTGAAGAACAACCTGGCTTGGTTCAAAGCAAAGATGAAAGTGTGCATTCTCGGCCTATCTTTCGCTTCGGACGAAGACTAGGACTAGCATCTCCCTCTCGTCCTTATATTGCCCTACTCTAGATATAGGTCGTAGCTTAGGATAAACCTAAAAGCTCTATTTGATGTATTCGATTGAAATCAATGTGTTGTGTTTCCTTCTTGATATTTGAATGAAATCAAACCAGTTGTTTGTATACATCAGCCTCTCAAAGAAGAGACATCGATCGATCGATGTATGTAAGGTACAAGACTGAAACCTTACTAAAAGACTTCGATCTCTCAATAATGAGACATCGATCGATCGATGTATATAAGGAGCACAACTAAACCTTACTGGAAGACATCGATCTCTCAACATGGAGACACAGATCGATCGATGTCATCAAGGATTCAAATTTTTGTGACCGTCGGAACAAAATCCAAGGGAGATTTAAAGTGTTTTCTCTCTCAAGTCTTGCTCAAATTTCTTATGGACTTTCCATTAACATCCATTATGCTTTCTTGACTATTATGAACACGTCTAAGATATTATAGGGTGGCTTTGGAGCATCAAATCTAGCTATAGGATGGCTAAAGACTATTTGGAGATTGTAAAGATTTTTGATTGGGTTAAAGACTTGAGGGAGGCTACAACAACATTACTCACATCCTCTATATATTGAAGAAGCTCAGATGAGGCATTTACACACTTTCATCCTCCTCAAGCTTCATTTTTCATGATTGTGGAAAGCTCTAAATTGTGCAAAAGTGCTTAAGGCTTATTAAGCTCTTACTGCATGTTCTTCATTGTTGTAAATTGTAAGACACTAGTTGTTAGTGTAAGTATTGTTTGTTGTTCTTATTAAAAGTAATAAGAAGAGTTGCTGTTGAAAATCCAATTCGGAAACAAACAGGTAGTTGAGTAGAATTATTCAGATTCAAACCACTGTATATCATATGTCTTCATTTATTATCTCTCATCTCTTTCTTTATTGATGTAAAGAGTGTTTGAGTTGGAGTGAGCTAAACTAAGAAAATTATGCAAAATTGTCTAACACTCTATTTACCCCTTCTAGAGTGATTGTAACAAACCTTACAACATTAACTTTTGACCATCTGATTTTAAACTACTTATCATTTTGACATAAATTAGAACAAAAGAATTATGTAGGATAGTTTTAAAGACCGGTCGATTTGGTTTGTTTTAGAATCGGTTGATCAATAGCCCATACATTAAAGGGGGCCGGTTTGTCTATGAAAAAGTTCGTAACACATTATGACTTTGTCCTCACTTAATTCAAATTGATAAGGTTGCTCGAGCCGATATTGTTTTAGTTTTTATTTTAGTTGTATTTAAAATATTTTTTATTTTCTAAACATGTTATGTTATTATACTAGTTTTTTAATTAGCATTGGGTAGTGACGGCCGTGGCAATGGTGGTAACAAAAAAATGTTAATTAAAGTAAAAAAAAATAAAACACATTTGATTACATCACAGTGTTCGGTAGGGAAATCAATAGTGACGGTGGAATTTTGAAATATTTAAAGCACAAAATATGATTTCCCATTAAAGAATTAAGAAGCACTTCCCAACCCGTTTCAAGTGCGTTCGAACATAATTTTCAGATTCAATGTTACACCTTTGTAATAAAATGGTAACATAAAAGTAGTGAATCTACTAATTTGTCCGTGTTAATTTTGCGTATTTAAAACAAAATGTTGCTTTTCTCCAAGAAATTTGAAAAGAAGCAGCTCTAAGTAAGTGTTTAACATTTTCTTTTAAGTGTAAGAAGTTTGATATTAACAAATAAATTTGTATATAGAGCGAAGTTTCCAAATGTGGATAAATTTTGTAAGTGCTTTACTCCTAAAAGTACCTCATTTTAAAATCAGGTGAGACACAGTCTAAAATGGAATATCTAAATTTGAATTTATCCTCCAAGGAGAGAACTCACATGAACAAGTTATGATAGAAACATCCATCTACGATGATGAATAAAATCATTTTGTGCAAAGCAGAAGGATGCGAAGAACAATTCATGCTATCAACAAATATTTTAGAATAGAATATCTCTTGAATTCTTTAATAATGAAACTAGATTTATGACAACCTGCTACAAAGTAAACAAATAGTATGTGAATCAGTATTGAGAGGGTACTACTTAGAAGAAAATATATCATAATTGATGGATGAAGAAAATTGCATCAAATCACTGAATTTAGCTGATGATATGTCCAAGTGCTGCACCTTTGGATAGTTGCAAAGAAGGCAGAATAGCAAAAGAGCCGCGCTATGTTTCAACTTGGAACTTCTCCTTCTTCACCCCTGCATTGCTTGATTCTCACACATTCCTCGTCTGATGTATTTACTTCATGGTTTCAGGTCTTTGCCGAGCAAAACCAGGCTGATTCATACAATTTAACAAATCCGGTCCGAACATGAAGACGAAAAAAACATGGATATGCAAGCTGCATCAGTTTCAGAAGAAACACTCCAAAAGATAAAACTGAGTATGTCTATAGGACACAATTATGGACCAAAAAATTATGAATTTCTCAGTTCTTTTCTTAACTTAATCAACTACAGTCGACAAAGTTTCAACAAAATCTAAATTATTTTTTTTCAAATTTATGAATTTGAAAGTGAAGAGGTGACATAATTTACCTGAAGAAGCATGGATGGAGCAGCTAGTGGTTCCGTATTTACATGGCTTCTTGTCTTTCTTCCGTTTAGCGTGGCAATTGATGGACTGTTGCCAGTAATGTCCCAAAAACTACGTTTTCTAGCTGTATGAGCCGGAGGCATGAAGCGGTAACTTGGACTCTTCAGCCCACCTTCTGTAGCCCCTTTAGGCCGCAGACTAGCTCTAGTGACCACCCTCCTTGCTCCTTCAGCTCCCACTTTTGATAGTTTTGCACCCTTCCGTGAAAGTTCATGGATTAAATCATCCTTCTGCTTAATCTGAAGGGTATGATCCTTTCTCATTCTCTCCATTTCTGCCTCCAGGGCTTTTACAGCCTTTTTAAGTTCAAGAACCGTCTCATCTGCTCCTTTTTTCTTAGATTCTGGAGTAAAGCAATTTACAGACAAGAAAGTGGACCTTGGCTTTCGCTTCTCGTTTGTTTGAATAGATGGTGCCGGGAACAGGAGAGAGGAAGTGGTAGAAGGGGCAGGTGAAGAATTTGCTCCCAGGGTTTGGGCTTGTAAAGTAAGCAACTTTCGCTGTTGGCGAGCCAATTGCATTCTCAACTCGCAGTTCTCTTTTTGCAACTCGAGCAATTTTTTCACCTGATCTGCCTCACAATCAGGTACTTGAATTTCCTCACTTGCATCACTCTCCTAAGAACAAGAATACAGTGGTGATCAAAGGAAGAGAGAGAATCTGTCATTCTAAGCAGAAAGAGTATAGCAAGTATAATACAGAATTGAAAAAGAAAAACGTACAAGATTACATAGAAATGGAAACTTTGATTACGCTGATATATCAAGATTGTGAATTATATGTGTGTATGGAATCACAGTGCACGCGGAGAAGCCAATAAGATACCTTAGCCTTGATTTCTTTAGCTCTATCAGCCCAGTGAAGGGTGTTTTGCGTTTCTCCAAAGGAGAAATTACTTGGGCTGATATTAGCAATCATCACAGTGTTGCAAGCTCCCCCGAGTGAATCCTTCAGCAGTTGAGTGAGCTTAGAATTGCGATATGGGATATGCTTTTTGCCTTCAACCAGAGCATTAATGCAGCTGCTCAGGGCAAGGAGGGATCTGTTAATGTTGGCACCCTCAAGAGACCTCATTGTTCTTTGGTCTGTGGCAAGAGCTCGCTCGGAACCAGCAAGATCAATAAGAGAGAGCTTTCCAAGTCTATTGACAAAATTACCAGAAGCATCTTTTACTTTGTATTCAATGATTACCTGTAGGTCAAAATTTAAAGCCTAAAAAGCATGAGGAATGTAAATATAGTTAAGACCATTCTAGAAGTTTTGAAACGCATTGACCTGCAGGATAGCATGAGAGCGTGATGAAGTTTCATTGGCACGAGTTGGTTCAGTTGTTCGGTTACTGTTTCCTTGCTGTAGTAGTGCCATTACCTGTGGCACAATAAGACCATGAATTAAAATATCTCCACTAAGAAATATCTACCTAGCTGAAGCATGTAAGAACATACTTCATCTGTTGTATATGCTCGATATTGACTGAGGCCTGATGCCACGATCCCCTGAAATATTATAAGCAAAGATTTAGTAAATTCACAGATAGATAAAACAGCAAATTACTTGACTCAGGCATTTAAAATTTCTGAACAAAATGTCATAATAAACACAAAATGGTTAACATTTTAGCTTGACTATGGGAAAAAGTTTCACCGCTAGTCATTAGGAATGTCTTGTTTTCTATTCCAAAATAAAATAAAACAAAGTAAATGAATGGCTTGCTTTAATAACTCTTCCCTAAAATGAAGTGACAGCTTACCATATAAAGTCCATTCCACATTCATCTTCAAAAACTCAAGATCTTGAATTCATAACTTACAGTTACTATGATTTTCATTTGCAAAGACGAAGTGGGAAAATTAACTCTGTATGAAAACTTCAAGTTCTGAAAGTACGTTTGTCAGTGTCAAGGATCAACCTGTTTATCTTCTCTAAGGACCAAAGGTCTCCCAGGAGAAAGCAAGTCCCTCACAGTTTCATTGTAGACCTCAAGATATGACAAGTGAACTACATGGTTTCCATCCAAGCTTCTTTTTCTTATCTTGCTAAACAGATCCTTAATAGCTAAGACCATTACTCCAGGGTTTTCCATAGTACCAAGCATAGTATAAGTCTTCCCTGCTCCAGTGGCCCCATAGCAGAAGACAGAGCCATTCTTTCCCAGCAAAACTGCTTCAACAAGCTCTGCTGTTCTGCATATTCGTGATGATACACATATAAACATCAAGCAGGGCACAAGTTTTCGGACAATAATATGTCAAAACAATTTCACGCTGCAGCAAAAAAAAAAAAAAAAAAAAGAATTGACCCTTCAGGGCATACGTATACAAATCTCAAAAAGCAACCTGTCAGAACCTAGAACTCATCCGCTGATTAGGTCCAGAGTAGACACCTAAGGAAAGCCTAAGTAAAGGGGGTCTTTCCTTTATATCTGCTGGTCTGCTCAAGCTTCTGCTCAACCAGGCTTTTCTACAGAAGAGGCTACCCATTTTGTATGCGAGATGAGACCTAGATAATAGGTACTTCTTTATTTTCTGTTTCATAATTTAAATCTAAAGGAAGTCTTTTCGCATCTACCTCACATTTAGGGGAAAAATGCCGGGGAAAAGTCATTGAGACTAATGGTGATTGGGATGCACTATGGACTGATATTGTATCTAAGCTTGGTCACAGAACAAACACCTATGACTAATTTGGAGTGCTCATGATTAAGTCAATGCAACGAGCTGAATGGCAGTACTACTAAAACTATGGCTAAAGGATTGAACATTAACATATGGGGAAGTAGGAGTCCAGAGCTTTTGGTGTGTAATGCTGAAGATTTTGAGTGTACTGCAACCTGAATTTACAGAAAGCGCGCTAAACCAATTATTCTCCTGATCTTTTCTCATCATGAATAAACATAAATATAAACCCCTAAATGGAAACGGAGTTTATAGAATATACAATGCCAAATGTCAGAAGAATTAGTCACTATAGGAGGCCTATAAGACATTCAGAATGGACTTAATGGAGAACTCAAAAAAGCATATGAAATCTAAAACACAAAGAAAGAAAGAAAAAAATCAAGAACTCACGTAGTGGTATAAACTTCCAATTGAGTGGTGGAATCTGCAAATGAGGCATCAAACGAAAAATGCCGTTTTCTAACCCTCTTTAGCCTTAAATAGTCATTCTCATTTGAAAACTCTGTAAGATAAACATCCCTTTTATTCACAATCCTAACACAACATCTTGATCCAGCTTCTTTCTCCTTCTTTGACATTGGCCTTAATCTCACAAACACAAGAATTCTGCTACTAATTCCACAATTACCCTGTGGCTTCTCTACAACAGATTGTAACTCCTGAAAACTCTTTTTTCTTTTCCCTCTTGGCTCACTATATGGTACCACAGAACCTCCCATTGAAAGCTTCCTAGCCACTGCGCTCGAAGAATTTGCCTTTCTTGGACATACAAAACCCACAATTCTTTCACAACCAGCTGCCACGGCGATGTTGTCTTTAGCCTCTTCAGCATCTGAAGGCTGTGGCATCACAAAATTCCTTGTCACATTTGAACCAGGGATCACATTCTCTCTCATGACACGACTAATTGGGTTCAATTCCTTCTCTTCTTTCCCAACTTTCTTGCTATTACTGAGGAGGTCCACACTAGGATGTGTGGAAAATCTTGGCTCTTCATGATTCAAAGAAGGGTTCTTGTGAGCTTTTTTTTGCTGTTCATACAAAAGGGTTAGGGCTTTCATCTTCTCCTTAAGGCCATGGTGTGGATTTCTCAGATGATGAGCCATGTGGGTATCTTCTTGATCTGGTCCGGGATTGTTTCTTTCACCATGATTTGAATCATCCTGGACTTGATTGATGGTCACCTGAGACCTAGTGGACACTGGCATTCTACTTTCAAACAGATGAGTCTTTACATCCGAACATGGCCTTGTGAACTTCTTGATGACCCAGTTGCTAAAATCTTCTGAATTTAGAAAAGTTAGAATTTTTCCACAAGAAGTGAAACAATATTGGTGGGAAAATTAGTGGAATTTTATGCACAGTAGTTTAAGCTGAAACAAGTGAATCAAATGAGGGGGAAGAATAAAGATTCGGGAGCAATATAGAAGGGTTAGGGAGAAAAAATCTGGACCGTTGACCTGGGCTAGATAAAGGGATTAACAGCTTGTAGTAAAGCGGGGAAGAAATTTTTGAGGGAGCACTCCACTTGATATCTCCACTCCACTCTCCTACTAAGAAATACCCAACAATTTCTATTTTTCTTTTTTCTTTAAGGGAATAAATTATCACAGCTTGGTAAGGTCTTTTTTTTTTTCTTTTACTGATTGATGCCAAGACTTTTTTTTTTTCCAGACTGATTGCTTAGACTTGATTATATGAATTACGACAAATCGTGTTATTACATAACAGGAGAAATTGATTTTTTGTTGAGTTCAAGTTAATTAATGTAAACAGAAAACATCTTAAGTTAATATAATATAGATATTTGAAAATCTATTTTAAGGTTCGAGTTCAGTTTTATTTGTTATCTGATATTTAATAGTATGCTGATTTTCAATTTTTAAATTTGTGTTTTTTCTCTTTCAGCATTTCGAATCTTTTGTTTGTTTTCTTCTTTTTTTGATAACAAAATAAGTTTACGAAAAGACGTGGTTTAATAAAAACTATACCAATGATTCTCACAATATTTTTGAGATTTGATGGGTCTTTTCCATCTTATTTGGAATTTTTTTTTGTAAAAATCATATTTAATAATTATTTTAATAAACATAAAACTTACTTGCATATACTATGAGAAAAATATAATCGATAATACGAAATCATGCAAAAATATTATTGTCACTTTTAATTTACCAAAGAAAATTAGCTTTTAAAGCCATGGAATCTACGTTCAGAAAAAAGGCAATCGTACAGCAAATTTGCAAGAACCATTCATGAGCGGGTTTTTCCTTTAAAGAATTCATAAGCGACTTAAAGGATTTCTTTTTCATTTTAAAAAAATTTATGGATCAATAAGTATCTGGCTAAAGCAAAAGTGAAGTGGGCATAAGGTGGGCCTATTTGAATGTCGTTTCTAACGGTCATATTTGTGGTAGGGGCCAAACCGTCAATTACAAATAAATTTCAAAATTGCATCTCTCTCTGTCGTCCATTTTTTCCTTTCCCTCTCTTTTTCCCCCTTCCTTTTCTTTCCATGTTGCCGTCTCTTCCTGATAGCCAAATTAAATAATGTATTGGCATAAACAGCACGACGTATATCATATTTTTTACCTAAATTTTGAGCGATGGCTATGAATTAGTTATCCGTAAGCTTGTATCAAAGAATAAAATCTACAATTGTACATACTTTTAATCAATAAAGGAAGCTGAACACAAATCCATGCACGAAAACCAAACTAGATGTCACAAGTTTAAGTTCATAAACATGTATGTATTCTCTCTACTATTATAATGGCTACTGTCCATTTCAATAGCAGTTTAAATGAAATAAAATAAAAAGATTCTTGATTAGCTAGATTCCAATCACGGATTATGTAAAATAAAGATATATCGTTCTTTCTTTCTTTGATGAAATGTTAATGGATTTGTGTTCTTTTTGTATTTTCTATTAGTTGGTGGGGAAAGATGATAAAAAAGAAATTCACTATAAACACTGAGAATCATCTGCACAAGACTCTATAATTCATTTGATCAACGCATCATCAAGCTCCAAGCGACTTTGCAATCACAATATGAATCACATACTAAACTTCAATGAATCAACGGTATAAAGAATGCAAGAGAGAAAGAGAGAATAAACGAGAAGGAGGAAATTTTGATAGCTGCCAATTCTTGGAAATTCAGTTACTAAGAAATTCACGAAGCTACCTAAACTCTGCTGCTGAAAGCCTATATATATACACTTCATCTTTCTAAAGAAGAAGAAGAAAGTTAATGGACAAGAATGCCCCTTATACGCACGACATTACAATTCATTAAGTAAGGGCATTTTAGTCATTTCATCTGTTTAAAATTCTGCCGTCAACTTATGTAACTGCTTCCTCCCTTTTTTTCTCCTGTATTTCATCGAACACTCTCCTTCTTCTCCTCAATCCAGCACTTCAACCACTCAATTTAGCTCCTTCAGCTGCTGAATCATTCCTTCCTTTCTTGGATCTTGACACCTCCCTCAAACTTTACTGGGCGTACACATTTGAGGTTCCCATAGCAGCAGTCAGAGTTTGTAACCTTTTTGTCTATAATGCTTTTGTAAACAAGTCGGCCAACTGGACTTCTGTCCTAATAGGCATTGGTTTCACAATTCACTCCTGAAACTTTTGTCTAACTATGTGACAGTCAATTTCTATATGTTTAGTTCTTTCATGGAATACCGGATTCTCAACGATGTGCATGGCACTCTTGCTATAGAAAAATAACTCAACTGGTCATGTTTGTTTTGCCTTTAGGTCTGCCAGCAAGTATAATAACCACTGAGTCTCACAAGTAGCTGCTGCAAGGGCTCTATATTATACTTCTGACGATGATCTAGACATAATTGATTATTTCTTTGCCTTCCAAGAAACTAGTGCGTTGCCATAGAACATACAAAACCCAGTAATTGACCTTCTAGTCTCCTGACATCCATCCCAATCAGCATCAGCAAATACTATAAGTCTAAGCTCCTCTGATCCATCATTCTTTGGAAACACCAGACCTTGACCAATAGTGCCCTTGATGTACCTCAGCAGCCTATGTGCAACTTGTAAATGTAGTTGTGTTGGAGATTCTAGAAATTTGCTTAATTGTTGGACAGTAAAGGAGATATTAGGTCTAGTTATTATCAAGTATAACAATTTTCCTATCAGACTTCTATAGCCACTAACATCAGCTATCAATGCTGAATAATTATGCTGGAGCTTAGTATTCTTCTGCATTGGAGTCTTGGCAGGCTTTGCACCAAGGAAGCCTGTGGTTTGGAGTAATTCCATTGCATATTTTCTCTGGCATAGGATGAGCCCCCCTTGTGACCTAGCTACTTCTATCCCTAAGAAGTATCTAAGGTTACCCGAGTCCTTAATCTTAAAAGTGTGATGTAAGTATGCCTTGAGTTCCAAGATGGGAGCCAGTTTGGAACTGGCCACTACAATGTCATTAACATAGACAAGAAGTACATTAAAGGCATCTGAGGACTTAATGAATAATGTATGGTCATGAGGAGACTGAACACAACATTGAGATAATAGAGCTTGAGTGAGTTTGTGGTTACGTTGCTTGCTGGCCTGCTTCAGGCTATAAAGTGATTTGTACAGTTTGCAAACCTTGTTGGCACCTGGAGGAGTAGTGCCAGGGGCAAGTCCATGTAGATTTCCTCTGTGAAATCTTCGTGTAGAAATATGTTATTGACGTCAAGTTGGTGTATGAACCACCCCTGGTTTGCAGCAAGAGCTAAAACGAGTCTGACTCTAGTTAGTTTAGCAATTGGAGAAAATGTATCCGTATAATCCACACCTAGCTGCTATGTATACCCCTTGTCCACTAATCTGGCCTTGAACCTTGTTGAGAAAAAATGTTTGAATGATTTACAAATACATGATTTAAATGGTACGAGTTTATAAAATGCACAAATAAATTATTACTTGACACGTTTATGTGATATACATGCTTCATATGCTTATGTATATTGTTACCGTACTAACAAGCCATGAATCGTTAAAGCTTACATCATATGGCAAAAATTTGTTGTCTTTGTACTATTTTCAAGTGCCATAATTAATGAACTAAACCAGTTCATTAAGTGGAATGCTTAAGTTAATGAACTAACTAATTCATTAAATGGAGATATATTTGGTGGAATCTACATGGCAACAAATTTGGAAATGGAAAGTCTCCTCCCTACTTATATTGCATGCCTATATATATATTATACATATATTCATATTTTTGTTAAAAAGGCACAATACATATATATTCCAACGTACTACCGATACGTTACATATATTACAAACGTACGTCGACGTCACACAACTATATACACCTCATATTTATGAATATATTCAGGTCTTATATCATATGATATAATTTATGGTGATGACAAAATTATAACGACATGTTACAAGGTCATAAACCGAAAATTGTCGTATCAGGTGACTACCGAAACTTCACCGACTGTTACGTACTTGCCATATAAAGATGTCCATCCCATATACATCAAAAATAGCCAAAAATTGCGTGGCTCACATGCTAAAATCAGTCACTAAATCATTCCATGTTGGCACACACAAATCACCCACAATTTAGGCCAAAATTGTGGAGATTTCAAATTCAAATTTTTTAAGCACATGGGCGCCTCTCCCTAGTTACATGAGCTGAATATCTACTTTATTTTATGTACATTATGTGTGACATAATATATATGACATGTGCAAGAAGTTTAAATTTAATCGCATAAAAATCGTGTAATCGACGAAAGTCGAAAATTCGGTTTTCTATCGACGTACCACATGGAACGTTTCTTTTTGGCATGAGATGTAACATGTATCTAGACACTATTTATACATTTAAGACATGTTAAAGTGTTCTAGAAAATTCAAAATAGGATTGATTGCAATTTACCATATATGTGTAAATATTGTGCATTATTTGGCAAAGCTTACTAAAATGAAAGTTCAGCACATGCCCGTTCATTCTACACGCCTATTTCATTTATTGGAGCCTAGGTGGAGCTTATTTGGCATTTTAATTGGTAGAGAATATGTCACACAAGATTGGTGACATTGAAGAGGGCACCACACAAGGAAAAATTTCAAAATGCAACACATGCTGAAATGTTTTAGCGCATGTGCATAGTGGCCGATTTTTTGAATGCTTTTGTCTTCAATTTGCTTCCCAAAATTCAAGGGATTGAATTGTGGTTGTATGGTAATGTCTTGAATACATTTGAGCACATGTTTTGTAAGTTTTTTTTTCAGATTTTACAGCTCATTAAAGGATGCCAAGTTGGACCAATTAACTAGTGACAAGTAAGCAAGGTCAAGTCGCCCTTCCAATCATGTTGTGCCAAGTAAGCAAGATGGTGTCATCTATACACAAGACAATCTTCCAAGGACATTAAAGAGAATTTCCAAGAAAGAAGAAACCCTAAAGGGGGTGGCCACATATGCATAAAAAGAAGAGGATAGTGCAAACAAGGCTAAGGCTGCAACTCACATTCTCTCAAGTGCAGGAAGCTATACTACTTCCTTCTTCTCCTTTTCTTTCTTCCTCTTCTTCTCTCAAGCATATACTTTACATATTGTATAGGCTTTGAATACCACTCACACTCGGTCATTGTTGTAAAAGGTTGATCAAGGTGTGATCAAACCTTCATTCGATCGGTGGTGTGTCCGTGATTCGTTTGCTCAATTGTATTGTTTGTAAAAGGATAGAGTTAGTGTTTAACTCCAATCACCCTTGTGGTAAGGTGTTTATTCTGTTTAATGATAACCGAAGGTGTCTTCAAAGACTGGAGTAGGTTGATTTAACCGAACCAGTATAAAATCTTTGGTGTTCTTACTTTACTGCACTTTACTTTCAGTTTTCTGCATTCTGCATCAATTTCGTTGCAACAAAAAAATAGTAAACGATTTTTAAAAATTACAAAATTTTTCAGGAACATAGCCAGATATCTTTGATTTCATTTGGCACAAGTTTCAAACTCATTTAGATAAGTATAAATCAGTCAAACATGAATAGTTCTGAGACTAGTGCAATCTCATTTTCAGATTTGCAAAGGTTGAGAACATCAACATGGCTGACTTACTTCCTAAAAGAATTTTCAAAAACTGTTTCAACTCATTAAAATACATACCTTGAGGGTCTTGTCATTTAATTTTCAGACCATTTGGAGTCACCAATTAATCGGAATAAAATTTTCAATTTGGAGTACAGTTTCTGGTAGATTTGTGCAATCTGACCAAAAACGTATTTTAAAGGGGTTAGGAGTGAAATTTTAATTTGAAATTTTCGTGAGTCACTTATAACATCTGAAAGTACATTCAAACCAAATTTCACATTTTTTGGAGGTCTAAAACTAGGTCTTTTAATTATTTCAATTCAGGATCTGAAAACAGAAACTGTTTTCAGAAGTGAGGTTTTTGGTTCAAAAGTTTTTAAAAACCAAAATTTTCCCACCCACTATTCAACCCCCCCTTCTAGTGGTGCTATACAGTTCCTACAAACCTTTCCGCTGAGCCATCTTGATTATATTTGGTCTTGTAGACCCATTTGCATCCTATAGGAATCTTCCCTACATACGAATCAACTATAGACCAAGTATGGTTAAGTTCAAGAGCTTGAAGTTCTTGTTGCATAGCCTTGCACCAATGCTCATGCCTTGATGCATCCTGATAACTTACAGGATCATGATTTACACTAATACTCATATGCATAGGTCTTGTATGCAGAAGGTAAGTGATCAAATGACAGATATAAACTGATAGGATAGAGTGCTTGAGACTTAGAGAATGTGTCAGGTGAAGGAATGACATTAAGAAGATTGCAATAGTAGTCTCATAGATAAGTGGGAGGATTCCTATTTCTAGCAGGTCTTATGAAAGTCTGAGAATTCATGGCTGGATCATTGGTAGTAATAAGCAGAGTTTGTGAATGAGTGTCAGACTGATGAAGTTGAAAGGTGGATGGAAGGAAGTTAGATTGATCACTTGAAGACATGTCTAGCTGCTGTGAAGACATGTATGGCTGCTGTGGTGAATGTGAAGTATGATAAGAATCAAGATTTGTGGGATGAGGAGGAGGTTCATATGGAGCTGGCAATGAACTTTAAGATATTGGAGCTATATGTAAGTCAGAAGGAGGATCTAAAATGCTGAGGATTTGAGTGTCTGTAGAAGGAAAAATAGAGAAAGGTTCAGAGGAAAGATCATTAAAGGTTTGAGAAGGAATATCTGAAGAAGAGAAAGGAAAGCATTATTCATGGAATAGAACATGCCTAGATATAAAGACATCCTTGGTTTTACAGGTTCTGTAAAATGTATCCTTTTGTGAAATGAGGAACACCAAGGAACGCACAGGCTTGTGATCTGGCATCGAATTTTGTTCTGCTTGGTTGATTATTGTAGGTATATGCCTGGCATCCAAATACCCTTAAGTGGCTGTAAGTATGTGGTTGCTGGTATAAAATTTCAAAGGGCGTTTTCTGGTTAAGGACAGGGTTGGAATCATATTGATGATGTGGATGGCAATGCTGTATACAAAAGGCCCAATATTTTAAAGGCAGGCTGGCTTGAAATTTGAGACCTCTGGCTACTGTAAGTATATGTTGTTGTTTTCTCTCTACTAATCCATTCTGTTGAGGTGTGTAGGGGCAGCAATTCTGATGAACAATGCCCTTTTAAGCAAAGAAGGTATTTAAGGCAAATTCAAGGACATTATCTGAACGTATCATTTTCAGTTTCTTATCAAACTGAGCATGAACATAGTGATAGAAACTCTCTGACTTGTTTAGCCTCAAATTTGTCTTTCAACATGTACACCCAAGTAAATCTACTATATTCATCAACCAGGGTCATAAAGTAGTTTTGTCCATACATGGTAGGAAACTTATGAGGCCCCCAGATGTCTATATGAATTAGATCAAAACATGACACAGAAGAAGAAGTAGAGATAGGAAAAGGAATTTTCTTCATTCTAGTCAAGGGGCAAATTTTACATTGTGACCGTGCATCTGAAGTAACAATAGAAGAATCTAATTTCTTTATTTCTAACATTCTTGGCATTGATGCATGACCAAGCATCAAATGCCACAGCATGGAATCTACAGAAAGTTTGTTGGCACAGGATTGCGCAATCAAGATTTCTGATGAGGCTAAAATTTTGTGTGATTGAAGTTGGTCTCCACGGAAGTAGTACAGGCCATTTACAAGTTTAGCTGAATCAATCTTCCTCTTGAAGGAGTGGTCATGTAAAATGCACTCAGTTCCATGGAAACATATAGCGATGTGAGAATTTGATACTAATTTGCTGAGAGACAATAGATTGAAGATGAAACTGGAAACAAAAAGGACACTTGACACTGTAAGAAAGGGATTTATAGAAACTACTCCAACATGGGTAGCATCTGCTGACACGTCATTGGGAATCTTGACTGAAATGTTTGATACATAAGTGTATGAATCAAATAAGGAAAGAGAAGTGGCAATATGATCACTAGCTCTTGAGTCCAAAATCTATATGCTATTAGTAGTAGTAGTAGTAGTAGTAGTAGTAGTAGTAGTGGTAGTAGTAGTGGTAGTAGTGGTAGTAGTGGTAGTAGTGGTAGTAGTAGTAGTAGTAGCAGTAGTAGCAGTAGTAGGAGTAGTAGTAGTAGTAATAGTAGTAGTAGTAGTAGTAGTAGTAGTAGTAGTAGTAGTAGTAGTAGTAGTAGTAGTAGTAGTAGTAGTAGTAGAAGCCTTATCTTAAAGGTTATCGTTCTTCAATAAGGTCTGAGCATTCATGAATGTGGGATATACACCAAGAAATTCTGAATTCCCATTGGCAGTGCTTCCATCCTTCTCATTCATCAGGTTTATCAACCTGTTGTATTGTTCCACTGTCAGTGTAGGCATAGGTTGCTATGGTGTAGGAAGAAGGCCAGACTGATCTCCTTGATGCATGAATTGGTTCTGATAATCATCATACAACTTCATCTGACTTATTTCATTCCCTACAGAGTCAGCCATATTAACCTGTGGTCTAGTTTTAAAGCCTGGAGGGTAACCATACTTTTTATAACATCTCTCTACTGTATGACCACTCATGCCATAGTGAGTGCAGACTGGCCTTTGAGAAAAATTATGATAGCCTCTCCCTACACCCCTTCTGCCATTACTAAACTGAGGCCTGGCATCATAAGAACCTACTGCAAAGCTGGCTGGCATGTTCAAATCCCCAACACCTCCATAAATGTTGTCATATACCTTAGAACCCACACTATCTACATGCAAGGCTGAAGGATTGTTCACAAAACTACTTCCACTATTATTACCATTCATCAGTTTTATCTCATATTGCAGTGCATAGAAAACGCAGTCGAGATACTAGGCAATTGTGTCATTACAAAAATTTATGATCTAACAGGATCAAATTCTCCACTCAAGCCCTTAAAGAATTTTATAACATAGTCTCCCTCAACAAATTTATTCATTTTGGCTGCCACATCACAGGTGTAGAGATAAGGGGGTTTGAGTGATTTCAAAATAAGTAACTTGAATGCATATATATATATATATAAACGTATACAAGCATATAAACGTGTACATGAATGCATGATACCTTGCTATTACTTGCCTTATTCAGCTTATATATTATGTTGCCGTACTAACGAGCCATGAAGCATTAAAGCTTACATCATATGGCAAACATTTGTTGTGTTTATACTATTTTCAGGTGCCACCATTAATGAACTAAACTAGTTCATTAAGTGAAGTACTTAGTTTGATAAACTAAGTAGTTCATTAAAGGAAGCTACATTTGGAAAAGGCACAAAGACAACAAGGCTAAGGAAGGAAAGTTTTCTCCTCCTCCCCATCTTTAATACACACGCCATATATATATAAACACTACATATATTTTCAGATTTTTTAAATAAAGGCACATACACATGTATTCCAACGTACTACCGACACGTTATATATTTTACGCACGTACGTTAACGTCACACCACTATACTTAACTCATATTTATGAGTATATTCAGGTCTTATATCATATGATATAAGATATGGTGATGACAAATTAAATACGACACGATAAAAGGTTTTAAACCGAAATTTGTCGTATCGGACGAATAGCAAAACTTCGCCAACGTGTCACGTACTTGCCATAAATAAATGGCCAGCCCCTATACTTCAAAATTTCATGTAAATTTCGTGCACATCACTGGAAAATCAGCCAAAAATACTTTCCATGTTGGCACACACAAATTACTCCACATTAAGGCCAAAATGTGAAGATTCCAAGATTAATTTTGTCACATGCTAATGGTACCACTTTAAACCAGCCAAGTGCTGAGATTTAAAGTATATATTATATATATTATGTATAACATAATATATATAACATGTGCAAAAGTTGGAATTTAAATTAGTGAAAAATCGGGTAATCGATAAATATCGAAAATTCGGTTTTCTGCGCACACAACACATGGAACGTTTTTGGCACATCATGTGACATGTATCTAGACACTTTTTACATATGATATACATCTTAAAGTGTTCTAGAAAATTAAATTAAGGGCTGATTGGAATATTACATGTGTTTATTATTAAATGTGCACTATTTTACAAAGTTAGCAAAAATAAATTTCAGCACATGTATACATATCATCTAACGCCCCTACAGCTGATTTGGAGCACATGTGGAGCTTTGTTGACATCTTGATTGGTCAAGGATCAATCATACAATGTTGGTAAATTGAAAAGAGAAGCTACAAATGGTAAGAATTCAAGGTATATCTCTCTTATGTCACATGCTGAAAATTTCAGCATACTACACACAAGCTGGCCGATTTTTAGCTCTTAAATATGACATATTTTGTCATCTTTTATTAGGGATTGATTAGAAGAAGATATGGAAAGGTTTTGAATATTATTTAAATAAATAAATGGTGATATTTTACATATCACACATGCTGAAAATTTTTCAGCATGTGTACAAGTTGTATGGCCGAATTTGAAAGCTTAATTATGTCCAAGTTCATTTCTTAGTTGGTAGCAATACTTACCATGAATTGTTGATTCATTTTAATGATGAAAAATCAAAGAATATTTGGCATTATTTTTGAAAGAAAAGGAATGTTGCACATGCTGAATTTTCAGCATGGCAAGACTACTAATGGCCGAATTTTTGCCTTGTGTAGGAAGGATTTTTTGTCTTGAAAGTTATGTGATGTATCTCTTGATTTATGGAAGGTATTATGTGATGATTTTTGGCACATGGTTGAATGTAATTATCAGATTTTTTCCATGTCATCATGATGACAACGTTGAGCCAATAAGGAGGTGCCAAGTAAGCGAAGACTAAATGATCATCCAATAAGAAGATGCCAAGTAAGCAAGGCCTTGTCATAATGATGTCTTACACTCTCTCAAGGACTTAAAAGATAATTTTCAAGAAGGGAGACACACCATAGGGGGACGGCTGCATCGTTAAAAAGGAAAAGAAGAGAGCAACCAAGAGAACAACAAGCATTGCAATTCCAAGAGATCAAAAAACCTAGCTCTTCTTCTTCTACATCTTCTTTCTCTCTTCTTGTAAAGCCTATTGTTTTCATATCTTTCAATCTTGAATAGGCTTGAGATAAACCACCATTCATATATCTTTGTAAAAGATTGATCAAGGTGTGATCAATCTTCATTCTAGCAAGGTGGTGGTGTTCGTGTGAATTGTACTCGTCATACAAGGTTTGTAAAGGGTTGGAGTTAGGTGTAACTCTATCAACCCTGCGGTAAGGTGTACTGCGTGTGTGTGATTAGTGTGAACCAAGGAAGGTGTTCCTTGAAGACTGGAGTAGGTTGTTTATAACCGAACCAGTATAAAATTCTTGGTGCCATTTACTTTCTGCATTTACTTTTCAGTTACTGCACTGATTATCCTTCTTGTTCGCATTCGTAAAAATAGTTAAAGAATTTCAAAAATCACAAAAATTTTCAGAAATATACTCACACGTTCTAGGGTTAATTTGGCACAAGTTTCAACCCTTTTGGATAAGTATAAGTCGATCAAACATCAAAAGTTCTGAGACTAGTGCAGTCTGATTTTCAGACTTGCAAAGGTTGAGACTTTGATTGTAGTTGACCTACTTCCCAAAAGAATTTTCTAAAACTGTTTCAACCCATTTAAATATAGTATATAAGGAGTTATTGGTTAAATTTTCAGAGAATTTTGACGTTCACACAAATAGGAATTAATTTTTCAAAATCATCTACCGTTTCTGGCAGATTTGCATAATCTTAGTACCAACGGTTTTTGAAGGGGTTAAAGGTTGAATTTTAATTTGAAATTTTTAGGGGACCCTCATAACATCTGAGGCTAAGTTCTCTCAAAATTTCATAATTTTTGGAGACCTCTAACCTGGTTTTAAAAACATTTTACAACAGGTCCTGAAAACAGAATCTGTTTTCAGAACTTGAATTGTTCAAGTTTAAAGAAATTTTAAAAACCTCACTTTCCGCACCATCTATTCAACCCCCCCTTCTAGTGGTGCCTTGCAGATCCTACAAGTGGTATCAGAGCGCAGGAACACTCACTTCAAGGAATCCAACGATTTAGTGAGATGGCAACCACAAATCTCAAAACCGAGCAAGAAGGTATGTCGAGCCAAAGGCCTCCACTTTTTGACGGTGAGTCGTTTATTCAGTGGAAACTTAGGATGAAGCTTTTTCTTATGGCTATAGATATAGATCTTTGGTCAATCATTGAAGATGGTCCTTATGTCCCATCTAAGGTATCCACCGTAGACGGAGTCACTTTAGAAGTCATTAAAACTAGACAAGAATATACGAGTGATGATAAAAAGAAACTTAGTATGAATGCTAAGGCCATGCAATTGTTTCTAAATGGATTAAGTAAGAGTGAGTCTAGTTATGTGTCAAACTGTTCGAGTGCACAAGAAATGTGGAGGATTCTAGAAATGAAACACGAAGGCACGAGTCAAGTAAAAGAGTCAAAAATTAACATGCTCATGTCCACACTTGAGTCTTTTAAATTATTGCCCAATGAGTCTATTGTAGATATGGATCTTCGTTTGACTAACATCTACAACTCTCTTGAGTCTCTTGGTAAGGCTTTTACTACGCAGGAAAAGGTACAGAAAGTCCTACGAAGCCTTCCTTCTGAATGGGACCCAAAAGTGACCGCAATAGAAGAGAGCAAGGAAACTAAATCAATAAAAATGGAAGAACTAATCGGATTACTTAAAGTTTATGAAAATAAACTCATCATACGGAAATCGGAATCATCTAAACAAGGTAAAGCTATTGCTTTTAAATCAAATGAATACGTCTCCCCTCCTCCGATCACGTAGAGGATAGTGATTCCGAATCAGATAATGATGACCTAATTCTATTGGCTAAAGTATTGAGAAAATTTATGAGAAGGTCATTTAGAAACAAAAATAAGGTCACTACTACTAAGAGAAATAAGAACAAGTCAAACGATAAAGACGTTAAATGTTATGAATGTGGCAAACTCGGACACTTATCATATGACTGCCCAAATAAAGAAAAGCAAACTACCAAGTACCCTGACAAGGAGCGGAACAAACATAGACTCGTCTCAGAACCCAAACAAAGGAAACGTGCTCTAAAGGCCTCCACCTGGAGTGATTCATCAGATTCTGAAACTGAGACCGAAGAGGAGACCGCACAAGTATGCTTTGCATCCAAAGCATCTAATGAGGGAGACCACACATCGAAAGATACATCAATAAAGTGGTTCCTTGATAGTGGTTGCTCGAGGCACATTACGGGTGACCCGAGCTTGTTCTCCAAATTAAAGAAGGTCACAAAAGGCGGATCCGTGACCTTTGGAGACAACAACGAAGGCAAGATCATCGGAAAAGGTACGATTGGTAATCCGAACACACTCCAAATCTCCAACGTATTTTTGGTAAGCAACTTATCCTACAATCTTCTTAGCATTTCTCAATTTGTTGACAATGGTTTTAATGTGTGTTTTACTCACCCTTACTGCAACATAATAAATAAAAATGGAGAAACCGTTTTAAAAGGAAAACGAGAAGGCAATATTTTTACGTTATCTATGGATGACGTAGTAGACGCTAAAGTTAAGTGTTTTATGTCAAATGAACCCAATGTGAATTTATGGCATAGACGTTTAGGACACATTGGCATTTCCACACTAGAAAAACTTCAACGAAAGAACCTAGTACGGGGATTGCCTACGCTTGATTTAGACAACTTTCAGTTGTGTGAATCTTGCATAAAAGGCAAACAAACACGTGAGTCACTTAAGCCGAAAAATGAAATAAGCACGACTAAAATATTAGAACTATTGCATATAGATTTGTTTGGTCCTAGTCGCACTACAAGCCTTGGTGGGCGTCACTATGCATGCGTAATTGTTGATGACTTTTCTCGTTATACTTGGACTTTATTTCTTGCACATAAGGATGATAGCGCCGTTGAGATTGCTAAATTAATTAAACAACTTGAAAATCAATACGGTGTAAATGTAAAAAGGATAAGAAGCGATAGAGGCGGTGAGTTTAAAAACAAAGAGATGTTGTGGAGAAAAAGGAATTAAACATGAGTTTTCGTCACCTAGAACTCCACAACTAAATAGAGTAGTAGAAAGAAAGAATCGTACATTACAAGAAATCGCTAGAACTATGCTTTGTGAAAATAAATTGTCTAGATTTCTGTGGGTGGAAGCCGTAAATTGTGCATGCTATATTGTAAATCGCCTATCTATAAGAAATAAAATAAACAAGACGCCTTATGAGATTTTGAATGATCGCATGCCTAAGATTGACTATTTTTGTGTGTTTGGATGCAAATGTTTTGTCTTGAATACAAAAGATAATCTAGATAAATTTGAATCCAAATCAATTGAGTGCATTTTTGTTGGATATTCTATAAATTCAAAGGCATATAGATGTTATGATCCTCTCACTAGACAAATTATAGAATCTATTCATGTTAAATTCAATGAATTTGGTGAGATTGATAAAGATAAGGAATATGACGATGATTTTGAATTGAAACCCGTTTTGAATGAAGATGATGATTCTTTTGATATGCATGATATGAATGACACACTAGAAGTGCATGATCACATAGAAATGCATGATAACTTAGAAAATAATCAACCAAGATGGCATAGAGATCACCCACATGATCTCATCATAGGCGACCTCACTCACGGTGTGCGACCACGTAGAAGAATTATATCGGACGAAATAAATGAATTTCATGCTATGATTTCTGAAATTGAACCCAAAAATATGCATGATGCTTTGAGTGATTCTTCTTGGATTGATGCTATGCATGACGAACTTAATCTATTCGTTAGAAACGATGTATGGGATTTGGTGCCATGTCCAAAAGATAAAACTATAATAGGCACAAAGTGGGTGTTTAGGAATAAAATGAATGAAGAAGGAAAGGTCGTTAGGAATAAAGCGAGACTTGTAGCACAAGGCTATAATCAAGAGGAAGAAATTGACTACAATGAAACATTTGCACCCGTAGCACGTCTAGAAGCTATACGACTTTTACTTGCTATTACTTGCATGAAAGACTTTAAATTGTATCAAATGGACGTAAAAAGTGCTTTTCTAAACGGATTCATACAAGAAGAAGTATATGTGAAGCAACCACCTGGTTTTGAAGATTTGAAACATCCCGATCACGTGTACAAACTAAAGAAGACACTGTATGGGCTAAAGCAAGCACCAAGATCATGGTATGATCGTTTTGCTACTTTCCTTTTAGAAAATAATTTTAAACGTGGTACTATAGATAGTACACTATTTTTGAAACAAGAAAAATCAGATTTACTCATTATTCAAATTTACGTAGATGATATTATTTTCGGCTCTACCTCACATAGACTTGTTAAAGATTTTGAAAATTGCATAAAATCTGAATTTGAAATGTCTATGGTTGGTGAACGTAATTATTTTCTTGGCTTGCAGATTAAACAAACGAATAAAGGAATATTCACAAAAGCCAAGCAAAATATGTTAATGACATGATCAAAAAGTTTAATTTTGAAAATTTGAAACCATCCCCCACCCCTATGAGTGTCACTACTAAATTAGACAAAGACGAACATGGTAAAGACGTTGATAATGGATTATATCGATCTATGATAGGTTCTTTGCTATATTTAACTGCTAGTAGGCCTGACATCATGTTTAGTGTTTGCATGTGTGCACGTTTTCAAAGTCAACCTAAGGTGTCACACTTCAATGAGGTAAAAGAATATTCCGTTATATTAAGCACACGCCCACCTTAGGAATTTGGTACGATAAGGATTCTACATTTGACTTACATGCTTACACTGATGCAGATTATGGTAGCTGCAAAATAGATAGAAAAAGCACGAGCGGAACTTGCCAATTTATAGGAAATTCCCTTATTTCATGGTTTTCCAAAAAGCAAGCAAGTGTTGCTTTGTCCACTACTGAGGCTGAATACATGGCTCTTAGCCTTTGTTGCACACAGTTGTTGTGGATAAAACAACAACTTTCGGACTTTGGAATTACTGTAAATAAAATTCCTATATATTGTGATAGTATGAGTGCCATAAATTTGTCTAAGAACCCCGTGTTACATTCTAAGGCTAAGCATATAGAAGTACGCTATCACTTTCTTCGTGATCACGTTAACAATGGTAATATTGTCATAGATCACGTACGCACAGAAGCACAAGTAGCGGACATTTTTACAAAAGTCTTAAATCAAGCCACATATGAATCTCTTCGTTCTAAATTAGCCATGATTCCCGTTGATATGATTTAAATTGACGCGATTTGATTTACTTTCCTTTTTTACAGGAATCTTTTGATTTACTTTCCAAAATAAAGGGGGAGAGAAAAGCATGATTTAAGGGGGAGAGTGACACTGATTGATCTTAATTGCACAAATCAAGGGGGAGCCGGATTTGAAATTCGAAATTCAAATTTCAAATTTGTGCATGGTTCAAGGGGGAGAGATAGCATTTAAATCATGTACACAAGTTATTTTGAAAATCATCAAAAGGGGGAGATTGTAGAGATAAGGGGGTTTGAGTGATTTCAAAATAAGTAACTTGAATGCATATATATATATATATATATATATATATATATATATATATATATATAAACGTATACAAGCATATAAACGTGTACATGAATGCATGATACCTTGCTATTACTTGCCTTATTCAGCTTATATATTATGTTGCCGTACTAACGAGCCATGAAGCATTAAATCTTACATCATATGGCAAACATTTGTTGTGTTTATACTATTTTCAGGTGCCACCATTAATGAACTAAACTAGTTCATTAAGTGAAGTACTTAGTTTGATAAAATAAGTAGTTCATTAAAGGAAGCTACATTTGGAAAAGGCACAAAGGCAACAAGGCTAAGGAAGGAAAGTTTTCTCCTCCTCCCCATCTTTAATACACACGCCATATATATATAAACACTACATATATTTTCAGATTTTTTAAATAAAGGCACATACACATGTATTCCAACGTACTACCGACACGTTATATATTTTATGTACGTACGTTAACGTCACACCACTATACTTAACTCATATTTATGAGTATATTCAGGTCTTATATCATATGATATAAGATATGGTGATGACAAATTAAATACGACACGATAAAAGGTTCTAAACCGAAATTTGTCGTATCGGACGAATAGCGAAACTTCGCCAACGTGTCACGTACTTGCCATAAATAAATGGCCAGCCCCTATACTTCAAAATTTCATGTAAATTTCGTGCACATCACTGGAAAATCAGCCAAAAATACTTTCCATGTTGGCACACACAAATTACTCCACATTAAGGCCAAAATGTGAAGATTCCAAGATTAATTTTGTCACATGCTAATGGTACCACTTTAAACCAGCCAAGTGCTGAGATTTAAAGTATATATTATATATATTATGTATAACATAATATATATAACATGTGCAAAAGTTGGAATTTAAATTAGTGAAAAATCGGGTAATCGATAAATATCGAAAATTCGGTTTTCTACGCACACAACACATGGAACGTTTTTGGCACATCATGTGACATGTATCTAGACACTTTTTACATATGATATACATCTTAAAGTGTTCTAGAAAATTAAATTAAGGGCTGATTGGAATATTACATGTGTGTATTATTAAATGTGCACTATTTTACAAAGTTAGCAAAAATAAATTTCAGCACATGTATACATATCATCTAACGCCCCTACAGCTGATTTGGAGCACATGTGGAGCTTTGTTGACATCTTGATTGGTCAAGGATCAATCATACAATGTTGGTAAATTGAAAAGAGAAGCTACAAATGGTAAGAATTCAAGGTATATCTCTCTTATGTCACATGCTGAAAATTTCAGCATACTACACACAAGCTGGCCGATTTTTAGCTCTTAAATGTGACATATTTTGTCATCTTTTATTACGGATTGATTAGAAGAAGATATGGAAAGGTTTTGAATATTATTTAAATAAATAAATGGTGATATTTTACATATCACACATGCTGAAAATTTTTCAGCATGTGTACAAGTTGTATGGCCGAATTTGAAAGCTTAATTGTGTCCAAGTTCATTTCTTAGTTGGTAGCAATACTTACCATGAATTGTTGATTCATTTTAATGATGAAAAATCAAAGAATATTTGGCATTATTTTTGAAAGAAAAGGAATGTTGCACATGCTGAATTTTCAGCATGGCAAGACTACTAAATGGCCGAATTTTTGCCTTGTGTAGGAAGGATTTTTTTGTCTTGAAAGTTATGTGATGTATCTCTTGATTTATGGAAGGTATTATGTGATGATTTTTGGCACATGGTTGAATGTAATTATCAGATTTTTTCCATGTCATCATGATGACAACGTTGAGCCAATAAGGAGGTGCCAAGTAAGCGAAGACTAAATGATCATCCAATAAGAAGATGCCAAGTAAGCAAGGCCTTGTCACAATGATGTCTTACACTCTCTCAAGGACTTAAAAGATAATTTTCAAGAAAGGAGACACACCATAGGGGGACGGCTGCATCGTTAAAAAGGAAAAGAAGAGAGCAACCAAGAGAACAACAAGCATTGCAATTCCAAGAGATCAAAAAACCTAGCTCTTCTTCTTCTACATCTTCTTTCTCTCTTCTTGTAAAGCCTATTGTTTTCATATCTTTCAATCTTGAATAGGCTTGAGATAAACCACCATTCATATATCTTTGTAAAAGATTGATCAAGGTGTGATCAATCTTCATTCTAGCAAGGTGGTGGTGTTCGTGTGAATTGTACTCGTCATACAAGGTTTGTAAAGGGTTGGAGTTAGGTGTAACTCTATCAACCCTGCGGTAAGGTGTACTGCGTGTGTGTGATTAGTGTGAACCAAGGAAGGTGTTCCTTGAAGACTGGAGTAGGTTGTTTATAACCGAACCAGTATAAAATTCTTGGTGCCATTTACTTTCTGCATTTACTTTTCAGTTACTGCACTGATTATCCTTCTTGTTCGCATTCGTAAAAATAGTTAAAGAATTTCAAAAATCACAAAAATTTTCAGAAATATACTCACACGTTCTAGGGTTAATTTGGCACAAGTTTCAACCCTTTTGGATAAGTATAAGTCGATCAAACATCAAAAGTTCTGAGACTAGTGCAGTCTGATTTTCAGACTTGCAAAGGTTGAGACTTTGATTGTAGTTGACCTACTTCCCAAAAGAATTTTCCAAAACTGTTTCAACCCATTTAAATATATTATATAAGGAGTTATTGGTTAAATTTTCAGAGCATTTGGACGTTCACACAAATAGGAATTAAGTTTTCAAAACCATCTACCGTTTCTGGCAGATTTGCATAATCTGAGTACCAACGGTTTTTGAAGGGGTTAAAGGTTGAATTTTAATTTGAAATTTTTAGAGGACCCTCATAACATCTGAGGCTAAGTTATCTCAAAATTTCATAATTTTTGGAGACCTCTAACCTGGTTTTAAAAACATTTTAAAACAGGTCCTGAAAACAGAATCTGTTTTCAGAACTTGAATTGTTCAAGTTTAAAGAAATTTTAAAAACCTCACTTTCCGCACCATCTATTCAACCCACCCCCCCTTCTAGTGGTGCCTTGCAAATCCTACAACAGGTACATCTGGCACATTCACATCTAGGAATTGGTCTCAACACCAACATTTCTTCCCACAAGGACTTCAGTTTTGTGAAATAGTCACTGATTGAAGTCCTTCCTGTTTAACAGCATAAAATTGTTCCAATAAGTCCGATAATCTAAACGGATCTCCTCCTTTAAACCTAAGGGTAAGGTCATTCCATACGTCATAGGCCGTATTAAACCACATGATGCTCTGTGCTATGGAAGGTGAGACACAGTTTTGTATCCATGATTGAACCATGGTGTTACATTTTGTCCAGGCTGAAAATCTCTCATCATCCTCTCTAGGTTGTATCATAGAACCATCAATAAAACCAAGTTTGTTATTAATAGTCAATACCATACGCAGGGTTCTACTCCAGGAATGAAAATTATGTCCGTTAGGTGGTGGTTGTACAAGAACAGCCGTAGGACTTTCGTTGGACGTGCAGAAATATGAGATTAGAAGCGGGATTATCATTCATGTTATTCGTTCTTGATGTTGAAGCATTAAAAAAGTCATGACTTTCTAATTTGCAATCAATTGATCAATCAAACAAAATCACATCACTCACACGCAAGCTCTGATACCATGATAAAGAGAAATTCACTATGAACACTGAGAATCACCTGCACAAGACTCTATTCATTTGATCGATGCATCATCAAGCTCCAATCGACTTTGTAATCACAATATTAATCACATACTAAACTTCAATGAATCAACGGTGTAAAGAATGCGAGAGAGAAAGAGAGAGAGAGAGAGAGAGAGAGAGAATAAACGAGAAGGAAGAAATTTTGATAACTGCCAATTCTTGGAAATTCAGTTATTAAGAATTCAAGAAGCTACCTAAAACTCTGCTACTGACAGCTTATATATATACACTTCATCGTTCTAAAGAAGAAGAAAAAAGTTAATAGACAAGAATGCCCCTTATACACACAACGTTGTAATTCATTAAGTAAGGGCATTTTAGTCATTTCATCTGTTTAAAAATTCTGCCACCAACTTCTGTAACCGTTTCCTCCCTCTTTCTTTTTCTTCGTGCATTTGATCGAACACTCTCCTTCTTCACCTCAATCCAGCACTTCAACCGCTCAATTCAGCTCCTTTAGCTGCTGAATCATTCCTTCCTTTTCTTGAATCTTGACAAAAGATGGATGATATAATATTTCCAAATAAATGTCATTTCAATTCTGAATATGTATACAAAAAAGTAAGCAATCGATATTTTTTTAACAAATAGTGACTTATTTTACATGGTCATGCTTCTTTTGCTAAATTGTGTTATGGAATAGCTTAAGTTTTTATGTCCAGATTTGCAATCTAATTTTTATAATAGCGGTCTTTCCTAATCATAGTAAGATGCAATAATATGTATGTACCACGATGAGTCTTCTCTTTTAAATAAACTTCCGCTCTATCAAAAACAAAAAAAAATGAGGCGCACAACAAAAAGAATTTCGTTTTCCGACAAAAAATTCACCGACGCACCTTGTTTCGTCGGTATTTCGTCGGTAATTTGCGACGAAATAGCGATACATGCATTTTCGTCGTTAATTGCGACGAAAAAACGATGAAATACGTTGTCGCTAACAAAAAATAACAATTTCGTCGGTGCTTTGTCGGTGGTTCGTCGCTACTCTGCGTCTTTTTTTGTTGCTATTTAGTTTGTAGCGTTTCGTCGCTATATCGTCACTAATGTGTCGCTAAAATTCCAGAAACATAAACACGGATAAACAAGGAAATAAATTCGTCGGTTAGTAGGTTCTCGACGTTGTATATCGTCGGTTTTTTGTCGATGAAACCCGCGTGTCGCAAATGTTTTGTTTTACTTTTCGTTCGTATTCTGATTCGTTGCTGTGTCGGTGCAGATTCGTCGAGGATTAAACACGTGTATGAATTAAGAAAAAAGAAAGCGATGATTGGGAAAAAATTTATTCATTTAGAAATTAAAATTTACATTATAAAGACAAAAAATTAAAAAAAGAAATCTAAAAGAGAAGCGGAGAGGGGCCGTTCACTCTTCGTCATCGGAAGAAAGAGTGGCCGCCACATTCTCCGCGAACTCTTTGAGGAGGCGCTTCAGATTGTAATATCTGACTTTCAACTTGCGCAGCCTTTTGTTCACGATGTGCAGTTGCCTCGACTGCTGCTGCATGTTTGCTATAAGCGTACTGTAGTTGATCTGTGGTTCCGGCATTTCTTGGGGTTGTGGCGGAGGAGGAGGCCGTTGTGGTTGAGGAGGAGGCCGTTGTGGAGGTGCATTGTTTGCCCCTCCACGCCTTGGGGTTCTTATATAACGACGGGGCATACTTTGTATTTTGTTTAGGAAGTTTTATAACTTTGTTTATGTGAAATATAGGCTGTGGGGTCATATATATAGGTAAAAATAGCGACAACATAGTGACAAATCCGCGACGAATTTTTTTCCCGTTACTCAACACCGGAAGATGTGCGGGCGTGACACTTCATTTGAAAAAGCGATGAATTAGCGACAACTTAGCGACGTAAATGCATCGTACGTTGTAACCATCGGACACTGTGCGGACACTGCCGTTGGGACTGAATAGCGACGACTTAGCGACGCATATAGCGACGAAACGCATCGTATGGTGTGAAGATACGTCGTGCGTCGCTATTTTGTCGGTAAAGCGTCGCTAAATTCAAACACCGATAATAAATACGTCGGTTATTAGGTTCTCGTCGTTGTATTAAGTTTCGTCGGTATATAGTTGCTGTTTAATCGGTGAATTAGTCATCCCAAATTTTTTCGAACCACATTTTGTTTGTATTTTAGCGTCGTCTGTATTTTAGCGTCGTCGAGATTCGTAAGGGATTAAACACGTATTTAAATTAAGAAAACGAAAGCGATGATTGGGAAAAAAACTTCATTAATAGAGAATTAAAAATTACAAAATGCATAAGGAAAAAAATGAAAAAAAAAATCTAAAAGAAGAGCGGAGAGGAGCCGTTCACTGTTCGTCATCCGAACAGAGAGTAGCAACACTCTCCGCGCACGCCTTCAGGAGGCGTCTCAGCTGCGCAGCTTTGGATTTGATCCGCATCTGTCTTCTGTCCAGGTAGTCGAGACGCTGATCCTGTTGCTTAATCACCTCCCTCATCTCCTCCACTGTGTTCCACAGCTCCTTTATTTCTACACGAGGATCGCCAATTTGGCGATCCTCTTACCGCCTTGGCCCCTGCACAGTGGGTTCGGAGGAGTCAGCCGGTGGAGGTGCTTGTGTGTGGAGGAACCGGTGCAGGTGCGGGTGGTTGAAGAGCCCGTCTTGGGTATGTACGACTACTACCACGGTGTGCCTGCGCCTTAGTACGAACCATATTTGTCTCTTTTTATATGATTAGAAAGGAGATTTTGTTTTTTATATTATTAGAGTCACGGCAGGTTGCTGTTTATATAGGAGAATTCAACGACGAATTAGTGACGACTTAGCGACGTAAATGCATCGTAAGTTGTAACCATCGGGCACTGTGCAGACACAGCCGTTGGGACTGAATAGCGACGACTTAGCGATGCATATAGCGACAAAACGCATCGTATGGTGTGAAGATACGTCGTGCGTCGCTATTTCGTCGGTTAAAGCGTCGGTAAGCAATGAATGCAGACATTAATACACGCACACCATACGACGTGTTTCGTCGCTAAGCGTCGCTAAGTCGTCGGTATTTGTGTTTGTTTCCTTTTAAGCGTCGGTATTTGTGTTTCTTCGTTCGTCGCTATGGCGTCGCTATATCGTCGGCTGAGTTTCTGGCAGAGAACCATAAAACCATCTTTCCTCTTCACTCTTCTCCCATTCTTCTCCCATTTCAAACACATAACTCATCAACTTTCAACGAAATGTAGAAGGAAGATATCTTATTGTGTGTATTTTTAGGTTTTTCACACCGAGAAAAGATAACTACTGTTATTTTGAAGGTATATCGAGAAAATAGATCCGAGAGGCGCGACTAGACAAGTGGATGTACGAGACGAGGTAAACAACGGGAGTGGAGTTATAGATTTGTTGGATGTCTCGAAGAATTTGTGGAGTTTGCTGAACGAGTAATGAAAGTGGAACGCAGATTAGAGTGTCCGTGTAAGAAAATGCAAGACACCGTACATATATGATCGGGTGACGTGAGGGTTCCTTATTGAAACAAGGTTTCGTGCACAATTACCATTACATTGGTACTGCCACGGCGAATATACGGGGCGTCTACATTCTTGCAACTGTTCCACGTCGAAGGGGGAACGGTCAGGTTGATGTCGAAGGAAATACGCGAGGAATCTCAGAACCCGTATGTGCAGATGGTGCAAGACGCAGCCGCTGGCGCATTTACGGGAGAGCAGTACTTACAGATGTATGTCGGGTCCGAACGTGCACAGGATCCGGATGAACAGCCGCGTATATTCGACAAGGTTTTTTTTGTCGGAGGACAATGAACGTTAGGTTGGGGTTATGCACGACGGATTCAACCTGTTCGGACAGTCGGGAGAGCAGTATTCATCGTGGCCTGTCATCGTGACGCCGTACAATCTACCGCCTTGGATGTGCATGAAGAAGCTGTTACATGTTCTTGACTGTGATCGCCGCAGGGGCTAGGAATCCGAAACAGAAGATCGACCTATACCTGCAGCCATTGATACAGGAGCTGAAGTGGTTGTGGGAGTTTGGCTGTGGAGACGTTCGATGTACCGACCAAACAAAACTTCCAGCTACGAGCTGCGCTGATGTGGCCGATCAGCGACTTCCCGCTTATTCTATGTTGTCGGGTTGGAGTACAGCGGGGAAATACGCTTGCTCTTACTGCATGAAGCAAGCGAAGACGATGTCCTTAAAACATGGACGTAAGATTTGCTGGTTCGACAGCCATAGGAAGTTCCTAACCAGACGTCATTTGTACAGAAAGAACGTGACGGCGTTCATGCCTGCATCGTCGAGAAGGACACGAAGCCCGAGCTTCTCACGGGTGCGGAGGTGTTGGAAGAGATAGACAGTTGTGGATTCGTGGGGGTCACTGATGATCTGGACGGCAACCACAACGCAGACATGGCCCGTGACTGTATCGGGTGGAAGAAGAGAAGCATATTTTGGGAGCTTCTGTACTGGAAGAGCAATATGATCTGACACAACCTGGATTGTCATGCCACATTAAGAAGAACGTGTTTGACAACATCTTCAATACAGTGCTGAATGTACGGGAAAAACAAAAGACAATTTGAAGGCACGACTTGATATGCGCGACCTCAAAATGCGGCCAGAGAGCTGCATCCCGTTGGCACATCCTACATGCCGAAGTCCTCGTACACGCTGACTGCGGAGCAGGTCAGTGCATTGTTAGCATGGCTGGGGACGGCTAGATTTCCTGACGGCCATGTTTCAAACCTGTCGAAGAACATCGACGTGAATAACCGCGGTTTGCACGGGACGAAGAGCCACGACTGTCATGTGTTCATGCAATGGTTAATGCCCCATTGCATTTCGCGAGCTGCTTCCAACCAATGTATGGGAAGCAATACCGAGATGAGTCTGTTCTTCAGATGTCTTACATCCACGAGACTCAAGGCGGATGATATGTCAAGGCTGGAGGGCGAAATCCCAGTGATCCTATGCAAGCTGGAAACTGTATTCCCTCCGGCCTTCTTTGATTCAATGGAACACCTGCCAGTTCATCTACCATACGAGGCACGCGTTGGTGGTCCTGTTCAGTACAGGTGGATGTATCCATTCGAGAGGTACTCTTATTTATTACGTGACGTTCTTATTTGTCTAAGCGCGAGCATGCTTACCAATTTGTCTTATCATGCGACGTTGGAGTATTCAATATATGAACAGATATCTCAGGCATTTGAAGCTGAACATCAGGAACAAGGCGAAAGTCGAGGCCTCGATGTGCAATGCCTACCTGATGGAGGAAGCCTCGACCTTCGTGTCTCATTACTTCGATCCAGATGTCCCGTCGAGGTGCAGATATGTTCCCCGGAATGACGACGGCATTTCCAGATCCGGTGTCCTCCCGATATTTACACATCCGATCAGATTTCACGGACAGGGAAGGAAGTGCTAGTATATTGGGGGACAGCGATCTGAAGATTTCTCATTCTTATGTTCTGCGCAACTGCCGTCAAGTCGACCGTTTCCAGAGGTATAAACGATATCCAATTTTAATTTGTAAATACCTGCGCTACTCTATCCATAATATTACCAAGGTATACAGGGTACTCATTCGTAATTGCTTCAGCTTGTTCGTTGATTTATGCAAGAACGTTCACGGGGTATATTGAGCGATGCAATAAACAATGAGTTAGATGCCAAGTTTGCTGATTGGTTCAGGTGGCATGTAAGTTTACAATATATGCTGGTTACGTGTACGTCATGTGATACGCATTTATTGTCCCGCCTGATGTATACTTACTTGTCGTTTTACAGGCGAAGCAAAGGTCATCTGGCTGACGAAGAGTACGGTTACATTCTAACACCAGTAGCCGAGGGTCCATTGAACAGAGTCACGCGTTACGACATGTGTTTTGTGAACGGTTATAGATTCCACACAGTCTCCCATGCCAGCCGAAAATTGTCGGAGAACAGCGGAGTATGTGTCAAGCGGTATGACAATAGCCCGGACGAGGATGACTTCTACGGCTACCTTACTGACATCATTGAGCTCGAATATCCCGCATTGCCTTAAAGCGGGTGGTGCTATTCAAATGCGAATGGTACGATCCAACTCGGGAAGGTTATCGCGCTGGCACAAAGGTTCTCGAACGATATAAGTTGGTAGACATACACCAAGGCGACGGTACAGAAAGTACGATCCATTCGTTTGGCTAGTCAAGCGTCCCAGGTGTACTATCTATCGTATCTGATGACGAGGATGAATGCGAGCTCAAAAGACTGGCGAGCCGTGTGCAAAGTGAAATCGAGCAAGTTTGATGTCAGCATCCAGCCAGGTTCAGATGGCATGGATACTGCATTTCAGAAGAAAACCCGAGCGTTGTGGATACGACACATGTTGAACCGCACAATCTCCCTCTAAATGACCCCAACGGCGGTTTCCTCGAAATTCATCTTCAACATACAACCGGCTGACAATATTGAAGATGTAGGCGAAGACGAATACGAGGATGAAGAGGACGACGAGCATGTAGATGAAGATGAAAATGAGATGCGTATGAGGATACAGATGAAAATGAAGATTGACGTTAGTCAAAATTTTTATGTACCTCTTTATCTGAAAGTGTGTATGTGTTGATGTACTTATACACATGTATATACATAATGTGTGTCTGTAAGTACTTTATATTTTGTATTATTTTTTTTAACAATACTGAAGACCGCCGACGATTTACCGACGAAACAAGTCGTCACAAATTTGAAATAACGACGACACAAGAAATAGCGACGGACTCCGTCGCTATTTCGTCGCAAAATTTCGACATTAAACCTGAAATCCCCCTTCTTCTTCCCTCATTCCTCCCCGCCCATTTCCCTCCCTGCAAATTCTCCCCACCTCCCCGCGAAATCTCCCTCCTCCCCCGCGTCTTCTCCGCCGCCGGTGACATCCTATTTCCGCCGTTCTCGGTGACCTCCTTCCCCGATAAGTTTTCTTCCTATTTCGTTTTAATGATTTTAATTAGTTATATATTGAATTCTTTGTTTTGGGTTTGGGTTGTGGGTGTTGGTGGTGGGTTGGGGACTATGGGGAGGGCTGTGGGTTGGGAGTGGCTTTGGGCGGGGGGTGGCTGTGGGTGGGGGTGGCTGTGGGCAGGGACATTGGTGGTGGGGGGTGGCATGTGGGCGGGGGTGGCTGGTTGTGGCGGGGGTGGCTGTGGGCAGGGCATTGGTGGTTGGAGGTGGCATGTGGGGCGGGGTGGCTGGCTGTGGCGGGGGGGTGGCTGTGGGCAGGGGTGGCTGGGATTGTAGCGGGAAGTGGCTATATGGGCGGGTGGTGAACTGGGCTATGGGCGGGGTGTGGCTGTGGGCGGAGGTGGCTGTGGGTGGGGGTGGACTGTGGGCGGGGGTGGGCTGTGGGCGGGGGGTGGGGGTGTGGCGGGGGGGGCTGTGGGCTGGGGGGGTGGCTGTGGGCGGGGGTGGGGTGTGGGCGGGGTGGATTGTGGGCAGGGCATTGGTGGTTGGGGGGACAGTGGTGGCTGGGTGGTGCGGGGTGGGGTTTCATGTCCGACGACATATGAAGCAGTATGTTGGTGATCATGTGGCTAAGGTATGTTCAAAGGCATAATTCATGTTACAAATTATGTATCATAAGGATGTAGAGGTATGTATATTTTAAAGTGTAATTTGTTTAGAGGTGATGCATATTTATGCTTTAAGTATCAATTCAAGTGATGTATACTTTGAAGTGTAATTTGATGATGAAGTTTGATTATGTAGTTTGGTTAATCATGTCATGTTGTTTGGATTTGGATTTGTCTTGGGAGAGGTACATTAAGGCCGGAAAACCTCCGATAAACGAATAGGTCATGCCGAAATTTTCAAAATTATTAATATCTTGCATTAAATGTGTGTAAACACTTGTCATTTTTGTTACATTTTAGTTGTGTGGCCAACCAACCCTAACTCGTTGAATGTGCCTTTATAAATTTTTCACCCTTGCAGATCTGATGGCTAGTGAGGGTTTACCTACTCGATCCACCTACCCACCAGCCAGACAGGCCCTCTCAGGAGAGTTCGATATGTTCATCTCTCAGCATGAGCTGCTTGGTTCGGTGTCGACCGCAGCTCTGGCTGCGGACGCGGACCTTTTAGGGTCTGCCGATAGGTCCGCACCCCCCAGATCTACGACGCCACCCACACCCACCGGTTCAGCACATCATCCGGCGTCTGATGCGACATCGGACGAGGGTGTCATACCAGGGCGTCGTGCCCTCCCTTGGTCACATGATACCCATACGTAAGTAATGATTTGTTTATTTTAACACGTTTTCCAATATATTTCACGAGTTATTTTTTCCTAACAACTTCACCTCTTTCAAGTTTGCATCGGACTCGGGCCAGATTTCTGGTTGTAATCACTCGGGTCCTCCACCTGAAGCAGGATCCCGTGGTCACCCGCAGACATATAGGTTCTACTGGGATGAGTTTCAGGTATTCAAATTTGATTAATTTTATTTTTTGATGCGTGATCGATCATTACTTTTCTAACCATATTTTTATTTTTCCTCCGTATAATAATTGCAGAAGGCGTACAGCTGGCCAGCCAACATCGCTCATGACGTGGAGCAGGCCGGGCGCCAGAGGACCGCCCAAACGCTACAGGGACTTCGTCAACTCGTACAAGACCAAGTGGGAGCGTGACTCCATTTCTGCGAGGCCTCCCTACGTATCCGAGGCCACCTGGCGGGGGTGGATAGAAGGGTGGACGGACCCTGCTAACCAAGCCACAGCGCCCGGAACGCAGCGAACCGGCGCAGCGGCAATCTACAAGCCCCATCACCTGCCACAACCTCAGGTGGTTCGGTTTCCCACGCCACCATGATGCGCGCTATGGTAAGTATTTTAATATTGGATTATTTTGATTCATTGATTTCATTGGATTATTAGATTCATTGACTTAAGTGGATTATTTAGATTCATTGACTTAAGTGGATTATTTAGATTCCATTGATTTCTTATGTTCCGCTGTTGTTTTTTTGGTATTCGTAATGGTTAATGTAAGTAGTATATGTGTTCATTTGCCTTTTTCTTTTATTTTTGATTGAACTTGGGAGAGGCCTTTAAGGCCTGGGATACCTCCGATAACGAATAGGTCATGCCGAAATTTTTAAATTTTGGATTTCACTAACATATTTTATTTTATTCTTTCAGCACGCGGAGATGGGGAAGTGGCCAGCCTCCTACGATCTCTTCTACAAGACGCGTCGAAAGAAAGCCTCCGGCGGGACGGAGGACTGGATCACGGCGAAGGCCCGCGACATCAGTGTAAGTAACTACGATATCATTTGTTTTTTCCTTAGTTTGTTTTATTTCTAAACCCTAAACCCTAACAATTCTTATTCTCATTTCAGGACGAGTACAACAGATTACTCGCAGAGAGAGGAGAAGAGGCCGACAAGAAACCGTGCTTATTGGGATGCGGGTTCGGACCATCGGCCCTCAGAATAAGAAGAAGAGGGAGGTGCATGGGGTTGGATCAGCAGTGCCGCGATTTCTTCCCCAAAGTTCTTCATCCAGGTGCTTCCTCCGAGGCCAACACCTCCACGCCTTCTGCGACGCTAGAGAGATTATCGCGCCTGGAATCAGATCATGCGGCGCTGCAGCATGAGGTGGAGACCATCAGGGCACAGCATGAGGAGAGTGTACAGGCACTGCGGTCGCAGCTCACTCAGACCCAGCGGTGCTGCAGCAGTCGGTTCAGCAGGCGCTTCAGCAGGCACAGCAGAGGACGATGCAGGCGCAGCAGGAGATGAACCAGCAAATCTCGCAGCTATCGCAGATCCTCGTCTCTTTCATTTCCAGCTCCTCGCAGCCTCAGCCTCGCCCTCATGATGGTCACCCTTCTCCGCATGATCCCCCTCCACCTTCCTCTGCATAGTATTTCATTTTTTGATTTTTGTACTGACTATTTCATTTATTGTATTGACATATTCTTTGTTCTTTTATATTTTATCTGACATTTATACGGATTCCATTTCATTGTGTTGTTTAATTATACGAATTTCAATATGCAAATACGTATTTCTGTATAATATTCGTAAAAATGATTTTATATACAAAATAAAATATATTATAAAAATTAAATAATAATAAAAACTATTTAATTAATAATATATTGATATTATTAATAAATTATAAATATTTAATATTTAATACTTAATATTTATTTAATATTTAATATTAATTTAAATAATAGCGACGAACCTGCGACGAAACATATTGTCACAGACCGATCATATAAAAAAATCAAAAATTTTAAAATAGCGATGAAAAAGATATACCGACGAACCGACGACGGAAAAAACAGGTCGCAGACGTGACAGAATTACGTCGCAATTTTACGACGAACCACCGACGAGCTTTTTTTCGTCGCAATATAACGACTCTGTACCGACGAAAATCAATTTGCGACAGGCCGTATAGCGACTTGCATATTTCATCGCCATTTCGTCGCTATATACCATTCGCGACGAAATGGCGACGAAATATGCACGTCACTATATGTCTTTTTTTTGTGGTGGCGTGTCATCTCCTTATATACTGAACGGTTAAATTTCTTTGATACATAAATGCATATATATATGTGTGTGTGGTGTGTGTGGTGTATACATATATACATACACATATACATACATACATGCATATATATATATAAGTGTAAAATAAACCACGAGCAAATCGGTTTGAAATGGCTTCAATGAAATAAAATGGCTTATAGCTAAGCATAAAACAAGATGATAAACACGACTTATTTTGAAATTAAACTAAATTGGTCCCTTTTAACATTATTATTTCACACCCCGTTACTATATAAATATTATCATGTGTACATGATTATAATTAATTAATTAATGCGGGATATTTTTTAATTTAATCTAGCGTGGCAGCCTGAATCTAGATAACACCATTTTAAAATAAGAGAACACAATTGACAAACTTTGTTGCATAACTGCTTTGCCAAGTGGAACGTCTGTTATTTCAAACTCTTCCACTTATGTGTGACCATGTTTGCAAGGGCTGCTAACTTATCATACGATGACCATCATGGCAACCATTTAAAATAACTTAATGTGTATGAAATTGGCAAGTCAGTATCACAATTCATGCACTATATTTTTTTCAGGGAAAAAAGTAACTAGATTTTTTCAGAGAAAAAAAGTTACTTTGTCCCTGATGGAATTTGCCACCTTTTTTTCCACCTTGTCTTTACTTATTTTTAATTTTTTCTAGTTGCCGGCCTATTATATTGTCACGTCGGATTCTTTAGACCTAAGACGTCACATCCGTGCACTCCTTCTCAAGAAGTACAAAACTTCCTCATACGATGTCATAATTGCGTTAGTCCTAATTAAATAAAAAAACTCAATAAAAATACTATAACCGGTCACATAATATCCAAATACTTCTCAATCAGAAGAACTATAACATTGTTGAAATAAATAGACAAACATTCAAAATAATCACTCTTACGAACTAAATCCAGAAATACTAACTAAAGTTCAAATAACTAGTAAACAATTAAATCTTGAGACTATCTTCTGAGCCCCTTCACCATCCCCATTCATCATCCTCAACATAAATATCTTCATAATACCTCTCATCTGCAAATTACAGTAACTGGTGGTGTGAGTAAAACAACGTGCTCACTATCTGATTATCTTTTGTGGGATCATGAATGTTGGGAAACAAGTTTAGGAAACATAATAACTTTTTCATATAATAATAAAAATCAAACAAAGCATCGAGTTTCTCATATTTAATTACTACATATAATACTTTTACTTTTTAGTACTTAACTGGCTTATACATTCCCCAGATTTGATGAGGTCAAAGGAGCGTAATTGCATAAAGAGGATGTGCAGCGGGATAGAGTGAGAGGAAGCATGTTACGACCCGAATTTCCGGATCAATGGAAATTAAATAATATAATGAAAAATAGAAAGCAAATGAGATGTCGTCAAAATTTCGGTGGAATTTAAATTTTATTTAGGATTAATAAAGACATTGACATTAAATATCAGGGTTAGAAACGCTCGGAAAAAATAATCGAACGATAAGTTATCGGATATAGCGAGACTTGACGGAACTAGATAACGAACCATTCGGACATAAGATATGATTTAAATAAGTTAGTCGGTAGCAACTTAAGTCGGTAGATGTAACTCAAACCAAATGAAATACCTGATACGATAATTCAAATACACACTTTTATCATATTTTCTCCCACTTTACCCTACATAGCATAAAAGACAAATCCCCACCCTCCCCAAAAACCTATGGCCGCCCCCTACCCTCTCTTTAGTCACTATCCCTTTTTTTTTCTTACACCTCTTACACCCCTCACATCACTCTTACACCTAATACCCACTACACTTTTCTTTCTCTTTCCTCCCCTCCTTCTCACCACCCACGGCAAACCCCCTAATTTTCCTTCCCTCCACCGAATTCACCAAGCCAAAAACCCATCTTCACTACTTATCTTCCACTCCTTTTACACTTCATCTATATTTTCTTTCTCTTTCATCCATCTTCAACCCAACTTCCTCTATTCCTTCAACAAACAAGTCTTCATTGTTTTCTTTCTCATTTGGCCGAAAATACACCAAGAACAAAGGAATAGATTTCTTCTTCTTCATCCTATACAACAATAAATCCATTTACAACAAAATCCTCTTTTTCAAGAACACAAACAAAGTTCTCCTACACCATTTTTTAATATAGCCGTGAGTTATACAAAGCCAAGGAGAAAGTTTTCTTCTCTTGTTCATCTCATCTACACATATCTAAGATCAAGCTCCAACATTTTTCTTTACAACCTCAAGGCCGAATTTTAAGAAGTTAAAAATCAAGATCTAGCAAGGTAACACACACCATCTAAGTCAAGTTAGATTTCTTCATTTACTTAACTTGATAAGTTGCTCACTAACTCTCTTATTTTCCTCCCAAAACCGTGGCTTTCAAGACAAGGATGGGAGAAAGATTTTCTTCCAAAACTAAGTGAAGAAATCTTCACTTTAAGTGTAAGAAAAGTGGTAAAGGCAAGTTTTCTTCCTAGATCCTACATGGATTTTAAAATGTTTAGTATTTATGTTTATATTAAGTTGGATCATCATATAGTATTCAAGATCTCCTTTCAAAAATATATAAAATCTATTTTTGGTGATATATTTGATATATCTACACGGCTATACTAAAAATATGTACATATGTATATATAGATATATGCGGGTATGAGTGTATAAACTATAGGATAGTATATATGTAAAATATATATAGAATAATATACGGCCCTGTATCTGTTTATTTGTAAATACAATGATTTTTAGTGGGTATTTATACATATATACATACTTATATGGAAATATTTGTACTTGTGTGTATATATTAAAATAATATAGACACACACACACACATATATATATATATATATATATATATATGAATTTATTTTCGGTCAAAAAAGGCAAATTAGAATTAAAATGAATTATTTACACTTTATAAATACATATAGTATATAATATGAAAGTATGTATAAGTAGATATATGGAAATATACCCATACACACGGCAGTGGGTTTTTTTTTGTTTTTTTAGAAATGACTTTAGTACACTATATATGCTTATATATATACATATATATGTTAAAATATAAAATGGGTAAAATATGTTTGAACTATAATATGCCATAATTTATATTATAATATATATATTATGTATTTCGGTTACAAGGTCTCGAAATGTTGGAAAAGGTGTTACTATATTATATTGACATATACTTTATAATATATATGTTAAAGATATGAAAATGAATAAGTTTTAGATATTATATAATGCATTATAAAATGATTTTATATATGTATATACAATACATAAATTTCGCCACTTGACCATTTATGATAAAAGGACTTTATTATTTTGTATACATATATACCTGTATAATATATATGTTGAAATATGAAAATGAATAAGTTTAAATATTATATAATGTGTTATAATATGATTTTACATATGTATATACAAAATATAAATTTCGGCCATAAGGTCATTAAAATGCTAAAAATATGGTTAAATAAGTTTTAAGTATGAATTTTTGTTTAATATATATGTCATATATGTTAAGATATGGAAATGAATAAGTGTTGGATATTATATAAAATATCACAAAATAATTATGTTCATGTATATATTAGTATATATTTCGGCAACTAGCCTTTTTGGAGGCTAAAAATAATTTTTAGAAGTATTATGTACACATACAAGTATAATATATATGTTAAGATATGAAAAATGGTCACTTAGAATATTTTAGAGATATATATATATGTATATGTAGAACATATAAATTGTTTTACAAGGATACATACATATACATATATGTATTCGGCCATTAGGCCCTAAATGATAAAATGACTTTATCAATTTATACACATGTATATATGTATGATGTATAAGTTAAGTTACGAATTATGAAAGACAAGTGTAGTTTAGACCTTAAGAAAGTATGGTTAGGGTATTTTCCTAAGTTAGATAAGTAGACTTTAAGTAAGTAGGTGATGTTACTAGTGGTAGTATGACTAATATACCCTCATATGACCGGGTCTCATGTTGCATGAGATTAAAGTTATAAAATTATGTTGTGTGTCACATGTTTTAAAGGTTCATATGCATGTGAATAATAAACGCGAGACGATTGATTCCATCGACACCCACATGTTATGTTATGATTATGTTATGTTCGCCAGTGTGACATCGGTACCGGTGGGGTGGTAGATGTCAGGGGCATATGTTTGCATTAGGGCCGAGTGTAACACCGGGTCTGGGACACGGGATCTCCGTATAATGCGTCACCATTAGTAATTTCTTATAATATGATGCTTGTGTAGTACATGTGCTATATGGGGAATCAGTCGGTGCATCGTGCGTTATTATTCCTATAAAGTGCTATAGCCATCATGAAATGTCATGTTTTCGGATTATGAAACGCAAGTCATGTTATGAATCATGAAACGACAAGTATGTATGTTCAGAGGAGAACGATGATATGTTATGCATTACGTCTTGTTCATGTCACTTTAGGGTCATGATTAAGAATTCCTTAAGTTTATGATGGCACTACAATGGTTAATGCAGTTTATGCATGAAAGTGTAGTACCTATAAGATATGCAAGATGGTATAAGTTATGGATTAGAAGTTAAGTTATGGATATTAGACGATGTTACGAATTAAGCAGAACGAGCTGCTTCTATGTTAAATGAGAAATTTTCTGTATTTACTTGCTTTTAGTTACAGTTATGCGATATTGATTTGAAATGGAGACGTGCTTATTATATTTGATGTTCATGGTTATTATATTTTGTCACCCCGTCTCCCCATGTATGATCCACATGTCGTATCTAGTAAGACTATTTGCTGAGCGATTAAAAGTCGTGGCTATCGCTCATACTTGCCTCATTTATCACTTTCCAGATAACATGTATCACTATACAGGCTGGTTGAGGACCTGCTAGATAGAGCATTGATAACGAAGAAACCTGTCGAGAGATTTGCTTTGAAGGCGTTAGATTTTGGTTTATGATGTATTTTAGAAGATTGCAGTATTCGTATATGATGACTCGTACAAATTATGATATAGTGCATTGCATGTCGATTATGATTTGTTTATGTTATGATGCTTCCGCTGATCGATTCATTATTCATGTCGACGTGTACATGTATAGTATCGACGCCTTGTACTCTATGGAGTAGAGTACGGCGGGTGCACTGAGCCAGAACCCTGGTTTCGGACGGGGCGCTACAGTTGGTATCAGAGAAAAGGCTCCAGATCCATTGCGGACACATAAGTAAACGACGACGTGTATTTAAGCAGTGATATTAGAATTTAAGAAATGATCATAGACGTAAGAAACGATCTTAGACGAAAGTGACAGTCTTAGTATAAGAAAAATAGAACGGTAGTAGACAAATATGAATTAAGACATAAGAAGTTAAGAGTTAAACAGTATAACATGCATTGGTCAAAGAACTCATCCTCTCTCGTAGTTGTTGTGAGTTTCCAGTATGAAAGATTTTTTTGAAGATTGATAAGGTTTTAGTGTATTGCTGAAGAGAAACCAGATAGTATAGCTGAATAGGAATATAAGTAGGTCGTTTAGGTGTTCCAACATTTATCCATGACCAGTCACTAGAATACCTCAATTCTATTTTCCTGTTAGTAACATAGTAGTCATAAACTATAAATTTCATAATTTCAGGTTCAACTCGAATTGTAGTAAGATTTGGAGATAGTGATAGAATTTCATAGACTGATTAAGATACGATATGCAGTAGAACTATAAGCAGTGGTTTATAAGAATTATGATGATTAGAGTTTTACATTGCGCAAATAGTACGAGTAGGATTAGGACGATGAATTTAGAAATTTTTGGAGTAGGTCAAGGATGTTAGTCGCATTAGAGATGTAATTTCATAGTGATAAGGATACGATTATATAAATAGGGATAAAGATATAATGAGCCACGTAATATCGGAAATTAATTATAAAAATCTGAAGGACGTTGGATTATCTGGTTGGAATTAGTAGGTGTAAGTTGAATCCTAGTAAGCACAAATACGTAGAAGATGATGTGATATAAGATTTAATCAGATGAGAATTAGCAGCTGAAATTGGTAAATATTAAAGTTACTGTAACGTGAAGAAATATGAGGTTGTAGAATACCTAAGCGAATTAATAGAAGGTATACGGAAATTGTGAATTAAGAAAAAATTTATCATAAGACGGTGAATACTAAGTTGAATCATAGGCGATTAAGAAATGACGCTAGAAATTAAGCATTTAAATCTTTAAGTGTAAAATGGATACAACCCTAAGTTTCGAGGACGAAACTTTTTAAGAGGGGGAGAATGTTACTGACCCGAATTTCCGGATCAATGGAAATGAAATAATATAATGGAAAATAGAAAGCAAATGAGATGTCGTCAAAATTTCGGTGGAATTTAAATTTTATTTAGGATTAATAAAGACATTGACATTAAATATCAGGGTTAGAAACGCTCGGAAAAAATAATCGAACGATAAGTTATCAGATATAGCGAGACTTGACGGAACTAGATAACGAACCATTCGGACATAAGATATGATTTAAATAAGTTAGTCGGTAGCAACTTAAGTCGGGAGATGTAAATCAAACCAAATGAAATACCTGATACGATAATTCAAATACACACTTTTATCATATTTTCTCCCACTTTATCCTATATAGCATAAAAGACAAATCCCCACCCTCCCCAAAAACCCTATGGCCGCCCCCTACCCTTCCTTAGTCACTATCCCTTTTCTTTTTCTTACACCTCTTACACCCCTCACATCACTCTTTACACCTAATACCCACTACACTTTTCTTTCTCTTTCCTCCCCTCCTTCTCACCACCCACGGCAAACCCCCTAATTTTCCTTCCCTCCACCGAATTCACCAAGCCAAAAACCCATCTTCACTACTTATCTTTCACTCCTTTTACACTTCATCTATATTTTCTTTCTCTTTCATCCATCTTCAACCCAACTTCCTCTATTCCTTCAACAAACAAGTCTTCATTGTTTTCTTTCTCATTTGGCCGAAAATACAAACAAGAACAAAGGAATAGATTTCTTCTTCTTCATCCTATACAACAATAAATCCATTTACAACAAAATCCTCTCTTTTTCAAGAACACAAACAAAGTTCTCCTACACCATTTTTTAATATAGCCGTGAGTTATACAAAGCCAAGGAGAAAATTTTCTTCTCTTGTTCATCTCATCTACATATATCTAAGATCCAGCTCCAACATTTTTCTTCATACAACCTCAAGGCCGAATTTTAAGAAGTTAAAAATCAAGATCTAGCAAGGTAAAACACCATCTAAGTCAAGTTAGATTTCTTCATTTACTTAACTTGATAAGTTGCTCACTAACTCTCTTATTTTCCTCCCAAAACCGTGGCTTTCAAGACAAGGATGGAGAAAGATTTTCTTCCAAAACTAAGTGAAGAAATCTTCACTTTAAGTGTAAGAAAAGTGGTAAAGGCAAGTTTTCTTCCTAGATCCTACATGGATTTTAAAATGTTTAGTATTTATGTTTATATTAAGTTGGATCATCATGTAGTATATTCAAGATCTCCTTTCAAAAATATATAAAATCTATTTTTGGTGATATATATTTGATATATATCTACACGGCTATACTAAAATATATGTACATATGTATATATAGATATATGCGGGTATGAGTGTATAAACTATAGGAGAGTATATATGTAAAATATATATAGAATAATATACGGCCCTGTATCTGTTTATTTGTAAATACAATGATTTTTAGTGGGTATTTATACATATATACATACTTATATGGAAATATTTGTACTTGTGTGTATATATTAAAATAATATAGACACACACACACATATTATATATATATATATATATGAATTTATTTTCGGTCAAAAAAGGCAAATTAGAATTAAAATGAATTATTTACACTTTATAAATACATATATGTATAATATGAAAGTATGTATAAGTAGACATATATGGAAATATACCCATACACACGGCAGTGGGTTTTTTTTATTTTTTTAAGAAATGACTTTAGTACACTATATATGATATATATACTATATATATGTTAAAATATAAAATGGGTTAAAATATGTTTGAACTATAATATGCCATAATTTATATATATATATATATATATTATGTATTTCGGTTACAAGGTCTCGAAATGTTGGAAAAGGTGTTACTATATTATATTGACATATACTTATATAATATATATGTTAAAGATATGAAAATGAATAAGTTTTAGATATTATATAAGTATTATAAAATGATTTTATATATGTATATACAATACATAAATTTCGCCACTTGACCATTTATGATAAAAGGACTTTATTATTTTGTATACATATATACCTGTATAATTATATGTTGAAATATGAAAATGAATAAGTTTAAATATTATATAATGTGTTATAATATGATTTTACATATGTATATACAAAATATAAATTTCGGCCATAAGGTCATTAAAATGCTAAAAATATGGTTAAATAAGTTTTAAGTATGAATTTTTGTTTAAATATATATGTCATATATGTTAAGATATGGAAATGAATAAGTGTTGGATATTATATAAAATATCACAAAATAATTATGTTCATGTATATATTAGTATATATTTTCGGCCACTAGCCTTTTTGGAGGCTAAAAATAATTTTTAGAAGTATTATGTACACATACAAGTATAATATATATGTTAAGATATGAAAAATGGTCACTTAGAATATTTTAGAGATAATATATATATATATGTATATGTAGAACATATAAATTGTTTTACAAGGATACATACATATACATATATGTATTCGGCCATTAGGCCCTAAATGATAAAATGACTTTATCAATTTTATACACATGTATATATGTATGATGTATAAGTTAAGTTACGAATTATGAAAGACAAGTGTAGTTTAGACCTTAAGAAAGTATGGTTAGGGTATTTTCCTAAGTTAGGATAAGTAGACTTTAAGTAAGTAGGTGATGTTACTAGTGGTAGTATGACTAATATACCCTCATATGACCGGGTCTCATGTTGCATGAGATTAAAGTTATAAAATTATGTTGTGTGTCACATGTTTTAAAGGTTCATATGCATGTGAATAATAAACGCGAGACGATTGATTCCATCGACACCCACATGTTATGTTATGATTATGTTATGTTCGCCAGTGTGACATCGGTACCGGGGTGGTAGATGTCAGGGGCATATGTTTGCATTAGGGCCGAGTGTAACACCGGGTCTGGGACACGGGATCTCCGTCATAATGCGTCACCATTAGTACATGTACTTATGTTATGATGCTTATGTAGTACATGTGCTATATGGGGAATCAGTCGGTGCGTCGTGCGTTATTATTCCTATAAAGTGCTATAGCCATCATGAAATGTCATGTTTTCGGATTATGAAACGCAAGTCATGTTATGAATCATGAAACGACAAGTATGTAGTTCAGAGGAGAACGATGATATGTTATGCATTACGTCTTGTTCATGTCACTTTAGGGTCATGATTAAGAATTCCTTAAGTTTATGATGGCACTACAATGGTTAATGCAGTGTTTATGCATGAAAGTGTAGTACCTATAAGATATGCAAGATGGTATAAGTTATGGATTAGAAGTTAAGTTATGGATATTAGACGATGTTACGAATTAAGCAGAACGAGCTGCTTCTATGTTAAATGAGAAATTTTCTGTATTTACTTGCTTTTAGTTACAGTTATGCGATATTGATTTGAAATGGAGACGTGCTTATTATATTTGATGTTCATGGTTATTATATTTTGTCACCCCGTCTCCCCATGTATGATCCACATGTCGTATCTAGTAAGACTATTTGCTGAGCGATTAAAAGTCGGTGGCTATCGCTCATACTTGCCTCATTTATCATTTCCAGATAACATGTATCACTATACAGGCTGGTTGAGGACCTGCTAGATAGAGCATTGATAACGAAGAAACCTGTCGAGAGATTTGCTTTGAAGGCGTTAGATTTTGGTTTATGATGTATTTAGAAGATTGCAGTATTTGTATATGATGACTCGTACAAATTATGATAGTGCATTGCATGTCGATTATGATTGTTTATGTTATGATGCTTCCGCTGATCGATTCATTATTCATGTCGACGTGTACATGTATAGTATCGACGCCTTGTACTCTATGGAGTAGAGTACGGCGGGTGCACTGAGCCAGAACCCTGGTTTCGGACGGGGCGCTACAGTTGGTATCAGAGAAAAGGCTCCAGATCCTGCGGACACATAAGTAAACGACGACGTGTATTTAAGCAGTGATATTAGAATTTAAGAAATGATCATAGACGTAAGAAACGATCTTAGACGAAAGTGACAGTCTTAGTATAAGAAAAATAGAACGGTAGTAGACAAATATGAATTAAGACATAAGAAGTTAAGAGTTAAACAGTATAACATGCATTGGTCAAAGAACTCATCCTCTCGTAGTTGTTGTGAGTTTCCAGTATGAAAGATTTTTTTGAAGATTGATAAGGTTTTAGTGTATTGCTGAAGAGAAACCAGATAGTATAGCTGAATAGGAATATAAGTAGGTCGTTTAGGTGTTCCAACATTTATCCATGACCAGTCACTAGAATACCTCAATTCTATTTTCCTGTTAGTAACATAGTAGTCATAAACTATAAATTTCATAATTTCAGGTTCAACTCGAATTGTAGTAAGATTTGGAGATAGTGATAGAATTTCATAGACTGATTAAGATACGATATGCAGTAGAACTATAAGCAGTGGTTTATAAGAATTATGATGATTAGAGTTTTACATTGCGCAAATAGTACGAGTAGGATTAGGACGATGAATTTAGAAATTTTTGGAGTAGGTCAAGGATGTTAGTCGCATTAGAGATGTAATTTCATAGTGATAAGGATACGATTATATAAATAGGGATAAAGATATAATGAGCCACGTAATATCGGAATTAATTATAAAAATCTGAAGGACGTTGGATTATCTGGTTGGAATTAGTAGGTGTAAGTTGAATCCTAGTAAGCACAAATACGTAGAAGATGATGTGATATAAGATTTAATCAGATGAGAATTAGCAGCTGAAATTGGTAAATATTAAAGTTACTGTAACGTGAAGAAATATGAGGTTGTAGAATACCTAAGCGAATTAATAGAAGGTATACGGAAATTGTGAATTAAGAAAAATTTATCATAAGACGGTGAATACTAAGTTGAATCATAGGCGATTAAGAAATGACGCTAGAAATTAAGCATTTAAATCTTTAAGTGTAAAATGGATACAACCCTAAGTTTCGAGGACGAAACTTTTTATAAGGGGGGAGAATGTTACGACCCGAATTTCCGGATCAATGGAAATGAAATAATATAATGGAAAATAGAAAGCAAATGAGATGTCGTCAAAATTTCGGTGGAATTTAAATTTTATTTAGGATTAATAAAGACATTGACATTAAATATCAGGGTTAGAAACGCTCGGAAAAAATAATCGAACGATAAGTTATCAGATATAGCGAGACTTGACGGAACTAGATAACGAACCATTCGGACATAAGATATGATTTAAATAAGTTAGTCGGTAGCAACTTAAGTCGGGAGATGTAAATCAAACCAAATGAAATACCTGATACGATAATTCAAATACACACTTTTATCATATTTTCTCACTTTATCCTATAGCAAAAGACAAATCCCCACCCTCCCCAAAAACCCTATGGCCCCCCTACCCTCTCTCTTAGTCACTATCCCTTTTTTTTTCTTACACCTCTTACACCCCTCACATCACTCTTTACACCTAATACCCACTACACTTTTCTTTCTCTTTCCTCCCCTCCTTCTCACCACCCACGGCAAACCCCCTAATTTTCCTTCCCTCCACCGAATTCACCAAGCCAAAAACCCATCTTCACTACTTATCTTTCACTCCTTTTACACTTCATCTATTTTTCTTTCTCTTTCATCCATCTTCAACCCAACTTCCTCTATTCCTTCAAAAACAAGTCTTCATTGTTTCTTTCTCATTTGGCCGAAAATACAAACAAGAACAAAGGAATAGATTTCTTCTTCTTCATCCTATACAACAATAAATCCATTTACAACAAAATCCTCTCTTTTTCAAGAACACAAACAAAGTTCTCCTACACCATTTTTTAATATAGCCGTGAGTTATACAAAGCCAAGGAGAAAATTTTCTTCTCTTGTTCATCTCATCTACATATATCTAAGATCAGCTCCAACATTTTTCTTCATACAACCTCAAGGCCGAATTTTAAGAAGTTAAAAATCAAGATCTAGCAAGGTAAACACACCATCTAAGTCAAGTTAGATTTCTTCATTTACTTAACTTGATAAGTTGCTCACTAACTCTCTTATTTTCCTCCCAAAACCGTGGCTTTCAAGACAAGGATGGAGAAAGATTTTCTTCCAAAACTAAGTGAAGAAATCTTCACTTTAAGTGTAAGAAAAGTGGTAAAGGCAAGTTTTCTTCCTAGATCCTACATGGATTTTAAAATGTTTAGTATTTATGTTTATATTAAGTTGGATCATCATGTAGTATATTCAAGATCTCCTTTCAAAAATATATAAAATCTATTTTTGGTGATATATATTTGATATATATCTACACGGCTATACTAAAATATATGTACATATGTATATAGAGATATATGCGGGTATGAGGTATGAAACTATAGGAGAGTATATATGTAAAATATATATAGAATAATATACGGCCCTGTATTGTTTATTTGTAAATACAATGAATTTTTAGTGGGTATTATACATATATACATACTTATATGGAAAATATTTGTACTTTGTGTGTATATATTAAAATAATATAGACACACACACACACATATTATATATATATATATATAAATTTATTTTCGGTCAAAAAAGGCAAATTAGAATTAAAATGAATTATTTACACTTTATAAATACATATATGTATATAATATGAAAGTATGTATAGTAGACATATATGGAAATATACCCATACACACGGCAGTGGGTTTTTTTTTTTTTTTAAGAAATGACTTTAGTACACTATATATGCTTATATATATACTATATATATGTTAAAATATAAAATGGGTAAAATATGTTTGAACTATAATATGCCATAATTTATATTATATATATATATATATTATGTATTTCGGTTACAAGGTCTCGAAATGTTGGAAAAGGTGTTACTATATTATATTGACATATACTTATATAATATATATGTTAAAGATATGAAAATGAATAAGTTTTAGATATTATATAATGTATTATAAAATGATTTTATATATGTATATACAATACATAAATTTCGCCACTTGACCATTTATGATAAAAGGACTTTATTATTTTGTATACATATATACTGTATAATATATGTTGAAATATGAAAATGAATAAGTTTAAATATTATATAATGTGTTATAATATGATTTTACATATGTATATACAAAATATAAATTTCGGCCATAAGGTCATTAAAATGCTAAAAATATGGTTAAATAAGTTTTAAGTATGAATTTTTGTTTAATATATATATGTATATATGTTAAGATATGGAAATGAATAAGTGTTGGATATTATATAAAATATCACAAAATAATTATGTTCATGTATATATTAGTATATATTTTCGGCCACTAGCCTTTTTGGAGGCTAAAAATAATTTTTAGAAGTATTATGTACACATACAAGTATAATATATATGTTAAGATATGAAAAATGGTCACTTAGAATATTTTAGATATATATATATATATATATATGTATATGTAGAACATATAAATTGTTTTACAAGGATACATACATATACATATATGTATTCGGCCATTAGGCCCTAAATGATAAAATGACTTTATCAATTTTATACACATGTATATATGTATGATGTATAAGTTAAGTTACGAATTATGAAAGACAAGTGTAGTTTAGACCTTAAGAAAGTATGGTTAGGGTATTTTCCTAAGTTAGGATAAGTAGACTTTAAGTAAGTAGGTGATGTTACTAGTGGTAGTATGACTAATATACCCTCATATGACCGGGTCTCATGTTGCATGAATTAAAGTTATAAAATTATGTTGTGTGTCACATGTTTTAAAGGTTCATATGCATGTGAATAATAAACGCGAGACGATTGATTCCATCGACACCCACATGTTATGTTATGATTATGTTATGTTCGCCAGTGTGACATCGGTACCCGGGGTGGTAGATGTCAGGGGCATATGTTTGCATTAGGGCCGAGTGTAACACCGGGTCTGGGACACGGGATCTCCGTCATAATGCGTCACCATTAGTACATGTACTTATGTTATGATGCTTGTGTAGTACATGTGCTATATGGGGAATCAGTCGGTGCGTCGTGCGTTATTATTCCTATAAAGTGCTATAGCCATCATGAAACGTCATGTTTTCAGATTATGAAACGCAAGTCATGTTATGAATCATGAAACGACAAGTATGTATGTTCAGAGGAGAACGATGATATGTTATGCATTACGTCTTGTTCATGTCACTTTAGGGTCATGATTAAGAATTCCTTAAGTTTATGATGGCACTACAATGGTTAATGCAGTGTTTATGCATGAAAGTGTAGTACCTATAAGATATGCAAGATGGTATAAGTTATGGATTAGAAGTTAAGTTATGGATATTAGACGATGTTACGAATTAAGCAGAACGAGCTGCTTCTATGTTAAATGAGAAATTTTCTGTATTTACTTGCTTTTAGTTACAGTTATGCGATATTGATTTGAAATGGAGACGTGCTTATTATATTTGATGTTCATGGTTATTATATTTTGTCACCCCGTCTCCCATGTATGATCCACATGTCGTATCTAGTAAGACTATTTGCTGAGCGATTAAAAGTCGGTGGCTATCGCTCATACTTGCCTCATTTATCACTTTCCAGATAACATGTATCACTATACAGGCTGGTTGAGGACCTGCTAGATAGAGCATTGATAACGAAGAAACCTTTCGAGAGATTTGCTTTGAAGGCGTTAGATTTTGGTTTATGATGTATTTTAGAAGATTGCAGTATTCTGTATATGATGACTCGTACAAATTATGATGTAGTGCATTGCATGTCGATTATGATTTGTTTATGTTATGATGCTTCCGCTGATCGATTCATTATTCATGTCGACGTGTACATGTATAGTATCGACGCCTTGTACTCTATGGAGTAGAGTACGGCGGGTGCACTGAGCCAGAACCCTGGTTTCGGACGGGGCGCTACAAAGCACGTTCGTAGTGTTTGGCAAGACGTTATTTTGGTCAAATTAGCTTGTAATAGTTATCCATTCTATTATAAAGTACTTTTAGAAGTTTTTAGGATATTTTTGGATGTTAAAAACTGATACGATCTTGGATTGTATGGAAATAACAATCGCTTCTTTCAACTCCAAAAGACACATTTGATCAACCCTTGCGTGGGACAATGGCGCAAACACCACCTTCTTGGACAAGAGAAGTCAACAACGTCTACGTCGAGCAATTCAAATCTCCCAATACAACACATCGTTCCGTATCCTTGGATTGTGATTCACCAACTAGGTTTGCTCAAACCTTGATTGGATCTAGCCTTGACTTTAATTTTGTGAAAACCAAAGGAAAAATACACCAAAAGAAGCAACACACAGCTGCAACTTTGAAATTCTCAAATTCTAAATTCTGAAAACTGTAAACTTTTTTTGTCCATCGTCTTCCACCTATTTAAGACTATAATTTGTTTTTCCTAAAAAAAAATAATCAATCAAAATCCTAAGAATACTACCTATCTACCTTAATCAAATTTACATAAAAGATAAGTCAAAGCTAATCAAGGAAGATTACATAACTCAAATCCCTAAAATTTCGTACTGGAATTACACCCTGTCAGTTACTGGCTTATAGCCGCTTCTAGACATCGAATTAGGGTTTGCACTCTTCAGCAAAGTTGTAGATCATAAAATTCCCTTTAATTTTGGATTTTGAATCACCTCATTTGGACTCTTCTTGATAGAGATACGGGCCTCCAAAGATTAGGTATCCATCTGGTGATCTTCAGTACCTTCCATTCTGGACTCCTAACTTGCACCTGATTTCGGTCCATCTTGTAGCCCGAATTAGCAGAAGTGTAAAACATGAAAATCGTCACAAATTGAGTTATCTGAGACCTCCAAGTGGTTTGAACCCATTTGGATCAGTACTCCGACCTAGGCGTCCAAAATACATGGTGTCCGGCTGCCTTCCTGAAAAATAGGGACTCTTCAAGCCTCTTTCCTTATTTAGCCTTGTCACCTTAGAAAACACTTAAAACGGTAATTAGCACTATAAACATATTACAAGACTCTATAAAATATCCTAGACCTAAAACAAAGACAACGCAAACAACTAGACTCGATATTACAACAACAACGCATGAAATGACCATCCTGCCCTCCCACCAACTCTTACATCATATGATATGCAACAAACTCAAGGACAATCAAATTATGGCATCAATAAACATAGAAAAATCATGCATCTACATTCCTTGGCTCATCTTGCACATGTTTGAACAAGAAGCTCTTTAGTTTACATCTTCTATTTATGCAAAAGCTTCTTGTTTGTGGAGTTAGTATGTTCAAGGCCCTTGTTTGTGAAGTTTGTACATTTAGGGCTCCTTGAATCGCATCAAAAACGGTAGTTAGAAGATAGGAAAGTAGACTTTCCAAACGTTGAGCACGCATATATTTTAGTGTTTTTACAGAATGACCCCATCTTAGTTTTTCTATCATAACTCACTCATCCAACTTCGTTTTGAGGTGATTCAAAATCCTATGAAAACTAGAAATCTGAGCTACAACTCTTAAGAAGACCTCATTGGCAAATTTAGATTTCAGAAGGAACATAAACTGCATTCAAAATCAGACAGTGTACAAGAATCTATCTTGAGCAGGACTCCCATATACAGTTTGACCAGTTGTGTAGCGTCCCGCCTGAGACTAGGATTCCAGCCCAGTGCATCCGCCGTACTCTGCTACGAGAAGTACAAGGCATCCATACCATACATGTGCATGCTGACAAAAATCATGGTACAAAATAGCGGAAGCAACATAAACATAAACAAAAACAATCGACATGCAATTAAATTATATTACAATTACGTACAGATCATAATGTGCTAAGTCCTGAACTTCTCTGAATACATCATGATCAACTGACTAACGTCTTCAAAGCTTATTTCTTAGCACACTACGTTGATATCAGGAACCTATATGGAATCATCCCCGATAACCCTGTAAAGTGATGCATGTTCTTTGCAAAGTGATAAGGCAAGTATGAGCGATAAATGTAATCGCCTAGCAAATAGTCCTACTAGATACAACATGTGGATTGTACATGTGGAGACGGGGTGATAAAATACTAACGAATCTTAAATATCAAATATAATAAGACACGTCTACATTTTAAACAAGTAAAGTAACATAACATTAATATAAACATATAGCATGTAAAACAAATGAAACTTAACAACGTAACATAGCGAACATTTTATTCTGACTAGTCCGTAACATCACATACATGTCCATGCTTAACTTCTAAACCATAACCTATACTAAGGTCAGACATCTTACATCCTTACGCTTTCATGTATAATGTATACATTATTTGTTGAGAAACTGGGGTTTGAGTGATTTAAAAATATATGATTTAAATGTTACGTGTTTACGAAATGCATGATAAATTGTTACTTGACATGCTTATGTGATAAACATGCTTTACATGCTTATATATATTGTTGTTGTACTAACGTGCCATAAAGCGTTAAAGCTTGCATCATATGGCAAACATTTGTTGTCTTTATACCAATTTCAGCTGCCATGATAAATGAACTAAACTAGTTCATTTAATAAGGAGATGATGAACTAACTAGTTCATTAAATGGATATATATTCGGAGAGAACTACTTGTCAACAAAATTGAAATGGAAAGTCTTTTCTTTACACTTATACACACGCCACACATATATATTATATATACATATTTTTTTATAACGACAAATTATACGTTTCTATCCCGACGTTCCACCGACACGTCATACACATCATAAACATACGTCGACATCACACCACCATATACACATCATATTTGTGAGTATATACAGGTCTTATATCATACATTACAAGTCATATTGTTACTAAAATTATGTCGACATGTCACGAGTATATAAACCAAAATTTGTCGCATCGGGTGACTACCAAACCATCACCGACATGTCACATACTTATCCTATATAGATGTCCAGCTTATATAAACTCTAAACACTTAGAATTTTTGTGCACTGCATGTCAAAATCAGCCCCTAAGTCATACCATGATTATACACATCAATCACCTATAATTTGCCTTGATTTGTTCAAAATTCAAGCTCAACCAATTCCATCACATGGGCTGTTTGTTACCTCAGCTATTGTAGCTGAAAATACACTTTATTTTATGTATATTATATGTGACATAACATATATTACATGTCTAAAATGTTTGAGATTAATTAGAGAAAAATTGCATAATTGACGAAAGTCGAAAATTCGGTTATCTACACTTTTATATATGTGGAACGTTTTTGTTATTGATGTAACATTTATCTAGACACTTTTTACATATCTAAGATATATTAGAGTATTCTAGAAAATCAAATTAAGGGTTGATTGAAATTTAACATATGTGTGAAGATTGTGCATCATTATGTGACAAAATTTACAAAAGCAATTTCAGCACATGGTGCCAATGTTTTACACGCCATTTCAGCCTTCTTGGAATCTAGGTGGAGTTGTTTTGGCACTTTAATTGGTACAGGATAAGTCACATGTGATTGGTGGCATTGAAGAAGGCAAGACACACATGGAAAGATTTCAAAATCAAAACAAGTGCTGAAGTTTCAGCACATGTTTCTTGTTGGCCGATTTTTTGGTCTTGATTGTCTTCAAATTTCTTCCAAAATTGAGGGGCAATCACATCTTGATTGATTCATAATTAACTTGTGTGAATTTGAACATGTGGTTCAGATTTTTGGTTGAATATCCAGCATATTTAATGAAGTGCCAAGGTAGAAAATGATGGCCTATCATGAAGTAACAACTAGGCGAAGACACATCGATCGTCCAATCACGTTTCCAAGTAAGCAAGAGTGTGTCACAATGTTATACAAGTAAATCTTCCAAGGTGTTCAAGACAATTTTTCAAGGGAGAATTCATCCATAGGGGGCGGCCACACACCTATAAAAGGAGGCAAAGTGTTCCAGACAATGCAAGCCAAAGTCCATATTCTATCAAGATCAAGCAAGACTATTCTCTTCTTCTCTTATTCTTTTTTTGCTCTTAACCTCAAGCCTATCATTCTTATCTTCTATATACTCTATAGGCTTTCATTATACCACCCACATACATCCCATTGTTGTACAAGATTGATCAAGGTGTGATCATACCTTCATTTGTTCAATGGTGGTACTTGTTTTGTTGTTTTTGTTTATTCGTTGTAAAAGGGTGAAGTTGGTGTATAACTCCAGTCACCCTTGTGACAAGGTGTTGTTTGTGTTTAGTGAATACTGAGAAAGGCATCCTCGAAGACTGGAGTAGGTCGATTTGACCGAACCAGTATAAAAATCTCAGTGTTATTACTTTTCAGCACTTTTATTTTCAGTTTCAGTTTTCTAGTTCGTTTTCATAGCCGCGGTAAAAATAACAAACGTTTTCAAAAATCCCCAAACTTTACAGAAATGTAACCAAAAGTCTTAGCTTTCATTTGAAACAAGTTTAATCGAATTTGGATAGGTATAAGTCATTCAAACGTTCGTAGTTCTGAGACTAGTGCAATCGGATTTTCAGATCTGCAAAGGTTGAGAACATCAACGTGGTTGACATACTTAACAAAGGAATTTTGAAAAACTGTTTCAATCCTTTAAATTGCACATCCTAAGGGTCATACCATAAAATTTTTAGATCATTTAGAGTTGCCAATTAATAGAAATAAATTTTTCAGTTTGAGGAATAGCTTCTAGCAGATTGACACAATTTGAGTACAAACATTTTTCCAAGGGGTTACACTTTGAAATTTAATCTAAAAATTTTGTGACACATTCATAACATCACCTAGCACATTGTCACCAAATTTCATGATTTTGGGAAGTCTATAACCTGATCATCTAATTAATCTAAAACAGGATCTGAAAACAGAATTTGTTTTCAAAAGTGAGTTATTGGGTAATAAAATTTTTAAAAACCAATTTTTCTGCACTCACTATTCAACCCCCTTCTAGCGGTGCTATACAGATCCTAAAAGTGGTATCAAAGCTCGGTACACTCACTAAAGATACAACCATCTTTGTGAGATGGCATCCACCAGCTACAAAACCGAGCAAGAAGGTATGTCAAGCACAAAGCCTCCCTTTTTCGATGGTGAGTCATTAATTAAATGGAAACATCTCATGATAGTTTTTCTTATGGCTATTGATATAGACTTATGGTCCATCATAGAAGATGGTTCGTTCGTTCCGTCTAAGATAACTACGATTGATGGCGTTACTTTAGAAGTTGTAAAACCTAAACAAGAATATACTGTAGAAGATAAATAGAGATTGAGTATGAATGCTAAGGCTATGCAACTCCTTCTAAACGATTTAAGTAAAAGTGAATCAAGTTATGTGTCAAATTGTTCTAGTGCCCAAGAAATATGGAGATGTCTTGAAATGAAACATGAAGGTACTAGTTAAGTCAAAGAGTCCAAGATAAACATGCTTATGTCTACTCTTGAATCCTTCAAATTATTACCGAATGAATCTGTTGTCGATATGGATTTAAGATTGACTAATATCTACAATTCTCTTGAGTCTCTTGGCAAGGTATTTTTTTCACAGGAAAAGGTGCAAAAGGTGTTAAGAATCTTCTCATCCGAATGGGGTCCCAAAGTCACCACAATTGAGAAAAATAAGGAAACCAAATCAAAGATGGAGGAATTAATCGGATCACTAAAGGTATACGAAAACAAACTCACTTTAAGGAAATCAGAATCAACTTCAGAACAAGGTAAAACCATAACTTTTAAAATCAAATGAATACGTCTCTATCTCTTCTGATCGCGTAGATGATAGTGATACAGATTCCGATAATGAAGATCTAATCACGTTGGCAAAAGGATTAAGAAAAATCATGAGAAAGTCGTTTATAAATAAACCTAAGCCTACTTCAACTAAGAAAAATAAGAATAATGATAAAGATATTAAGCGTTATACTTGTGGAAGACTTGGATATATCTCTTATGACTGCCCGAACAAGAACCCAAATAAACAAATAAACAAAAATCGTGACAAGGATTGGACCAAACCTAGACCCGTCTCAGAACCTAAGCAAAGGAATACAAGAAGAGCTTTCAAAGACTCCACATAGAGTGACTCATCCGATTCTGAGACTGAAGAAACTGAAGAAGAAACGACATAAGTGTTATTACGGCCCGCACCCTCGGGCTAATGGAAAAGGGAACAAAGAGGAATTATGATGGAATTAGAGTGCGATCGTTGTGCCATACTTACTATAATAATTGTGTAAATGCACCTTAAATAAAAATTTAAGAACTACTAAAGTCTCATAATAGACATAAGCATAGTTAAGATAAATATATAAAGAATTGTACAACTTCTATTAGAAATTAAATTAAAAGCAAAAAAGAAGTGATATATAAGAAAAGTGGAAAAGGACAAAATGATAAATTTTCACTCCACTACCATCCTTTGATTGCCCCACCCCCATGGTGTAAGACAACTTGTCTTACCAAAAAGCCATCATTCCTTATTCTTACACAACCTAATTTTTCCCCACTAAAAATTCATGCATGGCATAAATCCATATCTCTCTAATTTCCCTATTTTCTTTTCACCCTCTTTCCTTTTCATCATTGCATGTTTTACAAAATGTAAAAATGCCCAATCCTTTCTCATGCATGAGCTTTTTCTTTCCACTAACTTCTACCAAGGGAAAATTAATCTCCTCACTACACACCCAAGAATTCGGCTGAAGAATAGCCAAAATGGAGGAAATATTATTCTTTCCTTTTCTCACCCTTCAACCCAAGAAATCTCTCAATCTTCAAGACATGCAACTCCCTTCTCCAACAAACCAACATGCATGTCTTACAAACCTCTAATTCCTCTTCCCAACTTCCCACTTCAAGAAAAAGATTCCTTCCCACTCTCTTATGGGAATCTCGGTTTTTCAACAAAGAAAAGGGGGCAAGACACCAAATTTCTCATTTCATATCCCTCCCAACATCTTCTCACTTCATCTCATTAAATTCCTTTCACACTCTTTCTCTCCCTAGCTAATCCTTTTTCTTCTTCCTTGGCCTCCAACCGTGAGTATTATTAGCCAAAAGCAAGAGGGATTCTTCCAATTTCAAGGAAGCATTCAAGTCCAAGAACATTCAAGGTAAGAATCATCCTAGCTTTCTAAACATCTTTCCACACTCTACCTTCCAAAAGACTTAGCTTTTCTCCTCATTCTAGCCATCCAGTCCAGAGTTATAAGAAGGAGGAAGAAGGATGCTCTTGAGTTAAAAAGTGAGGAAATTTCATGGATTTTCAAAGGTGAGAGTTCTAATATTTGATCTTAGACTTTCTTTGATAATTATATCTCAAAATGACCCATTTTTCAATCTTTGTTGGCCACTAGGCCGTGAGCAATCAAGAAGGGGCAAAGATAGAACCTTGTTGCATTTTTAGACTAAGATTGAAGAAACAAAGGCAAGTATTCTTCCTAGCTTCTTCATGCATGTTACAAAATGTAATCTTTAATGCATAAATCTAAGGATGGATCATGCATGCAAATGGTCAAGTAATGGAAATACTAAGAACATAAATGAAGTGCACTTGCATGCTCATCATCTTATTATCTTGATAAGATTCTTGCACAAATGTATGTTTAATATTATGATGGAAGAAAATAATGTCTTGCACACTATTTTCATGATACACATAGGCGTCATATGTACATCTAATGTAGCCATCATGTCAACTTCATAACTATAGTGATCATCTCCATCTTTGTGTTAATTGTCATCATGCATGTCCTTGAAATGGATAGAAGGAACATAGTATGTATATGATCATGTATGTAACATATTGCATGTGCTTGAAAAAGATAGAAATCATGTGTGGGTGTACTTATCAAGATTCTGTCCAAGGGTGGGTGATGATTGTCACCATAGTGATAAATTAGCTTCATTCATATATGTATGTAAAATGTATTTAGATTAGGTAATGAGTGTTGTGTGTGAAATGCATGCCACAATTTATGTGTGTATGGTTTCATGTTGATGAAGTCTTTATTGTGACTAAAAAGATGCATGTAAATAAAACCATGTGCATAAATTATTGTAGATATAAATAGGTGTACTTCGCATGCAACAATGTAATTAGCAAGTTGAAATGTGTAAGTGAGAGGTAATCCAACTTTCGGCCAAGTAGCCATGAATCGTATCACGATGATGAATTGTGTGTGTGTCACCGTGTGTAAATTGCGTAATGACTAGATATATGTCATGCATGAAATCAACAAGTTGTAAAAGTGTATGTTTGTATGTTGTAACTTTTGGCCAAGTGGCCCTTTTTGATGAGCATGGATGATGATTGATTCATTATTGGTGTTTACATGTAAAACCCATGTAAAAAGTTGGATAAAGTACAAGATACTCATGGTAAAATTCCAAATATACAAACTAATAATTAGAATTGGTTGCCGAATTGAAAAACATGATGTTTAGGCTACTTAAATTAAAGTAATTAGCGAGAACAAAACGGTAAATTCAACATTTTATCAAAGTCAAGAAAATGGGGTTGTTTTCATAAAAACTATAAATTAAAATATGAAAAGGAACATTTAGAACAAGATGGTGATAATTAAGGCCTAAGGAGGGCTTATTTTTAAGGAGTGGGCCGTGAACCCCAAAAAGGGGTAAAATGGTAATTTTGCCTAGGGAAATGATTTGATACATGATCCAATCATTATTCTTAAGTTACAGAATCATTATAGGTATAAAATCAGCTTATACTGAGTCTAATGTCATGCATACGACAAAGTTATTTTATAAAGCGACATGTTTTATCTTACGATGCATATTTATGTAAATGTTTATCATGTGGAACGTTTTAAAATGAGATTTACACGACATGTTTTCAGAGTTTTATCACGTCAAAAAGCTTTAAAATGATTTTAATGAACTGTACCTTGCGACGACTGACTCCATATGAGACACACGCTGCTTCGACAGCTCATCTGTATGTTTGGAGGCTGCCTGACATCATGTGTAATAGTGAGGATGTCAAGGGCAACATCTATTCTGATACACCCCTCATTAGGTGTTTTTCTGTCTGTCGCCCCATGACACTGGAACCTAGGTGAGAGGTTGGCGTCATGTGACGAGTTTCTATTTACGTTTTGGCAGAGTGTAACATTGTGTCTGGGACCCAAGATCTTTGCCAACGTGTTCCTGTTAGTTTTATACGTATGATGATGTAACACCCGAGATTGGACCTCGGTATTCATAGACGACAGAAGACTACTCGGGGAGTCACCATTATTCCACGTATGCATGATAAAACACCATGGTTGGACCATCGGGATTTATAGACGATACACGATTACTTAGGGGAGTTCAGTCGGTGGGTCTTGTGTACGTTCATATAAGTTAAGATATGTTCTAAACACTGTTGTGAACAGATCTGATACGATGATTTCTGACACGATTACAACTTACAAGATTTGTCTGAAAAGATGCATGACATTTTTATCACATGAGTATACGCATGTTTACCTGTGTCACCCTACCAGATACAAGCTTAAACTCTTAGTGGAAAAAAATGATGATACAGTGTAGGGCTTGACATAGAAGTAGGCAAAGAAATTGTCTATGTAGTATATGTGAAAGACTGTATCACTACGTAAGAATAAGTAAATATGAAAGTTCAAACAAATAATTAAATCTGTTATGTACTTTCTGCAGTTTGTCTGTTTCTGTGTATTATTGATACCTTAATTTATCTGTTGGTACATGTTATGTTATGCTATTGTTCATGTTGCATGTTCTATTCACCATGCATGATCCACATGACGAACCTAGGCAGAAATATTTGCTGAGCTTTTATCACATCTATTGGTTTTGGGAGGATTATCTATTGAGGGAGAGTTTTGAATATGTTTTCATGTTCACATATTAAGAGGGAGCTTCAAAAAGCCTTGAAGTAATTTCAATCATTTTTCATGTATTTTGTGGGGGAGCATAAAATGCATAGTCTAATGGGGGAGATATAAAATTTCAAGTTTTGAAACTCTTAGCTAGCTCAAATATAGATCTTCAAGCAAAAACATCATTTAAAAGTCTTGGTTTTGAACATCATCAAAAAGGGGGTGATTTTTGGAATGTGAAATGTTTTGATGAAGTTAAAGGTGTTTTAAAAGAGTTAAAAAGAGATTTCATACTTGGAATTTGAAGCAAAATGAGAAAAACTCACTATGAGACCTCGATATCTCACATGGATCGATCGATGTATACATCAGTCTCTCAAGGAGAGACATCGATCGATCTATGTTGGAAATGTTCAAGGTTGGAACCTTACTGTCCAACATCGATCTCTCAAGTTGGGAGACATCGACCGATCGATGTGACATTAGTCTCTAAGGTTAGAGACATCGATTGATCGATGTAGTGAAGGTTCAAAGTTAAAACCTTACTGGAAGACATCGATCTCTCAAAGTCTGAGACATCGATCGATCGATGTATACATCAGTCTCTTAAAAGAGACATCGATCAATCGATGTACATAAGGAATAAAACTGAAAAACCTTACTGGAAGCCATCGATCTCTCAGCAATGGGACATCAATCGATCGATGTGCACATCAGTCTTTCAAGAAAGAGACATCGATCGATCGATGTATTACAAGTGCAAAACTGGAACCTTATTGGAGGACATTGATCTCTCAACGCAGACACATTGATCGATCGATGTCATCCAGGATTCAAATTTTTATGACTGTTAGAACAAAATCCAAGGGAGATTCATGTGTTTATTCTTTCCAATCTTGCTCAAATTTCTTGGGGCCTTTTCCCTAACATTAATCATGATTCCTTGACTGTTATATCCATGTTTAAGATTTCTAGGGTGGCTTTGGAGGATCAAATCAATCCATAGGGTGGCTAAGACTATTTGGACATTGTCAAGACTTATGATTAAGTTGAGGACTTGGGGGAGGCTGCAAAAACGTGGCATACACCTCCTATAAATTAAAGAAGCTCATATGAGAGAAATACACACTTTTATCCTCTTCAAGCTTCATTATTTCATTGTTGTAAATTTCTCTCATTTGTGCAAAAGTGCTTAAAGCTTGTTAAGCTCTTGTTTCTTGTTCTTCATTGTTGTAATTTGAGAGAGTGTAAGTCTAACACAAGAGGAATCATACATAGTTGATCTCTTGCTTGTGTTTAGACTAGTAAGAAAGTGTAATCCCCGCTACTTCCCAAAACCCACTGTGAGAAAGTTCTTTGAGAGAATTTTGTTGAAGTTGTGAGAAAGTAAGAACTTGTTCTTGCTTATAGCTGAAGCTGTTGTAGTTGCACAAATTTGTTTTGTGCAAGAAGTTGTTCTTGTGGTTCTTACACTAAGTTGTTAGTGTAAGTGTTGTTGTTGTTGTTCTTATTGAGAGTAGTAAGAAGAGTAGCTGTTGAAAATCCACTTTTGAAAAAGTGGTAGTGGAGTAGAATCATTTATGACTCGAAAAATCTATATCGGGTGTATTCATTCTGTCTCTCATCTCCCTTCTTTACTTTGATTTTGATTTTCATTTGAGTTGGAGATAGCCAAAACGAGAAAATTCTGCAAAATTGCCCAACACTCTATTCACCCCTCTCCCCCTAAAGTGATTGTCATGGACCTAACATAGGATAGACTACAATCTGTTTAGTCCTCTTTTACCTCTCTTGGTCAGACTGCATATGCCCCCCAGTGGGGTATGAAGCAGTGTACGAAGAGTATTTTAGATCTGGTTTTCGTCTTCCTCTCCCCGAGCCTTTGAGGTTAATTTTGTAGTTTTATAAGCTCAGGCTCCCTCAAATAAAACCTAATGGCCTCAAGTCAATTATCCGTTTTCTTTTTTTGTGAGTTGTTGAGGTCGAGTTTGATATCCGAACCTTTAGAGCGTCTTCATATGTAAGTCCTCTGATAGTTGGTATTACTTTAGCAACCGGATCCCCAACAGCGAGTCCAAACTTGTTGTGAACGTTTTGACCTTTACCAAGAATTGGAAAGGTCAGTTTTTCTATGTCAAGAAAGAAAGCTTGCCCGAGTCAGAAATCTGGAAATTCGAAAAGGCCCACAATCTGAGGCCGAGCAGAGAATTCTGCAAAGAAGCATCAAGGTTGCAGAGTCTGCCATCAGTCATTGATTAGCTTAAGGTGGATGGATCGGTTCTGGGAGCGGTCGACCTACACCAAATGATTACGGGTCGAGGTTTCCGGATGCTCGACAAAGAGGAGTTAGGCATTGTCCAGGCTAGGTACCATGCATCTGTAGATTTTTAAGCCTATTGTTTTAAAATAACGAGTTGTGATGGAACTGTGTGACACTTTGTAGGAGCAATGGCATGAGGGGGTGATGACATCACCGTGCACATGGCCGAGGCCGCAGCTAGAAGGCGGGCGAGAAGACAAAGGGGGCAGCCCCCTGTAGAACATGTTCTGACTGAGGCGACACCTGTGACAGAGGATGGGCTCAGAGTCATCTTGCCTGACTCAAACCATGTTGGGGGCTCGGAGCCAGACCATATTGTGTCAGGTAGTTTAGACCCGTTCTCCTTCTTCTTCTTTCTTTTTTTAACTCTTTTTTTTTTCTTTTTTAAACCTCTGATCTGGAGGCGGCATGCCACCACGTTCGGGGGGCATGGAGGAACTTCCTTCCCCGACCCTTCCTCTAGTTCTGGCAATTTCAGAGCTAGAATTTTCAGCAAGATGGCGGGGGAAAACAACATTGTGCGAAGGAGAAGACACGGGGATGAGGGTCCCTTCGCAGTTGTCTCTGAAGCCACTTCTACCCAGAGATCAAGGTTACCGAGGCCACTGATAGGGGAATTTGAGGAGACGGACTCTACCGTAGACCATCTGGTGGTTCAATGGTTAAATGACCTCTCTGTCCTCCTAGCGAATCATCGCATGACCGAGTCCATGGATTGAGACTTGTAAAGTAACTATATGTAGAGCAACATGGCCTTGGTGAACTTCATTCCTTCTTGGCCTACTTCGTTTATTTGGATCAGACACTTTACTGACTTGTAGTTTATGTAGTTCCGAGCTCAGCAGCTGGATTATATGTCAGGACTGATGAGCTTAGGAGGATGGCCAATGATGAGAACCAGAGATGCATGGAGCTTGCTTGGCACACCGAATTACTAGCCAAGGAGGTGGAGGCTCTGAAGCCAAAAAACTCTAATGCTTCGCAGTGGGAAGGAGGAAGCTGACACCCTTTTGGCGACTTCGATTCCCGAGTTGACAAGTTGTAGGCAGAGTGGCTGATTTGGAGTTTTCTTCAACTCAGGCCCAATCACATACTGAATCCTTACAAAGAGAGCTGGACATCGAAAGAATGAACAAAGCAAGCTTAGAGCATCAGCTGACCCAATTATCCAACTCCGTCGAGTGTCAGGTAGCGGATGTGCGGGTAGACGCAGTTGCTGAATTCAAACAGTCTGAGTTCTTTCTTGGAGAATATGATAGTGCTGCAGAGCTCAGTTATGGAAGTGGGGCAGGCAGGCCAATTGACAGATTGTAGCGTCCCGCTCCCGAGCCCTAACATCGGGAACAGTGTTCCCGCCGTATCTCACTAAGGAGAATACACAGCGTCAAACTCAAAACAGATACACGTCAGCGGAAGTCAAAATTTAAAACCTCGAAATAATCATCATCATAAATATCAATGTCTAGGCAAATCTAAATCCGATACAAATGTCAAATGTAGATATAACTAAATGTCTAAAGTACATAAACCTCGAGTATCGAAAATCATTATCTCAACTAAGCTCTCGAAAGTCTCATTGGAATGTCATCGACCTCAATATCTCCGCTCTTGGTCATCCTCGGGTGTACTAAATCAATCACCTGTCTATCTGCAAAATATGTTAAAGCGTGGTTTGAGCGACAAGCCGCTCAGCAAGTAATCCCACTATACTTACCATGGGATCATACAGGGAGAAGCAAGTGTGATAACGATATATGCAACACAAAATAATATCATGCTTCTCTTCGCAAGTAAATTTACAACTCTTCCCCTAACATCCAAAAGCAAATAGACCCAACAAAGTACAAAACAAAGTCCAATTAAGTACGTAATAAAGTCAACAAATAGACCGATGACCAAGTCAAACCAAATGACAGCCAAGCAAAGGTTAGTCCAAGCTAAAACGTGATGCATTTTTCAAAACAATGCAATGCCAATGTTCTCATTATTTCAAAATTAATGTTTCCACTATCAATGTCCAATGTCCAAATCCAATGTCCATATCCGATTAAACCGATCCAAAAATCCAAATAACCCAATCTGGTTTAATCGGTCCAAAGTCCAAAATCAAATGCAATGGCTATAGCACTTTCCCTACAAGTGACTTATATCGTAAGACTTACGAATTGATTCCCCCAAAACCAAATATACTATAGACACCCTGTCCCAGACTAGGTCGTTACGTCTATAGCACCAAATATATGCCTTTGCACCCTGTCCCAGACTAGGTAGTTAGCCCAGGCCCAAAATACGCATACAGAAGCCCTGTCCCTGACGAGAGGTAGTTATATCTTCAGCAATCCAAATAGGTATACAGAAACCCTGTCCCTGACGAGGTAGTTATTTGCATCCAAACCATACAACCTGTCCCTGACGAGGTAGTTACATCTGCAGCACTCGATAACCAAAATAGGAATCCCAGCTTACCGATATATTTCTTTGTAAGGGTGAGTTTCAAAAATATGCAAATGCAACTTTCAAAATCATCTTCAAGTACCATAGTTAGTCCTAATTTCAAAATGAGCCAAAATGTCAAAATTGTCAAAATTACCAAAATGCCCTCCAAACACCAAATAATTCCAAACAAATAGTCCAAAATATCAAATATACCACTCCCAGCTGTGTATGTATATATGCATATATGCCCACGCCCATACATGCACATATACACGTATATACGTACACGCTACTCCCTTGGCCCACTTTTGACAAAAACAACCAGATTTATAATTTCATGTATAATCATAGTTATACACATAGCCCTCGTATGTGATAGGATATATTTATACATATATCATATGTATGCGAAACTATTTTACGAATATTAATTTTTTTCATTCCATAATTAAACATGTTTATCTGTCAATCAAAACGAATGGTAGGAAAACGTTAGCAAAACTTAGATGGAATAAATCCTTTAATAAAAATATGATTTCCGATACCTGATTCGACCTATTTAACGCTAGAATGTTTAGATATTTGCAAAATGTCAGTCAAGACATAAAATACACAACATAAAAACACATCGAATTAATGGGTCAAAGATTTACCTAGTGCCTTAGGTGATATTGTAAGAAAATCATACATAGAATAGTTGTTTTATATTTAGGTCCTTTCGTGTTAAGAATTTAGAAAATTATAGTAAAAAAATGATAAAGGTCAATGACCGATATTTGATATATTGTTGAAGTATTTAACTAATAGGCAAAAGTGAAAATTTGAGCAATTCAGCCGCTGTCCTTGAAAGAACAATATCCAAAACTTAGTGCTTAGTTTCATGGAATTCACCCTTGAAATCCATAGGTATACACACATACAAATTCGGCCCACTGACAACGTACCAAAATTCACAGTTCAAGTACATATATATAAAAGAAAAAACTGAACCTTATATATTTCCAAATCATATATTTAAAAGAAAGTGACCGGCTGCCCAAAATTCCACTTGACAATTATTTTTTTAAAAAAAATTCGGCCATAGCCAGTGAAATCTCATAATATCATATATTTTAAAATATACATTGATTGCTTACCACTTATCCTCCCCAGACCCTAAATAGCTTTGACTGTCGTTGGGATATACTGGGTGTGATGATGATGGCTTAAAATATTTGTTTCATATTTATAAAGATATGCATTGATTGCTTAAAATCTTTGTTTCATATTTATAAATATATACATTGATGGCTCCAAATCAGTCCCTAAATTCCAAGAACTACTCGGCCAAAGTCACATGCGTGCATAATTTCATGCAAACATACATAATTATTAATTATATATATATATATATATAATATATAATATATATTGTTTAACATTACAGAATTTCACCAACCAATTCGGCCATTAACACCCCATATATACATATTTAGAACCCATACAATTATTAGGCATAACATGTACGATTTGTGTCACACATATACATATTTACAAAGAATTCATACAACTATGCATTCAAGAATACTCATGCATGATCCGAATTTATAACGAACATAACGTATAGAATTTTCGTAAAGCATAGCAAGTATAGAGAGATTACTTACCTTAATCCGTATATACTATACCGTTAATCGAATTGGGTTGAAATTAAGCAAGATTTGGCTTCCTTTTCCGTTTGAAAGCATCAGCTGTTGGATTGGAAAAAAGGGCAGTGTTGCTGCCGTTACTCTTTTGCTGGGAATAGGGAAAAGCTGCTGAGGGTAGATTTTAGATTTGTTTTTTTTCTAGCTAGTGTGGCGGCAGGCAAGGAGAATGGGATGGGGTTAATTTGGTGTTATGTTGGGTTTATATAGAAGTAGGGTAGAGTAGGATTGAACAGTATATTCCTAATTGGATATGGAATTATCATTGATTAAACTCTATCCTATATCTCTTTTCTTATTTCACTTAAGATTTTATTTTTCCTATACTTTATTTATACTCTATAATAGCCACAAAAGCAGGGTTGTAACACAGATGCTCAGAGGTCAACCCACAGTTAAACAGGGAGGACCCTAAAATTACTAAACTGTACAATCCTAGCAGCGACCGAATTCAACGAGCAGCTTCGGCAATTTAGATGGGGAGCCGATCTTAGGGAGGCCGAAGATTAGGCTACATTTTCTTTCTTTTTGCCACTATAATGATGTTGTGCTATGCAGCCCTTGTATCTTGCTTACATTGCTCTGCAAATAGAATAAAATTGAGTCTGTCTTTATTCTTTTGCTTTTTTATCCTGACTTTTATTTCATTTGATAATGACTTTTAATTTATTAATAACTTCTTTGGGGGACTCTTCTGTTAAGTCTCGTCTGACGGAGAGTTTATTTTGAGCAAACGAGTTCATCGCATCAAGTAGGCTTGACTTGATAAAATAATAGTGATTCATAATAACATCAACTCATTCTTATGAGAGTTCAGTTTCCTTTACAGCTGGTGTTAAAGTATCAAATCTTCTAAACTTAACACCGAGTAGGATCTAAGCGACGCTGAGGTGGACTTGGCTGTTTTGAATAGAGTTTACTTGGCAAAGTTTTTATTGTCTATCATTTAAATATCACCTGGGCCTTCTAGGCATTTACGGGTATGCAAGACCTGCTACGCTTTAACCCCTTGGCCCTCTGATGGGCCATGCGTGAGACCTGTCACGAGTTAGGTCCCCAATGCGGGGATACGACTCGGACCTGCCAAGGTCGCAGTGGGGTGCATGCCCCACGCTCATTCTGCGAAGCGCTATGTGTGCTGAGCCTTGCCGAGGGCCACATAAGAATAATTCTCGTAAATAATAAGGACATGAAAGAAAAGAGTTATATTCTTGATGAAACCAATATGTACATCATTCATGAAAAAGTCTCAAATGGAACGCATGCCAACTCTGCGGTAAGGTCTTGCTAGCCAAGGTCTGTATTTTTTAAGCTCCGGAAGAGAATGCATCAGAGATGCGATATGGGCCTTCCCATTTTGGGTAAAGACTTCCAGAGGGTGTGGCATGGCTTGCAGCGTTGCTTCACAGAACAAGGTCTCCTATTTGATAATCCCTAGGTCACACTAAGGAATTATTGTATTGAGTAATCAAATTTTTATACTGCGCCATCTGAATATAAGCCTTATCTCTTTTTCCCCCTCAAGATATCCAGGTTAAGAAGTAGGTTTTGATCGTTGGCTGTCTCGGAGTAATGCTCGACCTGGGCAGAATAAGAGCTTATCTTAGCCAGGACTTCCGTGCCATACACCAAGGAGAACAGAGTTTCTTTGGTTCAGGTCAATGGTATGATTTGGTAGGCCCATAAGACGCTAAGGAGCTCGTTTACTAGCCTGCTCCAGCCCAGCTGAGGCGCTTTTTGAGGCCATCCTTGAGATTTCGATTGGCAAGTTCTGCTTGGCAGTTTGCTTGTGGGTGAGCTACTAAGGCAAAATGTTGCTAAATGCGGAGCTCAACGCACCAACTTTTCACAGGATTCTTTGTAGACTGCCTCCTGTTGTCAGAGACCAGTACCTTTAGCAGGCCGAAACGACACACAATGTACCTCCAAAGGAATATCTTTACCTGGTTTCCTCTTGTATTGGCTAGAGGCTCTGCTTCAATCCTTTTGGTGAAGTAATAGACAGAAACGAGCAAATACTAAATAGATCCCGGAGCGTGAGGCAGTGACCCTATTCGATAACCCACTGAACAAAAGGCCATGGACTGATAACAGGAACCATGTCCTGGCTGGGAATGTGAGATAGGGGCATGGACTTGACAAGATTGATACTTTTTAACTAGTTCCAAAGCGTCGTGGTATAGAGTGGGCCAATAATAGACAGCCAAGTTACACTTTTGTGCCAAAGATCGCGACCCCGAATGGTTCCCACAAATTCCCATATGAATTTCGCGGAAAACGTAATTTGCCTCATCCTTGGTGACACACTTTAGCCAAGGCTATGAAAAGGATTTTCTATACAAAATTTTGTTAAAAAGAGCGTACCTAGATGCTTTAAAGTGGAGCCTCATGGCTGCATGTTTGTCCTAAGGTAAGATGCCACGCTTCAAAAAAATTAACTATCCCATCCATTCATGTGCTGGGCCAGCTGGTTTGGAGCATCTCGGTTGCCTTGTAAGCTTGGTGCTTTACCAGCTCTACTACAATCTTTTTTCCCATTGCAACTGGGGTGGATGAAGCTAAGATAGATAATGTGTCGGCTCTTTTGTTGGCCAGTCTCAACACATGTTCGATAGCAAAAGATTCAAACATCTCTCTGAGGTGCTTGACTCTTACGAGATATCGCCTCATGTGATCTTCCTTGGCCTAATATTCTTCATTAACATAGGAGACGACGAGCTGAGAGCCGCTGTGTGATGTCACCTGCTGTGCCCCTAGCTTCCTGGCGAGGATTAACCCTACGATCAGAGCTTCGTGTTCGGCTTCGTTATTAGTTGACTTAAAGTCAAAACGAAGCGCATACTCAAACTCTTCACTCTTGGGGTTTGTGATTAGGAGACCTCCTCCACTCCCATCCCGAGAGGAAGATCCATCAACATAAATAGCCCAATTATCCTCAGGGGGCTGGTCATTTTCCACTAAAAATCCCTTGGTTAATAAAATCAGTCATGACTTGTGCCTTGACTGAGGTCCGTGACTGGTATCTAATATCATATTCAGCAAGCCTGATGACCCATTTGGCAGTACAAGCCTGAGATCTCAGGTCGCCACAGGATCTGCTTCAAGAGCTTACCTGTGACCACTATGATGGGTGAGCTTGCAAATAGGGTCTAAGCTTTCTGGCCACAACGACTAGGGCCAATATGATTTTTTCCGTATTGGTATATCACAGCTCGGGCCTGTGTAGGGCATTGCTGATAAAATAGATTGGCTTTTGCACGACCTCCTACTCTTGGAGCAAGACTGGTAACCGCCTCGTGACTGGCCGCTAGATAAATATAATACTTCGTCTGAGATTGGTGAAGTCAATGTTGGCATCTCGGCCAGGTAATATTTCAAATCGTCAAAAGCTTGTTGGCATTAATAGTCCCACTGGAATGGTGTCCTTTTTTCAATAATCGAAAAAATAGGAGGGATCTTTCCTCCAATTTGGCCGGTTAATCGATACATCTCCTTTATGTGTGTGGCGGGTGCATGGCTTGCAATGCCTCTACCTTGTCAGGGTTTGCCTAAACCCCTTCTTTATACATCATGTATCCTAAAAATTTTCCACTACGAACCCCGAATATACACTTTCTTAGGTTCAGACTCATCCGAGATTCTCTAAGAATGACAAATACTTCTCTTAAATTTTTGATATACTGATCAAAGAACCTGCTCTTGACAAGCATATCATGAATATGAACCAACATGATTCTGCTAATCTGGTCGCTGAACAAGAAATTCACCAACTTTTGGTATGTCGCTCCTGCATTCTTCAACCCAAATGGCATGCTAATATAGAAATAAGTGCCTCATCTGTAATAAAAGAGGTTTTTTCTTGATCTTCGTTGGCCATGAAAATCAGGTGGCAGTCCTTGAAGACGTCTGAGAAATCAAAAATTTCATGTCCCAAAGTTGAATCTACAAGTCTGTCTATTTTCGGTAGCGGATATCAATCCTTTGGGCAAGCTTTATTTAGGTCGGTGTAATCAATACACATTCTCCAGGTCTGGTATGGTTTAGGTACCACCACTGAGTTTGTCAGCAGATCGGGTAAAGGACTTCCACAGTGAACTTCGCAACTAAGAGTTATTCCGGCCTGCTCTTCGATGACTCGATTCCTTTTAGGAGCGAAATTCCTTTTTTTATGCTTAATTGACTTGGCTTAAGGGCCGAATTCGAGCCTGTGTTCGGAAAGAGTTGTTAGGATCCCTGGCAGGTCTTCGGCTGTCCAGGCAAAGATGACTGAGAATTCTCTCGGCAAATCTTGTAATTGAGCCAGCAGCCCCGCAGCATCCAAGTTCCGATCTTAATGGTGTTCTCGGGTCGGTTGGCATGGAGAATAAAATCCTGGACCACATGATTCCAACTTTTCCCTAGCTTAGGAGACATATCATCAAGGCTAATCTGATGCACTGTCGAACCTCCTTGAGTTGTAATTGCATAACAACTTTGGGCTATTTGCAGATTACCTTGTATAGTTACCACTTCTGCCGAGGACGGAAACTTCATACTAACACGCAGGGGCAAGACTATCACACCAAGGGCAACTAAGGCTGGCCGGCCGAGGAGGATGTTGTATGCCGACCTTTCTTTTACCACGACAAAATCCACACGCAACCGGCGGCATTTGGGGTGTTTTCCAAAAGTAACGAACAGCGTCACTAGACCTGCTGGCCACACTACCGCACTGGCAAAACCGAATAGGGGGTTAAAACGGGGCATAGCTGAACGTCCTGCAACCATAGCTTCTAATATACGTTATTGCACATAATATTTGCCGCACTGTTTGTATCAACATACACGCGGTGCACCTCAACTGTACTGTCGGGTGTCAAATGAATATGGAGATCAATTATTAGACCAGTGTTGTTCTGTCCCAAGGGGACAGGATCGTCTGGGCCATAAGACAATTTGCGCGCCAGCCTCGCCTTCTTGATAGGTGGGTCTGCCGATGTTCCCGCTGTGCCAGGATCTTATGATCTACCTGTGGCTGGGCCGAGCGATTGTATAAACCATAGCATTGACCTCGGGGCCGGCCTCAGGCCCTTCGTTGTCCTCATCATCATTTCATGGCCAATGACGAGGCTCCTCCTTTCGGCATTTATCTTGTACAGTGGTCGGCAAAAATTTAGACGGTTATGTAGATGCAACGGGAGTCGTAGAATTGTCTGAGGTGGCCCTGCTCAATTAATTGCTCAATAGCGAGCGCCAGCTGCCTGCAATCTTTGGTGTCATGTCCGATGTCTCTATAGTACTTGGAGTATAGCTTGGGATCTCTCTTTGACCTTGGCCCACCAATTGCGGTGGGTTCGCTCCGAGCCCATCTTTCTCCATGACGGATAAAATTATGTATTTTGAAGCTAACAAGGGCAAACCTTCTTTACCCTGACTTCCCAGCCGATCAAATGCACATCGCTTGTCTTTGGGTCTCGGCGGCCTTCTCTCTGGGGGTTCATACTGTCGTCTTGGTGAGTCGCCTACTTGGTTCCCCGATTCAGTTTATTCGCTTCTTCTCCTCCCGCATACTGGTGTGTCCTTTCCAAGGATTCTGTAAGGGACTTAGGGCTCTCATCGGCTAACTAGGAGAAGAGACGGCCTACACAAAGGCCATTGATAAATGTTGCGGCCATTACTCCGTTATTCCGGTCTCCTACCTACAGCGACTCATTAGTGAAACGCGGTATCTATTTGAGGACCGACTCCTTTGGACCATGCCGCAAGGTCATCAAGTGTGAGGAATTTTTGATAAATGGCTGTAAGACACAAACTGAGATTTAAACATCTGTGCTAGCTGCCAAAATGAACCCACAGATTGGGAAGGCAGCTCTTGGAACCACCTCCTCGCTTTTCCCCATGGGTATACGAGAAAAGTCTGACACCTGAAAGGACTTGGAATGTTCTTCAGACTATAACAGTCTGAAACTAGAACAGGTGGTTGGCTGGATCAGAAGTGCTGTCATAAGTGTCTATCTTGGGCACCTTAAAACTGTGCGGAGCCATATATTCTGCGATCTTTAGAGAGAATAGTCTTTCCTGTGCGGTGCATGAATACTCTTGGCGACTAACTATTGAGCCATCATTCTGACTTTCACAGGTGTTGCGCACCGGAGCACGCATTGCTCATACTTTGAAAGGTGCGGCCTTATCCAAAGGGGACGCCTAGCTTGCGGAAAAGGCTTTGATAAGGGGGCTCTGCCCCTCCCCCGTCTAGCATTAGCTATAATCTCACTACATAGCCTAGAAGATTGCTCCTAAAAACCTTCCTTAAAAGGTTGAGGTAGATCTTCATCTATACACTCGGTCTCTAGGTCTTTGCCCTTTAACCGTTCTACCATAGCCTCGAACACTCTCAAATTTTTGGCTACATAACGCATGGCTCGCTCTTGCTCTTCGCGGGTAACTCCTGGGGTGTCAGCCATGCGGCCTCCCAGTCACCCAAAGACCTGCTCCGAGGGACAAGAAAGTGCACCTCTACACCATCGAGGGTCAGAAGGCTCCCCACCGTCACAATGCGCATTTTTTCCCATTTTTGCAATGAAATAAACTACCGTTACTTAAAAACATGACTTGTCAAAGACACGGAGGTTCAGGCTCTTCCTTCTAGCACCACTTGACGAAATTGGATATTCACCAAAAGATCAGAGGTGATCTACAAGATAACGCTGTGATTGTTCCATGAATCTACCTAGACAGTCTTCCTGAAGACTTGCGGGGAAAGGACAACGATAGACGTCCAAGGGCTACTGTCCCAAAAACCTTTCGATGCTCAAGTCAGTTTTGTGCATAGACATGGTGTTTTTGCAATTAGATCAAGAGGTGGTGGAACATGGCTTTCTTTCCTCTTAACGACGATGGTGGTTCTTCTTCTTTGTTGGTTTTTTTCCTGAACTTGTCTACCTCTTCTTTTCCTTTTCTCCTTCTATGTGTTCGAGGTAGCCAATGTTGAGAAAAAGTGTTTTATCTTCGCAAAAACATGAAATTGACAAAACCGGATTAGGGTATATTGAAGATAATCATGTACAAAATAATTCTACAAATTTCGTTTTATCTTCATCTAAGCAACAACATGTTTTAAAACGATCGTAAAGCATAAGAAGGCAACAATACAATCTAGCGAGCCCCACGTTGCAATTCATCATACTACTTCTTTTTCATCTCATGAAAAGTATAATTGTGTGCCATATATATAAAAGAAAGTCATTGCTACATATGCAACAGTCATATCATACAAATGCATCATGCACCATGCACACTAACAAAAATGCATATCAAAAACGAAAATCTTATCATGTGCGTGATGGCATTCTCGGCCAAAGGCCAAACGGATTTGCACCGAACATCTATTACATTGCTTCTTTATCTCTTTTCTTACCTTTTGGAAGACCGAGAAAGGTCACCCAAGTTTGGGTACCAAAAGGTACATTTGCAAAGGGTTGAATAAATAACCCTTAAGAACGCACTACAAATGCATGCTTTCTATATGCTATAAATTGCTATTTCTTTACATTCTTTACATGCACTTTTTGATATTATTTACAAAATAAAGGGGGAGAGAGTGCATGATTTAAGGGGGAGAGAGCATGATTGGACAATTTAATGGGGAGACAATGATACTATAAAATTCAAAATTCAAAATTCGAATTTGTGCCTAATTAGAGGGGGAGAAATTATATTTAAATCATGAACCAGTGTTATTTTGTAAATCATCAAAAGGAGGAGATTGTTGAGAAAAAGTGTTTGAATGATTTACAAATGCATGATTTGAATAGTATGAGTTTACGAAATACATGATAAAATTATTACTTGACACGTTTTTATGATATACATGCCTCATATGCTTTATATATATTATTGTCGTACTAACAATCTATGAAGCGTTAAAGCTTACAACATATGGCAAACATTTGTTGTCTTTGAACTATTTTCAGGTGCCACCATTAATGAACTAAACTAGTTCATTAAGTAAAGTACTTAAGCTAATGAACTAACTAGTTCATTAAATGGAGATATATTTGGAGAAGGCTTGATGGCAACAAATTGAAAAATGGAAAGTCTCCTCCTTCATTCCTCTCACACACCTACATATATATATTATATATATATCCAGATTTCTTAAAAAGACACAATACACATATATTCCGATGTACTATCGACATGTTACATATATTACCAACGTACATCAATGTCACATCACTATATACTCCTCATATTTATGAGTATTTCAGGTCTTATATCATATGATATAAGTCATGGTGATGACTAAATTATTATGACACGTTACAAGGTTATAAACCAAAAATTGTCGTATCGAGTGACTACCGAAACTTCGCCAACATGTCACATACATGCCATATAAAGATGGCCAGCCCCCATATACTTCAAAAGTAGCCAAAAATTTCGTGGCTCACATATTAAAATCAGCCATGAAATCATTCCATGTTAGCACACAAATCACCCACAATTTAGGCCAAATTGTGGAGATTTCAAATTCAATTTTTTAGCACATGGGGGCACCTCTTAAATCAGCCATTAGAGATAAATATCTACTTTATTTTGTGTATATTATGTGTGACATTATATATGACATGTGTAAAAAGTTTGAATTTAATCGGAGAAAAATCGTGCAATCGACGAAAGTCAAAAATTCGATTTTCTACGAACGCAACACATGGAACGTTTTTGGCATGAGTTGTAACATGTATCTAGACACTTTTTACACATTCGAGACATGTTAAAGTATTCTAGAAAATTCAAATTAGGGCTGATTAGAATTTATCATATATGGGTAGTTATTGTGCATTATTTCCAAAGCATACTAAAGTGAAATTTCAGCACATGTACATTCAGCTTACACTCCATTTTCAGCTTTGTTGGAGCCTAGGTGGAGCTTAATGGTACTTCAATTGGTGGAAAATAAGCCACACATGATTGGTAACATTGAAGATGGCAATACAATACACAAGGAAACAATTCAAAATACAACACATGCTGAAATTTCAGCACATGTTGTTTATTATGGACGAATTTTGGTGCATTTTTGTCTTCAATTTTATTCCAAAATTGAAGGGGATTAATGTGTGATTGTATGGTAATATTTTGACTACTATTTGGCATATGTTTTATGAGTTTTATTCAGATTTTTTACAGCACATTAAAGGATGCCAAGTTGGACCAATCATCAAGTGATAAGTAAGCCAGGTCAAGTCATCCTTCTAATCATAATGTGCCAAGTGAGCAAGATAGTGTCATATCTACACAAGGAAATCTTCCAAGGGCATTAAAGAGAATTCTCAAGAAGGAAGAGATGCCCTACGGGGCGGCCACACATGGTTAAAAGGAAGAGAAGTAGTGCAAACAAGGCTAAGAACACAACTCTCATTCTCTCAAGATCAAGAAGTTCTACTACTTTCTTCTTCTACCGTTCTTTCTTTCTTCTTCTTTTCTCAAGCCTATTGTTCATATGATTTTGATATATATAGGCTTTGAATATAAAACACACACGCATTCGTTGTTGTAAAAGGTTGATCAAGGTGTGATCAAACCTTCATTGGATTGGTGGTGGTGTCCGTGATCGGTTTGGTTGGTTGTTTTGGTTGTATTGGTTGTAAAAGGGTGGAGTTGGTGTATAACTCCAGTAACACTTGTGTTAAGGTGTTTGGTGTTGAGTGATAACCGAGGAAGGTGTCTTCGAAGACTGGAGTAGGTTGTTTTAATCGAACCAGTATAAAATTCTTGGTGTTCTTATTTTCAGCACTTCACTTTCAGTTTCTTATTTTCTGTATCGTTTCATTGCAACGGTAAAATAACAAAAGACTTTTAAAAATCATAAAAATTTTCAGAAACATAGCCACACATCATAGTTTTCATTTGGCGTAAGTTTCAACTCATTTGGATAAGTATAAGTCAGTTAAACATGAATAATTTTTAGACTAGTGCAATTTGATTTTCAGATTTGCAAAGGTTGAGAACATCAACGTGGTTGACTTACTTTCCAAAGGAATTTTCAAAAACTGTTTCAACCCATTATAATACATATCTTGAAGGTCTTGTTATTTAATTTTCAGACCATTTGGAGTAACCATTTAATAGGAATAAATTTTTTAAGTCGGAGTACTGCTTCTGGCAGATTTACGCAATCTGACCAAAAACGTATTTTCAAGGGGTTAGGAGTGGAGTTTTATTCTGAAATTTTCGTGAGTCACTTATTACATCTGAGAGTTCATTCATACCGAGTTTCATAATTTTTAGAGGTCTGCAACTAGGTCTTTTAAATATTTCAAATCAGGATCTGAAAACAGAAATTGTGTTCAGAAGTGAGGCTTTTGGTTGAAAAGTTTTTAAAAACCAAATTTTCCGCATCCACTATTCAACCCCCCTCCCTTCTAGTGGTTCTATACAGGTCCTATAAGTGGTATCAGAACGCATGCACACTCACGATTAGAAGATATTACAATCTTTGTGAGATAGCATCCACTAGCCACAAAACTGAACAAGAAGGTATGTCAAGCCAAAGGCCTCCACCTTTTGATAATGAGGTAAATTATTATTCTGATTCTGATTTTGAACTATCATACAATGATTTGTATGTTGAATAGCTTGAATTACATTTGCTAAGACTCTTGCAAAAGAAAAGAAACGCTTAATTGAAGACAAAAAATTGTTAGAATCCTCTAACACAGATTTTGTATCTCAATTAAACGATTTAAAAGAGGAGTCGTCTAATTTGATTGTTTCATTGAGATCTGAACTTCAATCCTTGACATCCGAAAACGTGGTAATGAAAGTCAAGATCTCATATTTGAGATCAAGAAACAAAGATCTAGAAAAGGCGGTAAAAAATTTGATAGAGGAACTTGCATGTTAGATCGTCTTATTTCTTCACAAAAACATGAAACTGACAAAACCAGATTAGGGTATATTGAAGATAATCATGTACAAAACAAATCCATAAATTTTGTTTATCTTCATCTAAGCAACAACATGTGTTTAAAACGATCGTAAAGCCTAAGAAGGCGACAATACAATCTAGCGAGCCTCACGTTGCATTTCATCATACTACTTCTTTTTCATCACATGAAAAATATAATTGTGTGCCATAAGATATAAAAGAAATCCATTGATACATATGCAACAGTCATATCATACAAATGCATCACGCACCATGAACACTAATAAAAATGCATATCAAAAACGAAAATCTTATCATGAGCGTGATGGCATTCTCGGCCAAAGGCCAAACGGATTTGCACCGAACATCTATTACATTGCTTCTTCATCTCTTTTCTTACCTTTTGGAAGACCGAGAAAGGTCACCCAAGTTTGGGTACCAAAAGGTACATTTGCAAAGGGTTGAATAAATAACCCTTAAGAACGCACTACAAATGCATGCTTTCTATATGCTATAAATTGCTATTTCTTTACATTCTTTACATGCACTTTTGATATTATTTACAAAATAAAGGGGGGGGAGAGTGCATGATTTAAGGGAGAGAGAGAGAGCATGATTGGACAATTTAATGGGGAGACAAGGATACTATAAAATTCAAAATTCAAAATTTGAATTTGTGCCTAATTAGAGGGGGAGCAATTATATTTAAATCACGAACCAGTGTTATTTTGTAAATCATCAAAAGGAGGAGATTGTTGAGACGTTTTTATGATATACATGCCTCATATGCTTTATATATTGTTGTCGTACTAACTAGCTATGAAGCGTTAAAGCTTACATCATATGGTAAACATTTGTTGTCTTTGAACTATTTTCAGGTGCCACCATTAATGAACTAAACTAGTTCATTAAGTAAAGTACTTAAGTTAATGAACTAACTAGTTCATTAAATGGAGATATATTTGGAGAAGGCTTGATGGCAACAGATTGAAAAATGGAAAGTATCCTCCTTCATTCCTCTCACACACCTACATATATATATATATTATATATATACATACAGATTTTTTAAAAAGGCACAATACACATATATTCCGACGTACTACCGATACGTTACATATATTACAAACGTATGTCAACGTCACATCACTATATACACCTCATATTTATGAGTATTTCAGGTCTTAATCATATGATATAAGTCATGGTGATGACAAAATTATTACGACACGTTACAAGGTTATAAATCCAAAAATTGTCGTACCGGGTGACATCGAAACTTCGCCAACGTGTCACGTACTTGCCATATAAAGATGACCAGCCCATATACTTCAAAAATAGACAAAACTTTCGTGGCTCACATGTTAAAATCAACCATGAAATTATTCCATGTTGGCACACAAATCACCTACACTTTAGGCCAAATTGGGAGATTTCAAATTCAATTTTTTAGCGGGGGATGCCTCTTAAATCAGCCATTAGAGATAAATATCTACTTTTTTGTTTATATTAAGTGTGACATAATATATATGACATGTGCAAAAAGTTGAATTTAATCGGAGAAAAATCGCGTAATCGATGAAAGTCGAAAATTCAATTTTCTACGAACGCAACACATGGAACATTTTTTGGCATGAGTTGTAACATATCTAGACACTTTTTACACATTCTAGACATGTTAAAGTGTTCTAGAAAATTCAAAATAGGGCTGATTGGAATTTATTATATATGTCTAATTATTGTGCATTATTTCCAAAGCTTACTAAAGTGAAATTTCAGCACATGTACATTCAGTTTACACTCCTTTTTAGCTTTGTTGGAGCCCAGATGGAGCTTATTTGACACTTCAATGGTGGAAAATAAGCCACACAAATTGGTGACACTGAAGAAGGCAATACACAGGGAAACAATTCAAATACAACATGCTGAAATTTCAGCACATGTTGTTTATTATGGACGAATTTTGGTGCATTTTTGTCTTCAATTTTATTCCAAAATTGAAGGGGATTAATTGTGTTGTATGGTAATATTTTGACTACTATTTGGCACATGTTTTATGAGTTTTATTCAGATTTTACAGCACATTAAAGGATGCCAAGTTGGCCAATCATCAAGTGACAAGTAAGCAAGGTCAAGTCATCCTTCCAATCACAATGTGCCAAGTGAGCAAGATAGTGTCATATCTACACAAGACAATTTCCAAGGGCATTCACGATAATTCTCAAGAAGGAAGTGATGCCCTAGGGGGCGGCCACACATGCTTAAAAGGAAGAGAAGTAGTGTAAAAGGCTAAGAACAGAACTCCCATTCTCTCAAGATCAAGAAGTTCTACTACTTTCTTCTTCTACCGTTCTTTCTTTCTTCTTCTTTTCTCAAGCCTATTGTTCATATGATTTTGATATTATATAGGCTTTGAATATAAAACACAACGCATTCGTTGTTGTAAAAGGTTGATCAAGATGTGATCAAACCTTCATTCGATTGGTGGTGGTGTTCGTGATCGGTTTGTTTGGTTGTTTTGGTTGTATTGGTTGTAAAGGGTGGAGTGGGTGTAGAACTCTAGTAACCCTTGTGTTAAGGTGTTTTTGGTGTTTAGTGATAACCAAGGAAGGTGTCCTCGAAGACTGGAGTAGGTTGTTTAACCGAACCAGTATAAAATTCTTGGTATTCTTATTTTCAGCACTTTACTTTCAGTTTACTATTTTCTGCATCGTTTTCATTGCAATGGTAAAAATAACAAAAGATTTTTAAAAATTATAAAACTTTGCAGAAACATAGCCACACATCATAGTTTTCATTTGGCATAAGTTTCAACTCATTTGGATAAGTATAAGTTAGTCAAACGTGAATAATTTTGAGACTAGAGCAATTTGATTTTCAGATTTGCAAAGGTTGAGAACATCAACGTGGTTGACTTACTTTCCAAAGGAATTTTCAAAAACTTTCAACCCATTATAATACATATCTTGAAGGTCTTGTCATTTAATTTTCAGACCATTTGGAGTAACCATTTAATAGGAATAAATTTTTCAAGTCGGCGTACTGTTCTGACAGATTTGCGTAATCTAACCAAAAACGTATTTTCAAGGGGTTAGGAGTGGAGTTTTATTCTGAAATTTTCGTGAGTCGCTTGTAACATCTGAGAGTTCATTCACACCGAGTTTCATAATTTTTGGAGGTCTGCAACTAGGTCTTTTAAATATTTCAAATTAGGATCTGAAAACAGAAACTGTGTTCAGAAGTGAGGCTTTTGGTTGAAAAGTTTTTAAAAAACAAATTTTCCGCATCCACTATTCAACCCCCCTCTCTTCTAGTGGTTCTATACAGGTCCTACAGCCAATGCATGTGTCAAACTGATGGGTGAGCGCCATGTGTTCCATTTGCTCTGGCAGGAGGTGTCTGCATGCTGGCATGTGGCACCAAGTGTCGGAGCGCCCAGCTAAGGATAAGGCTTGGGTAACATGGCCGAGCACAGTGGCAGACCTTGTCAAGCCGAGCTAGAGCTTAAGGTGCTTATCAAATGTCTCTTTGGACGAGAAGACACTTAAATTTGTTGGTTCATTTTCCGGCCGAAAAGGCATATAAAATACGAGGTTGCCCAAATATATGCTTGTAAGATAACATTGACTGTCCATGAATTTAACTAGAAGCACTTGTCGCTTTTTCATATGGAAGTTTTGCTCCGTCATTCAACAAGTTTCAGAAGGCCCCAAATCCAAATACTTCACCTATGCCATGGCAGCCACTAGAGCCGGGTTTCTTGAAGGTCAATGTAGATGTAACATGGGAGAGAAGTCCACGGGTGGGTATTTTGAAGTCTCGACTCTTTTTTTCCTCAGAAAATGAGAAGACAGCTTCAGTTTGAAACATTATTGTATCTCGTATTTTTCATTATGATAATATAAGTAAATATTTAATTTTGTATTTTTGGCTTACCAATATAGTTAGTATGGAATTTAATATGTAACTGGTAATAATCCTTCTATCGTGTTTATTAATGTAAGGTTATCGGTTTAAAAAAAATAAGGTTATTACCTTGTCTGAACGTTATTTATTCTTATGATGAAAATATAAAAGTGAAAAAAATGTGAGATGAACTTAACAAAAACGTGTGAAGTAAATAAAAAACTAACAAGTGAAACAACGGACGCAACTTTGTTTTGGCTTCTCGAAAGGGTTTGGATATCCTCACCACACTCTCCTTCACCGCGCTGTTCACATCGTCACACGTGACAGTAGGGGGTGGTGAGGCTAGATGCGGTGACCCTCATCTAGCTTCACCACCCTCTACTGTCACGTGTGACGCTGTGAACAGCGCGGTAAAGGAGAGTGCGGTGAGAAGATCTGGTCTCTTTACATCTTCCGAGAATGTGTAATTAGTATATGGTACTGGCGTAATCAGTTCATTAATGGATGCATAGACTGTTTACCATCCTATGTCCATGTACATGATGACTTATTGAGGCGAGTAGGACTTCAGACAGTTGTAAATATGACTAGACAGAATAGGAATGTACATAGTAGCGACATATCGTAGTTAGTTGATCATTTGTATACTGTAACTTTGTTTCTGGCATATTGAATAAAGATCCATTTCTTCTAAAAAAAATATATATATACTCTTTGATCTATTCAACAGTCAAGTTCTACAGCTATTCCAAAATAAAAAATCAGCTCAAAATCCAATAGAGCCTGGTTAGATGCTTTTTTGACACCTTATATTTCCATCCCATCATTTCTAACAACCAAGCGTGCCATGTGAGTCTTTTATCAATTTACCTTGTTGGCACAATCAATCCTGTACCAAGACGCAGTCGTACACTGTGTGCAAATGAAACAACAAAATAAATCAAACCCGGGGCGAGTCAAGGACTCTGTCCTTAAGACGTATTGCTCCGGTATACTGTGCCCAACCGGTATGAGCAATCGTCTCCCAGGATACAACGGGTACCTGTTCAGTTGAGCGGCACTGCTGAACTTGAACTCCTTCGAACGCTTAGAGTGTCCTGACTTCTCCCGGACAGTATGCAAGACTCACGTGCTTATGAATGCAAAATGCTTTGAGAATGCTAAGAGCTTAAGTGTGTGTAAATGATTGCACCCTTAGCACTCTTTATATAGGGGAGTCGGTTGGAGGACAAGGTACCGTGACCGTTGGATCAAAACCGAAGTTTGATTTAGACCGTTAGATTAAAACCTCCTATAGATTAGGAGGTTTAATCTCAGCCTTTAGATCGAAGATAGATTACAGGTTTAAACCTGGAGCGTTGGATGGAAACCATATTCGGTTAAGCGGTTAAGACAGTTTAAATCTCGGCCGTTAGATTAAAGCTGCTTTACTCACTACCGTTAGATCATAACAGATGATCTTATCTAAAATGGAGGAGGATAGAGTTTGATTTACGTTTAAATCAAACCTGCATAAACAGAAAGAATCTGCCCGCTGTCAGACTTCGATCGATCACATCGATCGATCGAAGTGACATCGATCGATCGATGTGATCGACTGATGTCTGACTGAGTACATCATTCGATCAAATTGAGCGATCGAAGCTTCCTGATCCACTTCGATCGATGACATCGATCGATCGAAGTGACATCGATCGATCGATGTCATCGATCGATGTCCGTCAGAAGCTTTTACGCCACGTGGACACTTCCAACGTGGCATTCCTCCATACGGGTGACACGTCACCCATCCACAACATTTCCATCTACTTGAGCATTAATTTCACATTCACACAAACATAATTGAATGAGATCACATCCTAACATTAACTACACGTTAAGGATTCATTAAGCTCATAGTACGTTGCACAAGTCTTGCAACTTCATAACGGGCCAAGCCCAATCTTCAATATCCAACGATGGGCCAAGCCCAACCTTAATTCTCCAACAATCCCCCACATGAATGTAAATTAATGCAGACGCAATGCAGACTCTGAGGAGAAGTCAGACAAGAAAATATTGCATCAGAAGAGGTAGCTTCTGGCTTTGAACCTTTCTTAGTGATGTACCATCGGATCCACTCGGCTAAGTAGTGACTTGATGTCTTGAACTAGTCAGCCTTTGTTGTGAACCAAGACAATGTACTCACACAATATTTCCTTTAACACCCTTTTGGTTCTCATGGTTGTGTTCGTTTTGGCCATGAACAACCTGGTTTCAGAAAGTGTTTTAAAGAAATCTTGCCACCCAGACTTTCTCATAGAAGCGGCCCCACTTCACACTTACATAGGTGATTCCTATCAAGAGTATTCTGCCATACTCCACTTGACGCATCAAGATATAGGACATCATTAAAAGCCTTAGCTTACCCTAAATCTCTGCAGACAGCACTTTTATCAGACGGAATGAGTAAGTGCTAACTGAATCTTCATAACTTAGTTGTCCCATTGAACCAAGATTCTGGGATCTCCAGTCAACAAGGTTGGGTTACCATTACAAAGATTCATGCATTATGGGCTTCAGTCCCATTCCGTTTGTCAATCTTGACATCTGATCTCTAGGCAAGCCTTTTGTAAGCGGATCCGCAAGATTCTCCATTGATTTTATATAATCTATGGAAATCACGCCATTAGAGATCAACTGTTTAATGGTTATGTCCGACGTATGTGTCGTGACTTACCATTATGACTGCTTTGAGCACGTCCTATAGCTGACTGACTATCACAGTGTATGCTAATAGGAGCGATCGGCTTAGGCCAGCACGGAATATCTTCCAGAAAATTCCGAAGCCACTCAGCCTCTTCCCCAGCTTTGTCCAACGCTATGAACTCAGCTTCCATAGTGGACCTAGCTATGCATGTTTGTTTCGTGGATTTCCACGACACAGCAGCACCACCAACAGTGAACACGTATCCACTGGTGGACTTCGAGTCCTTACTATCTGATATCCAATTTGCATCGCAGTATCCTTCCAACACGCTGGATATCTCGTGTAATGTAATCCAAGATTCATTGTGTATTTCAATACCTCATCACTCTGTTAAGAGCTTTCCAATGATCATCACTTGGATTACTCGTAAATCTGCTCAACTTGTTTACTGAACAAGCTAAGTCTGGTCTTGTACAATTCGTTATGTACATCAGACTCCCGATTACCTGAGAATATTTACTGGGCAACAGGTTCGCCTCGATTCTTTCTTAAGTGTATACTTAAGTCGAGCGGGGTCTTTACCGGTTTCACGTCATCCATATTGAACCGTTTAGAACTGATTCAATATAGTGAGTTTGTGACAGTATGAGTCCCTCAGTCACCCTAGAAATCTTAATTCCCAGAATAACATTAGCAACTCCCATGTCCTTCATATCGAAGTTCTCGTCAACATCTTCTTTGTTTAAGATTATGTCCCGAGTACTTCCCATGATTAGCATGTCATCTACATAGAGACACACTATCACATAAGCATTCTGTGTGCTCTTAATATAGACACACTTGTCACACTCATTGATCTTGAAACCATTAGCTAACATGGCTTGATCAAATTTCAAGTGCCACTGCTTAGGCGCTTGTTTAAGCCCGTACAAGGACTTAACGAGTCTACAAACCTTAGACTCTTGTCCTGGAACCACAAACCCTTCGGGTTGTTTATAAATTTCTTCATCCAACTCACCATTCAGAAACGCAGTCTTTACATCCATCTGATGGATTTCCAAGTTATAGACTGCAGCAATTGCAACTAGCATCCTTATAGAGTGATCCTAGTCACTGGTGAGTAGGTGTCAAAAAGTCAAAGCCTTCCTTTTGTCGATAGCCTTTAGCTACCAACCTGGCTTTATACTTTTCAATAGACCCATCCTCTTTCAGTTTCTTCTTGAAAACCCACTTACAACCAAGTGGTTTACTTCCAGGTGGAAGGTCAACCAACTCCCAAGTGTGGTTTGAAGAATCGAGTCTATTTCACTGTCAACTGCTTCTTTCCAGAATGGAGCTTCTGGAGTTGACATAGCCTCGGAAAAGTTCCTTGGCTCATTTTCTACCATATAGGTTAGAAAATCGGTCCAAACGAAGTTGGCATTTTGGCACGCTTGCTTTGACGAAGTTCCTCATCTCCTTGAGGAGTCGCCTCACGCAATCGCTTACCAATCTTGTTTCTTCTTGAATTTTGTCTTTCCTCGGAAAGACATCTTCAAAGAACACTGCATTCCTTGACTCCATGACAACGTTTTCATGTATGTCAGGAATATCCGACTTGTGCACCAAGAAACGATATGCACTACTGTTAGTTGCATAACCAATGAATATGCAATCAACTGTTTTAGGCCCAATTTTAACCTGTCTTGGTTTAGGTACAGCAACCTTTGCCAGACACCCCCACACTTTCAAGTATTTGTAACTAGGCTTGTAGCCTTTCCAAAGCTCAATGGGGTTCATCCATCTTCTAGATGGAATCTGTTTAAAATGACGTTGGCTGAGAGGATTGCTTCCCCCCACAAGTTCTGAGGTAAACCCGAACTTATCAACATAGCATTCATCATCTCTTTAAGAGTACGGTTTTTGCGTTCAGCAATACCATTCGATTGAGGTGAATATGGTGCAGTCGTTTGATGAATAATGCCATTCTGAACAGAATTCATTAAACGGTGTATCATATTCGCCACCTCTATCACTACGAATTGTTTTAATTCGTTTGCTAAGTTGATTCTCAACTTCATTTTTATAATCCTTGAAAGCATCAAGGGCCTCGTCTTTGCTACTTAGCAAATATACATAACAGTATCGTGTGCAATCGTCGATAAAAGTTACGAAATACTTTTTACCACCTCTTGTTTGCACAAACTTTAAATCACACAATCGGTATGAATTAAATCCAAAGGTTCAGTGTTCCTTTCTATTGAAGGAAATGGCGCCTTTGCCATCTTCGCTTCAACACATATTTGACATTTTTTTGTTATTAAAGTCCAGTTTGGGCAATAAGTCAAGATTACTCATACGTTGTATTGACTTGTAATTAACATGTCCCAAACGAAAATGCCATAAACAAGAAGATTCAAGCATGTAAGCAGAAGAGGAAGCAATTTTATTAGCCTCTGCGGGCAAATCTCTTTTGGGTACAATAGTGATGACATTCAATTTAAACATCCTATTTGACAAGTACCCTTTCCCCAAATACATGCCATTTTTCGAAAGAATAACTTTATTGGATTCTAACACTAGTCTAAAACCATGCATGACTAGAAGAGATCCAGATACTAAATTCTTCCGAATATCAGGGACGTGTAGCACATTCTGCAGAGTCAGATGCTTCCCTGATGTGAGCTTCAGAACAACTTTGCCCTCGCCTTCAATCTTCGAGGAGGCCGAGTTTCCCATAAAAAGTTGTTCATTGTTCCCGGGCTGATACTCCGTGAACATCTCTCTGCTGGAGCAAACATGTCTAGTGGCGCCAGTATCAAGCCACCACTCGCGTACGTTCCCCACAGCATTACACTCTGAGACCACCGCACAGAGATTCAGGTCATCCATTGCGTCGACCAGATTTGCTTTCGCTTTATTCTGATTTTGATTCTTTTTGGGCTTCCTGCACTCACTGCTTCGATGCCCTGGTTTACCACAGTTATAACACTTACCTGTGAACTTCTTTGCAATTTCCTTGCCCTTGGAGTTCACACTCAAAGTGTTATGCTTCTTCTTGTTCTTTGCCTCAGCAACATGAGCTTTGGCTTGACCAGAAGACATGGATGGCTTTCTTTCGGAGCGACGGTTGTCCTCCTCAATCCGAAGACGGACTATCAAATCCTCCATCTTCATCTCCTTTCGCTTGTGTTTGAGATAGCTCTTGAATTCCCTCCACGAAGGAGGCAGCTTCTCAATCACAGCCGCAACTAGGAAAGATTCACTGAGCGTCATGCCCTCCTCTTCCATTTCAGAAACCAACATCTGTATTTCTTCCACCTGCGAAATTACAGTTTTGGAATCTAACATTTTATAGTCGAGAAATTTCCCAACTATCAACTTTTTAGTACCCGCATCTTCTGTGCGGTACTTTTTGTCCAAAGCCAACCATAATGCTTTTGCAGTTTTATAAAAGTACAAAATATGCCATAGAGAGAATTAATCTAGGCCTCCAAGAATCAAATTTAAAAAACAGAAATTTGTTGTATGCCCAGGCCTCAGCACCCAAGGCATTCTGCATATTCTGCTGTTGATCCTCCACAGGCTCAACCACAGGTGGATCCTCGCTGAGCATTCTGGCCAACCCCAACGCAGTGAGGGTAGAACAACATCTTTTGCTGCAACCTCTTGAAGAGCTTCCAGCAAATTTCTCCGGCTTCTCCACCTGAGCAGCAGTGGCAGCCGGATTCATTTGAGGCCCTCCAGTAGGTGCCAACGGAACCGCATTAATTTGTGGTCCGGCAGCAACATTGTTTGCCCCTTCTGGTGCGGAACGGAGTGAGCACCATTGAAGCCGTGAACAGAGTGTTGAGCTCTCGTTCTCCATTCCTGTTCAGTTTGATCAAAACGTAGAGATCAGAACAGTCACAGGTACAAGACTGAGTAGAAAGAGACTGCAAAACAGTACGAAACTGCCGTTGCGTAAATAAACAAAAAGGTTACAGAATGTAATTGAATAAAATACGTCTTAAGATTGTTGGCACAATCAATCCTGTACCAAGACGCAGTCGTACACTGTGTGCAAATGAAACAACAAAATAAATCAAACCCGGTGCGAGTCAAGGACTCTGTCCTTAAGCGATTGCTCCGGTATACTGTGCCCAACCGGTATGAGCAATCGTCTCCCAGGATACAACGGGTACCTGTTCAGTTGAGCGGCACTGCTGAACTTGACTCCTTCGAACGCTTAGAGTGTCCTGACTTCTCCCGGACAGTATGCAAGACTCACGTGCTTATGAATGCAAAATGCTTTGAGAATGCTAAGAGCTTAAGGGTGTAAATGATTGCACCCTTAGCACTCTTATATAGGGGAGTCGGTTGGGGACAAGGTACCGTGACCGTTGGATCAAACAGAAGTTTGATTTAGACCGTTAGATTAAAACTCCTCTCTAGATAGGAAGGTTTAATCTCAGCCTTTAGATCGAAGATAGATTAACAGGTTTAAACCCTGGAAGAGGTTGGGATGGAAACCATATTCGGTTAGCGGTTAAGACAGTTTAAATCTCGGCCGTTAGATTAAAGCTGCTTTACTCCACTACCGTTAGATCATAACAGATGATCTTATCTAAAATGGAGGAGGATCGAGTTTGATTTAGTTAAATCAAACCTGCATAAACAGAAAGAACCTGCCCGCTGTCAGACTTCGATCGATCAACATCGATCGATCGAAGTGACATCGATCGACGATGTGATCGACTGAGTCTGACTGAGTAATCATTCGATCAAATTGAGCGATCGAAGCTTCCTGATCCACTTCGATCGATGACATCGATCGATCGAAGTGCCATCGATCGATCGATGTCATCGATCGATGTCTGTCAGAAGCTTTTACGCCACGTGGACACTTCCAACGGTGGCATTCTCCATACGGGTGACACGTCACCCATCCACAACATTTCCATCTACTTCGAGCATTAATTTCACATCACCACAACACATAATTGAGTGATATCACATCCTAACATTAACTAACACGTTAAGGATGTCATTAAGCTCATAGTACGTTGCACAAGTCTTGCAACTTCATAACGGGCCAAGGCCCAATCTTCAATATCCAACGATGGGACAAGCCCAACCTTAATTCTCCAACATACCTTTCAATGTATTTTGATTAAATGGGACGACTGTCTCATGTGCCAAAAGAAGTTGGATTACGTCACATGTTAAAGAAGTGTAAAGTTTCCTCTGGTTCTCTCTCATGCAGACACGTCAGGGGATATCCGAATATCCATGTTGCAAATTCAACACCACCAAGTTTCATCTTTAAAAAAAATATAGAGCACTCAAATGTTTTTGGACAAAGTAAGCATTTGCTTTACTAAAATTAAGGTTTGATCCTAGCGTATATTCCTAGTTCAAAAGTACAGTGTTACAGAACTTATCAATCACATGATGTATATGATTCTCTTTTTAGCTGAATCTCTGTTGTACTTGAAAAGAGTTCACTTGTTTCTGGGAATTCTCATAGTAGCTGAGTTTCTTGCAATCTATTTCTGTAGGTTTCACCTGCAAGAATTTGATATGTAGAGCTCATATTTGAAGAAAATGGCTGCTGGACTAAAAGAAAAGCAGCATTGCAGTGCTCGAATTAATCCTATTCAAGAATCATTTACTGGGCAAACACTCTCTATTGGAGGACCAGGATTCTCCAGAGTAGTTTTTTGCAATGACCCTGAATCCCCAGAGGCCATTTCTAACAACTATGGAGCTAATTATGTGAAAACCACAAAGTATTCTTTTGCAATTTTTGCCTAAAGCATTGTTTGAACAGTTTAGGAGGGCTGCCAATTTCTTCTTCCTTATTCTTGCAAACCTTGTCTTTTACACCCTCGCACCTACATCTCCTGTCTCTGAATTCTTCCATTTATTTGTGTGGTTGGAATCACCATGATCCAAAGAGCTTGTGGAAGATTTGAAGAGGAAAAAGCAGGTACAAGGTTCTAACTTTTAAGCTGTTTCTTCTTTCTTTTAGTCATAGGATTCTTGTGCTAGCATTTGGACATGGAATTGTGTTGTTTGGATATCTGCATTTTGTTGGTGCTTCCATTATGGTGGTTCAGTAAGGGACTGCGGAGAAAAGGTTCCACTTCCATATAGTTAGTTGACTTATCTCTACTGATAGGAAGGCTCCCGTTGCTAGTTATTATATTCTGGGAGTTGTAAACGCACAAATAATGCTCAGTGGAACCACTAATCTATATGACCAAATATGTCCAGTGGACAAAAAAAAAAGGTTATTTTTTTTTTTAATTAATCAGGGAAGAGACGAGTTCGAGTATCTGGGATAGAGAAAATATTACTCAACAACTAGACCTGAAGATTGTTATTGTGGTGGTAGTGGTGGTGGTTGTTTTGTGATGTTATTGTTTGGAATCAAAGAGGATAAGCCTGTATCAAAGAGGATAAGCTGTTGCTCTGTTTTTCTTCCAGGATTAATAGTGAAACAAATTTGTATGAAGAGTATTTGCCTGTTCCCTTCTTAGTAAAGATTATTGTATTTCTTTTTGTTCCGAGTTTGTTTCAATTAGGGGAGGGAAGAACGGGGATTGGGTGGCATGGGGTGGGGGTTAAAGAAGGTTTTCAGGGGGACAGTGGTATTAATCGTTGGTAGAGTGCCACCTACGCCAAAACAGCAAATTTTAAAGTTTCAATGTTGATGATCTATACTCTTTGTTAAAATGGTAAATTTGGAATTTGGTAAAAAAAGAAGGATAACTCTTTCATTCACATTTTTCGTGTATACATGATGGTCTTATTTATAGTATTTGGTTGGCTAATTATGGTAAAGATTACACAATCATTTATATTAATATTATGCGGATTGTATTCGTAATTACAATCTCGTATTGTTTCCCAAATTATGGTCAGTATCTTTTTGATTGATTATAAAATCTTTTAACACTCTCCTCAAGTTGAGTAGTGGAATCTCCAATGCTTCACTTGTATAATATCTCAGTAAAAATTCGTCTTGTAACAGTTTTGGTAAGAATGTCCTCCAGTTGGTTCTCTGATCTTACAAACCGCAATTCAATTGTACCATCCTCGATTTTTCCTTTATTAAATATTGATCTACTTTCCATATGTTTAGTTCTGTAGTTCTGTGTAAAATTTTCTGAAATACTTATTGTTGCTTCATTATCCACACCTCATTTCACTTTGAAGACTTGGTGGGAAAGCAGATTTCGGTCATTAACTTTCTTACCCACAAAAATTCTGTTACCACCCTTTCGCAATACCTCAAAATTCTGCCTCACTGCTGGAAAGTGCGACTACTTTCTATTTTTTTTGCTTTCTCCGTGCCACTAGAATTCCTCCAATTTGCGTTAAAGTATTCGGATGTAGACCTTCAATGATTTGGATTATTAGTCAAATCTGCATCAGTATATGCTTCCATAATTAGATGCCTATTTTTGTGAACGTGATTCCATTCCCTGTATGTTCCTTTCAAAAACGTACTATTCTCATGACTGCTTCAATATGATCTACCTGTGGTTGGTGTATGAACTGACTTACAACCTCAACTGCATATGCTATGTTTAGCCGAGTACGTGCCAGGTAAATTAGTTTTCCAGCAGTCGCCGGGTACCTTTCTTTTTCTACTGGACGAGCATCATCTATCATTCGGATCCCATGGTTAACATGTATTAGGGTATCTGATGGTTACAAACAACCATTTCTGTCTCCGCAAGTAAATCGCAAATATACTTCAGCTGGAATACAAAGATCCCTTTGTTGGATCATAGAACTTCAATTTCCAAGAAGCATTTCACCCCTCCTAGTTCCTCATCTCAAATTCCGCAAATAGATTTTTTCGTCTTTCCAATCTCTTCAGTTTCACTACCTGTTATGATCGTGCCATCAACATAGATTATTAAGCAAGTAATCAAGCTACCCTCTTTATTTCAGAAATAGGAGTATGAACGGTATACTCTGCTTGTAGCCGTACCGCTTCATTTCCATATTAAATCTTTCAAACCATGTTCGTGAAGATTGTTTGAGTCCATATAGTGCCTTTCGACGTAAACATACATTATCTTTTATGAATCCATCAGAGAAGCCATGCGGAGCTTCCATAAATACTTTCTCTTCCAAGTCTCCATGGAGGAATGACATTTTTTACGTGAAACTGGTGAGTGAAGTGGCCAGTTCTTGTTGGATGCCACTGAGAATAGAACTCTGTTTGCTCTAACTTTACCACTAGGAAAAAAATCTCAGAATAGTCGATTCCGCAAGTGTGTATACTTGTATTGTTCAATGGTTCTGTCAACATTGTGTTTGATAGTAAAGATCCATCTATATCTAACCGGTCTTTTTTCCTGCTGAAAGTCTGTATTTTCTGCCAAGTACTATTTTTTTAAGAGCATCCATTTCTGTATTCATAGCCAACCACTATTCCTTTTTTTGTTTTGCCTCTTGTGCAGTCTTTGGGATTTTTCTGGTCGTACAGAACTATAGTAAACGAAATTTGCCGCTTCAGACCTACTCCCTCTTACCAGGATGCCCACTGGATACCTGCTACCTTGGAAAACATGTTCTGGTGAGTACCACATTGGTGGCACTCGCGGTTACTCTTACGAGACAGGAACATATATACTTTCTTCGGACACTTCCAGATTAGTCTCAGCATTATCATCATTAGTTACAGGAAAGAAAGTATTTGAACTAAGTGTTTTTTCTCTTACCTCTTGTCGAACACTATCTAAAGGTTGATGAGTGGTAGGTTTGAGGTCATTGGTCCTATGTGATGGATGGACCCTGTGGAAATAGTGTCTGGAAGGATTGCGTAACTCAACCAACCAAGTGAGTCACTTGTAATCTCCTCCTGAGCAGGAGGGTAGGTAAGATAGTAGAATTCAGTTTAATGAAAATAGCAATCTATGTTGACATACATGCAATCATCATCATCATCATCCGGACCCAGTATATCCCAACGACAAACAAAAGCTATCGTTAATTGTAACATTTGTACCCTTTCTGATAAATGACATAGCCATAAACACACATTAATTGCACAAAAATCAAGTTTGAAACGTCATGTTTGGAGCATGGACAAATACTGAGCAACCAAAAATACATGGTGGAAGAGTTAAAATGGTTGATATTGTAGGATCTGCAAGGCACCACTAGAAGGAGGAGGTTGAATAGTGGGTGCGGAAAATGTGGTTTTTAAAATTGTTTTAGACCAAAAACCCAACTTCTAAAACAGTTTCTGGTTTTAGAACCTGTTTTGAAACGTTTTGAAAACTAGGTTACAGGTCTTCAAAAATTCTGAAATTTGGAGAGATCTAGTCTCAGATGTTCTGAGTATCTCCTAAAAATTTCAAATTAAAATTCAACCTTTAACCCCTTTAAAAATCGTTGGTGGTCAGATTGCGCAAATCTGCCAGAAACGGTAGTCTGATTTGAAAAATTAATTCCAATTAAACCGTGACCCCAAATGTCTGAAAATTTAATGACACATCCCTTATTAAGTGTATTTAATTGGGTTGAAACAGTTTTGAAAAATGCTTTTGGGAAGTTAGTCAAATACGTTCAAAGTCTCAACCTTTGCAAGCCTGAAAATCAGACTGCACTAGTTCAGAACTTTTGACGTTTGGATAACTTATACTGTCCAAAAGGGGTTAAAACTTGCGCCAAATGAACCTTAAAACGTGTGGCTATGTTTCTGAAAATTTTCGTGATTTTTGAAGTTCGTTTACTGTTTTTAAGAACATGATAAAAATGATGCATTGTGCTGGAAACTGAAAGTAAGTGCTGAAAAGTAAAGAACACAAGGAATTTTATACTGGTTCGGTTAAATCAACCTACTCCAGTCTTTGAGGACATCTTCCTCGGTTATCACTAATCACAAAACAACAAACAACCACCTTTACCACACAAGGTTGATGGAGGTTACACACCAACTTCAACCCTTACAAACCTTGTAAGTGATTACAACGATCACGAACACCACTACCAAGCGGATGCAAGATTGATCACACCTTGATCAATCTTTTACAAACAATATAGAGGAGTATGGTGGTATAGATGAAGCCTATTCAAGATGTATGAATATGAATACAATAGGCTTTAAGAGAGAAGAAAGAAAGAAAGTGTAGAAGGAGATGAAGTATGCAACGTTTTTTAGCTCTTGGATTTGCAAGAGTTGTCTTGTATTTGTTTTGCTCTCCTTTTTCTCTTTTTATCACCATGTGGCCGCCTCCTATGCCTTTTTCTTCCTCTTGAAAATATCTCTTAAGTCCTTGGAAGAATATCTTGCTATCATTATGACATTCACTTGCTTACTTGGCAACTCCTCATGGATGATCATTAAGGACCTTGCTTACTTGGCACTCATTGATTGGATGAAGTGTCATCATTTGATGACTAGATAAATCTGAAAAATATCACTTAAAACATGTGCCAATTAGCCATAAATGTTTTCATAAGTCTCTTATTAAATTCAATAAATTTGCAAGACAATTCATCACCATTTACCATGCAAAAATCGGCCAACTCACTTTGACACATGCTGAAATTTTCAGCATGTACTATATCCAAGAGTTATTCAAAATTGTTGCCATGTGGTATAGATTAATTCCTTGTAAATGTAGAAGAAATAAATCATCATTAGTACATAACATTTCTACTAATTTTTGGAATCAAATTGATAAACTTTATTGACCTTAAAATCGACCATATTACATTCCCACACATGCTGAAATTTTCAGCATGTGTGATATTTAAAAATATCACACCTTATTTCCATAACCATCTTTAGAACATTACCATTTTATCTCTTTCATTTAATCCATTTAATTCAAAAGTAGTAAATATGGCACAATTATGAGATAAATTTCGGCCAACTCAATGCACACATGCTGAAATTTTCAGCATGTGTTACAAATGTGACATAGTTTGAAATGTTACCTTGTGTAGCTCCTTTCTTTATCTCACCAACATTGTATACTTCATTCTTGGCCAATCAAGATGCCAACAAAGCTCCACATATGCTCCAACAAGGCTGAAGTGGTGTGTGATGATAGTTGCACATGTTGCTGAATTTTATTTTTGCAAACTTTGTAAAATAGTGCACAATAATTATACACATATGATATATTCCAATCAGCCCTTAATTGATTTTTCTAGAACCACTTTAGAATGTATAGTAGAGTATGTAAAAAGTGTCTAGATACATGTTATATATCATGCCAAAAATGTTCCATGTGTTGTGGTCGTAGAAAACCGAATTTTCGACGTTTTGTCGACTACCCGATTTTTTCTCCGATTAAATTCCAACTTTTTGCACATGTTATATATATTATGTTACACATAATATGCATAAATTAAACTTTAATATTCAGCACTCATGGCTGAGTAACGTGGCGCATTACATGTGTCTAGAAATGTTGATTTGAAATCTCCACAATTTTGCCTAAATTGAGGATGACTTGTGTGTCACGAACATGGAATGATTTCATGGATGAATATAACACATAGACCACGAAAGTTTTGGTCATTTTGAAATGTAGAGGCTGGCCATCTATATATGGCAAGTACGTGACACGTTGGTGATGTTAGGAAATCAACCGAGATCACTGCAAAAAACGCGCAGCGGAAAACAAAAACTGATCTCCCGATTTCCCTACCAAGGATCCATGTTGTTCGTTAATTCGATGAAAGAAACTCGAAAATTACCTCCGTAGATTCGAAATCTGCAGATGGGAAGAGGTGCGAAATACGATCACCCTCTGTCGGTATCACCACGAACCTTCCGTCCGGAGGTGCTAGCTCTTCAAAACGGCGCAGCTGAAGAATTCGGTTTTCACAAAAACGATTCTTGCCCTTTCGTTTTCTACTGGTTGTATGTTGTACGAGATACACCATGCTCCGTACGTTATATAGATATCAAAAATCCGATTCCTGATCGGATGGTTAATACCTATCATAATCCGCATCAAATACGGATTCTGTTAGGATTAGATAACACCAATCAAAATCCATATCAGATATGGATTCTCTGTTATTATCCGATGATATAAATATATACAAAAAAACGAAATTAATAATAATAATAATTAATATCCAATATTAATATTATTAATATTAAAAACGATAATAATAATAATAATTAATATCCAATAAATATTATTAATTATTAATCTCAGCCATACGCATTCTTGTGTGTGACCCGATAGGCCCATATTAATTGGCAGTTGATTAAATCTCTATTAAACCAACAAGTCGTAATTGGCCTCTAGCAAGGCATTACAACTACCCAATTAATACGAGTAAAGTCCAACTAGCCTAATAATAGTACATGCATTAATCCCTTTGTCACACGATATCTAGTTTGAACATAAGTCATGGTCAGCGTCATACTATATAGTTCAAACATATGATTACTCGATCTCTAAGTAGACTGATAAAACAAATGATATTGATCACACTATTAATTCATTTGAGCACGGCCATGCATTTCACAGTCTCACTAATCGAGGGGCCCAAAGATATCTCTCTCAAAAGAGAGGGACAAATTCTATCTTGATTGTTCAATATCCTCTACATAATTTCTATCACATTCAATCATGACCTTTATTATTATCCAGTTACGGATAACGTTTTGATCATGTCAAATATAATAGTCCTTATGTTGGAAACTATGACAATCTCAAGTCAAAGGATTAAAACATGACTATCATGAGATTTACTTATGACGCTAATCCATGTAGCAATCTCATATGGGTCTATCCAATACACTGTTCTCTAACAAGTATCTATGAGATTGATTCGTATCACCATACACATAATCATCTTATGATCATCAATCAATACTCATACTGATTATAAATTATTTTATCTCCATAACAATAATGAATCAGGGACATATATCAAAATGTGTAACATACTAACCAACAATAATGATAATAAAACCTCTTTTATTAATAATAAATGCATAACATAATATCCAAATCATGGCCTAGGACACATACACTAACAGGTGAAGTTTCGGTATTCACTCGATACGACAATTTTGGTATTAGACCTTGTAACGTGCCGTAATAATTTTGTCATCACCATGACTTATATCATATGATATAAGACCTGAATATACTCATAAATATGAGGTAAATATAGTGGTGTGACGTTAACGTGCGTTCGTAATAAAATATATAACGTGTCGGTAGTATGTTGGGAATATATGTGTATAGTGCCTTTTAAAAAATCTGAATATATATATATATATATATATATATATTATATATAAAGCGGAATTTTATTAAGGTTGAAACACCTCACTTATGGTGGAGGGAACCATATTACAAAAACGTATATCATACGAGAATAACAGTGTAAAGACGTGGAGAATATGTAATCTCCAATCATATATGATATGCCGCATTTAAAAACTTGCCAAGTAAAACCACCCTTGTGGATAAACCTTGGCGAAGGAAAAAGCGTACATATTTATATCATGGGGGCAAAACATATAAGTACAGACACGGCATAATATGACGAGAAATAGAAGAAGTCTTCATGCTGATGATCAATGACGAAGCTGTGCAGCAGGCAGCAGTGTGCTAGATAACCAATGGTAAAGAGAATCATTTGATGCCAGTTTTGTTGTTGCAGAATCCAGCTCAGCTAAGGCATGCAATCAGTGATATGATGATCCTCGACAGAAAAAAAGTAACAGATGGATTAGTAGCCATAGAGATATATAATAGATGACGAATAAAGCGGGTAATAATTCCAATAACATACCAATGTTGCCCGAAGTCCATAGACTGCGGGCAACAGAGCATATTTTTCGTAGTCAGTGAAGTAGGTCAAGTAAAGCACGCGATAAGAGTGATGAGTTTGGAAGGCATACCAGCGTTGCTTGCATGACAAAGATGCAGGCAACAAAACAGATATTCAGGCCATGAGTTTTATGTTTTGAGCGCATGTATAACACCATCAGTTAATAGAACCCACGTGCCATAGGTGGGCAGCTGACTTGCAGAAGTGAAAAGCCGAGTAACGGGTAATGTACATGCGTGCGTATTGACTCAAATAGTGTGCAAACCATGTTAATCTCTCGAGTGATGTAATGAAGCGTACTACCTGTGAGGGTCAGGAATTGATTGAGCCGGGCATATTCTGGTAGTACGTGAGTTGATTGTTGGGCAGATGAGTCACTTGCTTGCAGTCTGTCTCAATTATTAAATGGCGGTGTAGGAGACCAAAGAACAGCAGACTGTAACGTATAGCTTGCATCTCTCCCGAAGTGGCGATAGGAGAGGTAATCAAAAGGAAAGAGCAACCAGGCATATGTCCTTTTGAGTCCCTCAGAATTGACCCGGCTGAAGCATGTGATTGTCCAGCGCGACGCATCAACATTGAGCTTTTAATTTCCCAGATGGTTGGAAGTTCCCATTTTAGTGGTAAAAATGATCTTGGACGTAGTCTTGGAGAGAAGCCAACATCAATGAGGGATGGAACATATTGTGCCAAAGATGTGCCAGAAAGTGATGTAGCCCAATCATAGCATGTCTGGCGAGCAAGATTAGAAATTTTTGTGACTGGTAAATCGCATCTCCGTATAAATGATTGGTATAAACTCTCCAAATAGCCCAGCATAGCATAATAAGGGCCGATAACACGGAAGTTTCCTTTATGATTGTTAGCAGCGAAGATAACCACCATTGTAGCAAAAACTTGCCGAAGGTTTTAAGACTTGGGGCAGTGACCATCTAGTAAGCAGGATAATTCAACCAAGCAGGCTTGACTTGAGTACAAAGAAGAAATAGATGACTGAGAGTTGCAAGAATCATTCCGACAAAAAGGACAGATAGTTGGACAAAGGACAGAAAAATGCCTTAAGTTATCTTCAATTGGTAGTGCCGAGTGTAACAACCCTCCATACAAACATGCTAATGGTCTTGGGGATGCCTCGACACCAGATAAATTTGTGTGAGAACAAGTGCGCACGGTGTGGACGAACATCCTCAAATGCCTGACGTAACAAAAAATGACCAGATGCACTAGAGCGCCATAATGGATTTGGAAAATCAGATGATAGTTGTAGACATAAAGAGTGAATAGAGCATATTCTTTTCCAGCAGGAGAATCATAAATGCGAGGTGTATAGTTCGTTCGAGATCCATAACGGGCATGCATGTACGATGTCCATAACGATGTGTTGGTATGATAAGATCACCATAACTTACAATCATAAGCGTGTTGAATATGTAGCAAATTACGCACCCCATCCACCTTCTATTTCTGGATGACATAAGTCGTCAAAAGAAGTCCATTGATGCTTGTCGCCCCACAGAAGATGCGATTTTCGGTTAAGAGCATAAAGAACGCTTTTGGGTAGATGGATGCAGCTAGAATGTGGAGTGGCGTAGACGTTAGCACCGATTTTATTAATATTAGCCGACTTCCTGGCGAAAGAAGGCGACTGGCCCAGCCAGTAAGTCTCGCCGTCAAAATGCTGTAGAGAGAGAGATGCAATATGAAGCTCTATTGATACCACGGTAAAGATAAGAGCCCAAATATTTGATCGGGAGTGTAGACGGCTGCATGGTCAGGACTTGTACAACATTTTGCAGTTGGTGTGCTGTTACATAAGAGCTCATTACAAACTGACTTTTGGCGTAATTGACTAGATGCCCAGATGCCTGCTGATAAGCTTGTAGGAAAGTTTGGAACTTGGTTAAATTCTGCGTTGATGCCATTTAAGAAAATCACAAATCATCCGCATATGCTAAATGAGATACTGGTGGAACTTGACCCAACGCAAAACCACGAAGAAGATTAGATGAGAATAAACCGATTGAGACCGCGGCTGAAACCTTCTGAGCAAAGGATAACAGGAGAGAGGAGATAACGGATCACCTTGTTTGACTCCACGTGTTGGCGAGAAAAAACCATAAGATGCTCCATTTATGGCTATAGAGAGCTTCGAAAGACTCATATTGTCATTATAATGCGGATGAACCGAGGAGCAAAACCAAATTTAAGTATATCGCTTCCAAGTATGGGCCAATTGACTCGATCAAAGGCTTTGGCCATGTCTAGTTTGATCATTATATTACTGCCATGAACTTTTCTATCCAGTAAGTGTGTCATCTCGTTTTCCCATGAGTACATGTTCACTAATATCATGCCCTTTCAAGAAACCAATTTGCTCCACTGAAATTATTTTTTGGAAGCAAGGTATTCATTCGCGAAGCAATGATTCTAGTGGTAACTTTGCTAATGAAATTTGAGAGGCATATTGGTCGGAAATCCGCATAAGTTGGCTGGCCGTGATTCTTGGGAATCAAGTGATAAGGGATGCAATCATAACCTGTGGAGGAGGACGCCTAGGAAAAATTCTTGAATTTGCAAAGAGTAACATCAAGGTGAAGTATATCCCAGCATGTTCTATAAAAATGACCGTTGAAACCGTCGGGAACGGCGGCGCTGGTAGGACTTAGGCTTCATACGGCAGATCGAATTTCATTAGTATCCGGAATGGCCATAAGGAATATGCTGAGAGAAAGTCTTCGACTCCACGTACAGACTCCTGGGCGAAGAGATTTTGATAAAAAGAGACTGCTGCATCTCCTAATGCTTCATTATCCTGTAGTATATCTCCTGATGAATTTTTTAGATCACTGATATGTTGGCGTCGATGTCTGTCTTTAACAAGCGCATGAAAGTAAGATGTATTAGCTTCCCCTTCTGATATCCATTTAGTTATTGACTTTTGCGCCCAGTAAGAAGTTTGTGCTTTTGTTGCTTCGAGAAGTTGAGCTTGAGCCAAAGAAAGGGCGGTCCTATTTGTAGGCATTGGATCCGCATCAAACTGAGATTCTAAACGTTGATAATTTGTTTCTGCCAAAGCTACGTTGTTGAAGATGTTGCCATATATATTTCGGTTCCAACAACGAAGGTCCTTTTTAAGTCTATTTAACTTGGAACATAGTCCGCGCATGCCACCGGACATTGGATATTGTTGCCATTTTTCTTTCAAAAAAGCCAAGAAGTCTGAATATAAGGCCCATGCATTGATGTATCGAAAAGGAATATGGGGTCTTACTTGAGATATTGTGCATTTAAGCAGTAATGGTGCATGATCCGAAGTAGCCCTTGATAAGTGATGAACAACAATATCAGAAAACAAATTTGAGAATGCAACTGTGCACAAATATCTATCCAGCCGACGCATATTCTGCCTTGTCCAGTCCCACGCGCCCAAGTATAAGGAGAGCCCCTAAAAGGAAGATCTTGCAATCCACAAATATCTACACACCGTTTAAAATCATCTAAAGTGCGAAGGGGCGGAGTGGAGCGACCTTGGTGTTCATCTAGGGAAAGAAAGGTGTTGAAGTCACCACCTATTATCCATGCAACAGTTATGCTGCGAAAGACTTCTACAAGAGACGCCCAAAGTTGCCGCCTATCAGTTATAGTATGACGGCCATATACGACCGACCAGGCAAATGGTTGTTGTGTTGGTTGGTAGACAAAAGAGAAAAGAGTAGTTTGATCCCCATGCTGCACATCGAGTAATTGTAACAGGGAAGAATTCCAGAAGACCCAAATGTTGCCTTGACATGTTTCATAGCATTTGAGAAACCAGCTTCAAGCGAAAAGGGATGAGTTTTGAGGAGCGTTGTTTTGGCTCAATTATTACCAAGATGTCCAACCTTGACTGACATAACAAATTTAACAAATGGTCTAGAGAGGTACGAATACCTCCTACATTCCATGTAATAGCATTCATGATGATGTTTGCGGAGGAGTGGAACCCATACGTGCTGCACTTCGAGTTACAACAGTCGAGGGAGGCCTTGGCGGCAACTCTTGCTTAAGTCGTCGTCTTCGTCTTGGAGCCATTGGGATAAATCCATCAGCGTCCGGGGTTGTACCAGCAAAATATTCCTGCAGTATATCCTCATCACTGGAAGTTGGTTGGCGAGATGATCGACGCTTGGTAATAGTTTTCAGCTGCCTCTATCATCTGTTGCTGAAATTGAGATCTTGAATCTGTGTCGATGTGAGTGACTGTATTGGCTATTTGATCAAGATCCGAGTCTGAGACTTGAGAAACGTCAGGATCATCTAGGGGCCCCTGTGTGTGGCATATTTGAGGGCCTGGCTCTCCGTGCAATTGCTGAGGAGAAATATCGTCCTTGCCATTCGCAGCGTCAACAGCTGCCTTTGTTGGAGATTGCAATAGTGCTTCAGTTTCTGCTTGAACCAGAGGAGAGTGGAAATCTTCATGGCAGTTATCATCATGAACAGGATCAGAGGAGGGTAATGTCCTGTTCCGCTACACCCGTCTGTTGAACAGTGTCAATTATGGGATCTGATGAAACGTTGGGTTCCTGTGTCCTGCCGTTAATGTGTTGCTGAAGCAAAATCACGTTGGATTGATCCAAGGCAGAAGCTTTTTGGCCTTTCTTCGGAGTCCAGCGCCCAGATGTTTTTTGTGGTTTGTCTGGCTTATCATTAGAAACGTCCCCACGTGCAGAAGTAGTATGCCCTAAACGACGGCAGTCAGTACAAAAGGACGGAAGATCTTCATAGACTATTTGCTGCTGAATAATTTTTGTTTCCCTTGCAAAAATAGCTTCTTAGGGAGATCTTTCGATACATCTGCTTCTACACAAACACGTGCAACGGAGGGGCAAAGGCCGTCAGGCGGTGGCTACATCTAGTTTGATGGGATGGCCGACGAGACGTGCTATTTCAAAAAGGGCTGCCTTTTGATGGAAATGTAACGGTAAGCATGGAAAAGCAACCCATATTGGAACGATTGGAGCATCTGCAGAAGGATCAAAATCAATTGTCCATTTTGTAACTCGCATTGTACAACATGCGATTGTCCATGATCGTCGATAAAAGCAGCGGATGTAGTCCGGTTCATGGAGAAAGTTCAGCAGTATGTGGGATTGATCCAAAAGTGTGATCTTTACGTCGGATTTAAACCTTATTCGATCGAATACATCGCGAATGATCTTCAATGGTGGCCGTCCAAACCAAAACGTGCATACTAGCGTAAACCGGTAGGGAGCGGCCAGGGCATCAATTTCATCATCTAAAAAGGCAATCAGAGGATGGCCTTTGTGCTTGGAGATTGTCTTTGGTGAGATGAAGGCTTGGGGAGAAGAGGAAGCAGCGACAACCGCTGCAAATGATCGTGCGCCGGCGGCAGTTTCCGGAATCCCTGGAGAAGACGACGCCATTTTATATATATAATATATATATATATATGTTAAAAGGCGTGTATAAAGGAGAGAAGAAGACTTTCCATTCTTCAATTTGTTGCCTTTGTGCCTTCTCCAAATATATCACCATTTAATGAACTACTTAGTTCATTTAACTAAGTACTTCACTTAGTGAACTACTTTAGTTCATTAATGGTGGCACCTGAAAATAGTTCAAACATAACAAATTTTTGCCATTTGATGTAAGCTTTAAAGCTTCATGGCTCGTTAGTATGACAACATTATATGTGAACTATATAAGGCAGGTTTCATGCAAAACATGTCAAATCATAAAAACGTGTCATGCATTTCTTTGGTACACGTTATTTAAATCATGTATTTTGTAATCACTCAAACCCTTTTTTCTCTACAATCTCCTCCTTTTGATTATTTACAAAATAACCTAAGTTCATGATTTAAGTTTTGTCGCTCCCCATCCAATCATGCACAAATTCAAATTTTGAATGTCAAATTTCAAATTTCGAATTTTCTCCCCCTTGATTTGTGCAATCAATCTCTCTCTCCCCTTAAATCATGCATTCTCTCCCCCTTTATTTTGGAAAGACAATCAAAAATGCATGTAAATATGGAAAGAGATATCAAATCAAATCAGCAGAAATCATTCCTAATTTAGAACGAAGATTTTCATACGTGGCCTGATTTAGTGCCTTAATGAAAATATCTGCTACTTGTGCCTCTGTGCGTACGTGATCTATGATAATATCACCATTGTTGACGTGATCACGAAGGAAGTGATAGCAGACTTCTATATGCTTTGCCTTAGAATGTAGAACGGGGTTCTTAGATAAGTTGATGGCGCTCATACTATCACAATATATAGGAATCTGATTTACCGTAATCCCAAAGTCAGAAAGTTGTTGTTTTAGCCATAGTAATTGTGTGCAAAAAAGATTAAGTGTCATGTATTCAGCTTCAATGGTGGATAAGGCTACGTTTGCTTGCTTTTTAGAAAACCATGAGATAAGTGAATTTCCTATAAATTGACAAGTGCCACTTGTACTTTTCCTATCTATTTTACATTCACCATAATCTGCGTCAGTATAGGCATGCAAGTTAAATTCACAATATTTATCATGCCAAATGCCTAAGGTGGGTGTGTGCTTAATATATCGAAATATTCTTTTCACAGCATTGTAGTGAGACACTTTTGGTTGACTTTGAAAACGTGCACACATACATACACTGAACATTATATCAGGTCTACTAGCAGTAAGATAGAGCAAAGAGCCAATCATAGACCTATATAAAGCATTATCAAAATCCTTACCATGTTCATCTTTATCTAGTTTATGGTGACACTCATAGGGATAGGGGACGGTTTTAAATTCTCAAAATTGAACTTTTTAATCATGTCATTTATATATTTAACTTGGCTTATGTATGCCTTTACTTGTTTGTTTAATCTGCAAGCCAAGAAAGTAATTCAATTCACCAACTATATACGTTTTAAATTCGGATTTCATGCAAGTCTCGAAATCTTCAACATGAGAGGTGGAGCCGAAAATGATGTCATCAACATAAATTTGAATAATTAGTAAATCCGATTTATCTTGTTTTAAAAATAGAGTACTATTTATAGTGCCTCTTTTAAAACCATTTTCTAAGAAAAGAGTAGCAAAACGATCATTCCATGCTCTAGGTGCTTGCTTTAAACCATATAGTGTCTTCTTTAGTTTGTACACGTGATCGGGGTGTTTCAAATCTTCAAAACCGGGTGGTTGTTTCACGTATACTTCTTCTTGTATAATCCATCTAAAAATGCACTTTTCACGTCCATTTGATAAAGTTTAAAACCTTTCATGCAAGTAATAGCAAGTAAAAGTCGTATGGCTTCTAAACGTGCTACGAGTGCAAATTTTTCATCATAATCTATTCATTCTTCTTGATTATATCCTTGTGCTACAAGTCTAGCTTTGCTTCTAACAACTTTTCCTTCTTCATTCATTTTATTTCTAAACACCCAATTTGTGCCTATTATAGTCTTATCTTGTGATAGTGGCACTAAATCCCATACATCATTTCTTACAAATTGATTAAGTTCATCATGCATAGCATCAATCCAAGAAGAATCACTCAAAGCATCAAACACATTTTTAGGTTCAATTCTGGATATCATGGCATGAAATTGATTTATTTCATCCGGATTTATTCTTCTATTTGGTCGCACACCGTGAGTGATGTCACCTATAATGAGATCGTGTGGGGTGATCTCTATGCCATCTTGGTTGATTATTTTCTACGTTCTCATGCATTTCTAGGTGATCATGCATTTCTAGTGTGTCATCATCATGCGTCCCATCATCATTATCTAACACAGGTTTTAATTTAAAATCATCTTCATATTCTTTATCTTTTTCAACCACACCAAATTCATTGAACTTTACATGAATGGATTCTAAGATTTGTCTAGTGATGGGATCATAACATCTATATGCTTTTGAATTCACAGAATATCCAACAAAGATGCATTCAATTGATTTAGATTCAAATTTATCTAAATTATCTTTCGTATTTAAAACAAAGCATTTGCAACCAAACACACGAAAGTAATCAATTTTAGGCATGCGATCATTTAGTATCTCATAAGACGTTTTATTTATTTTCTTTCTAATAGACAAAGGATTAACTATATAGCATGCACAATTTACGGCTTCCGCCCACAAAAATCTAGGCAATTTATTTTCACATAACATGGTTCTAGCTATTTCTTGTAGCGTCCTATTTTTTCTTTCTACTACTCCATTTAATTGTGGAGTTCTAGGTGGCGAAAACTCGTGTTTGATTCCTTTTTCTTCGCAAAATGCAATCATGTCCTTGTTTTTAAATTCACCGCCTCTATCGCTTCTAATCTTTTTCACATTTAAACCATATTGATTTCAAGTTGTTTTATTAGTTTTGCAATCTCAATGGCACTATCATCTTTATGTGCAAGAAATAAAGTCCAAGTATAACGAGAAAAATCATCAACAATCACACATGCATAATGACATCCACCGAGACTCGTAGTGCAAGTAGGACCAAACAAATCAATGTGTAATAATTCTAACACTCTAGACGTGCTTATTTCATTTTTAGGTTTAAGTGACTCGCGAGTTTGTTTGCCTTTAATACAAGATTCATACAACTGAAAGTTGTCTAAATCAAGTTTAGGCAATCCTCGTATTAGGTTCTTTCGTTGGAGTTTTTCAAGTGTAGAAATGCCAATGTGTCCTAAGCGTCTATGTCACAAATTAACGTTAGGTTCATTTGATATAAAACACTTAACCTTAGCGTCTAACATGTCATCCATAGAAAGTGTAAAGATGTTTCCTTCCCCTTTTTCTTTTAAAGCTGTTTCTCCGTTTTATTTATTATATTGCAATATGGATGAGTAAAACACACATCAAAATCATTGTCAATAAATTGTGAGATGCTAAGAAGATTATAGGAGACGTTGGAGATTTGAAGGGTGCTTGGGCTTCCGATTGTATCTTTTCCGATGATTCTTCCTTCATTGTTGTCTCCAAAGGTCACGGATCCGCCTTTTGTGACCTTCTCCAACTTTGTGAACAAGCTCGGGTTACCCGTCATGTGTCTCGAGCAACTACTGTCAAGAAACCACTTGATTGATGTGTCTTTTAATGTATGGGTTCCCTGCAATGTACAAAAATGATTTAGATACCCTTTTAATTTCGGGTCCTTACGAGTTAATTATTCACCTCTTAGTAAAAGTACCTTTCGGTACCCATACTTGGGTGATCCTTCTCGGTCTAGCAAATGGTAAGAATGTAGATGAAGGAGCGATGTAGTAGACATGTGGTGAGTGGACTTTAGGCCTTTGGCCGAGAACTCCTCTATGCGCATCATATGATGTTCATTTTTTATATGTCCTCGTGTTGGTGTGCATAGTGCGTGATCTAGATGGATGGAATGAATGTCGTGTATGCATCACTTGTTTCTTCTCATATCTATATGGCACATAATTATATTTTGCATGTTATGAAGAAGGAGTATGACGAGATGAGGGGAGAGGGGGTCTTTGCGTCATCTTAGACACCGTGTTTACTTTCGGTGTGTCTACTTTCTTAGACAAGACAAATTTGGTCGGTTTAATGGATACTTCATTTGTCTCAATGTATCCTAATCCGGTTTTAGCACTATCATGTTTTTGTGATAAAATAATACGATCTAGCATGTTAGATCCCGTATCAAACTGTTTCATCATTTTCTCTAAGTCCGTATTCCTTGATTTCAAATTTGAAATCTCGGATTTCATTTCATTGTTATGTGTTGTCAATGATGTGATTTCTGATTTTAATGCATTTATGATGCATGACGACTCTTCGTTTGAATCGTTTAATTGAGCAACAAGATTCGTGTTAGAAGATTCTAACAACTTCTTGTCTTCAATTAATTGCTTCTTTTCTTTTGCGAGAGTCTTAGTAAATTTATGCAATTCTAAATACTGACTAAAACGATCATCATATGAAGGCTCAGAGTTATAAGATACCTCGTTTGATGCTTTGGATACAAAGCATACTTGTGCA
>AP025051.1:23532018-23619110 GCA_036186865.1 Eustoma russellianum
ACCCGTCATGTGTCTCGAGCAACTACTGTCAAGAAACCACTTGATTGATGTGTCTTTTAATGTATGGGTTCCCTGCAATGTACAAAAATGATTTAGATACCCTTTTAATTTCGGGTCCTTACGAGTTAATTATTCACCTCTTAGTAAAAGTACCTTTCGGTACCCATACTTGGGTGATCCTTCTCGGTCTAGCAAATGGTAAGAATGTAGATGAAGGAGCGATGTAGTAGACATGTGGTGAGTGGACTTTAGGCCTTTGGCCGAGAACTCCTCTATGCGCATCATATGATGTTCATTTTTTATATGTCCTCGTGTTGGTGTGCATAGTGCGTGATCTAGATGGATGGAATGAATGTCGTGTATGCATCACTTGTTTCTTCTCATATCTATATGGCACATAATTATATTTTGCATGTTATGAAGAAGGAGTATGACGAGATGAGGGGAGAGGGGGTCTTTGCGTCATCTTAGACACCGTGTTTACTTTCGGTGTGTCTACTTTCTTAGACAAGACAAATTTGGTCGGTTTAATGGATACTTCATTTGTCTCAATGTATCCTAATCCGGTTTTAGCACTATCATGTTTTTGTGATAAAATAAATACGATCTAGCATGTTAGATCCCGTATCAAACTGTTTCATCATTTTCTCTAAGTCCGTATTCCTTGATTTCAAATTTGAAATCTCGGATTTCATTTCATTGTTATGTGTTGTCAATGATGTGATTTCTGATTTTAATGCATTTATGATGCATGACGACTCTTCGTTTGAATCGTTTAATTGAGCAACAAGATTCGTGTTAGAAGATTCTAACAACTTCTTGTCTTCAATTAATTGCTTCTTTTCTTTTGCGAGAGTCTTAGTAAATTTATGCAATTCTAAATACTGACTAAAACGATCATCATATGAAGGCTCAGAGTTATAAGATACCTCGTTTGATGCTTTGGATACAAAGCATACTTGTGCAGTCTCCTCTTCTGTATCAGTCTCAGAATCAGATGTGTCACTCCAAGTGAAGGCCTTGAGAGCTCTTTTCCTTTGCTTAGGTTCTGAGATGAGTCTATTTTTGTTCCAATTGTCAAGGTGTTTGTTTGTTTGCTTGTCCTTGTTAGGACAGTCATATGATAAATGTCCAAGTTTACCGTATTCGTAGCATTTAACATCCTTATCATTTGTCTTATTCTTATTTCTTTTAGTGGAAGTAGCCTTAGGTTTGTTCTTAAATGACTTTCTCATGAATTTTCTCAAGCCTTTAGCCAATAGAATTAAGTCATCGTTGTCTGATTCAGAATCACTATCATCTACGTGATCGGAAGAAGTAGAGACGTATTCATTTGATTTAAAGACAATAGTCTTACCTTGTTTTGATGATGATTCCGATTTCCTTATAGTGATTTTGTTCTCATATACCTGAAGTGATCCAATTAGTTCTTCCATTTTAATTGATTTGGTTTCTTTGCTCTCCTCCATAGCCGTCACTTTAGGGTCCCATTCGGATGGTAGGCTTCGTAATACATTTTGGACCTTTTCCTGCATAGAGAAGGCTTTGCCAAGAGACTCAAGAGAATTGTAAATGTTAGTCAAACGTAGATCCATATCAACGATAGACTCATTTGACAATAATTTAAATGACTCAAGCGTGGACATAAGCATGTTAATTTTGGACTCTTTTACTTGACTAGTCCCTTCGTGTTTCATCTCAAGAATTCTCCACATTTCTTGAGAACTAGAGCAATTTGACACATAGCTAGATTCACTTTTACTTAGCCCATTTAGAAGTAATTGCATGGCTCTAGCGTTCATACTCAGTCTCTTTTTATCATCACTAGTATACTCTTGTTTAGGCTTAACATCCTCTAGTGTGACTCCAACTACAGTGGATAATTTTGACGGAACAAATGGACCATCTTCTATAATGGACCATATATCAATATCAATAGTCATAAGGAAAAGTTTCATTCTTAACTTGCATTGAATAAAAGACTCACCGTCAAAGAAAGGAGGCCTTTGACTGGACATACCTTCTTGCTCGGTTTTGAAGTTTGTGGTTGCCATCTCACTTAGATCGTTGGATCCTTTTGTTGTGAGTGTTCCTGTTCTCTGATACAACTTGTAGGATCTGTAAGCCACCACTAGAAGGGGGGTTTGAATAGTGGATGCGGAAAATGTGGTTTTTAAAATTGTTTTAGACCAAAAAACTAACTTCTGAAAACAGTTTCTGTTTTCAGGACCTGTATTTAAACGTTTTGAAAACTAGGTTACAGGTCTTCAAAAATTCTGAAATTTGGAGAGATCTTAGTCTTAGATGTTCTCAGTATCTCCTAAAAATTTCAGATTAAAATTCATCCTTTAACCCCTTTAAAAATCATTGCTGGTCAGATTGCGCAAATCTGCCTGAAACGGTAGTTTGATTTGAAAAATTAATTCCAGTCAAACCGTGCCTCCAAATGCTCTGAAAATTTAATGACACACCCCTTATTATGTTTATTTAATTAGGTTGAAACATTTTTGAAAAATTCTCTTGGGAAGTTAGTCAAATACGTTCAAAGTCTCAACCTTTGCAAGCCTGAAAATCAGACTGCACTAGTATCAGAACTTTTGACTTTTGGATGACTTATACTTGTCCAAAAGGAATGAACCTTAAAACGTGTGGCTATGTTTCTGGAAAGTTTCGTGATTTTTGAAGTTTGTTTACTATTTTTAAGAACATGATAAAAATGATGCACTGTGTTGGAAACTGAAAGTAAGTGCTGAAAAGTAAAGAACACAAGGAATTTTATACTGGTTCGGTTAAATCAACCTACTCCAGTCTTCGAGGACACCTTCATCGGTTATCACTAATCACAAAACAACAAACAACACCTTTACCACACATGGTTGATGGAGTTACACACCAACTCCAACCCTTTACAAACCTTGTAAGTGATTACAACGATCACGAACACCACCACCAACCGGATGCAAGATTGATCACACCTTGATCAATCTTTTACAACAATATAGAGAGTATGGTGGTATAGATGAAGCCTATTCAAGATGTATGAATATGAATACAATAGGCTTTAAGAGAGAAGAAAGAAAGAAGTGTAGAAGGAGATGAAGTATGCAACGTTTTTAGCTCTTGGATTTGCAAGACTTGTCTTTTATTTTGTTTGCTCTCCTTCTTCTCTTTTTATCACCATGTGGCCGCCCCCTATGCCTTTTCTTCCTCTTGAAAATTATCTCTTAAGTCCTTGGAAGAATATCTTGCATCATTATGACATTCACTTGCTTACTTGGCAACTCCTCACTGGATGATCATTAAGATCTTGCTTACTTGTCACTCATTGATTGGATCAAAGTTGTCATCATTTGATGACTAGATAAATCTGAAAAATATCACTTAAAACATGTGCCAATTAGCCATAAAAATGTTGCCATAAGTCTCATATTAAATTCCATAAAATTTGCAAGACAATTCATCACCATTTACCATGCAAAAATCGGCCAACTCACTTTGACAAATGCTGAAATTTTCAGCATGTGCTCTATCCAAGACTTATTCAAATTGTTGCCATGTTGGTATAGATTAATTTCTTGAATATCTAGAAGAAATCAATCATCATTTAGTACATAACATTTCTACTAATTTTTGGAATCAAATTGATAAACTTTATGACCATAAAATTGGCCATTTATATTTCACACATGCTGAAATTTTCAGCATGTGTGATATTTAAAAATATCACCACATTATTTCCATAACATCTTTAGAACATTGCCATTTTATCTTTCATTTAATCCATTTAATTCAAAGAAGTAAATATGGCACAATTATGAGATAAATTTCAGCCAACTCAATGCACACATGCTGAAATTTTCAGCATGTGTTACAAATGTGACATAGTTTGAAATGTTACCTTGTGTAGCTCCTTTCTTTATGTCACCAACATTGTATACTTCATTCTTGGCCAATCAAGATGCCAACAAAGCTCCACATATGCTCCAACAAGGCTGAAGTGGCATGTGATGATAGTTGCACATGTGTTGAATTTTATTTTTGCAAACTTTGTAAAGTAGTGCACAATAATTATACACATATGATATATTCCAATTAGCCCTTAATTGAATTTTCTAGAAAACTTTAAAATGTATAGAGTATGTAAAAAGTGTCTAGATACATGTTATATGTCATGCCAAAAATGTTCCATGTGTTGTGGTCGTAGAAAACCGAATTTTCAACGTTTGTCGACTACCCGATTTTTCTCCGATTAAATTCTAACTTTTTGCACATGTTATATATATTATGTTACACATAATATACATAAATTAAACTTTAATATTCAGCACATATGGCTGAGTAAAGTGGCGCCTTACATGTGCTAGAAATGTTGAATTTGAAATCTCCACAATTTTGCCTAAATTGATGATGATTTGTGTGTACGAACATGGAATGATTTCATGGATGAATATAACACATAGACCACGAAAGTTTTGGTCATTTTTGAAGTGTAGGGGCTGGCCATCTATATATGGCAAGTATGTGACACGTTGGTGAAGTTTCGGTATTCACCCGATACGACAATTTTTGGTTTAGAACCTTGTAACGTGTCGTAATAATTTTGTCATCACCATGACTTATATCATATGATATAAGACTTGAATATACTTATAAATATGAGGTACATATAGTAGTGTAACGTTAACGTGCGTTCGTAAAATATATAATGCGTCGTTAATACGTTAGAATATATGTGTATAGTGCCTTTTAAAAAAAATCTGAATATATATATATATATATATATATATATATATATATATATATATATATATGTTAAAAGGCGTGTATAAAGGAGAGGAGAAGACTTTCCATTTTTCAATTTGTTGCCTTTGTGCCTTCTCCAAATATATCACCATTTAATGAACTACTTAGTTCATTTAACTAAGTACTTCATTTAGTGACCTAGTTTAGTTCATTAATGGTGGCACCTGAAAATAGTTCAAACACAAAAAATGTTTGCCATTTGATGTAAGCTTTAAAGATTCATGGCTCGTTAGTATGACAACATTATATGTGAACTATATAAGGCAGGTTTCATGCAAAAACGTGTCATGCATTTCTTTGGTACACGTTATTTAAATCATGTATTTTGTAATCATTCAAACCCCTTTTTCTCTACAGATATTTGTGTTTTGGTTTCGAGAACTTGGAGTGCAGTTTTCTGGTTAAGGATTTTTGTGGGTAAGCGGTTAAGGAGATAAGTAGAAGTAGCAAGGGCTTCAGGCCAGAAGTGTTCAGGAACACAAGAATCAATCACCTTGGCACGGTTATTTCGAGGATAATTCGATTTTTTCTTTTTTCAACTCTATTTTGTTGGGGTGTATTTGGACAAGAGGTTTAGTGAATAAGGCCATTTGTGTAGAAAAAAGTCTTATTCTCCTCTACTATCAAAGTGAAGAATTTGGATTGTTTGGTCGAATTGAGTCTAAATTAGTTGAAAAAACTCAACAAATTCGTCATAAACTTGACATTTATGTTTGATAAGGTACACCCGAGTAATGCAGAAAAAATCGTCAACAAATAGCACAAAGTAATAAAAACCGTTAGAGGTAAGGTAAGGTGCAGACCCCCACACACCTGAGTATATTAAAGAAAACGTAGATTAAACTTGAGTAATACTTGAGCTAAAAGAAGTGAAATTGTTTTTTTTTGTCAAAACACAAGTTTCACAGAACGAACAAGTATCATTACTTTGAAGAGTGAAGGAAAAAGACGAGAAGGTAAATGATGCATGGATGTTCAAGACGTCGATGCCACAACTAAATTTGTCTATTTGATGTCCCATGAGAGAGTAAGGCAGTCTTCAGCGTGTGCCACTTCATCAACATAATAGAGACATCTACGTTTAGTACCATGCCATGAATTCTTTCGTATAAATGTCCTACAAAATGCAAAATTGAGGGTACATATGTACTACACAGTTTAATTCATGTGTGACATGGCTCAAAGACAGGAATTTGCAAGAGAGTGATGGCACATAAAGACAATTATTTAATTTTAGCTTTGGGGAAACAGTAACGGATCTCCCTCCTCTAACTGCAACTGCTCCATCACTGGTGGTCTGAATATGAGTTTTTGACGGTTGTATTGGGTCTAGAATATCATAAATATTGTAAGTCATGGTATCAATGGCCCCACTACTGAAACTCTATTCTCTATTTTTATTATTCTTTTTTAAAGCTTAATTGGGTGGGTTTATAACCCAACTTATACCTGGGTCGAGTGGGGTGGGTTTATAAACCAAACCCCTTTCTCTCTCATGTCGACGACTGCATGCGCTTTGCGTTTGCCTTTCTTCTGGTTGTCTTTTCATCATTCTGGGTACCCAATAATTTTGAGGCACCGCTCCCTTGTGTGCTCGTGCATCCCATGTACGTGCAATACATCTTGGTTTTATCTTCCCGGATGATGATTTCTACTGTATCCCAGTGGATTCTGAACGGCCGTGTCTCTTTCCATCGGAGTCTGACCTGATGACGAGCCCTATCCTGATTTTTTCTGATGATAAAGCGTCTTGTGGTGGTCGGTTGCCAGCTTAAAAATTTGGAGCACGACGACCTCCCTTTTTTTATCATTGAGTAGGCCGACTCAACTAAGGGAATGGGATCTTGCTTCAAGATATCCCTCCGAATCCCTTCGTATCTATCATCAATGGTTGTCAGAAAATGGTATAGCCTCTTTTCCGCAATGGTTTTATTATAGTTAGCGATATCTTCAAGGTCATTGATAGGGTTGAGTGACCTTCGGTCTATGCTCATCCATATGCTCTGTCAAATGTTCCATAAACTTTCAAGCGTCTCATTTCCTTGCCGGATTGCACTAGCCCTTTTGTGTAGTTCATAATTTTGGAACGAATCTCCTCCGTTACCATGTGTCACAACCTGTCAATTCCATAATGTTTTGACCATTGGATATTGAGAAAACGTTGTTGATCAATGCTCGCTCTATGTTTTGTACAATCCAGGTGAACACAGCTTGGTCCCGTTGCTCCCATCTTTCGCATGATAGATCTGTTGTCTCTAGTGGTATGCCTATGAGACGTGCCTTGCCTCTTCCTCCTATTGCCTTTTTCATAAGGCACGCCCACGTGGAATAATTGTCATTATTGAATTTGAAGCTAACTGAATGACTGTCTGAGTGTATTTCGGTTGACTGTGGATTGACTAATCCATTTCTAAATAGATTAGCTATCTGTACTGTTAATTCATTAGAGATATCTTAAGTGTTGGGTTTTGTAATGCTTGAATTTCCTTCTGACATTTTGGGTTTGATTGGCCGGACTGTGTTGGAAAGAGTTTAATTTTCCTAGGTTGTGTGTGGCTTGGTTTCTAGATAGCGATGAAGTTTGCTTGATTTGTTTTGCTAAATTGTGTCGGAAAAGGTTTTGGGGGTGATGTAGTTGTTTCTGAGCCCCAATGATCAAAAATACCACTATGATACCATGTTAAAATGGTAAAGCTGGAGTTTAGTGGAATAAAGATAAACTATTTCGTTCATATTTTTGTGTATACATGATGGTACTATTTATAGTACATTGGTTGGCTAATTATGATAAAGATTACACAATCATTTACTTAATATTATGCGGATTCTATTCTTAATTACAATCACGGATTGTTTCCTCAATTATGATCAATATCTTCCTGATTGATTATAGAATTTTCTTACACAGTTTGCTATTTTAACTTGTGTAGAAGCATAACGTAGTACGTGTGAATGATGTCAGGATATTGAAATAAATAACAGAAGGATCCAAGTACATCATGGTAATGGCAATTTTGAGGATGCCAAATGGATGGACTTGAGAGTTGGAGATGTGGTAAAGGTGGAGAAGGATAATTTCTTCCCCGCCGATCTTCTCTTGCTTTCATCAAGTTATGATGATCCAATTTGCTACGTTGAAACAACAAATCTTGATGGGGAAGCCAACTTGAAACTGAAGCAAGCTATAGAAGCAACATCAAGATTCAACACAGATTCCACATTTGAAAGCTTTAGAGGTATAATTAGATGTGAAGATTCTAATGCAGACTTGTATTCTTTCGTTGGAAGTTTGACAGTTGAAGGACAAAAATATCCCCTTACACTTCGTCAGCTGCTACCTAGGGATTCCAAGTTAAAGAACACAGAGTATATCTATGGAGCAGTGATATTTACCGGCCATGATACTAAGGTGGTCCAAAATTCATTAGAGCCGCCTTCCAAACGGAGCAAAATTGAGAAAAGAACAGACAAACTTATCTACTTCTTATTATATGTTTTATTTGTTATTTCTTTCGTAGGGTCAGTGTTCTTTGGGGTTGCTACGAGTCATGACTTGCATGATGATCGTGTGACTAGGTGGTATCTTAGACCAGATGATACAACAGTATTATACGACCCAAAAACAGCGTCCGTTGCTGCAGTGCTGCAATTCTTTACCGCGCTTATGTTATATGGTTACCTGATCCCTATATCATTGTATGTCTCAATAGAGATTGTAAAAGTTCTACAAAGTTTACTAATCAACCAGGATTTACACATGTATTATGAGGAAAGTAACATGCCTGCTCGAGCACGTACCTCTAATTTGAATGAAGAGCTTGGCCAAGTTGAAACTATACTTTCAGACAAGACAGGAACTCTGACATGTAACTCTATGGAATTTGTCAAGTGCTCTATTGCCGGAACATCCTTTGGTCATGGAATAACTGATGCAGAAAGGGCTTTTAGTAGAAAAAAGGTGTCAACTTTGAGTCGTGAAATGAGGAGAAATGGTATTGATGATGGCCTTTGTGAAGTAAAGACTCCTAAAGACTTTAAATTTGAAGATAAAAGGATAACGGATGGATGCTGGATATACGAGACTCATTCAGCTGCGATAATGAAATTCTTTAGGCTGCTTTCTGTCTGCCATACAGTTATACCCGAGGTGAACGAAGAAACAGGAGAGGTTTCATATGAAGCCGAGTCCCCTGATGAGGCAGCTTTTGTGATTGCTGCTAAAGAAGTTGGATTCGAGTTTTGTGAGAGGTCTCAGACAAGCATAGTTATCAACGAGGTAGATCCATTGTCTGGGAGGAAGATTAAGAGGTTACATATTCAACCCAGTAGTTCTTTCCCCTTTCTCAAACCTCTTGGCTCAGCTTCTCTGTTATTGTTCTCAACTCATTCAGTCGTATAGTGTATGCATCTCTTGAAATTTTTTGAACTGCCACTTTTTTCAGAGCCTATGCACTTCTACATATCATAGAATTCAGCAGCTCAAGGAAGAGGATGTCTGTGATTGTACAAGACCAAAATGGAAAACTCCTTTTGCTTTGCAAAGGTGCTGACAGGTTTGTGGAATCACAACCACCTTTAGTGTTGAGGAAATGAGATCATCTACAATTTGTCGTTCTCATTAGAAGTTGATATAATTGGGAAGCACCGTTCTCACTGTGGCTTGCTTGATAGTACATCAATTATGAAAAATTGGATTTACATTTTGAAAGGAGAAGTGAATATTAGACTAGAAATATCACTTCATCTGTGCGCATGAATCAAGCCATCTATCTTTCTTCTTTAGACCAATTTGGTATGTTGAACTTTCTTTCTTTGCTACAGCGTCATGTTTCAAAGGCTGGGGATTAATGGAAGGGAGTTTGAAGAGCAGACAAGGGCACATATCAACGAATATGCTAGCGCTGGCCTGAGAACAATGGTTCTAGCATACCGCGAAATCGATGAGGAGGAGTATCAGAAATTCGACGCCGAACTTTCCAAGGCCAAGAACTCTATTTGTGCTGACCAGGAGAAGATGATTGAATCTGTTGCAGAAAAGGTCGAGAAGGATCTGATTCTTCTTGGTGCGACAGCTGTAGAAGACAAACTCCAGGATGGGGTAGGTGCAGCAGATGATTGTTTAGGCTCAAGTATCGTGTATGCTTATCAAAAAAATACATACTTTAAAGCCAAAAGGAAGTTGGTGGCAATGGGCGATAACTTTCTTGTGGTTATTATACAACCAGACCTAAGCTTTGCTTTGTCATGAATAATAGTGAGTGCTATACTTTTCTAACACTGATTTGATTATTGAGTTTTTCTTTTTCCCCTTGGCAAAATGTAGGTTCCAGAATGCATCGACAAACTAGCAAAAGCTGGAATCAGATTATGGGTGTTGACTGGAGACAAAATGGAGACTGCAATTAATATAGGGTATTGCTTGGTGTGACCAAGTAATAGTTGACTTCTTAGGTTCACTGTGATGATTATACTGAGTTTTCTTTTTTCCTGTTTCTCCTTTTCCAGGCTTGCTTGTAGATTGCTAAGGCAAGGCATGGAGCAAATAATAATCAACTTGGAAACTCCAGAATTCAATGTGTTGGAGAAATCTGCAGGTGAATCGGCAGGCAGCGAGGTACATGGTCTCACCTTAAAAAACAATATTTTGAAGCCCGGTGAATGAATGATTATGAAGGCAAAGGGTGAGAATTGTTCTGTGAAGTATGCTACACTTTAGTGAATGCCTCATTCTCCTTGAATTCTGAAGTTATCCTCAGGTAGATACATGATTTCTAGCTAAGAACATCTACCTTATAGACCGCTTGTTATGATCCGCGTCTGTGGGGGTAAAAAAAGCAAATATAATAATATACACATAAAATAAATATCATCCTAAGTTACCTATCCTAATTAGAATAGGAAAAGAAAAAGGAGTTAGGATAGAGTTATATTACTAGGCAAACTCCAAAACCTAATCATATTAGGATTATACCCTACATCTATATATACACCTAACATAACACAAATTCCTACACCCTAATTTTCTCCTCCCCTACCCGTCTGTCCCTCCCTCCCACACCCCAGCAAATAACGATAGCAAGGCTGCCCCAATTTCCCCTATGTGCAGCCGCCATCAAATAACGAAAAAGGAAGGCCAAACCTTGCCCGAATTCAACCCCGGTTGTTCGTACGGTATAGTATAAACGGATCGAGGCAAATACCATTGCTATATTTGCTATGATTTTGCAAAGTTATGATGTTATTTTCGTATTAAAAATAGATCATGCATGAATACTTTTGGTTGCATACTTGGTTGAATTCTATGTGAATATATACATGATGTCGATTTGGCATGGAATATATATATATATATATATATATATATATATATATATATATATATATATATATATATATATATATATATATGTTGATGATTCAAAGGTTGCTGTATGGTGGGCTGAATTCTAGCCAAAATATATATATTTTGGATAGCGATTACGACAGTGGCATATACATGTACAATGTTTATATTTGCTTTATGGTTGCTCTGCTATATTCGTGCATAAAAGGAATTATAGTTGCTGATGTCCATTTTCGTGTGGAGGCCATGCCGCAGGTTGCATGTGGGCAGCGGCCAAATGGTATTTATGTGTATATGTTTTGCATGATAAAAGATTGTATCTATATGTGTGTTATTTCATGTGATCGAGTTTATGTGATTTGAACGTGTATTTGTGCAAATTGAATGTGTTACGGCCGAATGTTGTGGGCTGGACAGTGGAATCATGAATTTGATGAATAATGATGGAAGAACATAAATTGAACCGAAAGAGAAATGGAATAACCGAAATTAGGGTTTTTATCGCTGAGAAAGGGGAAAACGAATTTGAAAAATGGGAGTTTTGGTGTTTTGAGGGCAGAATATGGTTGGAAATAGGGAGAGGAGAATTCTGGTGCTCGAAGCGCCGGAGCAGTGGCGGCGCGTGGGCCTCACGCGCCGGCGGAAGGTGGCGCGTGGCCAGCCTTCTAGGCACGCGTGAGGGCGCATCCGGGGGAGATTTTCTGCGATTTTCGCAGCAGTGTGTTAAGCATGAACCGTACTAGGTGTCTATGGGGTTAAACGTGAGAAACGTCAGTGGTGCGAAATGGCGATGTAGGCCGAGGTGGTTAGTGTGCGGAGGAGTGAAATTAGGGTTTTTGGAGGGGGTTGGGGTTGCTGGCCGAGGGAGCTGGGGCAGGGTGTACTGGGCTGAGGGGCATTAGGGGTCGTGAGGTCTAGGGGGCTAGAGTGAGGTGAGTTGGGTAAGGGGTAGGAGAAAAAGTGGGTCGAGGGTGATACGCATAAGTATAAACATATATACACACGTGTATTGGTGTGGGTATATACGTGGGTATACTTATACGTAGGAGATAATCGGATAAAGTAACGGGAATTAAAAATTGTAAAGGAGATGATAAATGATTTGCCGATTGGATTTGATCATCGGAAATCATATCGATAAATGTGAAATTGTTTTGAAATTGCATATTTTGAAATGTCACCCTTACAAAGAAAATATATTGCGGAGTTGGGATTGGTTCCGAACAAACGGGCCGTCCGAGCACATATGACTATGCTAAGTGAGAGATAGGCCACTCGGACACATATGACCGCCAATTAAGCTGTCCAGGCACATATGACTATGCTAAGTGAGAGATAGGCCCCCTGGACACATACGACCATTGGGGAACCAAGTCCGTAAATCTTGCAATATAAGTCACTTTTAAGGTAAGAGTCATGGCCATTGCATTGCATCGGTGAGAATTGGATATCGCATATGGATACCGGAAGGGGTAATCGCATATGGGTATCGGAAATGGATATCAGAAGGGATATCGCATATGAAAAGGGAAATTGGAAATTGGAAAAGAATATGAATAAGGAAATAGAAATCGAAATGGTTATCGAGTCATTGTATTCATTGTTTTAAAAAGTTGTATCACGGGTTTTGATTGTGCTGACACTTGTATGCGATGACTAAGTTGCGTGTGCTTTACTTGCTTGATTGAACAGGAAGGGCAAAAAGGTAAACTTTATTTGTGAAGAGAAGCATGTTATTTTTTGTATCGTTATTTATTTATTTATTTTATCCTTGCTTCTCCGTGTATGATCTCATGGTAAATATAGTCAGGTTACTTGCAGGGCGATGTATGTCGCTCACCCCACGTTATAAATCATTTTTACAGTTTCCCAGGATTACGAGTTAGTGTACGTTGAGGATGATCAGGAGTGGGGATGTTGATGCTATTGGCTTGAGGATTTGATCGAGGATTTTTAGTAGACTTATTCAGATTTAGTAGTTCGTTTTTATTTCGATTTTGTAAGCCTAGATTTTCGAGACATTGATTTTCTATTAATGATAATTATTTCAAGATTTTAATCTGTATCGCTTCCGTTGATATCGATTTGCGCTATTATGCTGACGTATAATGTATCGTATCGACGCCTTGTATTTTCCGTAGCGAAATACGGTGGATGAGTCGTTTCGAGTACTAGGGCTCGGGACCGGTCACTACACCACTGTACCTGCAAGATAATGTTTTCATCCTGCCAAATTCATGGGATGTCTTCATTCTGTAATACTCTTTTAGTTCCTTCTCTCCTTTTCCCTCCCTCCATCAAACAAATACTGGCTCAATTCTCCAAATGGAGCCTCCACATGGTATTAGCTTTAGTACACCAGGTTATTCTCCTTAACATTTTTTTTTTATGATTTCTTCTCCCAAAGATCAAATGTTGTGTTCTCTATGACACACGGTAGTTCGAGCTTTCTCTTTTCAAGCAAACTTTTAGGCATTGGTAGAGAAGTGAACAATGTTCAGCAGGCAATAAGACTTTGCATCTTTTTAACGTATATCTTATATTAGTATCCTACAATATTGCTTAATAGCCTTAGCAATTTTGTCAAAAATTTAATATTTTTTGTATGAGAAGTATGCATTGGTGACTGATGGAACAATCTGTCTAGAGCAGTTGCATGACCACTACATAGAGAGTTTAATAGCTCTTTCGATGACTTGCATCTCGCACAGATGCAAACAATATCTCTGCTCTCTTTTTGTCAACCATGTGTCTTGCTTTTGTTAGTTGCTACCAGCATGGGGGTATTCTTTTCTTTTTCTTTGAACTAATATCACCCTTGTACATCTTGTAGTCCCTGAAGGCTGGGATTATCCACCAGATAACAAAGGCAACTGAACTTCTTCAAAGTGAGAAGTCTCAGTTACTTTCCCTGATTATTGATGGTCAGGCTCTTACTTATGCTCTAGAGGATGATATGAAGGACATGTTTTTGGACCTTGCCATTGGCTGTGCCACCATTATATGCTGCCGTTCATCACCTAGGCAAAAAGCACAAGTAGGTTAACTATCATTTGCAAATCCTTAGTCCTTCTTATCTTTTTTTCCTTTTTTTTTGGTTGTAAGTGGAAAGAGTTATCCTTTGCTTCTAATTAGCTTCCACTTGGTTTAATATTCAAGAATGACACTGCATCATTTTAATTTTGAAAATTTCAACTGTTGCAGGTTACAAGACTGGTCAAACTGAAAACTGGTAAAACAACACTTGCAATTGGGGATGGAGCAAATGATGTCGGAATGCTTCAAGAAGCGGATATTGGTGTTGGAATAAGTGGATTTGAAGGCATGCAGGCAAGTACCTGGCACATATAAGCGTTTACATGGATAAATGATTTCTTTTTTTGCTACTTTTTTCTTCTTTCATATTTATTTTTATCTTAAGTTGGGAGCTTGCGAAATCAGATTCCCGTCTCCCTTCCCCCCTTGGTCTCATGTTCAGGATGATATGATTTTAGGCAGTCATGTCAAGTGACATTGCAATTGGTCAGTTCCGGTTCCTGGAGCGCTTACTGCTTGTACATGGGCATTGGTGCTATAGAAGGATATCTCTAATGGTAATGTCTTGTCTTCAAAATAAATATGTGTGTGATTTTTGTACCTGTGTTATTGACTGAACTGTGTACTTTCATTTTTGTTTCTTATTGTTTTGTTTTTTGGGGCTCAGTTTCACTCTTACTTGTGGTTTACTGAGATGATCTGATTGTTTACTTATTTAGAAACCCTTCTCTTTTGTTGTTTTCATAATGCAAGTTAGTACCCAACTTGTGCTGTTTAAGATACCATTGCTGAATATATATATATATATATATATATATATATATATATATATATATATATTTAAAGCAAATTTGTATTTTTATTCATTGCTAGCCTCACTTATGGCGGAGGAATACCTTATTACATTGATAAATCAAACGAAAACCTAAAATATAATGAACTTAAGATTGTCAACCTCCAATCATATATGATATGCCGCATTAAAACCTTGCCAAGTAAAACCACCCTTGTGGATAAAACCTTGGCGTAGGAAAAAACGTACATATTTATATGATTGGAGCGATGACTTAGTACAACAAGTTGTGAGCAGTATGTCAATATCTTCAAAGATGTGTTTGCGCAGCTGGGTCTGTGTACTCGAACGTGTAGATTTGTGGTTGATCCTTTGCTTCTTCTTCGCGATGGGTGTGTAGGTTCAGCAACAAATTTGATCCATGTGAATATTCCTCGGAAAAACGCAAGTGAATGATTAGATTCCATGAGCAAACATGCACTGTTGATCCAAATATGAATGTATGATGCACGTACCGTCGTTGCCCGCAGTTTTTTGACTACGGGCAACATTAGCTTTGTATCGCCAATCCATGTGAGAGACGTAAGAATAAACAATATCAAAGGTATTGGTAGAGTACATACCCGAGTTGCCTGTATCACTGTGATACAGGCAACAATGAAGATGGTCCAGCTTAAACAGTTATGTGCAGAGGGCATAAGTGGTGCTGTCTGTAAGGTAAAATCCATGTGACGCAGTAGGAAGTTGGTCAGCCGAAGAGTAGATAGTGGTGATGTGAGTCATTCGTGCATGTTGTGCTAAATGATGAGCCACCATATTTATCTCTCGAGGGACATAAGTGATTTGACTGTTGGTGATGTCAAGAAATTGCATAAGTCTTGTGTATTCTGGTAGTGAATTAAGTTGATGATCCCCTGCTGTTGTTACCCGTTGGCAGTCGGTTTCCACTATGAGCTGTCTGTGAAGAAGGCCAAAAAACATTATGCTGTAAAGAAGAGATTGAATTTCTGCATGTAGTGGTATCAAACAAGGAAGTGTAAAAGATATTGCTGCAATCAAATGGCCATGTGCGTCGCGAAGTATTGCTCCAGCAGTGACTGATTTTCTTCCCGCAGATGCATCAACGTTTAGCTTTAATTTCCCAGAAGGCGGTAACTCCCATTTTAAGATGGTTATCGGCTTAACTCGTAGATGAGGACTGAATCACGCAGAGATCAACGATTGAATATTTACGGCATGGCGTGCCCCTGATTGAGTGAAAGCCCAGTCATAGCAGGATTGACGTGTAATGTTGAAGATCTGAGTAGGGGATATATTAGCTTCTCCGTATGTATGATTGGTATAAACCTTCCATGTAGCCCAGCAAAGCATAATCGGGCCTACGACTTTAAAGTGACCTTTTAGGTGACATTGCTGAATATATATATATGTATATATATGTATATGTATATATATATGTGTGTATTTATATGTATATGTATATATATATATGTGTATATATGTGTATATATATGTATATATATATATATATGTGTGTGTATATATGTATATGTGTGTGTGTATATATATATATGCATATATATAGATGTGTATATATATATGTATAATAATATGTGTGTGTGTGTCTATATATATATATATATGTATGTGTGTGTGTATATGTGTGTGTGTGTGTGTGTGTGTGTGTCTATATTAAGAAGAATTGAACTAATGTCTGTATTCGCTTCCATTTTTAATGGAGTCAATGAGACAGTCTTCCTTGACTTTGAAATATGATGGAATGAAGCAAAATGACTCACTAAATTGGTTGCGCAGCATGACGCAATTTTCATTATGGGTCATCGGGAAACAATCTCTGTGTGTTTCTAACGCATGTGTATTGTTGCGTACATCCTGTAGGACCTGCAAGGCACCACTAGAAGGGGGGTTGAATAGTGGATGCAGAAAATTTGTTTTTTAAAATGTTTTGATCCAAAAACCCAACTTCTGAAAACAGTTTCTGTTTTCAGGACCTGTTTTGCAACGTTTGAAAAACTAGGTTACAGACCTTCACAAATTCTGAAATTTGGAGAGATTGTTGTCTCAGATGTTCTGAGTATCTCCTTAAAATTTCAGATCAAAATTCAACCTTTAACCCTTTGAAAAATCGTTTGTCATCAGATTGTGCAAATCTGTCAGAAACGGTAGTCTGATTTGAAAATTTTATTCCAATTAAATCGTGGCTCCAAATGGTCTAAAAATTTAATGACAAACACCTTACTATATGTATTTAATTGGGTTGAAACAGTTTTGAAAAAGTCGTTTGGGAAGTATGTCAAATACGTTCAAGTTCTCAACCTTTGCAAGTCTGAAAATCAGATTGCACTAATCTCAGAACTATTAACGTTTGAATGACTTATACTTGTCCAAAGGGGTTGAAACTTGCGTCAAATGAAACTTAAAACGTGTGGCTATGTTTTTGGAAAGTTTTGTGATTTTTGAAATTCGTCTGATATTTTTTACTACTGCAATGAAAATGATGCATAGTGCTGGAAACTGAAAGTAATAACACCAGAATTTTATACTGGTTCGGTTAACACAACCTACTACAGTCTTCGAGGACACCTTCCTCGGTTATCACTAATCACAAAATAACACCTTACCACACAGGGTTGTTGGAGTTATACACCAACTCCAACCCTTTACAATCGATACAAGCAATCACAATGATCACGAACACCATCACCGAACGAATGAAGGATTGATCACACCTTGATCAACCTTTTACAACAATGGGCGTGTATGGTGGTCTATACAAAGCATATTCAATATATTTGAATATAATAACAATAGGCTTTAGAGAGAAGAAGAAAGAAAGGTAGAAAAAGAAAGTGGAAGACACTTTTTGCACTTAAGAGAATATGAGAATTGTCTTGTCTTTGAATGACTATTTTCTCTTCCTTTTATTTGCTCTTGGCCGCCGCCCTTAGGGCATTTCTCCATCTTGAAAATTCTTCTTTAAGTCCTTGGAAGAATGCCTTGTATAATTGTGACATCAACTTGCTTACTTGGCAACATTTCATTGGATGATCATCTTGGCTTTGCTTACTTGGCACTCCTTGATTGGATGAGATTTGTCATCATTTGATGACTGTACAAATCTCAGAATTACACTTAAAACATGTGCCAACTTAGTGTTTAAAACATTGCCAAATATCACATAATTAATCCCACAAAATTTGCCAAGAAAATTGTCTCCATTATCACATTAAAATCATCCATAACATTTGTATCACATGCTGAAATTTTCAGCATGTGCTAAATCATTTCAAGACTTTGAAATGTTTCCATATTACTACACATTACTCCCTTGAATGTTGAGAAGCAAATTAATCACCATTAAGGTAGTAAAAATCGGCCATATTAACACACATGCTGAATTTTCAGCATGTGTTATATTTGTGACATAGTTTGAAACATTACCTTGTGTAGCTCCCACCATTATGTCACTAACCTTATATAGTCCATTATTGACCAATCAAGATGCCAACTAAGCTCTACATAAGCTCCATCAAGAATGAGTAGGCGTGTGAATTGAGCTTGAACATGTGCTGAATTTATTTTTGTAGTCTTTGTAAAATAGTGCACAATAATTATACACATATGGTATATTCCAATCAGCCCTAAATTGAATTTTCTAGAACACTTTAGTATGTATTGAATATGTAAAAAGTGTCTAGATACATGTTACATGTCATGCCAAAAACATTCCATGTGTCGTGTTCGTAGAAAACCGAATTTTCGACTTCTGTCGATTACGCGATTTTTCTCCGATTAAATTCAAACTTTTTGCACATGTTATATATATTATGTCACACATAATATACATAGAATAACTTGAATATTCAGCTCTAAAGGTTGAGTAAAGTGGCGTCGCATGTGACAAAAATGTTGAATTTGAAATCTACACAATTTGGCCTTAATTGGGGGTGATTTGTGTGTGCCAACATGGAATGATTTTATGGCTGAATATATCATGTAAGCCACGAAATTTGTGGCCATTTTTGAAGTGTAGGGGCTGACCATCTATATATGGCAAGTACGTGACACGTTAACGAAGTTTCGGTTGTCACCCGATACGATAATTTTTGGTTTAGAACCTTGTAATGTGTCGTAATAATTTTGTCGTCACCATGACTTATATCATATGATATAAGACCTGAATATACTCATAAATATGAGGTAAGTATAGTGGTGTGACGTTAACGTACGTTCATAAAATATATAACGTGTCGGTAGTACGTTAGAATATATGTGTATAGTGCCTTTTTAAAAAAATCTGAATATATATATATATATATATATATATATATATATATATATATAAGTGTGATAAGAGGTGGGAGAAGACTTTCCATTCTTCAATTTGTTGCCTTTATGCCTTCTCCAAATATATCTCCATTTAATGAATTACTTAGTTCATTTAACTAAGTACTTCACTTAATGAACTAGTTTAGTTCATTAATGGTGGCACCTGAAAATAGTTCAAACACATCAAATGTTTGCCATTTGATGTAAGCTTTAAAGCTACATGTCTTGTTAGTACGGCAACATTATATATAAAGTATATAAGGCAATTTTGTCGCAAAAACGTGTCAAGTCATAAAATGTGTCATGCATTTCTTTAGCACACGTTATTTAAATCATGCATTTTGTGAATCACTCAAACCCCCTTTTCTCAACAATCTTCTCCTTTTGATGACTTACAAAATAACCTAAGTTCATGATTTAAATTTAGTCGCTCTTCCTCCAATCGTGCACAAATTCAAATTTTGAATTTTGAATTTTCTCCTCCCTTGATTTGTGCAATCAATCTCTCTCTCTCGCTTTAAATCATGCATTCTCTCCCCCTTTATTTTGGAAATAAAATCAAAAGTGCATATAAGAAAAAAGAAAAAAACTCATGCATTTCGATTTCGTTCTTAAGGGTTATTCATTTAACCCTTTGCAAATGTCCCTTTTGTTACCCAAATTTGGGTGACTTTCTAGGTCTTCCAAAAAGTGAGAAGGGAGATGAAGATGCAATATAATAGATGTTTGGTGCAAATCCGTTTGGCCTTTGGCCGACAATGCCATCATACACATAGTATGATCTTTGTTTTTGATAAGCATTTTGGTTTGCATGCACCGGGCGTGATCTAGATGCATTTTTATGATATGGATTTCTCATATGCATCAATGTCTTCTTTTCATACTTGTACGACGCAAAATTATATCTCATATGATATGAAGATGAAGCACGTTGGAATGGCATAGGGGGAACTAGGCGTCTTCTTAGGCGCCACATATGTCTTAGAAGCATCTATTTTCTTAGCCGGAATGAATTTGGTTTCCTTATTGTATCCTAATCCGGTTTTATCACTATCATGCTTTTGTGACAAAATGATGCAATCTAGCATGTTAGTTCCCGTGTCAAATTGTTTCATCATTTTCTCTAAATCCGTATTCCTTTCAAATTTGAAATCTCGGATTTCATTTCATTGTTTTGTTTCGTTAATGATGTGACCTCTGATTTTAATGCATTGATTATACAAGACAACTCATCTTTTGAATCGTTTAATTGAGAAACAAGGTTCATGTTAGAAGATTCTAACAACTTCTTGTCTTCAATTAATCGTTTCTTTTCTTTTGCAAGAATCTTTGAGAACTTATGCAACTCTAAATATTGACTAAATAAATCATCATAAGAACATTCAGAATCAGAATCAGAGTCGGAAGATACCTCATTCGATGCCTTAGATGTTGTATCAGTCTCAGAGTCGGATGTGTCACTCCAAGTGGAGGCTTTTAAGGCTCTTCTCCTTTGTTTAGGTTCTGAGACGAGTCTAGTTTGATCCGATCCTTGTCAAGGTATTTGTTCGTTTGTTTGTCCTTGTTCGGACAGTCATATGACAAGTGTCCAAGTTTGCCGCATTCATAGCACTTTACGTCTTCATTATTTTTATTTCTATGATCCTTAGATGAATTAGGCTTATGTTTGTTTTTAATCGATTTTCTCAATATCTTTCTTAATCTTTTAGCTATCGTGATTAAATCTTCATCATCGAAATCTGTGTCACTATCCTCTACACGATCATAAGAAGTAGAGACGTATTCATTTGATTTAAACGCAATAGCATTATCATGTTTAGAACTAAATTCGAAATTTCTTAAAGTGAGTTTGTTTTCATATACCTTTAATGATCCGATCAATTCCTCCATTTTTATCGATTTAGTATCCTTACTTTCTTCGATTGCAGTGACTTTTGAATCCCATTCGGATGGGAGACTCCTTAACACCTTTTGAACCTTTTCCTATGTAGAGAAAACTTTGCCAAGAGACTCAAGAGAATTATAGATGTTAGTCAATCGTAAATCCATGTCAACAATAGACTCACTTGGCAATAATTTGAAAGACTCAAGTGTGGACATAAGCATATTAATCTTAGACTCATTTACTTGGCTAGTCCCTTCATGTTTCATCTCAAGAATTTTCCACATCTCTTGGGCACTAGAGCAATTAGATACGTAACTAGATTCACTTTTGCTTAGCCCATTTAAAAGTAGCTGCATGGCTTTAGCATTCATACTCAACTTCTTGTTATCATCACTAGTGTATTCTTTTTCGGCTTTAAAACCTCTAGTGTGACACCATCAACAGTAGATAACTTAGATGGAACGAATGGACCGTCTTCTATGATGGACCATAGATCAATATCAATAGCCATAAGAAAAAGTTTCATTCTTAATTTCCATTGAATAAAGGATTCAACATCCAAAAGAGAGGCCTTTGACTAGACATACCTTCTTGCTCGGTTTTGAAGCTAGTGGTTGGCATCTCACTTAGATCGTTGGATCTTCTTGTTGTGAGTGTGTCTGCGCTCTGATACAACTTGTAGGACCTGCAAGGCACCACTAGAAGGGGGGGTTTGAATAATGGGTGCGGAGAATTTGGTTTTTAAAATGTTTTGATCCAAAAACCCAACTTCTGAAAACAGTTTCTGTTTTCAGGACCTGTTTTACAACGTTTGAAAAACTAGGTTACAGGCCTTCAAAAATTCTGAAATTTGGAGAGATTGTTGTCTCAGATGTTCTGAGTATCTCTTTAAAATTTCAGATCAAAATTCAACCTTTAACCCTTTGAAAAATCGTTTGTCATCAGATTGTGCAAATCTGTCAGAAACGGTAGTCTGATTTGAAAATTTTATTCCAATTAAATCGTGGCTCCAAATGGTCTAAAAATTTAATGACAAACACCTTACTATATGTATTTAATTGGGTTGAAACAGTTTTGAAAAAGTCGTTTGGGAAGTATGTCAAATACGTTCAAGTTCTCAACCTTTGCAAGTCTGAAAATCAGATTGCACTAATCTCAGAACTATTAACGTTTGAATGACTTATACTTGTCCAAAGGGGTTGAAACTTGCGTCAAATGAAACTTAAAACGTGTGGCTATGTTTTTGGAAAGTTTTGTGATTTTTGAAATTCGTCTGATATTTTTTATTACTGCAATGAAAATGATGCATAGTGCTGGAAACTGAAAGTAAAGTGCTGAAAGTAATAACACCAAGAATTTTATACTGGTATGGTTAACACAACCTACTCCAGTCTTCGAGGACACCTTCCTCGGTTATCACTAATCACAAAATAACACCTTACCACACAGGGTTGATGGAGTTACACACCAACTTCAACCCTTTACAATCGATACAAGCAATCACAATGATCACAAACACCACCACCGAACGAATGAAGGATTGATCACACCTTGATCAACCTTTTACAACAATGGAAGTGTATGGTGGTCTATACAAATCATATTCAATATATTTGAATATAAGAACAATAGGTTTTATAGAGAAGAAGAAAGAAAGGTAGAAGAAGAAAGTGGAAGACACTTTTTGCACATAAGAGAATATGAGAATTGTCTTGTCTTTGAATGGCTCTTTTCTCTTCCTTTTATTTGCTCTTGGCCGCCCCCCTTAGGGCATTTCTCTATCTTGAAAATTCTAAGTCCTTGGAAGAATGCCTCGTATAATTGTGACATCAACTTGCTTACTTGGCAACACTTCATTGGATGATCATCTTGGCTTTGCTAACTTGGCACTCCTTGATTGGATGAGATTTGTCATCATTTCATGACTGTACAAATCTGAGAATTACACTTAAAACATGTGCCAAATTAGTGTTTAAAACATTGCCAAATATCACATAATTAATCCCACAAAATTTGCCAAGAAAATTGTCTCCATTATCACATTAAAATCGTCCATAACATTAGTATCACAAGCTGAAATTTTCAGCATGTGCTAAATCATTTCAAGACTTTGAAATGTTGCCATATTACTATACATTACTCCCTTGAATATTGAAAATCAAATTAATGACCATTAGGGTAGTAAAAATCGGTCATATTAACACACACATGCTGAATTTTTAGCGTGTGTTATATTTGTGACATAGTTTGAAACATTACCTTGTGTAGCTCCCACCATTATGTCACTAACCTTGTGTAGTCCATTCTTGACCAATCAAGATGCCAACTAAGCTCCATATAAGCTCCATCAAGGATGAGTAGGCGTGTGAATTGAGCTTGAACATGTGCTGAATTTATTTTTGTAGTCTTTGTAAAATAGTGCACAATAATTATACACATACGGTATATTCCAATCAGCCCTAAGTTTAATTTTCTAGAACACTTTAATATGTATTGAATATGTAAAAAGTGTCTAGATACATGTTGCATGTCATGCCAAAAACGTTCCATGTGTCGTGTTCGTAGAAAACCAAATTTTCGACTTCTGTCGATTACGCGATTTTTCTCCGATTAAATTCAAACTTTTTGCACATGTTATATATATTATGTCACACATAATATACATAGAATAACTTGAATATTCAGCTCTAAAGGCTAAGTAAAGTGGCGCCCCATGTGACAAAAATGTTGAATTTGAAATCTCCACAATTTGGCCTTAATTGGGGGTGATTTGTGTGTGCCAACATGGAATGATTTTATGGCTGAATATATCATGTAAGCCACGAAATTTGTGGCCATTTTTGAAGTGTAGGGGCTGGCCATCTATATATGGCAAGTACGTGACACGTGAACAAAGTTTCGGTTGTCACCCGATACGACAACTTTTGGTTTGGAACCTTGTAACGTGTCGTAATAATTTTGTCATCACCATGACTTATATCATATGATATAAAACCTGAATATACTCATAAATATGAGGTAAGTATAGTGGTGTAACGTTAACGTACGTTCGTAAAATATATAACGTGTCGGTAGTACGTTGGAATATATGTGTATAGTGCCTTTTTAAAAAAATCTGAATATATATATATATATATATATATATATATATATATATATAAACGTGTGATAAGAGGTGGGAGAAGACTTTCCATTCTTCAATTTGTTGCCTTTATGCCTTCTCCAAATATATCTCCATTTAATGAACTACTTAGTTCATTTAACTAAGTACTTCACTTAATGACTAGTTTAGTTCATTAATGGTGGCACCTGAAAATAGTTCAAACACAACAAATGTTTGTCATTTGATGTAAGCTTTAAAGCTTCATGACTTGTTAGTACGGCAACATTATATATAAAGTATATAAGGCAAGTTTGTCGCAAAAACGTGTCAAGTCATAAAATGTGTCATGCATTTCTTTAGCACACGTTATTTAGATCATGCATTTTGTGAATCATTCAAACCCCTTTTTCTCAACACATCCTACCCCCCATATCCCGCCATAGGCGGGAGCCTATAAGACAATGGGGCAATGTTGTTGTTTATGAACTAACGTCTGTATTCATTTGTTTGTTTTGCAGATATGTTATTTCTTTTACAAGAATATAACATTCGGCTTTACGAGCCTATTCTATCAGACATTTACATCTTTCTCAGGGCAACCTGGATACAACGAGTGGTACTTGTCACTCTATAATGTCTTCTTTACATCACTACCTGCAATTGCGCTTGGAGTGTTCGACCAGGATGTATCTGCAAGGCTCTGTCTCAAGGTAAATAGGAAATTGGTCTTCAATTTTTTCTTCAGTTATGAAAATTGTGCATTCTTTAAGGTTAATTCTTGTTCACAGTACCCGGCTATGTATCAGCAAGGCGTGCAAAATGTGCTATTTAGCTGGTTCCGAATTATTACATGGGCACTGAATGGTGTTTGCAGTTCTACCTGCATTTTCTTTATCTGCATCGAAGGGTTAGGGATTCAAGCGTTTTGTGAAAGTGGGGAAGTTGTTGGGTTGGAAGTTCTTGGCACAACGCTATATACTTGCATCATTTGGGTAGTGAACTGCCAGATGGCACTCTCCATCAACTACTTTACATGCATACAACATCTCTTGGTTTGGGGAGGAATTGCATTTTGGTATGTATTTGTTCTAATATATGGAGCCATTGATCCTTATATATCTAGCACATCATTTATGGTTTTCATCGAGGCGTGTGCGCCGTCACCGTCCTTTTGGCTCATTTTACCTCTGATTTTAGCAGTGGCTCTCCTGCCATACTTCACATACACTGCGTCTCAAATGTATTTCTTCCCAATGTACCATCAGATGATACAGTTGACATACGACCGTCGTCATGAAGCCTAGAACTACATTTTGTTGTTACATAGACCATGTCAAGTTGGAAAAAACTACAAGTGCTAGCAAGAGAAAAGAAATACATGCATGGATCTATATTTTGAATTACAAGTGGAATACACAATTGGCCGAGCAAATAACTCTACTCCTATGGGGAAGTGCTGTCCCAAGAGTGCATTATGCTCTGCAGTAATTGGATGTTTCTGTCAACTGTAATTTTTAATTAGCTGCGGAGATGTTGCATATGAAGATGCATCGAATTAGTTTAGTGCTTTAGTTGTTTAGCTGGTCCAAGATGCATCGAATTGGATTCTCTCTACGTTGTGGAAGTGAAAAATTTGTTATGGATTTGAATGAAATCTTACTTCTCAATGAAGCAAAAGTTGGCTCACTATCATTACCAATAAAATCTTAGCAGTCGTTCTCTTCGACTATATTTCATGGACAAAATATGCATAAGTGTGTATATTTACTTAAACTCTCGTAGAATATATCCAGGTAGACTAAAGAGCAACGTTTCTGATATACTAGGCTCTTGTGTTTGCACTGTTGGGATTAATTCGAGATACGTGTGATGCGCAGCACGTTGATAAAGTTTATACGAATTAATCATAAGGTGGACGTTATGTATGATAATATTATATGTCACATATGTCACGTAATAATATTAATTGTTACGTAAAACATCCACATGTTAAGTGATCATCGGGTATACTCGTGGATGTATAGTGTGGTCTTAAATGGAAACCCCGAATATGTAGACAGTCATATGGTCAGAGACCGCGATGGATGGGCTCAAAGTGCAACGACCATAAAGTTACGACATCTGGTCCCCGAGGGGCGACAACCCACGTGTGACTTGTAGATAATTGTTGGCACAATAATTAAATATTAAATAATATTTAATAATGTTTATTATTAAATATTAGATAATATTTGGAAATAGATAGAGATAACTTGAATATATCATCAAGTATCTTTGATAAAGGAATCTCTATCTATTAATAATTATGCCTATCAGGATTCCTCCATTCCCCATCTATAATAGAGGAGGAGGCATTTACCTCCCCATACAGAGAGTGTAAAAGGAACGTATATACACAGAGGAAGAAAAGGGGGGTGTGCCAAATTTTCTATAAAGTCCACACTGCCTAGCCTCTCCATCGGGTAAAGCAGTGAATTGTTGAAACCAGTAAAGGGGTGTATCAACAATTGGTGGGGGGTCGTGAATCCTTGGATCACGCCAGATTCTTCATCAGCCGGAGCAGTTGCAGTGTACGTGTTCAGATTAACAACAGCAATGGAGCAAGGTATATTTTCCGCATTTTGTTACTTTCTCCATTGATTCGATTAAACGGTCCTATTCAGGGGTTTATTAAATTAAATCCAACAAGTGGTATCAGAGCAGGCCTAATCGAATCACTTTTGTATTCTGTTAATCTGTTCATGTTCGGAAAAAAGGTGAAATTTTTCAAGGTCAAAAACGTTTTTTCGGAACAAGATTTGATAAAGAAAAGTTTCTGTTTTTATTGAATAATACAAAACCGTGAGGACTTATGGCCAAAACAGGCCTTAGCCTGGTGGACGGCGCGTTTGGCAGTGTGCAAGAGGTCACGGGTTCCACACCCTCCAGCGAAAATGTTGGGCCTTTTGTTTTTTTGGAATTCTTAGATTTAATGTATAAATAAAACCTCCTTCAATACAGCACAAAAGGCTGCTGGCCTGGTGGCCAGCGCCTGGCCAGAGAGAAAGAGGTCCCGTGTTCGAACCTAACTCCTGTAATTTCGGTGCATTTTTGTTGTTCTGAGATTTTTAGTCTTTTTAATAAATATAAATGCTCCTAACAAAAAAGGGTTGCTGGCTTACTGGCCAGAGCCAGTGACACCAAATGGGAGGTCCATGGTTCGAAACTCCCCAGCGAAAATTCTGGAGCATTTTTGCTCCTGACAGATTGGGGCAGGCCTGGCTATTTCCGGTTTGGTCCATGCGGATCCGGGTTCAACCCGTTTCTGGACAGGGCTTCGGCCCAAAATCAGTTTCCAAATAAAAAAAAAGGAATTTCAGGTGGGCTGGGCTGTCTGCTTTCCGTTCCGGCCCTAATTCGGTTCAAAATAGGGCTTCGGCCCACTACAGTATTTAACAAAAAAAATCTGGAAAATCAGAATGGATGGGCGGGTTTGACCCGACCCGACCCGCGGCTCATTTCCCTTGCCCTTTTACTAATTTCAGTTTTTTTTGGTTTATGTGTATATTATTATTATTTTGGATAAAGTAAATAATAATAATATTTATTATTATTATTTAAAGTTTATTTTAAGGAAAATAGTAATAATAACAAATTGTTGTTATTATTATTATTTTAAAGTCTCCTTTTAAAGAAAATAATAATAATAATGATGATAATTTAATTATTATTGTTATTATTATTAAAGGAAAATAGTAATAATAATAAGTAATTATTATTATTATTTTAAAGTTCTTTTAAAGGAAAATAAAGTAAATAATAATGATAATAATTTGATTATTATTGTTATTATTTAAAGTTTATTAAGGAAAATAGTAATAATAATAATAAATTCTTGTTATTATTATTATTATTTTAAAGAAATCCAAAATAATAATAATCAAGTGTTAAGTTAATTTCCGGTTATTGCATTATTATGTTTACGTGCATGCAGTTATTTGTTTATTTATTTATTTATGCCTTATGCTTATGCATGTTAATAAATAAATAAAATAAAGTTAAGGAACTTAACCCAATAAGGATCCGAATCTTGTTTGACCCGGTTTGACCGAGTTCAACCAAGTTAATTCGATGGGTTAAGTTGACTGAATTAAGTAACACTTATCAATCAATGCGGTTTATACTTGTGATAGATGACTCATTGAGTTGTGATAAAAACACCGTACACATAGTTTTGTCTAAGAAATCCGGTACTTAAGCGAGACCATTGTGACTCCACCGGTAGCCTGGAAATTATGTGAAATGGTAATACACCCTTATGGCAAGTGGGTATTGCTGAATCGGTTCTCTTCACAATCAATGTGACCCATCATAAGGTTATATCACTTGTTATATTGATTGATAAAGATATTGTTTTCTTATACCGTAAGGTGAACTGAGCTTGGTTCAAGGTGGTTCTTATTTGAGCCGTAAAGGGAATCAGGCTAGTTCGAATTGGTTTAAGTAAAACAAAACGGATGTTGGTGTTAAGTATGCACGGTCGTGCAAAAGGGTCAGTCAGGAAACTGCGGATCATTTAGAACCATAAAGTTACGCGACTTAGAAAATGTAGGGCTTTAATATGATCCCCTTAAAGTGCGGCAATCATATCATCGCCACTATATTTGTTATGATCGTGAAGGGCATGTATGTGTTGGAGGCAGTCATTGACCGGCCCAAAGGAAGGTGTGATTGTCGAAGACACATATGAGCATGGTAGTGGACCCAAATAGGGCCGGCGGCGAAGCTTTAAAAGCGTAGATTAACTCATCGGCCCAAAGGAAGGTGGTTAACTTGTGCTTGGAGAGCCGTCATATTGACCACTACACCCAATTGTTGGAAGGTATTTGGATGACTCCAAAGAGCCCCAATATTGGAAGACAATTGGTAGATGGAATCGGGGTTCTATTTTGATATTTGTTTTTATGCAGTTTAAAGATTACACGTGTTGTGTACTTAAGTCTGGTTCTTGTTTGCTTTTCAGCAATAATGTCTAACATTAAGGATATTCCTACAATGAATGGTTCAAACTATAAGCAATGGAAAGGTCAATTTGAGATCTTTCTGGGGATTACTGGTCTAGACAATGCGTTACAGATAGATCGTCCAGCTGTGCTAACAGACGAAAGTACCAGTGAGGAAAAATCTCACATGGCACGCTGGCTACGATCAAATCGCATGTGTCTTATGATCATGCAAAAGACTATCCCCAAATGCTTCAGGGGACACGTTTCTGAGTCCACGACGGCTAGAGGATTTTTAGCCGATCTCGAGCAAAGATATGTAAAGAATGAGAAAGCCGAGGCAGGCAATCTCTTAAAGAAACTTTGCTCGAAACAGTACCGTGGAATCGACAGCATAAGGATGCATAAAGTTATGAATGCTGTCGCCACCAAGTTCGGTGGTAAGAAATGCAAAGCTGCGGAAATGGTTACTGTGCAAAAGGCAAGTCAAAAGGAAAAGGGGATGCCTACTACTGACACGCCCAAAAGCATGACTTGTTTCTTTTGCAATAAGGAATGACATTTAAGGAAGAATTGTACCGGTTATATATCTTGTCTCAAGAAAAAGGGTACATTCTTAGTTTGTTCTGAAGTTAATTTTGTTTCGGATATAGCCACTTGGTGGGTCGATACGGGAGCCACGACTCACTTATCTGTGACTATGCAAGGTTGCCTAAGCCATAGAAAACCAAGAGACGATGAAAGATACGTCTATTGGGGAAATGGCAGCGGCATAGAGGTTGAAGCCATCGGGCATTTCAGATTGCTGTTGACATCCGGTTTCTATCTAGATTTGCATGACACTTTTGTAGTGCCATCGTTTAAACGAAATCTTATTTCGTTTTATCGATTGGATAAAAGTGGATATTACGGTTATTTTGAAAATGGAAATTTCCAACTTTATCATGCTTCTAGATTGATTGGTCACGGTATAATGTCCGAAATTGATAAACTTTATTCAATAAATGTTGTTTCAAATCAGGAAACCTTGCATGTTGTAACGCGAAACGTTAAAGCAAAATTAACTCATGAGAATTCAGGATCACTTTGGCATCGACGTTTAGAACACGTGTCCAAAAACAGAATAGAACGTCTTGTCAAAACAGAAATTCTCAATCCTTTACACTTAACCGACTTAGAGTCGTGTGTATTTTGTGCTAAAGGAAAACAAACTAAAGTCCGAAGATATGAAGCAAATCGTGCAAATAGTCCATTAGAGTTGATTCATACCGATATTAGTGGCCCATTTCATCCGGTTACTCAAAATGGCCACTCTTATTTTATCACCTTTATTGACGACTATTTGCGATATGGCTACATATTCTTGATTAAAGAAAAAGCGCAAGCAATAGACATGTTCAAATCCTTTAAAGCTGAAGTTGAGTTACAACTCAACAAAAGGATTAAAGCCGTCAGATCGGACCGTGGGGGTGAATACTACGGTCGATATGATGGATCAGGAGAACAGTGTCCAGGACCATTTGCTAAATACCTAGAGGAAAACGGAATCGTCCCTCAGTACACCATGCCTGGGTCACCAAGTATGAATGGTGTAGCTGAAAGACGAAACCGTACACTTATGGATATAGTGCGTAGTATGATGAGTCAAACTACACTACCATTATTCCTCTGGGGAGAAGCGCTTAAAACCGCAGCTTACATCCTCAACCGAGTACCAACTAAAGCAACAATAAGGACCCCTTATGAGTTATGGACTAAGCGTAAGCCTAGCCTTAACCACATAAGGGTTTGGGGCTGTCCAGCAGAGGCGAAGCCTTACAGACCAAATGAAAGAAAGCTGGACACCAAAACAGTTAGTTGCTATTTCGTTGGTTACTCAGAAAGGTCACGAGGGTATAAATTCTATGATCCCACAAGTAAAGTGTTTTTCGAGACAAATTCGGTAAAGTTCTTTGAGGATACTTTGGTTCCGGGGGGGGAATGATTTGCATCAGCAGATCATCGAGTTAGATGAGGCACACTCAGATGCGACAGAAATGCGAATCGAACCATCTTTTGGGGAGATAGCATCAGCGATACCCGCACCTGAGGTACCTCATCCCAGTAGTGACGCTCCACATGAACAAATTCATGTTCCTGAGGAAGTTACTGAAGAACCCGATGAATTGCCGGCTGATGCAGTTCAGGAACCTACAGTATCCCAAGAACAAGTGCCCCTAAGGAGATCCACTCGTGAACGGAGAAACCCCATACCTAGCGACTATGTGGTGTATCTCCAAGAACACGAATTCGATATTGGTATGTTGGACAATGATCCCGAAAACGTCCAGCAAGCATTGCAATGTCGAAATTCAGAAAAGTGGATAAAGGCCATGGAAGAAGAAATAAAGTCTATGCACGACAACAAGGTATGAGATGTCGTCTCGTTGCCTAAAGGTTCGAAACCCGTTGGTTGCAAATGGATATTTAAAACCAAACGTGATTCAAAAGGCAACGTAGAACGATATAAGGCTCGACTTGTTGCTAAAGGGTTTACCCAAAAGGAGGGCATAGACTATACGGAAACCTTCTCTCCAGTATCTACGAAGGATTTCTTCCGGATAATCATGGCTTTAGTGGCACACTTAGATCTTGAGCTACATCAGATGGATGTTAAGACTGCGTTTTTAAATGGAGAACTCGACGAGACTATTTACATGGTTCAACCGCCTCAATTCGAGGTGGGAGATCCAAAAGGCATGGTTTGTCGACTAAAGAAATCCATCTATGGGCTCAAGCAAGCGTCTCGACAGTGGTACTTTAAATTCGCCAAAGTGGTTGCCTCCTTCGGTTTTGAGGCAAACCAAATTGACGAATGTGTGTATCACAAGTTTAGTGGGAGCAAGTTCATATTTATGATCTTGTACGTAGATGATATACTGCTTGCAACGAACGATGTAAACATGTTGAGCGACACCAAAGCCTTTCTGAGAAAGCATTTCGAGATGAAAGACCTTGGTGAAGCCTCATATGTGTTGGGAATTGAGATACGGAGGAATCGTACCCAAGGTATCTTAGGTCTCTCACAACAGGCATACATCGAAAAGGTGTTGAAGCGGTATAGCATTGATAAGTGTAAACCACTTAATACCCCTGTGGCAAGAGGAGATAAATTCAGTCTGAAACAATGTCCCCAAACAGAGTTTGAACATTCGGAAATGAGGAATACTCCATATGCTTCGGTAGTAGGGAGTATAATGTATGCCCAAGTATGTACACGACTAGACTTGGCATTCATTATGGGAATGTTAGGCAGATACCTCTCTAATCCGGGTAAGGATCACTGAACCGCAGAAAAGAGGGTACTGAGATATTTACAAGAAACGAAACAACACGTACTGACGTATCGGAGATCTGATAAGTTAGAGATCACTAGATATACAGATTCCGATTTTGCTGGATGCCAGGATAGCATGAAATCGACCTCGGGCTATGTGTTTACATTAGCCGGAGATGCGATCTCATGGAAAAGCACGAAACATACCTTATTGGCGTTCTCCACTATGGAGGCGGAATTTGTAGCTTACTTCCACGCATCCAATCAGGCGATATGGCTTCGCAATTTTGTCACAGGGCTGCGGGTATTGGAGACTATCTCGTCTCCAATGAGGATTTACTGTGACAGTAAAGCTGCGGTGCTATATTCAAATAACAACCGGAGTTCATCTAAAGCGAAATACATAGAGATGAAGTATCTGGCTGTTAAAGAAAGAATTCTGAGTGGTCTGATCAGTATTGAGCACATCAGTACAGACTCTATGGTAGCCGACCATTTGACTAAGGCCGTGGAACCGGTTGTGTTTCACAAGCATGTTAGCCGTATGGGTCTTAGTCCAGTTGAGGATGTTTTATCCTAGTGGGAGTCTGTAAGGTTTTTTCTTGTGTTCAATAAAGTTGTTTATTTCAGACATACAGTATAATGTACATTCCGGTTATATTAAAGTTTTTTCTGCAGAAGTAATGTACATTAAGCAGTTACGGCATACATTCTGAATTCTATTGATCTCGCTAAAGAGGGCCAAGTTGGAATTAGATATGTATGATCACCTAGCATATTAATTCCACACTACATATCCATTTCAGTATCCATGTCATTCAGTAGAATGTTAGTATCATGATTTAAGAGGGACAAGTCACTAATTCAATGTGGCGGCGTGCGGCTTAAGTCTTTTGCTAACATTTGCTGATGGACCGGAAAAGGAAAGACACACTAAAGGACATAAGGTATATGAGCTCAAAAGGGTGACATATAATCTTTAAGTTGCATACATAGTCCAAGTGGGAGATTGTTGGGATTAATTCGAGATACGTGTGATGCGCAGCACGTTGATAAAGTTTATACGAATTAATCATAAGGTGGACGTTATGTATGATAATATTATATGTCACATATGTCACGTAATAATATTAATTGTTACGTAAAACATCCACATGTTAAGTGATCATCGGGTATACTCGTGGATGTATAGTGTGGTCTAAATGGAAACCCCGAATATGTAGACAGTCATATGGTCAGAGACCGCGATGGATGGGCTCAAAGTGCAACGACCATAAAGTTACGACATCTGGTCCCCGAGGGGCGACAACCCACGTGTGACTTGTAGATAATTGTTGGCACAATAATTAAATATTAAATAATATTTAATAATGTTTATTATTAAATATTAGATAATATTTGGAAATAGATAGAGATAACTTGAATATATCATCAAGTATCTTTGATAAAGGAATCTCTATCTATTAATAATTATGCCTATCAGGATTCCTCCATTCCCCATCTATAATAGAGGAGGAGGCATTTACCTCCCCATACAGAGAGTGTAAAAGGAACGTATATACACAGAGGAAGAAAAGGGGGGTGTGCCAAATTTTCTATAAAGTCCACACTGCCTAGCCTCTCCATCGGGTAAAGCAGTGAATTGTTGAAACCAGTAAAGGGGTGTATCAACAATTGGTGGGGGGTCGTGAATCCTTGGATCACGCCAGATTCTTCATCAGCCGGAGCAGTTGCAGTGTACGTGTTCAGATTAACAACAGCAATGGAGCAAGGTATATTTTCCGCATTTTGTTACTTTGTCCATTGATTCGATTAAACGGTCCTATTCAGGGGTTTATTAAATTAAATCCAACATGCACAGGATCTCGGAAGAGGCCAGATCGCTTTGCGATCTAATGTACGCAGCCTTACCTTACACTTTGTGCAGGACAGGATCTCGGAAGAGGCCAGATCGATCTGATGTACGCAGCCTTACCTTACACTGTGTGCAGGATACTGTTTATGCGGCTCGAACACGTAACTTCAAGGTCACCAACCTTACCATCTCGAAGTAAACTATCGTATATAAGAATTGAGAAAGAAGAAAGACCAAGGAAAATCCATGTGATAGCGAGAGTTTAAACTTGGTGATGTTGTGTGGTGTTTCACAATAATAATGTCAACCTTTTGAATCTTGATCACTCATTTGGGTAAAAATGATTAATCAAAATTCATTGTACATATGTAAGTAATACTTTTATATCAATTTCAATTTTTGTTTTTTTCACCACAAAAAGAATTTCATTTACCGACGAAAATTTCACCGACGAACCATGGTTCTTCGGTGTTGCGTCGGTACTTTGCGACGCATTTGCGATACACTCATTTTCGTCGTTAATTGCGACGAAAATACGATTAAATTCATTGTCGCTAACAAAAAAGTAGTCAGGTTAATATGTTCGTCGCTATTCTTTGTGTTTTATTCGTCGCTATGTAGTTTGTAGCGTTACGTCGCTATATCGTCGCTATTTTGTCGCTAAAATTCCAGAACACGGATAAAATAAATTCGTCGGTGAGTAGGTTCTTGGCGTTGTGTATCGTCGGTTCTTGGCGTTGTGTATCGTCGGTTTTTTTGTCGATGAAACCCGCGTGTCGCAAATGTCTTGTTTTACTTTTCGTTCGTATTCCGATTTGTCGTTGTGTCGTCGCAGATTCATCGAGGATTAAACACGTGTATTAATTAAGGAAAAAGAAAGCAGTGATTGGAAATTTTTTTTATTAATTTAATAATAAAAATTTACATTATGAAACGAAAAATTAAAAAAAGAAATCTAAAAGAGAGGCGCAGAGGGGCCGTTCACTCTTCGTCATCGGAAGAAAGAGTGGCCGCCACATTATCTGCGAAGTCTCTGAGGAGGCGCTTCAGCTTGTAATATCTGAATTTTAACTTCCGCAGCCTTCTAGTCATGCTGTGCAGTTGCCTCGACTGCTGTTGCATGTTTGCTATCAGCATACGGTAGTCGATATCCTGTTCCGACATTTGTTCTTGAGCATCCTCTCGCGATAGTGGGCCATACACAGATACGGAACCCTCCCGCTCAACCGATGGTGGTTGGGGAGGAGGCCCTTGTGGCGGGGCACTGTTTGCCCCTCCACCACGCCTTGGGGTTCTTCTAAAACGACGCGACATATTTTGATGTTTTATAACTTTGTATGTGTGTATATATATGTGCGGATGTTTGGGGTATAAATAGATAAATTTAGCGACGATATAGCGACAAACTTGCGACGCATTTTTCGACCGTTAACCAAGATGGAAATATGTGCGGGTGTGACGCTTCGTGCGAATTAGCGACGAATTAGCGACGTAATGTGTACGGGCGTGACGGTTCGTTCGAATTAGCGACGCACTTAGCGACGAATTAGCGACGTAAACACGTCCTAACCGTTGGGAACACTGCGGAATAGGGACGCATTAGCGACGCAGTAGCGACGAAACGCGTCGAATGGTGTGAAGATGTCGTGTGTCGCTCGTTTGTCGGTAACCCATCGCTAAATTCGTTGATCATTATCAGCTCAGCTGATGAAGATAATATCGTAATATCGTACGTTGTAACCGTTGGAAACTGAACGGAATAGCGACGCATTAGCGACGCTGTAGCGACGAATCGCGTCAAATGGTGTGAAGAGACGTCGTGCGTCGCTAGTTCGTCGGTAAAGCGTCGCTAAATTCAGCACACCGATAATAAATTCGCGGATAATAGGTTCTCGTTGTTGTATTAAGTTTCGTCGATATGGTTAGTAGGTTCTCGTCGTTGTATTAAGTTTCGTCGGTATATAGTTGATGTTTAGTCGGTGAATTAGTCGTCTCAAATTTTTCTGAGCCATATTTCGTTTGTATTTTAGCGTCGTCAAGATTCGTAAGAGATTAAACACGTGTTTAAATTAAGAAAACGAAAGCGATGATTAGAAAAATAAAACTTCATTAATATAGAATTATAAATTACAAAATATACTAGGACAATAATGAAAAAACAATCTAATTGAATAGCGGAGAGGAGCCATTCACTGTTCGTCATCCGAACAGAGAGTAGCAACACTCTCTGCGCACTCCTTCAGGAGGCGTCTCAGCTGTGCAGCTTTGGATTTAATCCGCATCTGCCTTGTGTCCAGGTATTGGAGACGCTCATCCTGGTACATAATATGCTCCCTCAGGTCATCCACTGTTTTCCACAGTTCTTGTATTTCTTTATGGAGATCGCCAATTTGGCGATCCCGACGTGGCCCAAAAAGACTTGGTTCAGAGGACTTAGCCTGTGGGGGTGATTCTTGTGATGGAGGAACCGCTGAAGAAGAGGGTTGTTGAATAGGCCGTCTTGCCGCTGAATGACCACTACCACGTCGCGCTTGCGCTTTAGTACGAACCATATTTGGGTCTTTTTTTATGATTATAAAGGAGGTTGTTTTCTATGTAGTTGGGGGTCACGGTCCATCCTGTTTATATAGGGAATTCAGCGACGACATAGCGACGCAATAGCGACGTAAATGCATCGTAAGTGTAACAGTCGGGCACTGTGCGGACACCTCCGAATAGCGACGCCCGCAGCGACGAAACACATCGTATGGTGTGAAGATACGTCGTGCGTCGCTGAGCGTCGCTAAGTCGTCGGTATTTGTGTTTCTTGGTCGTCGCTGAGCGTCGCTAAGTCGTCGGTGTTTGTGTTTGTTTGTTTCTGGGATTTGTGTTTCTAGGTCGTCGCTGAGGCGTCACTAAGTCGTCGGTATTTGTGTTTGTTTATTTCCGGGATTCGTGTTTCTTGGTCGTCGCTTAGCGTCGCTATATCGTCGCTAATACGTCGGTAATATTGCAGGCTGAGAACCATAAAACACAGCTTTCTTCTTCCACTCTTCTCCCATTCTTCTCCCATTTCAAACACATAAATCATCACTTTTCTACGAAAATATAGAAGGAAGAAATCTTATTGTGTGGAATTTTGATGTTTTCCACCATCGAGAAAAGATAGCTGTTGTTATTTTGAAGGTATAGTGAGAAAATGGATCCGAGGAGGAGCGATAGAAAGTGGATGTACGAGAGAGTAAACAACGGGGAGTGGAGTTTTAGATTTGTTGAAGGTCTCGAAGAATTTATGGATTTTGCGACGAGTAATGAAAGTGGAACGCAAATTAGATGTCCGTGTAAGAAATGCAAGAACCGTAAATATATGCATCCGGCTGACGTGAGGGTTCACTTATTGAAACAAGGTTTCGTGCACAATTACCATACATGGTACTGCCACGGCGAATATGAGAGGGCGTCTACATCTGCAACTGTACACGTCGAAGGGGGACCCGGTCAGGTTGATGCCAAAGAAATAGGCGATAGATCTCACAACCCATACATGCAGATGGTGCAAGACGCAGCCGCCGGCGCATTTACGGGAGAGCAGTACTTACAAATGCAGGATCCGGATGAACAGCCGCGTGTATTCGTGGAGGAAGATCCGAACCCTCAGGCAAGATAGTTTTTTGAGATACTGAACGCCGCCAACACGCCGCTGTATCCCGGTTGCGGTAGTCACACACAAATGTCCATGATCGGTCGGATGACGAGCATGAAGACGGAGCACCGCATGATGGAGAGATTGTACGATGGGATGTGTCAGCTGATGAGGGAATCTCTTTCCGAAGGGAACACAATGGTCGACAGTTTTTATTCGACGAAGAAACAGCTGCAGGCGTCGGGACTGCCAGTTCAGAAGATCGATTGTTGTTCAGAGGGGTGCATCATATACTGAGGCATCGACGAGGAAAAAGACAAGTGCAGGGTCTGTGGGACACGCATGTGGAGAACGAACAAAAGAAACCGGAACGTGCCAAGAAAGCAATTCTACTATTTACCTCTCGCCCCTAGACTGCAGAGGCTCTACGCATCCGGTGCCACAGCTAGCCAGATGAGGTGGCACGCGGAGCACTACACGAAAGACGGTGAGATGTGCCATCCATCTGACGGCGAAGCTTGGAGGACGTTCGATGCGACACATCCGGGTTTTTCGTCGGAGACAAGGAACGTTAGGTTGGGGTTATGCACCGACGGGTTCAACCCGTTCGGACAGTCGGAAGAGCAGTATTCGTCGTGGCCTGTAATCGTGACGCCGTACAATCTACCACCTTGGATGTGCATGAAGAAGCCGTACATGTTCTTGACTGTGATCGCACCGGGGCCTAGGAATCCGAAACAGAAGATCGACCTATACCTGCAGCCATTGATACATAAGCTGAAGTGGTTGTGGGAGTTTGGCGTGGAGACGTTCGATGTATCGACCAAACAAAACTTCCAGCTACGCGCTACGCTGATGTGGACCATCAACGACTTCCCGGCTTATTCTATGTTGTCGGGGTGGAGCACAGCGGGGAAATACGCTTGCCCTTGCTGCATGAAGCAAGCGAAGACGATATCCTTGAAACATGGATGTAAGATTTGCTGGTTCGACAGCCATAGGAAGTTCCTGCCCAGACGTCATTTGTACAGAAAGAACGTGACGTCGTTCATGCCTGGCATCGTCGAGAAGGACATGAAGCCCGAGCTTCTCACGGGTGCGGAGGTGTTGGAGGAGATAGACAGTTGTGGATTCGTGGGGGTCGCTGATGATCTGGACGGCAGCCACAACGCAGACCTGGCCCGTTACTGTATCGGGTGGAAGAAGAGAAGCATATTCTGGGAGCTTCCGTATTGGAAGAGCAATATGATCCGACACAACCTGGATGTCATGCACATTGAGAAGAACGTGTTTGACAACATTTTCAATACGGTGCTGAATGTGCCTGGAAAAACGAAAGACAATTTGAAGGCACGACTTGATATGCGCGACCTGAATATGCGACTGGAGCTGCATCCCGTTGGCACATCCTACATGCCGAAGTCCTCTTACACGCTGAATGCGGAGCAGGTCAGTGCGTTGTTAGCGTGGCTGGGGACGGCTAGATTTCCTGACGGCCATGTTTCGAACCTGTCTAAGAACATCGACGTGAATAAACGCGGTTTGCATGGGATGAAGAGCCACGACTGTCACGTGTTCATGCAACGGTTGATGCCCATTGCATTCCGCGAGCTGCTTCCAACCAATGTATGGGAAGCACTTACCGAGATGAGTCTGTTCTTCAGATGTCTTACATCCACGAGACTCAGGGCGGATGATATGTCAAGGCTGGAGGGCGAAATCCCATTGATCATTTGCAAGCTGGAAACTGTATTCCCTTCGGCCTTCTTTGATTCAATGGAACACCTGCCAGTTCATCTACCATACGAGGCACGCGTTGGTGGTCCTGTTCAGTACAGGTGGATGTATCCGTTCGAGAGGTACTCTTATTTATTACGTGACATTCTTATGTTTTTAAGCGCAAGCATTTGAACAGATATTCCCTATATGAACAGATATATCAGGCATTTGAAGCTGAACATCAAGAACAAGGCGAAAGTCGAGGCCTCGATGTGCAATGCCTACCTGACGGAGGAAGCCTCGACCTTCGTGTCTCATTACTTCGATCCAGATGTCCCGTCGAGGTGCAGAGATGTTCCCCGGAACGACGACGCATTTCCAGATCCGGTGTCCTCCCGATATTCACACATCCGATCAGATTTCACGGACAAGGAAAGGAAATGATATTGGGGGACAGCGAGCTAAAGATTGCTCATTCTTATGTTCTGCGCAACTACCGTCAAGTCGACCGTTTCCAGAGGTATACACGATATCCAATTTTAATTTGTAAATACCTTGCGCTACTATATCCATTATATTACAAAAATATACAGGGTACTCATTCGTAATTTGCTTCAGCTTGTTCGTTGATTTATTGCAACACCGTTCACCGGGTATATCGAGCGATGCAATAAACAATGAGTTAGATGCCAAGTTTGCTGATTGGTTCAGGTGGCATGTAAGTTGACATATTTTCCGGTTACGTGTACGTCATGTGATACGCATTTATTGCCCCGCTGATGTATACTTACTTGTCATTTTACAGGCAAGCAAAGGTCATCTGGCTGACGATGAGTACGGTTACATTCTGACACCAGTAGCCGAGGGTCCATTGAACAGAGTCACGCGCCACGATATGTGTTTTGTCAAGGTTATAGATTCCACACAGTCTCCCATGCCAGCCGAAAATCGTCGGAGAACAGCGGAGTGTGTGTCAAGCGGTATGACAATAGCCGGACGAGGATGACTTCTACGGCTACCTTACTGACATCATTGAGCTCGAATATCCCGCATTGCCTATAAAGCGGGTGGTTCTATTCAAATGCGAATGGTACGATCCAACTCGGGAAGGTTATCGCGCTGGCACAAAGGTTCATGACCGATATAAGTTGGTAGACATACACCAAGGGCGACGGTACAGAAAGTACGATCCATTCGTTTTGGCTAGTCAAGCGTCCCAGGTGTACTATCTATCGTATCCAACAACGAGGATGAATGCGAGCTCAAAAGACTGGCGAGTCGTGTGCAAAGTGAAATTGAGCAAGTTTGATGTCAGTATACAGCCAGGTTCAGATGGCACGGATGCCGCATTTCAAGAAGAAAACCCGCCCGTTCTGGATACAACACATGTTGAACTGCACAACCTCCCTCTAAATGACCCCAACGGCGGTTTCATCGAAATTCATCTCAACATACAACCGCCTGACAATATTGAAGATGTAAGCGAAGACGAATACGAGGATGAAGCGGAAGACGAGCATGTAGATGAAGATGAAAATGAAGATGAAAATGAGGATGAAAATGAAGATGCGTATGAGGATGCGGATGACAATGAAGATTGAGGTTAGTCACAATTTTTTATGTACCTCATTAGGCGAAAGTGTGTATGTGTTGATGTACTTATACACATGTATATACATAATGTGTGTCTGTAAGTACTTTATATTTTGTATTATTATTTTTCAATACTGATGGCACCGACAAGTTACCGACGAAACCTGTCGTCGCAAATTTGAAATAACGACGACACATGAAATAACGACGCCACAGAAATAGCGACGGACTTTCGTCGCTAGTGCGTCGCAAAATTTTCGACTAAAAGCTGAAAACCCTTCTCTTCTTCCCCATTTCTGCGTTTCCCTCCTTCCCCCTTCCCCAAATTTTCAACGAACTCCCGTCGCCTCCTCCCCCCATCTTCTCCGGCGAATACAGCAGAGGCCATTTAGGATGTATTTTGTTTGTTTTTATTATTTTATTTGTTTTTATAAGATCTATTCTATTTTTCATCAAGAAATTGTGGATTGTGCGCTTGTTTTTGTTGTTGTTATACACTTGAGAGCAGTTTGGGAGGAGAGATTGTGCTGGGGTGGAGGGATTCGGGCTGGGTGGGGCGGAGTGGGGCTGGGTGTTGGAGGGGATGTCGGAGGAGATGGCGGAGGGGATGGCGGAGGGGCAGTGGTGTAGCCTGGGTGTTGGAGGGGATGGCGGAGGGGATGGGTGGCTGTGGGGCTGGGTGGCTGTGCGTGGGGTCCAGGTGGGGCGGGGTGGCTGTGCGTGGGGCGGTGTGGGGCTGGGTGTTGGAGGTGATGTCGGAGGAGATGGCGGAGGGGATGGCGGAGGGAATGGCGGAGGGGATGGCGGAGGGGCAGTGGTGTAGCCTGGGTGTTGGAGGGGATGACGGAGGGGATGGGTGGCTGTGGGGCTGGGTGGGGCTGGGTGGCTGTGCGTGGGGTCCGGGTGGGGCGGGGTGGCTGTGCGTGGGGCTGGGTGGCTGTGGGTGGGGTCCGGGTGAGGCGGGTTCGGCTGGATGGTGCAGGTTGAGGCGGGGGTGGGGCGGTTTATATATGTATATACGGTTTTTGATATATACATATTTCACTGTTTTTGATATATATATATATATTTCACTGTTTTTAGGTATATATACATAAATATATATATATATATATATACGGTTTTATATTTATATATATATATATATATCTCGTTTTCACATATGTATATATATATAGTTCACTGTTTTTTTAAGTATATATATACATATATATATATATATATATATACGGCAGTTATATATATATTTATATACAAAATATATATTTCAGTGTATATATGTATTATATATATATATATATATTTGGTGTATATATGTATTATATATATATATATATATATATATATATATATATATATATATATGTATTATTTTTTGCCCTTAGGCCTTTTATTAAAAAATAACCTTATTATGTAGTACACATGTATATATGTATAATATATATGGTAAGATATGAAAATGAATAAGTTTTGGATATTACATACTATTTTACCTTGCATGTACCGAAAAAGGGCTGTTGGTGACTAGGGTGCGTATGCACCAAAATTGTTGTTAATGTTGAATTAGTAGAAATGTGGTGTGCTTGGCCAATGAATGATGCATGTACAAACTGTTTTGTAACAGGTTTGCATATGATTTTCGGTATGATACTAGTTCAAGGTGTTTACTAAGCTCGAGAGTTGGACATACATTTGTCTTTGGAGAGGCCATTAAGGCCGGGAAACCTCCGATAAACGAATAGGTCATGCCGAAATTTTCAAAATTATTAATATCTTGCATTAAATGTATGTAAACACTTGTCATTTTTTGGACATCTTATTTGTCTGGCCAACCAACCCTAAACTCGTTGAATGTGCCTTTTAAATTTTTCACCCTTGCAGATCTGATGGCTAGTGAGGGTTTACCAACTCGATCTACACATGACATCTCAGGAGAGTTTAATATGTTCCTCTCTCAGCATGAGCAGCTTGGGTCGGTTTCGACCGCAGCTCTTGCTGCGGACGCAGACCTTTTAGGGTCTGTCGAGAGGTCCGCACCCCCCCGATCTACGCCGCCACCCACACCCACCGGTTCAGCACCTTATCCGGCGTCTGATGCGGCATCGGACGAGGGTGTCATACAAGGGCGTCGTGCCCTCCCTTGGTCACATGATACCCATACGTAAGTAATAATTTATTTTTTTAACACGTTTTCAAATATATTTCACGCGTTATTTTTTCCTAACAACTTCACCTCTTTCAGGTTTGCACCGGACTCGGGCCAGATTTCCGGTTGCATCACTCGGTCCTTCCACCTGAGGCAGGACCCAGCTGGATATGCCTGGTCTCGTGTCACCATGCAGACATGTAGATTCTACTGGGATGAGTTTCAGGTATTCAAATTTGGTGAATTTCACTTTTTGATACGTAATCGATCATTACTTTTCTAACCACGTTTTTTACTTTTCCTCCGTATAATAATTGCAGAAGGCGTACAGCTGGCCAGCTGACATCGCCCACGACGTGGAGCAGGCCTGGCGGCATAGGGCCGCCAAACACTACAGGGACTTCATCAACTCGCACAAGACCAAGTGGGAGCGTGACCCCAATTATGCCAGGCCTGCCTACGTATCCGAGGCCATCTGGGCGGGGTGGATAGTAGGTTGGATGGACCCTGCTACCCAAGCCCGCAGCGCCCGGAACGCGGTGAACCGGCGCAGCGGCAATGTACATGGCCCAGCACCTGCCACACACTCAGGTGGGTCGGTTTCCCACGCCACCACGATGCGTTCTATGGTAAGTATTTTAATATTGGATTATTCAGATTCATTGATTTCATTGGATTATTTAGATTCATTGACTTAAGTGGATTATTTACATTCATTGACTTAAGTGGATTATTTATATTCATTGATTTCTTATGTTGCGCTGTTGTTTTTTTGGTATTCGTATATTGTTAATTTAAGTAGTATATGTGTTCATTTGCCTTTTTTTTATTTTTGCTTTGACTTGGGAGAGGCCTTTAAGGCCGGGATACCTCCAATAAACGAATAGGTCATGTCGAAATTTTTAAAATTATGGATTTCACTAACATATTTTATTTCATTCTTTCAGCAGGAGGAGACGGGGGAGTGGCCAGCCTCCTACGATCTCTTCTACAAGAAGCATCGGAAGAAAGCCTCCGACGGAACGGAGGACTGGATCACGGCGAAGGCCCGCGACATCAGTGTAAGTAGACTACGATATCATTTGTTTTTTCCTTAGTTTGTTTTATTGCTAAATCCTAAACCCTAACAATTCTTATTCTCATTTCAGGACGAGTACAACAGATTACTCGCACTTAGGGGAGAAGAGGCCGACAAGAACCGCGCTTATTGGGATGCGGTTCGGACCGTCGGCCCTCAGAATAAGAAGAAGAGGGAGGTGTACGGGGTTGGATCAGCAGCGCCGCGATTCTTTCCCAAAGTTCTACATCTAGGTGCTTCCTCTGAGGCTAGCACCTCCGCGCCTTCTACGGCCCCAGAGAGTCTTTCGCGCCTGGAATCAGAGCATGCGGCGCTGCAGCATGAGGTGGAGACCATCAGGGCGCAGCATGAGGAGAGTGTACAAGCACTGCGGTCGCAGCTGACTCAGACCTAGCAGTCGCTGCAGCAGGCGCTTCAGCAGGCGGTTCAGCATGCGCAGCAGCAGACGAACCAGCAAATCTCGCAGCTATCGCATCTCATCATCTCTATCATTTCCAGCTCCTCGCAGCCTTAGCCTCCCCCTGATGGTCACTCTTCTCCGCATGATCCCCCTCCATCTTCCTCTGCATAGTATTTCATTTTTTGATTTTTTGTACAGTCTATTTCATTTATCGTATTGACATATTCTTTGTACTTTTATATTTTATATGACATTTATACGGATTCTATTTCGTTTGTGTTGTTTAATTATACGAACTTCAATACGCAAGTACTGTATTTCTGTATAACATTCGTACAAATGATTTAATATACAAAATAAAATATATTATAAAAATTAAATAATAATAAAAACTATTTAATTAATAATATATTGTATTATTTATAAATTAAAAATATTTAATATTTAATATTAAATTAATATTAAATATTAAATTAAAAAATAGCGACGAACCTGCGACGAAACCGAAATGTCGCAGATTGGAAATAAAAAAATCAAAAATTTAAAAATAGCGACGGAAAAATATACCGACGAAACTTTGCGACGAAATAATATGTCGCAGAAAGGAAATAAAAAATAAAAAATTATAAAATAGCGACGAAAAAATACACCGACGAAACAACGACGGCAATAACAAGTCGCAGACCTGACAGATTTTCGTCGCAACTGTGCGACGAAACACCGACGAAATTTTTTCGTCCCAATATAGCGACGCTTCACCGACGAAATTCACTTTGCGACAAGCCGTATCGCGACCTACTTGTTTCGTCGCTATTTCGTCGCAATATGCCTGTAGCGACGAAATAGCGACGATGTTTGTCTGTCGCTATATATCTTTTTTTGTGTGGTGTTTCCACCTCAATGTGGAAATTGGGTGTCACTCTCTGAGTCCAAGAAAAAACAAGTAGGAATTTAGGTGATATAATATAGAGAAGGATAACAATTACGACACGGAAAGAGCATAACAATTCAACCACAAGACTTCACTAGTTTACCTTTTTTTTGTTCTCTCTTTTTCTTTAGGCAAGAAAATACTCTTATTTAGCTCAAATTCACCAAATGGGCGTCAAATCAATGGTGTGGAATGAAGGCATGCCAAACAGTCATGGAAGAAGGCGGAGAAATTTTCTAAAATATTGTAATTTTAATAAAAAAAACTCAAAATATGGTGTGAAAATTCCTCAAATAATTAAGACGCACTTGCCACTGCTATCTTAGAAGCCCCTAGAAGTACTTGCTAGTGTCATCCAGATATCCACCCTTAGATGAAACTGGCAAGTGCATCCAAGAGATAAGCTGTTTTTGGTCAGGAAACGTTTTTTAGGGGGGAGGTGTCCAAAACCACCCAGACCTGAACGGCCTTAGCAGGCGCGTCCTAGGACCATGATAACACTGCCAAACACGTCTAACGGCCTGGATGGTGCTGCAAGGTTTGTCCAGGGCCTGAAGGCCAGAAAATATATACATACATACATACATACATACATACATACATACATACATACATACATACATATATATATAGACACACACACACACACACACACACATATATATATATAGACACACATATACATTAATATAATCTTGTGCATCCACCAATTTAAATTCAAAATTGACGTTCGGAATTTCGCATCTGGCAAGAGAATTTCATTTGTTTTGTATGCTTAGGAAGGAGCAGATCTTATAATCCTAAAAGTTTTCGAATACACAACGTGGATGAGTTTACTTGGCGCACTTGGTGGCTGTCGAAAAAGACTAACATAAAGATGGCCTTGAATTTGTTTGTGGACGGCTGTGTTCACGTCCGAACAAACGTGAATAGTTTGATTGAGATGTCGTGACAATATACAATGATGAAAGTCTAAGAAAAACACTAACGCAATGCCCATAACTGATAACGTTCATCGTGTATTCTGTTCCCAAAAAAGGGTTAAAGTATCACTGAGGATGGGGCTCCAAAAGCCACCATCCATTTTTCTTATAGAAACTACATATTCATTTTGGGAAGAACATGAAAAATATAAAAGATGTACTTGCCTATTTTTCTTAATTCAAGTCTTGATTTAAAACTTCTTTATTGATGAGTGACCTAAATGCTTTCTTCTTGGCCTTGGCTTGGAGATTCTTCCTTCTCATTTCCTATGGAAGCCCTTTGCTCATCCAAAAAGAGGAGTAGAAAGTGTTAAATAGAAGAATTTAGATTCATGTTTGAGCGGATTCTTACTGTAGCGCCCCGGCCCGACACTGTCATTGGAACCAGTGCACCCGCCGTAGCCTACTATGAGAACTACGAAGCGTCAAGCAGATCAAGTGTACATCATTCATGACGTAAGATAAATCAGCGGAAACGTCATAAAATCTAAACCTTCATCGTCAATATTACAACCAGATAATGCAGCGGAAATAAAAGGTGTTTGTTCATCTAGCTAACATAAGTTCCAGAACACATAATAACATTGAGTTTCCAAAACTTAACGAAAGTAGTCCAGCATCTATCTATTCCCATGTCCGTCATCCCATTGAGCCCACTCGCCATCGTCTTCGATAAATATCATCTCATATTCCGGTTCACCTGAAAAGGAATAGAGTATCCGTTCTTAGCGAAGTTATCGCCAGCAAGTAACCCGTCTATACACCTTACGGGATCACACACGACGAGTCACCAGTATATAAATCATTGCCCAAAATAAGGTGCTCGGTTTAGCAATTAGCTTCTTAATAAGAATTCCTCAAAACAGACAAAGCACATAAAGGATACACGGATATGAGCATAAACATGTACTAAAACAACATATCATCAAAAGCAAGTCATAAACTAGTCACATCTCTTGCATATCAAATCTTATGCTTCGTGTATCATGATGCATGTACTTCTTTAAAATCACACACAACACCCATGCATATGTCTTCTTTCATAAACATGTCATGCGTGTCACTTCACAAAACTTTTCATAACTCTTCTTATCATATTCTTCGTGTAGCAGAACTTTATACCCTGTGGGTGATCAGTCCACAGTAAACAGAACTTTATACCCCGTACTGAAAGGTCCACAGCCCCATAACATATAACTTTATACCCCGTGCTGAAAGGTCCACGGCCCCATTACATACATCATATATCCGTGCTGATAGGTCCACGGCCCCATAAAATACTTTATTTTCCGTGCTGATAGGTCCACGGCCCCATAACATATTTTATACCCTGCTGTTGATTCACAGGTAACGCTTTTATACCCTGCTTTCGCAGGCGTAACTTTTATACCATGCGATCAACCAGCAGCCATTTTGTCTTTCGAAAACTTTAAACTTTTCTTATAAACACATGTTCTTTCGCAAAGCAAATCTCAAATCAAATGCAAGTGCCCATGTCATGATGTAGGATGCACATGTAACTTCGTATCAAACATGTAACACACACACATACTTCTTACATATCAAGTGTACGGTCTTGCACCTCAAACACTCTATGTTCGTATCTTTCCAAGTCCGTTCGTCTTACTAATTCACTCAGGATTCCATCTTATTCTTACTTGATCAAACTTACCATCTACACCTCAATTGCACCTCAAATATCTTTGCATTTTATGTTCAGAAGAAGTGTATAAAGTTACTACACATACATAGGGCGCCTAAAGGGTCAAAAAGACTTCCAGTATACTTGGAACGCCACATGAGGCGCCTAAAGTGACATAAAGCGCCTATACTAGGCATTCGAAGTGTTCGGGGATGTGCCGTAGACATTGAACGCCTACATGAAGCGCCTAATGTGACATAGAGCGCCTAATGTAGGTGTTCGAAGTGTACGTGGATGCTTCAGGACACATTGAACGCTACATTAGGCGCCTAATGTGACTTGAAGCGCCTAATGTAGGTGTTCGAAGTGTTCTGACGGTTCTAAACTGCAGTTTTTCTGCAGTAACTTCCACCCAACACCTTTCTTCTTCAACCCTTTCATGTTCAACCCTTCAAGGTCCATCTTAGCTCCTGGATTCATCATGCTTAACACACAACAACATGATTTGATGCTTAATTATGTCTAATAATATCCACTCTTAACCTTCTATCATTCACAACCTTCAAAAGATACCATCAACATTCCCAACACAACAAGTCTATAACCATGCCATCATTCATCCTTCAATTCCCTGCACTTACTCTCAAACATCTAGGTGTGGACAACCAACACAAGAATGGAACAAGACAATAAACACATCAAGATTACACTTTCATGGGCATGCTTGACAAACAACAAAGCACCACATAACTATTTTCAGAAATATGGCCCAAAGAACAAGACTTTATGCAACTAGCAACAACAATTACATATAATAAAGCATTTAACATAGACAAGTCAAAACTACTAATGTGTGATCAAAGTTTTCTCTTTGTAAGAACATAGGGCCTAAGGTAACAAAATTTGCGTAAAGCGTATAGAATGATTACTTGTCTTTGTTTCTAGTTAACCTTACGAATTTACTGCAGAATCTTGATAAGGATTGAGCCTAGATTGACCTTTTTTCCTTCTTTTTCCTTCTTCTCTTTTTCTTCTTCCTCTCTTTCTCCTTTCTCTCTTTTCCTGCGGTTTTCTCCTCTCCTTTTTAGTGCTATAACCGTCCCCTTAGGTTGAGATGGGGAGTTATACTAAAAGTGGTGTAACTCCCTATCTCTTAGTAGGGACTATTTTAATAATTTCTCTTAATTACCCTTAATTCTACTTTTAACCCATTTTTTTCTTGTTTTCCTATATTTTATGTAACTAAGTCTCATAACCTGCAAAATTAATTAAATTGCATTTAAAATTGACTTTTAAGTATTGATAGTCATGCTTAAAAGTCACGGGGTATGACATTCCACCCCCCTTACAAAAAGTTTCGTCCTCGAAACTTACGTACCTTAGTCAAAGAGTTGAGGATACTTCTCCCGCGTTTATTCTTCGAGTTCCCATGTGGCTTCACGTTCCGTGTGATTGCTCCACTGGACCTTTACATAAGGAATCACTCGCTTCCTCAACACTTGATCCTTTCGATCCACAATTTTCACGGGTATCTCTTCGTATGTAACCTCGTCCTTAAGTTCCAAAGGTTGAACTTCAAGTACATGACTTGGATCCCTCACGTACTTCCTTAGTTGTGATACGTGAAAGACATTGTGCACTTGCGTCAACACTGGAGGTAACGCTAACCTATATGCCAAGGCTCCCACTTTCTCAAGTATTTCGTAAGGACCAATAAAACGAGGGCTTAGCTTGCCTTTTACTCCAAATCGCATGACACCCTTTGTAGGTGATACTCTCAAGTAGACTTTTTCACCCACATCAAATTCCAATGGTCGTCGCTTGGAATCCGCCCAACTCTTGTTGCGATCCTGAGCTGCCTTGAGTCTTTCCCGGATGACTTTCACTTTTTCTAGCGTTTTCTCCAATAGCTCAGGTACGCTAATGGTCCTCACACCTATCTCGTCCCAATAAACCGGGGACCTACATTTCCTTCCATACAAAGATTCAAAAGGAGCCATGTCAATCGCGCTGTGGTAACTATTGTTATAAGAAAACTCCATCAGCTTTACCATTCCATCCCAACTCCCTTTAAAATCCAACACGCAAGCTCTTAGCATATCTTCCAAGGTTTGAATAGTCCGCTCGGACTGTCCATCAGTTTGGGGATGATACGCCGTACTCAACCTTAATTCCGTACCCATGGCTTTCTCGAATGCTGTCCAAAACTTAGAGGTAAATCGTGAATCTCGATCAGACACTATACTTACTGGGACACCATGTAAGCTAACAATATTCTCCATATATACATTTACTAACTTGTCGAGAGGTGCTTCACTTGAAACGAGTAGGAAATGGGCAGACTTTGTTAGAGGATCCACGATGACCCAAATCATGTCATATCCACTTCTTGTCTTTGGTAAACCAGCTATGAAATCCATCGTGACATGTTCCCATTTCCATTCCGGAATTTCCAATGGCATCAACAATCCACCAGACCGTTGGTGTTCTGCCTTGACTTGTTGACAAACCAAACACCTTTCTATAAATTCTGCGACATGTCGTTTCATTCCGGACCACCAATAATATTGATTAAGGTCTCTGTACATCTTGGTACTACCGGGATGTATGGATAGTCTTGAGTTGTGGGCTTCTTGCAAAATTTCTTTTCTAAGTTCATCAACATCAGGCACACACAATCTTCCTCGGAACCATAGGCTCCCATCCTCTTTGACCTGAAATCCCTCAACTTGACTCTGTTTCACCTTTTCCGTTATTTCACTGAGGGTCTTATCATTCTTCTGAGCCTCTTTTACTCGATCAATCAAACTCGGTGTGATGGTCAATGCTGTCAGAACGTTCACCGTGGAATCAATCAAATCTAAACCAAATTCCTCTATCTCTCGTTCCAATGGTGATTGTCGCGCATGGCTGGATTTCCTGCTTAAAGCATCGGCTACCTTGTTAGCCTTTCTCGGGTGATAATGAATAGTCAGGTCATAGTTTTTTGCAATTCCAACCATCTCCGCTGCCTCATATTTAATTCCTTCTGTGAGAACAAGTACTTTGAGCTCTTATGATCCGTGAATACCGCGCACTTTTCTCCATACAAATAATGCCGCCAGATCTTCAAGGCGAACACAACCGCGGCAAGTTCAAGATCATGTGTGGGATAGTTTTGTTCGTAAGGCTTTAGCTGTCTTGAGGCATATGCGATGACTCGTTCGTTTTGAATCAAAACACAACCTACAAACAAGGTATTAGTCTAAGCTTAATGGGTATACAAGATCATAACCTTATACTATAGTTTACGTACCTAAGCCGTTCTTTGACGCATCACTATAAATCAAAAACCCATCAGTTCCGGAGGGTTGAGCCAATACTGGAGCTGTCGTTAATCTCTTCTTAAGCTCCGTGAAACTTTGCTCGCATTCCGCCGTCCACTCAAACTTGGACTTCTTTTGAGTAAGGCGACTGAGAGGCACTGCTATCCTGGAGAATTCTTCCACAAACTTTCTATAGTACCCCGCTAGACCCAAGAAACTTCGTACTTCCGTAACATTGGTGGGTCTATGCCATTCAGTGATAGCTTCTACCTTCTTTGGATCCACAGCAATCCCCTCCTCCGATATCACGTGACCCAGAAAAGCCACACTTCTTAACCAAAACTCACACTTGCTAAACTTAGCATATAGTTGTTTCTGCCTCAAAATACCTAGAACGACTCTCAAATGCTCAGTGTGAGTTTGCTCATCAGGAGAATACACCAGAATATCATCTATGAATACCACTACAAACTTGTCCAACTGTTCCCGAAAGACGGTATTCATAAGATCCATAAAAGTTGCAGGGGCATTTGTTAATCCAAACAGCATCACTAAAAACTCATAATGACCATATCGTGTGCGGAAGGCTGTCTTTGCGATGTCCTCAGCCTTCACCCTCAATTGGTGATATCCTGATCGGAGATCAATTTTAGAGAAGATCTTGGCGCCCTTGAGCTGGTCAAACAAATCCTCAATACGTGGAAGGGGATACTTATTCTTGATGGTAACTTTATTCAACTCTCTATAATCGATACAAAGTCTCATGCTACCATCTTTCTTCTTTACAAATAAAACAGGTGCTCCCCAGGGCGATACACTAGGGCGGATAAACTTCTTGTCCAACAACTCCTGCAGTTGTTCCTTCAATTCTCTCAACTCTGCCGGAGCCATTCTATAAGGGGTTTTAGAAATAGGTTCAGTTTCTGGAATCAAGTTTATCTCGAACTTGACTTCCCTCGGGGGTGGTACTCCTGGTAAATCTTCCGGAAACACATCAGGAAATTCATTGACCACTGGAATTTGCTCAATAGACGGTACCTCGTGAGTAACATCCATGGCATACACTAGGAATCCCTCAGCACCCTTCCTCAAGGCTTTGCGTGCTTGTGCGACGGACGCATATACCTTCTTGGGAACTTTCTTTCGTTCCGCATCTCCTTGAAACATCACCTCTTCCATCTTGGCATTCTTGATTGTCACTCGCTTCAACCGACAATCAATATTGGCGTGATTCTTGGCCAACCAGTCCATTCCTAATATAACGTCAAAGTCATACATCTGAATAGGAATCAATGTGGTGGAGAATGTTTGTCCTTCAAGCTCCAATTCGCAATCTCGATACTGCTGGTATGAAACCATAATCTGATCTCCGGCCGCTTGAACGCGATACGGAGTTTCTAACCATTCAAGCAAACTACCAAGGTGTTTAGTGAATCTCTTTGCTACGAAGGAGTGGCTTGCGCCGCTATCAAAGAGCACGTTGGCAGGTACCTTATTTATTAAAATCGTACCTAAAGCCATATCAAGTTATACACGAAAGATTAAGCACGTAAATACTTAATTCAATAAGGATTTAAACTTAGTATAAATGGTACCTGCTACTACGTCGGTAGCCTCCTGCACATCTGTGTCTGTCATGAGATGTACACGGGCATTTGCTCTAGGGTTCGCTCTCGGCTGCTGAGCCGCCTCTCCAGGATTATTTTTCTTCATCTCCGGGCAGTCCCTAATCATGTGACCCACTTGACCGCATCGGAAACATGCTCCAGCCACTTTCCTACACTCACCAACGTGGTTCTTGTTGCAATGAGGGCAAACTCTCATACCCTGCTGAACTACTATATTCTGAGGTGGAAGTTGTAGGATCTGCAAGGCACCACTAGAAGGGGGGGTTGAATAGTGGGTGCGGAAAATGTGGTTTTTAAAATTTGTTTAAAACCAAAAACCCGACTTCTGAAAACAGTTTCTGTTTTCAGGACCAGTTTTAAAACGTTTTGAAAACTAAGTTTTAGGCCTTCAAAAATTCTGAAATTTGGAGAGACCTTAGACTCAGATGTTATGAGTATCTCCTAAAACTTTCAGATTTAAATTCAACCTCTAACCCCTTGAAAATTTGTTGGTGGTCAGATTGCGCAAATCTGCCAGAACCGATACACTGATTTGAAAAATTAATTCCTATTTGTACACAACTCCAAATGCTCTGAAAATTTAACCACTAACCCCTTATATGTTATATTTAAATAGGTTGAAACAGTTTTGAAAAATACTTTTGGGAAGTTAGTCAAATACGATCAAAGTCTCAACCTTTGCAAGCCTGAAAATCAGACTGCACTAGTCTCAGAACTTTGGCCGTTTGAATGACTTATACTTGTCCAAAAGGGTTGAAACTTACGCCAAAAGAACCCTAGAACGTGTAGTTATATTTTCTGAAAGTTTCGTGATTTTTGAAATTAGTTTACTATTTTTACGAACGTGATTAAAAACAGTAAACAGTGCTGAAACAGAAAATCAGTGCTGAAAGTAAATGACACCAAGAATTTTATACTGGTTCGGTTATCAACAACCTACTCCAGTCTTCAAGGAACACCTTCCTTGGTTCACACTAATCACACAACTCAAAAACACCTTACCACAGGGTTGATGGAGTTACACACCAACTCCAACCCTTTACAAACCTTGTATGTTCAATACAATTCGCACGAACACCACCACCTTGCAAGATTGAAGATTGATCACACCTTGATCAATCTTTTACAAAGACAAAGAGTATGTGGTGGTCTATTACAAGCCTATTCAAGAATAGAAAGATATGAATACAATAGGCTTTCAAGAAGAAAGAAAGAAAGATGATGTAGAAGAAGAAGGCTAGAACACTTTTGATCCTTGAACTTGCAACTCTTGTTCTTGTTTTGTTCTTCTTCCTTCCTTTTTATCACATGCAGCCGTCCCCCTAGGTTCTATCCACCTCTTGAAAATTATCTTCTTAGTCATTGGGAGGATGTAAGACATCATTGTGACATGGTCTTGCTTACTTGTCACCTTCTCATTGGATGATCACTTAAGCTTTGCTTACTTGGCACTTCTTGATTGGTTGGATGTTGTCATCATTGATGACTTGGAAAAATCTGAGAATAACACTTAAAACATGTGCCAAAATCATCACAAAATAATTTCCATAAATCATGAGATACATCACATAAATTGCAAGACAAAAATTCCTTCCCAACTAAGTCATGAAAATCGCCCATTAAGTGATTTACCATGCTGAATTTTCAGCATGTGTTACATGGTTGTATACTTCCAAATATTACCATTTTCTTTTTGAAATAAATCACCAATTTATGATAAGTATCTTTATCACATTGAGAATGAACTTGGACACATTCAAGACCATGAATTCGGCCATCACAAGTCACACACATGCTGAAATATTTTCAGCATGTGTGATATATAAAATATCACACTTTATGAATTTAAATAATATTCAAATTACTTCCATTTCTTCTCCCAATCAATCACATAATTTGAGATGATGAAATATGTCATATTAAAGTCACAAAATCGGCCAGCCATGCTAATACATGCTGAAATTTTCAGCATGTGTTATAAGTGAGACAAAGTTTGAAATATTACCATTTGTAGCTTCTTTCTTTAAGTCACCAACTTTGTATGATTGATTCTTGACCAATCAATATGCCAACAAGGCTCCACATATGCTCCATCTCAGCTGTAGGGGCGTGTATACATGTATATGCATGTGCTGAATTTCATTTTTGCTAACTTTGTAAAATAGTGCACATTTAATAATACACACATGTAATATTCCAATCAGCCCTTAATTTAATTTTCTAGAACACTTTAAGATGTATATCATATGTAAAAAGTGTCTAGATACGTGTCACATGATGTACCAAAAACGTCCATGTGTTGTGTGCGTAGAAAACCGAATTTTCGATATTTATCGATTACCCGATTTTTCTCTAATTTAAATTCCAACTTTTGCACATGTTATATATATTATGTTATACATAATATATAATATATACTTTAAATCTCAGCACTTGGCTGGTCTAAAGTGGTACCATTAGCATGTGACAAAATTAAACTTGGAATCTTCACATTTTGGCCTTAATGTGGGGTGATTTGTGTGTACCAACATGGAAAATATTTTTGGCTGAATTTCTCATGTAACCCACGAAATTTTTATGGAATTTTGAAGTATAGGGGCTGACCATTTATTTATGGCAAGTACGTGACACGTTGGCGAAGTTTTGGTATTCGCCCGATACGACAAATTTCGGTTTAGAACCTTTTATCGTGTCGTATTTAATTTGTCATCACCATATCTTATATCATATGATATAAGACCTGAATGTACTCATAGATATGAGTTAAGTATAGTGGTGTGATGTTAACGTACGTACGTAAGATATATAACGTGTCGGTAGTACGTTGGAACATATGTGTATGTGCCTTGATTTAAAAAATCTGAAAATATATAGTGTATATATATATAAATGGCGTGTTTAATAAGATGGGGAGGAGGAGAGAACTTTCCTTCCTTGGCCTTGTTGCCTTTATGCCTTTTCCAAATGAATCTTCCTTTAATGAACTACTTAGTTTATTAAACTAAGTACTTCACTTAATGAACTACTTTAGTTCATTAATGGTGGCACCTGAAAATAGTATAAACTCAACAAATGTTCGCCATATGATGTAAGCTTTAATGCTTCATGGCTCGTTAGTACGGCAACATAATATATAAGCTAAATAAGGCAAGTAATGGCAAGTTATCATGCATACATGTACACATTTATATATGTATACGTTTATACATATATATAAACATTCAAATTGCTTATTTTGAAATCACTCAAACCCTCTTATCTCTACAGAAGTCTCTGAAAATTTCCAACTGGGCCTTTCTTCGGAATCTTGACCCAACGTCCGGGTCTTCCACCAACTCGCACATCATCTCTTGGCCTCTTGCCTCTATCAGACCCTCCAGCACTAGCTGCTCTTGCCGCTACTCTGCGGAAATCACTCTCAACCCGAAAACATGCATCCAACATGTCTTCATAAGTTTTCATTCCTGCGTTCACTATCGCCGACTGTATCCTCGAGTCCAAACCTCTCTCGAACTTCGTCATCTTAAGACGATTATCAGACATAATCGCAGGGGCAAACTTCCCCAAGGCATGAAAACGATCTGCATACTCCGACACCGTCATCCTTCCTTGCTCCAATCTGTCAAACGCTCTTATCTTGTCCAATATCGCAGTCTCCGGTACATAGTACTTTAGGAAAACATCACAAAACTGTGCCCAAGAGATTGGTGGGGTCATCCTCAACACCATTCCGTCCCACCATTCGCCAGCCTTGCCACTTAGGAGGGGTGTGGCCACCTCAACCTTTATCTCATTCGGTACTTGCACCAGCCGGAAACATTTCTCCCCTCAGCCAACCAGTGCTGAGCCTCTTCAGGATCGGTACATCCTCCAAACTCCGGCACCCTCATCTTTCTCATCTCTCCATAAAAGAACCGAATGTTATGCTGTGGCGGTGGAGGAGGCGAAGTCTGATGCTGTTGCGCATACCCTTGTGCGATCACCGTCAGTGCATCAGTGAGCACCTGGGATAAAACAACTTGTGGTGGCTGGTTCTCCTGTTCATTGTTAGTGTTCCCTGCGTTCTCTCTTCTTGGAGGCATATTTCACTGAAAGATTAACATTGCATTAGCATTCAGTAAATACAAGAGATTACTGAAAGCTTGAACGCGTACGAATGGGTGAGGTATGTAGTACAACTACTAATACAAAATTAGATGATAAACGCGCTCGCACACACCCAACCCAGATCATACCTAAACAATAACGAAATCAGTACTTATAACTAAGGATCAACCTTAAGGGAGAATCATAACTTAGGTGTCTAAAAGATCATGAACCTAAGTTTCCGAGATAGATCTGAAGCCTAGTCTCTGATACTACCTGTAGTGCCCCGGCCCGACACTGTCATCGGAACCAGTGTACCCGCCGTAGCCTACTATGAGAACTACGAAGCGTCAAGCAGATCAAGCGTACATCATTCATGACGTAAGATAAATCAGCGGAAACGTCATAAAATCTAAACCTTCATCGTCAATATTACAGCCAGAAAATGCAGCGGAAATAAAAGGTGTTTGTTCATCTAGCTAACATAAGTTCCAGAACACATAATAACATTGAGTTTCCAAAACTTAACGAAATTAGTCCAGCATCTATCCATTCCCATGTCCGTCATCCCATTGAGCCCACTCGCCATCGTCTTCGATAAATTTTATCTCATATTCCGGCTCACCTGAAAAGGAATAGAGTATATGTTCTTAGCGAAGTTATCGCCAGCAAGTAACCCGTCTATACACCTTACGGGATCACATACGACGAGTCACCAGTATATAAATCATTGCCCAAAATAAGGTGCTCGGGTTAGCAAGTAGCTTCTTAATAAGAATTCCTCAAAACAGACAAAGCACATAAAGGATACACGGATATGAGCATAAACATGTACTAAAACAACATATCATCAAAAGCAAGTCATAAACTAGTCACATCTCTTGCATATCAAATCTTATGCTTCGTGTATCATGATGCATGTACTTCTTTAAAATCACACACAACATCCATGCATATGTCTTCTTTCATAAACATGTCATGCGTGTCACTTCACAAAACTTTTCATAACTCTTCTTATCATATTCTTCGCGTAGCAGAACTTTATACCCTGTGGGTGATCAGTCCACAGCAAACAGAACTTTATACCCCGTGCTGAAAGGTCCACGGCCCCATAACATATAACTTTATACCTCGTGCTGAAAGGTCCACGGCCCCATTACATACATCATATATCCGTGCTGATAGGTCCACGGCCCCATAAAATACTTTATTTTCCGTGCTGATAGGTCCACGGCCCCATAACATATTTTATACCCTGCTGTTGATTCACATGTCACGCTTTTATACCCTGCTTTCGCAGGCGTGACTTTTATACCATGCGATCAACCAGCATCCATTTTGTCTTTCGAAAACTTTAAACTTTTCTTGTAAACACATGTTCTTTCGCAAAGCAAATCTCAAATCAAATGCAAGTGCCCATGTCATGATGTAGGATGCACATGTAACTTCGTATCAAACATGTAACACACACACATACTTCTTACATATCAAGTGTACGGTCTTGCACCTCAAACACTCTATGTTCGTATCTTTCCAAGTCCGTTCGTCTTACTAATTCACTCAGGATTCCATCTTATTCTTACTTGATCAAACTTACCATCTACACCTCAATTGCACCTCAAATATCTTTGCATTTTATGTTCAGAAGAAGTGTATAAAGTTACTACACATACATAGGGCGCCTAAAGGGTTAAAAAGACTTCCAGTATACTTGGAACGCCACATGAGGCGCCTAAAGTGACATAAAGCGCCTATACTAGGCGTTCGAAGTGTTTGGGGATGTGTCGTAGACATTGAACGCCTACATGAAGCGCCTAATGTGACATAGAGCGCCTAATGTAGGTGTTCGAAGTGTACGTGGATGCTTCAGGACACATTGAACGCTACATTAGGCGCCTAATGTGACTTGAAGCGCCTAATGTAGGTGTTCGAAGTGTTCTGACGGTTCTAAACTGTAGTTTTTCTGCAGTAACTTCCACCCAACACCTTTCTTCTTCAACCCTTTCATGTTCAACCCTTCAAGGTCCATCTTAGCTCCTGGATTCATCATGCTTAACACACAACAACATGATTTGATGCTTAATTATGTCTAATAATATCCACTCTTAACCTTCTATCATTCACAACCTTCAAAAGATACCATCAACATTCCCAACACAACAAGTCTATAACCACGCCATCAATCATCCTTCAATTCCCTGCACTTACTCTCAAACATCTAAGTGTAGACAACCAACACAAGAATGGAACAAGACAATAAACACATCAAGATTACACTTTCATGGGCATGCTTGACAAACAACAAAGCACCACATAACTATTTTCAGAAATATGGCCCAAAGAACAAGACTTTATGCAACTAGCAACAACAATTACATATAGTAAAGCATTTAACATAGACAAGTCAAAACTACTAATGTGTGATCCAAGTTTTCTCTTTGTAAGAACATAGGGCCTAAGGTAACAAAATTTGCGTAAAGCGTATAGAAAGATTACTTGCCTTTGTTTCTAGTTAGCCTTACGAATTTACTGCAGAATCTTGATAAGGATTGAACCTAGATTGGCCTTTTTCCTTCCTTTTCCTTCTTCTCTTCTTCTTCTTCTTCTTCTTCCTCTCTTTCTCCTTTCTCTCTTTTCCTGCGGTTTTCTCCTCTCCTTTTTAGTGCTATAACCGTCCCCTTAGGTTGAGATGGGGAGTTATACTAAAAGTGGTGTAACTCCCTATCTCTTAGTAGGGACTATTTTAATAATTTCTCTTAATTACCCTTAATTCTACTTTTAACCCATTTTTTCTTGTTTTCCTATATTTTATGTAACTAAGTCCCATAACCTACAAAATTAATTAAATTGCATTTAAAATTGACTTTTAAGTATTGATAGTCGTGCTTAAAAGTCACGGGGTATGACACTTACCTTGGTTCTTGCTTATTGACTCCACTATATTTCGGTTTCCATGCCTAAAGAGGAAGAGTGTCCTAGTCATGTCTTGAGGAAGTGGTGTAGGATGAAGGAAAGTTGAAGGCTTTGTTTCTTTCTTGAACGAGGAAGAGAAGTTTGGTTGAAGATGATGTGTATGGAGTGAAGTGAGAAATAAAAAAAGGAAAGTCCCCCTTTTTTCCCGTTATGACCGGCCAAAGACAAGAGAGTACGGAGTTGGGTGGAGTGGTTGGTAGAAGGTAGGAAAAAGGAGGATTTTGTGCATGAAAGTTGGGGTACTTGGAAGACTTTCTTCCATCCTTTCTTCATGGTAACTTGGCCGATTTTCCATGGTTTTTCGTTTTTGTTCCTTTCAAAATATCTTCTCATGTCCTAATTTATTTTTTCTTTTATTTAAGTAGTTCAAAATTCTTGTGTCATGTCTTTTTCTATTGATTTATTTTATCATAGTAACTTAAGTTGTTACCTACTAGTCTTGTTTTAATTTCTTCTTATAATTATAATATGTTGGTTATCAAACTTACTCGTATATCGATATATCTAGTAATTTAACACTCGAGCATATTTTTGGTGTTATTAATTACGGTATACTATCTTAGTCTATTTTATATTAACGGACATTAGTAAAAATTGGCGGCGTAACATAAGGGTATGGAAAAGTATATCGATAAATTTCTTACTTAATTCCTCTTTCAATTGTTCAAATTTTTATCCAATCGAAAAATTTATTTAACTCCAACATTTATTTCTTTTTCCTATTCTTTTCTTTTCTATATTTCTTTTCTTAAATGCCCAAAGGTGCGGATCGTAACACAAAGGATACTCAACAACGAAAAAATTCTAGTTTAAAACACAATAAATACAACATAAATTGATTCAAGTACTAAATGAAAGGGCACAAAGAAAGCTGCCAGAAGATGGATAGCACAAATTCTGTGTCCTATGAGTATAACAAAGCAAAGTGTAACAAATTATAAATTTTACTTATAATAAAATTTGGGAGATGGAGGGGGTGAGGGAGGATACAATCGCTAGAGGCAATTCTTATATACTGGAAATATATCATCTAAGACAAACTGTTAATTTATTGAAGGATATCTTCGTATTTGATAAAGAAGTCGATCTTTGACTTGAATTGAGAAACATGCTCATGGTGGAGAAAGGAGAAAGAAAAACGAAAAACAAATATGTAATGATCTGTATATGCTCTAAATGGAGGAATATGCTATGTGTCTCATGTTCAAACATTCTATAGTCTCGTGAAGTATTTCAAAAAAAAAATGCAACACTACATGTTAGCAATCCCCATAATTTAGTGATCATGAAATTAGGAAAGATTGTATTATAGTAAATGTGATTAATGGATTGATCTCAATAGAAGAATGATTGATTAGTTTCTTTGTATAGGTACATAAAAGATGTATAAGTTGGCATGTATAGTGAGGTAAAAAATCATTGAGAAATACACAGAAAAATTCCTTCATACTATTCAGTTACAATTCTTCCTGCTCCTCATTTATACATGGTATCAGAATAGGCATTTTCTCAATCAACTCTGATTTATCTGTGAAATCTGTTGGTTGACAACTCTGTCTTCATCATTGCCATATACTTACCTCTGATCAAGTATCATATCTGTTCTATTCTGAGTTTCTTGAGGCTCAGAATTATTGTTGTCATTGCCTCTTGACTACCCACCATGGCTGGCTACAGACCAAGTTCTATCTTGTTATACAATATCTGTATATCATAAAACAACATATCACAAACTCCAGGTACTGCTGAAACAAGTCAAGAAACACAAGAAAATAAACCCAACTTCCCTGTGCATTTTGATCTCTATGAACAGTTTGTCCATTTTCTGCAGCAAAGCATGAATATTTCCCCACCACTAGCACCGCCTGCAAACTTAACATTAAAGGTCAAACTCAATAGTACCAACAACACCTTATGATGCAGTCTGATGAAGATTGCCCTTGGAGGCAGGGGAGGAGCTCCCACATCACAGGGGTCCTCCACCCCCTACCCCACAGATTCCTCTAATCCTACGTGGAAAAGAATGATCAACTTGTGTTCACATGGCTCATTGACCCTGGTGAACAACGTGTCAAAATACTCAACTGTGAAAGTTCTATGGGATGGTTTAGCAGTCACATTTGGGTCATGGAGTGATCCACTGCAAATTTTCGATCTTCACAAGCAGTGATATACCATCAAGCAGGGTAATCTCCCTCTGGAAGCCCTTTCGACCAATTTCAAGGGCTCTGGATGATTATCAATTCCATGGATCCCAACCCCATGGAATCTTCTAAGGACCTTGCCACATATACCAGAAAGATTTAAGAATAAAGATTGTACCAACTGCTATTATGTAGCGACCCGTCCCGAGCCCTAGTACTCGAAACGACTCACCTGCCGTATCTCGCTAAGGAGAATACAAGGCATCGATACAAATCAACTACACATTATCATAATAACGTAAATCAATGTCAGCGGAAGTCATTACTAAAATCCTCGGTAAAATAATCATCATCATTATTACAATGTCTAAGAATTTCTAAATCAATACAATAGTCAAATGTATGCAAACACTAATCTTGAAAATACATAAACCTCGAATATCGAAGTAATTGCCTCAACCAACCCTCGAAAGTCTCATCTAAATATCCTTAGTCTCGATCTTTCACGGTATACTAACTCCTGTGTAAGCATACCCTAACTTCTCCTACATGCAAAACTAGCGAGTGGTGGTGTGAACCAAAATCAACGGGTTCAGTAAGCAACCTACATATACCCGTTACGAAAATCATACATGCAGAAGCAAATACAAATAATCCTTATGGTTAACATACATGTCATTAGTCCACAAATAATTTCACTTGATTATCTTTAACAGTTAACACTTCAAAGAAAACACAAAATAAATAATTGATCAACTCAATCTACATTACTGTGATGCGTGCTCTTCTCCAATATGACATACACAACAAACAAATATCACATAAACAAAGAAGAGAACAATACATGCCAATGGAGCAAATAAACTGCGGAAAGTAAGTCATCCCACATAATAATGCGCAACTTCATGATGCATGCCTTTCTCTACGTGTCACGCGCAACAAAAGACTATCATGCACAATATCTATATCTCTACCGTGCAATGAATTATCCCGGGACCTAATGATGATATAGTCTATCACCCCGACACCTGTGTCCATGTTAGACATAGACTGCCGTTGTCAGCACCCGTGCCTATGTTAGACCCAGTCTGCCTCGGTACCCATGCCCATGTTAGACCGGGCCTGCCTCAGTACCTGTGCCCATGTTAGACCCGGCCTACCGTCTGACACCAGTGCCCATATTAGACCCGACCTGTCGTCTCCGACACCTGCGCCCATGTTAGACGCAGCATGACGTCCTTGGCACCTGCGCCCATATTAGACGCAGCCTGCCATCCATCAATATCCATCAATAACTGAGCCCATGTTAGAACCTGTCAAATGCAATTCAATGCTCGTGCCATGAATGCAAATGCATATCATATGTAATCAGGTGCATCCATACTCATACATATGCTCGCGCCCATACACATGCATGTATACGTGCATGTATGCCCCCACACATCCATATACATATGCAATACACATTGAAATCATACAACCATACATACACCTAGTTTACATGTACACATGTATGTCCAATTCCCATATGTCATCACATATCTCACATAATACACTCAACTTGCATATAGAGAAAATCCAATTACATATATGCAACGAACAAAACACTGATGCATGATAAACATAACAAGCACAATTAGACCACTTACCTCTGATGCATGACAACATAACGAGTACAAATAGATCACTTACCTCTGATGCATGACAACATAACGTGCACAAATAGACCCCTTACCTCTGATGCATGACAATATACGGAGCACAAATAGACCATTTACCTCTGATGCATGACAGTACAACAAGCACGGATAGACCACTTACCTTTGATCGGTCATTTAGTTTTCTTATTCTATGCTCAAACGTGAAGAAGGTTACCATAAAAGTCCCTTCTTCTATATGTCCAACTTCATAACACACGACCATATGCATGTTAGTTCATTGCACAAATTTTGAAAATCATCAAATTATCTATATAATATCATATATGCTAATTTATGCCTTAATATACAGTTCATAAAAATTCCATGCATAGCCTAAGTCGTACACAGAAGTCCAACATAGTCATATGCACAAACAATCCACATACATGCAATACACACACATAAACCCCATGTACCCATCATGCATAATAATCACTTTTGGCCAGCGTTATTCTGTCGCCATTATAATGTCAGTAACTTTTACGAAATGGTAAAAGAAATAAATGATTGCTGAGATTCTTACTGTTAGAATTCAATAACATATATATATATATATATATATATATATATATATGTACAAAATGATATTTTAAAATTTTACAATAGTATAAGAAAATTTATGCTTTAAATTCTTGGGGCCACTATCCATGAAGGACAATGGGCAATCTTTCTCCCACAGCAACAAAGGTGCAGTTTGTAAATAAACATAGTTGAAAAATAGTTGATGCCATATTAAACAATTGATGCCCATGGACTTCTTCATTCGTACATACATATATTTTGAAAACTAAATGTCATTTGGGTTGTTGTCTCTTTAAATCCGACAGTGCTAACATAGGAAAAGAACAAAATATAACTCATGCGCACCTATATAATTGATACATACAAATAACATATACATCCATATAGTCAACAATCTATACAACAATAAATACGACGTGCATGATCCGATTTAGTACAAACATATATACATAATTTTTGCAAAAGCATAGCAAATATTGCAAGGGTACTTGCCTCGTATCTCGATTAAACGTACTAAGCGAAGAACGGATTAAAGCCCACTAGATTTGGCCTTAAAGGCTGGCGGCAGAAAGCTTCAATTTTGGGAGAGAAATAAGGTTGTCGTGGTTTACAATATGAAGATGGAAGAATATTATGTTTTGGGAGGAATAATGGTGGATGCAGATTGTTGAATATTTGGGAGAAAAAAAGAAGGTTGCTGCAGGCTGTATATTTTTGGAAGAGTGGCGGCTGTTTGTTGGAGATTATGAGGCTGGCAGCTGCAGGCTGAATTTTGGAGAATAAGAACGGCAGCAGCTTTGGAGAAATAGGGGGCTGTCGTTTATGAATAACTAGGGTGAATTGTAGGGTTGTGTGATAGGTGTATAGATATAGATGTGTGTATTAGGTAGAATCCAAAGATATTTAAAGTATCTTATTCTAATTTGAATTTGTAACTTGATTTAGACTTTATCTTTTCACTTTCCTAGCCACATTAGGTTTCTTAGGGTTTTTATCTTCTTTTCTTTTGCTAATGTTGTGTATGTATGTAGTGTTTATAAATACATATGTGTGCTTATTTGTATGTTGCTAACGTGTCTGTATGTGCATTTCATGTAACACAAAAACGGGGTCATAACATTCCTCTCTCCTTACAAAAAGTTTCATCCTCGAAACTTGCGTACAACGTAATCAATGACTTAGTATGGTTCTACTCGATCCATTTACCTAGATAATGATCGTACTAAATATCCATTGCGTATTGTGATACGTTAATCATTTCACTTCTTCAATATATTGACTATATCTTCAAAATCATTTCTTGTATATCATTTCTTGTATACTCACAAGATAATTTCTAAGTCTATTATTCTCCGATTATCTAAAATCATTACCTGCTCTTCTTAAAACTCTAGAATCAAACTTAGGGTTATTGTCATCATACTGGGGGTTCCATGTCCCGGTCATCAGTCAATATCGTACTTATCTCTGCGGTCATAGAAGCCCTCTGAGATTAGTCCTTACGTGTACTATAATCTTTAACTCTATTCTCCATAATTAGAACTTATAAACTTCTACCTACACCACTTAACGTGTATCATTCACTTATATACACGTAATCTACAATTCCGAATTCTTAACTCATCACATATGATTCATCTCCTATTTACATGACCTTCCAAAGTATCCATCGAGTCCTCCAATATGCTATCACTCACTCTTCTTTATCATCAAATTCTCAAAATCAATTTTTGTCCTACGACTAGTTCTATGATCATGCACTTACTTTTTAAGAGATTTCGCCACCAACCTAGTATACGAAGTATGTGTATGGATATATTTTTCTTCAATTTCAAAAGAAAGTAGCTTATGTAGCTATAGTTTAGAATATGGCTTGAACTGCTTAAAATAATATACTTTCTATTTTTTTAAACACAAAGTCCAAAGTATCATATATTTGTTTTCGCAACACGGTGTCCCAAATGACTGTTTATGAAACAATCATATAACTTGTTCGCAAAAGTATTGCGGTTAAAACAACTTCAAAACAATTGAGACACAACAATTGTAAAATTTCTTTTTTTTACAAAACGATTTGAACACGGTGTCTTTTTCTTTCCAAAGAAATATATGTTTTGAAGGCTAAGTTTTATTTCGCAAAATACAACAATCAACAATTCAGCAAATATAAAGTTTTATAAAACAATTTTGAGCAGGGTACCTCTCTTTTTCGAGAAGAAATATATATATTTTGAAACTATTTCTTGTTCGCAAAATTGAACAATTTCATCGCAAGCAGATACATTACTTCAAAAACATTTAATGGGTAAAATACTTGTAATATCGACAGTTGAAAAATGAAATCATTTTTAGCAAAATAAATATAGCTAAATGAAAGTTTGAGAAATGTAAGAAATTTATAAACATATTGTTCTTCGAAAACATCATTGTTTAAAAACATATCTGTTTTGTGAGGGGTATGCGAAATTCTGTTATGTTACTATACGAATTCGGGAAAATATAGCCTTGTAAAGTAATAGTTATATAAAATGAAACTATCTGAGATGTTTAATAGCAAAAATCTTTGAAATACTTTTGAAATATAGAATGTATCTTGGTGTACGTGCGTATAAGAAAATGTTTAACTTCTTGAAAAATAATAGTCCAATACTTTGTATATTTTTCTAAGTCACCCCTTAAAATAAATGAAAAATCCACATGTATACCATTTCTTATAAATCCTTAACTTAAGTTGTCTAATCCTAGCATGACACACTAAATATTTATCTGACTTATGGTATTCTAATTCACCATGCTTTTGCGCGCCACACTGATCCACTGTACTTCTTCACCTGGCTATTTCAATCGCTAATTCTAATTTAGTTAGATCTCACAGGAAAAGCAACAACTACTTGTTCATACTTATTCTATTTCAATTCAAGCCTACTCGATACATTAGCACTTACTTGTTCCTATTACTCAACATTTAACTCAGATTTGTAATAATTTGTCATTCCACTGTACTCATTTCAGCAATGCTCGCTTACTACTATCAATTAATGTCTTGAATAGGGCAAATATCTTCGGATTATTTGATACTCTAAAATTCAACATCTTAATCATAACTATAAACCCCTTTGTACAATATTCTTTGCTAAACTCTCCGATCATAATACTTGTAAATTGTTACTTAGTATATATCCTTATACTATAAACCATTTTCTTGTACCTAAGATCCCCACTTAGACCTAGTCGCGTTCCAAAACTACTGTCGAGGTAGAGGCGTGAACCCGCTTTATTTGTCATAATGGTACCGACTTTTCAGGGGTCAGATGTAAGGAATTATACAAATGGTTATAGTCAGCATTTTAAGTAAGGAAAATAATTCCGAGTCTTATAGGGTGCCCTATGTTGGACCATGCACCTGCAATAAACACCACTAGAGGGGGGTGAATAGTGGTTAGCGGAAATTACACTACAACCCTTTGTTAAAATCCCCTTTGAAAACAGAATCTGAAACCACCTCAGATTTAGAACCTGTTTTAAAAAATTCACAAATAATTGTACAGAACTCCAAAAATTATGAAACTTTTCAGAATTGAACTTCAATGATTTAACAAGACTCTTTCCAAAAATAGACAAAAATAAGATCGTTTGACCCTTCAAACAAATAAAAAGATTCAGATGGTCAATCTGAACAGAATTGGACAGAATGTTGCTGATTTTGCAAAACGTGTTTCTATTTCAATACTCAACCAAAAAGGTTCATCTTTATATCAAAACACTCCTTAGGATGTGTAGATAAAGTTTCCAAAAGGCCCTGACCTTAAACAATTCTTGAAAAATACGGAATTTAAGTTTTCTCAAAACTGGTCAGATTGGAGCCAGATTGGAGCAGTTATCTTGCAAAGACTGAAAGACTAACTTTCTCTTGCTCAAATCAAGTGATTCTTGTTGAAAATGAAATCTAACAGTATGAAGTATAACTCCACCAAAAATCACGAATTTTGAAAATGTTTAGCTATTTTTTCAAATTGTGTGAAGTTGGGTGAAAACTGCAGTCAAAAACGGATAGAGTACAGAAATAAAGAAACAAGAGAAGAACACCGAGGATTTAACCTGGTTCGGTCAATGTGACCTACTCCAGTCCCAAGGAACAACTTTCCTTGGATTTTACTATGAAATGAACACCTTACAACAAGAGCCAAGCTTGATCCTTGGGTTATTCACCAACCCTATTCAAGACTTGGATAATCACATTCTAAGCAACACTTAGTTGCAACACCTCTAATACCTATTGATGTAGCCTTATAAGAATGGCTAATCAATCTTACAAATGAAGCTCAAGAAGCTTGTATCTTACCACAATACAACAAGAACACCTTTGCTACAATGAACAAAACAACAACAAGAAGAAGATGAAGATGAAAGCTTAGACAATTCAACAAATGCTTGTGAGCTTCAAGTGTGTTTCATCTTCTTCACCAATGCCTCTATTTATAGTGTGATTTGAGCCTTGAATATAAGAATGCACATGTGTCACCATCTTCATCATCAATTCCAAATGTCTTCTCATTATTGGTTGGCTTTGTACACTTGGCAAAATAAAACACAATGATTGGTCAACCTTGGCATCAACTTGTTGGCCGAAAATTCCACTTGGAATTGTCTTGAATTATCCTTAGCAAGAATAGATAATAAGAGAAGATAAATAAACCTATAGTCAAATAGGATATATATAAGAGGGTCTTCGAGAAAAAATAGAATGTGACATCTCAAATCGTCACATATCCAGCTATATTCAATAATATCATCGGTTGAGAAAATAAGATAATAAATCACCAAATAATCTTCAAGAAAATAATAAACCAGCTCCAGAATGAAGATAATAATATGCTCAAGAGATTCCTTGAGTGAAAATACCATAAATACCCTTGGGGGTAAAATGACCAAAATACCCCTGGTGTGAGAAAACTCCAGAAATGAACCCGATGGCTAGAAATAATCACAATTCCACCTTTGTCATGATAAATAGGATGAGAATACATCCTTGAAACATTTTCATCATGTGATGTTCCTACAAAACTCAAAATACCAATTTTGTCCTTTTTGGTAAGTTGTTGAAACTTCCAAGGCATGTTAGTCACAAGACAATAATAATCACCAAAAACACGTAATAATCACATAATGAACATGTATAATTCATATACAAATGAAAACGATCATTTTAACACATTTTAGAAAATTATTTCTAAAAACCCTAGACATCGATTGATCGAAGTGCCTCAGCTTCAGAGATCGATGTCTCACAGAAAGGTTCAGGTTTTGTCTCTGACCTACATCGATCGATCGAAGTGAGAGTTCGATGTACATCGATCGATCGATCTGTCTCAGGTTTAGAGATCGATGTCTCACAGAAAGGTCTTAAACTTTTCTGCCTTACATAGATCGATCGATGTGAGAGATCTATGTACATAGATCGATCGATGTGCAACAACCTGAGAAATCGATGTCAACTTTTTCAACTTTTTCAACTTTTAATCACATATAACACCATGTGTGACATTTTTAAGTACTCACCACTTAAAATCATGACTTTGAAAATTATCCAAATATATTTCTCAACATTCTCTCTCCCTTTTGGATGATTTTGAAAATAACTTAATCATGATTTTAATGTCACAATTTAACCAAATGTTTTCAACTTTTAAATAGTATGTTGCTTCCCCTCAACTCATACTCTCCCCCTTAACCTATGCTCCAAATTTATACCAATTAAAACTTAGCATATGATTAACATGACTTACCAACTAAAATCATGTTCTTATTCTATCTCCCCCTTTATTTTGCAAATCATGCAAAGATAGAATTATGCAATGGTATCGTAAGTCCATTCCTAATTTGGCTCGTAAGTTTTCAAAAGTGGCTTGATTAAGGGGTTTGGTAAAGATATCAGCGATTTGGTGATCAGTTCTTATATGGTTTATGACTATATCCTCATTTTGAACATGATCGCGAAGAAAGTGGTATCGCACCTCAATGTGTTTGGCCTTAGAATGAAGCTCCGGATTCCGAAAAAGATTGATTGCACTTGTGCTATCGCAAAAAATTGGAATCTTTTTCATTTTAATGCCAAAATCACTAAGTTGTTGTTTAAGCCAAAGTATTTGGGTAGTACATAAACTCAAAGCGATATACTCGGCTTCAGTGGTAGAAAGAGCTACACTAGCTTGCTTTTTAGAAAACCAAGAAATCAAGTTGGTTCCTATGAATTGACAAGTACCGCTAGTGGATTTTCTATCTAACTTGCAACCACAATAATCATCATCACTATATGCGTGTAATTCCAACTTAGCATTTCTATCATACCACAGTCCTAAGTGAGGTGTATGCTTATGATATCTAAAGATATTTTTCACTGCATTGTAATGTGATACCTTAGGACAAGATTGAAACCTAGCACACATACATACACTAAACATGATATCAGGTCTTGATGCAGTTAAGTATAACAATGAGCCAATCATAGACCTATAAAGTGTGTCATCAAAAGGTTTACCATTTTCATCCTTATCAAGTTTGGTACTAACACTCATGGGGGTAGTTGTAGGTTTCAAGTCTTCAAAACCAAACTTCTTAATCATATCATTGACATACTTAAGTTGGCTAATATGTATCCCTTGAAGGGTTTGTTTGATTTGAAGACCTAAGAAGTAATTCAACTCTCCTACCATTGACATTTCAAACTCTGACTTCATACATTCTTCGAAGTCTTTTATTAAAGTAGGGTTGGTTGAACCAAAGATTATATCATCTACGTATATTTGAACTATTAAAAAACCATTGTCTTTTCTTTTTAGGAATAATGTGTTGTCTATAGTTCCCCTTTGATAATTACTTGCAATAAGAAAATTTGCAAATCTATCATACCAAGCTCTTGGAGCTTGTTTCAAACCATATAGAGCTTTCTTAAGCTTGTAAACATGGTTAGGATTTTTTGGATCTTCGAATCCAGGGGGTTGTTTGACAAACACCTCTTCTTGGATGTATCCATTCAAGAATGCACTCTTGACATCCATTTGGAAGAGTTTAATGTTACTTAGACTTGCAATCGCAAGTAACAATCTAATTGCTTCTAGTCGTGCAACGGGTGCAAAGGTGTCTTCATAATCTATTCCTTCTTGTTGATTATAACCTTGTGCAACTAGTCTAGCCTTATTCCTTGTAATATTTCCTTGTTCATCCATTTTATTCCTAAAGACCCATTTAGTTCCTATGATAGACTTGTCTTCAGGTTTAGGTACTAAGTCCCACACGTTGTTCCTTGTGAATTGATTTAATTCCTCATGCATAGTATCTATCCATGATATGTCACCTAAGGCTTCCTTTACGTTTTTAGGTTCTAATTGTGAGATTGAGCTATGTCCTTCAAGTTGACTTTTATTTCTACGTGCTCTAACCCTAATACTTGGATCCCCAATGATTAGTTCTCTATGGTGCCACCAATTCCTAGATTGACTAGGTTCACCCTCATCTTGTTCAAATGTTTCATTAGTGTGAATGTTATCATATGTAATTGGATCATTAGTTGTATCTTCCAATTGCAGAGTCTCTTGATTTATTTCATATAAGGGTTCATGCATGTCTTGTTCAGGAGGAGTTGGTTCTAGATGATCAAGTACATGCTCAAGTAATACGTCATCATCAAACATATTTTCAACATTTGTTTCTTGTTTATGTTGATGTTTATCACTAACTTCAAAGCATGCATTTTCATTGAATTTAACATGAATGGATTCAATTATTTTTCTAGATGCAGGATTATAACACCTATATGCTCTTGAGTTAGTTGAATACCCAACAAATATGCACTCAATAGACTTTTGTTCAAATTTATCTAGATTATCCTTAGTGTTTAGCACAAAACATTTACATCCAAATACTTTAAGATAATCTATTTTAGGTTGTCTATTGTTTAACAATTCATAAGGCGTTTTATTTAATTTCTTTCTAATAGTAAGCCTATTTATAATATAGCATGCACAACTAACAGCTTCAGCACATAAATACTTAGGTAATTTATTTTCACACAGCATTGTCCTAGCAACTTCTTGAATTGTTCTATTTTTACGTTCAACAACTCCATTGAGTTGTGGTGTTCTAGGTGGTGAGAATTCATGTTTTATTCCATATAGTTCGCAAAATTTGATTACGTCTTTGTTTTTAAATTCTCCACCTCTATCACTTCTAATCCTTTTAACATTTTCTTCATAAATGTTTTCAAGTTACTTGATAAGGGTTTTGATTGCTAATGGAGCATCGTCTTTGTGTGTTAAGAACAATGTCCATGTGTAGCGTGAGTAATCATCTACTATGACACACACATAGTAGTGTCCACCTAGATTTCTTGTCCTACTTGGACCAAATAAGTCTAAGTGAAGCAATTCTAGTACATGACTAGTACTCACTTCATGTTTCGGTTTTAAGGTTTCTTTAATGTGTTTTCCCTTAATACATGTTTCACATATTTGAAAATTATCTAAGTCTAACTTATGCATTCCTCTAATTAAATTCTTCTTAGACAATTTCTTAATAGTTGAAATTCCTATATGGCCTAATCTTCTATGCCATAAATTTACATCTAAGTCATGTGATATTAGACACTTAACCTTAGCATCTAACATGTTATCTAAGGTAAGGGTATAAATATTTCCATCTCTATTTCCTTTTAAAACCGTTTCTCCTTTTTCATTTATCATATCACAAGAATTGGGAAGAAAGGAGACATTATAACCACAATCTATAAGTTGAGAAATACTAAGTAAATTATAAGATAGATTGCTTACTAACAACACATTTCGTATTTGAAATGTGTTAGGATCCCCAATTGTTCCTTTTCTAACAACTTGTCCTTTGTTGTTGTCACCGAATGTCACTTTTCCTCCATTTTTGATATGTTTCAATTCGATGAATAGTTTGGGGTTCCCCGTCATATGCCTCGAACATCCACTATCTAAAAACCATTTGGTTTTCAGATTTTTTGACTTTGCCTCCTTCTTGCATTCCTTGTGTTTTTCCTACAATGGAGACAAAGTTTTAGGTACCCTTTATTTGGGTCCTTGAATGTTAGGGGCACAATTCTTGTTTAGATATCCCTTAGGTATCAAAACTTGAATATACCTTCTAGGCACATTTTTAGCATTGTTATAATTTGGAAAATAAGAAGAATTAGCATATACATGATTATTCCACATAAGTGAAGATGCATTGTTATACATGTTGTGCCATGGTTGATAATCATTATAGGATGGCCGAATTTTATAATGTGCATAAGGCATGCGATTTTGTTTCTTGAATGGCGCAGTATAAGTGTGTTCATAAGCATTTCTATAAGACTTATAAGAGTGTTGCCTATACTTAGGTTCATAATAAGTTGTATGCATTTTATTCGGTCTAGTTGCATTTGTATACATGTAGGCATAATTTCTAGGTTGTCTAGACGCAAATTTTGGCCTAGATGTATGTTTAGGCATGTGTATATTGGTGGGTGTATGTTGTATTTTTGCCCTTATATATGTAGAAGAAGGTGTAGTAGGCAAAGTTGATTTTATTGTATTATATGGCAACTTTGTACTAGATGAACATAGTCTTTTTATTCACTTTTTCATTTTCTTCTTTATAGCCTAAGCCGATTTTATCATTACCATACTTTTGTGATGAGATGAGTGTATCTAACATATTTGCACCAGATTTAAATTGTTCTATCATTTTTTCTAAGGTAAATTTAGAAGACTTAAGTTGCACTATTTCATTTTCACAACTTTCTAACTTGGATTTTAACATTTTATTTTCCATTTGTAAGTTTTGTTCATCTTTCCTATATGATTCAATTTTATTCTCTTAAGAATCAAGAGTATTAGAAGACTCTTGTTTAAGAGATTCTAATTGATCGGAAAATTCCAAGTTGGACGTCTTCAACTTGTCATTTTCTTCAACTAGTTTCTTCTTTTCTTTAGAGAGCATCTTACAGTGAGCATGCATTCTTAGGAATTCTTCATACATTTCATCAAATGTCATGTCACTATCAGAATCACTATCAGAAGAAGAATATACCTCGTTGGATACAAAGCAGACTTGAGCTTCCTCAGTTTCGGATTCTGAGTCGGATGAGTCGCTCCATGTGCCTCACCTTCATTGCTCGTTTCCCTTTCTTGCTTAGACTCCTTTGTCTTTGTCGTTTGAGCCTCCTTGTCCTTGGCTTGTTTATTATTGTTGTTTTTATTATTATTTTTCTTCGTGGGACAGTCGTATGAAATATATCCTTTTTGACCGCATTCATAGCACTTTAATTATTTATTATACCATTTATTTGTGTTATTTTTCCTAGGTTGAGAAGAAGAAGAAGAAGAACGTTGTCTATTCCTATTAGGACGCTTGAAAAACTTCCTAATTTTTCTAGCTATCAAGATCAAGTCATCGTCTAATTTAGTATCACTATTACTATCATCGTTACTAGCATGTTTTCGGTTGTTTTGAAAGCTATTGACTTATCGGATGACTTAGACGATTCGGACTTTCGTTGGTTTAATTTAACCTCGTAGACTTTAAGAGACCCAATCAATTCATCCATCTTGGTGATTGACTTTGTCTCCTCGATTGCAATCATCTTTGGATCCCATTCAGCGGGAGGCTTCGTAGCACCTTTTGAACCTTTTCACTGTTCGAAAATGACTTTCCTAAAGCTTCAAGGGCATTGAAAATATTAGTAATCCTCAAATCCATAGATGTTATGGATTCGTTTGGCAACATTTTAAAAGTCTCTAATTCAGTCATAAGCATGTTTATTTTTGACTCTTTAACACCACTAGTACCTTCATGTTTTAATACAAGTGATTTCCACATGTCGTATGCGCTTGTGCAATTTGACATATATCCTGCTTCAGAAGTTGTAAGTCCATTCAAAAGTAATTGCATAGCTTTAGCATTCATGAACATTTTCTTTTTATCATCCGATGACCATTCACTTTTATATTTTCAACCTCTTGAGTGACTCCACTAACTTGTACAACTTTCATTGGAATGTATGGCCATCTTCAACTATAGACCATAAATCGATATCTATAGCCATTAAGAATAGCCTCATTCTTAGTTTCCAATGAACAAAATGTAGGATCTGCAAGACACCACTAGAAGGGGGGGTTGAATAGATGGTGCGGAAAGTGTGCTTTTTAAAATTTCTTTAAACTTGAACAATTCAAGTTCTGAAAACAGATCTGTTTTCAGGACCTGTTTTAAAAACGTTTTTAAAACCAGGTTAGAGGTCTCCAAAAATTATGAAATTTTGAGAGAACTTAGCCTCAGATGTTATGAGGGTCCCCTAAAAATTTCAAATCAAAATTCAACCTTTAACCCCTTCAAAAACCGTTGGTACTCAGATTGTGCAAATCTGCCAGAAACGGTAGATGGTTTTGAAAAATTAATTTCTATTTGTGTGAACGTCCAAATGCTCTGAAATTTTGACCAATTACTCCTTACATATTATATTTAGATGGGTTGTGAAAACAGTTTGGAAAATTCTTTTGGGAAGTAGGTCAAATACAATCAAAGTCTCAACCTTTGCAAGTCTGAAAATCAGACTGCACTAGTCCTCAGAACTTTGATGTTTAGTTGACTTATACTTGTCCAAAAGGGTTAAAACTTGTGCCAAATTAACCCTAGAACGTGTAGGTATGTTTCTGGAAATTTTTGTAATTTTTGAAATTCGTTTACTATTTTTACGAACGTGAACAAAACGTATAAACAGTGCAGAAACTGAAAAGTAAATGCTGAAAGTAAATTGCACCGAGATTTTATACTGGTTCGGTTATAAACAACCTACTCCAGTCTTCAAGGAACACCTTCCTTGGTTCACACTATTCACAAACACACATACCTTACCACAGGGTTGATAGAGTTACACCTTAACTCCAACCCTTTACAACCTTGTATTGCTAGTACAATTTGCACGAACACCACCACCTTGCTAGAATGAAGATTGATCACACCTTGATCAATCTTTACAAAGATGTATGAATGGTGGTTTATCTCAAGCCTATTCAAGATTGAAAGAATATGGATACAATAAGCTTTACAAGAAAAGAGAAAGAAAGAAGATGTAGGAGAAGAAGAGCTTGGCTATTTGATCTCTTTAGAATGCAATGCTTTGTTGTTGTTTTGTTTGCTCTCCTCTTCTTCTTTTTAATTGTGGCAGCCGTCCCCCCTTCCCTTGTCTTCCCTCTTGAGAATTTCCTTTTGAATGCTTGAGAGAGTGTAATACATCATTGTGACAATGCCTTGCTGCTTGCATCATTCTATTGGATCATCATTTAGTCTTTGCTTACCTGGCACCTCTTTATTGGCTCAATGTTGTCAACATGATGACATGGAAAAAATCTGAGATCAACACTTTAAACATGTGCCAATATCAATCATAAAAATCATACCATAAGTCAAGAGATACACCATAATTGCAAGACCAACAAATCCTTCCCAAACAGGGCATAATTTCGGCCATATAGTCATCTTGCCATGCGGAATTTTCAGCATGTTGCACCATTTATTTTATTCCAGATATTCCCAATTTACTTGATTTTTCTCATTAAAAATGAATCAACATACATGGTAAGTCTTGCTATCAATTGAGACATGAACTTGGGACACAAAAAGCTCATCATGTTCGGCCACAACATGTACACATGCTGAAAAATTTTCAGCATGTGTGATATGCTAAATAATCACCATTTATTTATTTTAAATATTATTCAAACCTTACCATATCCTCTTCCAATCAATTCCACCTTAATCAAGAAGTAAAATATGTCTTATAATGACCTTAAAAAATGCCACCCATTAGCACACATGCTGAATTTTCAGCATTGTGTCACAATTGTGACAAGATTTTGAAGTATTACCTTGTGTAAGCTCCTTCCTTTATGTCACCAATAATGTAGATTGATTCTTGACCAATCAATATGCCAACAAGGTCCACATATGCTCCATCTCAGATGTAGGGGCGTGTATACATGTATATGCATATGCTGAATTTCATTTTGCTAACTTTGTAAAATAGTGCACATTAACAATACACGCATGTAATATTCCAATCAGCCCTTAATTTAATTTTCCTAGAACACTTTAAGATGTATATCATATGTAAAAAGTGTCTAGATACGTGTCACATGATGTACAAGAAAAACGTTCCATGTTATGTTCGTAGAAAAACCGAATTTTCGATATTATCGATTACCCGATTTTCTCTAATTTAAATTCCAACTTTGCACATGTTATATATATTATGTTATACATAATGTATTAATATATACTTTAAATCTCAGCACTTGGCTGGTTTAGAGTGGTACCATTAACATGTGACAAAATTAAACTTGGAATCTTCACATTTTGGCCTTAATGTGGAGTAATTTGTGTGTGCCAACATGGAAAGTATTTTTGGCTGAATATGTCATGTTGAGCACGAAATTGACATCATATTTGGATGTATATGGGATGGCCATTTATTATGGCAAGTACGTGACACGTTGGCGAAGTTTCGGTATTCGCCCGATACGACAAATTTCGGTTTAGAACCTTTTATCGTGTCGTATTTAATTTTCATCACCATATCTTATATCATATGATATAAGACCTGAATATACTCATAAATATGAGTTAAGTATAGTGGGTGACGTTAACGTACGTACGAAAAATATATAACGTGTCGGTAGACATTGGAATACATGCGTATGTGCCTTTATTTAAAATCTGAAATATATAGTGTATTTATATATATAATGGCGTGTTCATTTAAGATGGAGAGGAGGAGAAGACGTTCCTTCTTTAGCCTTGTTGCCTTTGAGCATTTTGCAAATGAATCTTCCTTTAATGAACTACTTAGTTTATCAAACTAAGTACTTCACTTAATGAAACTAATTTAGTTCATTAATGGTGGCACCTGAAATAGTATAAACACAAAAATGTGTGCCATATGTTGTAAGCTTTAATGCTTCATGCTCGTTAGTACGGCAACATAATGTATAAGCTAATAAGGCAAGTAATAACAAGTTATCATGCACACATGTACACATTTATGCACGTTTATATATATATATATATATATATATATATATATATATTATATATATATATATATATATATGCATTCAAATTTCTTATTTTGAAATCACTCAACCCTCTTATTTCTACAATCTCCACCTTTTGATGATTTTCAAATAACTTGTATACATGATTTAAATGCTATCTCTCCCCCTTGAACTATGCACAAGATTGCAATTTGAATTTCGAATTTCAAATCCGGCTCCCCCCTTGATTTGTGCAATTAAGATCAATTAAGATCAATCAGTGTCTCTCTCTCCCCCTTAAATCATGCTTCTCTCCCCCTTTATTTGGAAAGTTAATCAAAGATTCCGTCAAAAGGAAATAAAGCAAATAATATCACATCAAATCACATCAACGGGAATCATGCCTAATTTAGAACGAAGAGATTCATATGTGGCTTGATTTAAGGCCTTTGTGAATATATCCACTACTTGTGATTCTGTGCGTACGTGATCTATGACAATATTACCATTGTTAACGTGATCACGAAGAAAAGTGATAGCGAACTTCTATATGCTTAGCCTTAGAGTGTAACACGGGGTTCTTAGACAAATTTATTGCCCATACTATCACAATATATAGGAATTTTATTTACGGTAATTCCAAAGTCCGAAAGTTGTTGTTTTATCCACAACAACTGTGTGCAACAAAGGCTAAGAGCCATATACTCAGCCTCAGTAGTGGACAAAGCAACACTTGCTTGCTTTTTGGAAAACCATGAAATAAGGGAATTTCCTATAAATTGGCAAGTTCCGCTCGTGCTTTTTCTATCTATTTTGCAGCCACCATAATCTGCATCAGTGTAAGCATGTAAGTCAAATGTAGAATCCTTATCATACCAAATACCTAAGGTGGGCGTGTGCTTAATATAACGGAATATTCTTTTTACCGCATTTAAGTGTGACACCTTAGGTTGACTTTGAAAACGAGCACACATGCATACGCTAAACATGATGTCAGGCCTACTAGCAGTTAAATATAGTAAAGAACCTATCATAGATCGATATAATCCATTATCAACGTCTTTACCATGTTCGTCTTTGTCTAATTTAGTAGTGACACTCATAGGCGTGGGGGATGGTTTCAAATTTTCAAAATTGAACTTTTGATCATGTCATTTACATACTTAGCTTGGCTTATATGAATTCCTTTACTCGTTTGCTTAATCTGCAAGCCAAGAAAATAATTAAGTTCACCAACCATAGACATTTCAAATTCAGCTTTCATACAATTTTCAAAATCTTTAACGAGTCTATGTGAGGTAGAACCGAAAATAATGTCATCTACGTAGATTTGAATAATAAGTAAATCTGATTTTTCTTGTTTCAAAAATAGTGTACTATCTATAGTACCGCGTTTAAAATTATTTTCTAAAAGGAAAGTAGCAAAACGATCATACCATGCTCTTGCGCTTGCTTTAGGCCATACAGTGCCTTTTTTAGTTTGTACACGTGATCTGGATGTTTCAAATCTTCAAAACCGGGTGGTTGCTTCACGTATACTTCTTCTTGTATGAATCCGTTTAGAAAAGCACTTTTGACGTCCATTTGATACAATTTAAAATCTTTCATGCAAGCAATAGCAAGTAAGAGTCGTATAGCTTCTAAACGTGCTACGGGTGCAAATGTTTCATCGTAGTCTATTCCTTCTTCTTGATTATATCCTTGAGCTACGAGTCTTGCTTTATTTCTAACGACCTTTCCTTCTTCATTCATTTTATTCCTAAATACCCACTTTGTGCCTATTAGTCTTATCTTGTGGTCGTGGCACTAAATCCCATACATCATTTCTAACGAATTGATTAAGTTCGTCATGCATAGCATCAATCCAAGATGAATCACTCAAAGCATCATGCACATTTTTGGGCTCAATTTCAGAAATCATAGCATGAAATTCATTTATTTCATCCGAAGTGATTCTTCTACGTGGTCGCACACCGTGAGTGATGTCGCCTATGATGAGATCATGTGGGTGATCTCTATGCCATCTTGGTTGATTATTTTCTAAGTTATCATGCATTTCTATATGATCATGCATTTCTAGTGTCTCATTCATCTCATGCATATCAAAAGAATCATTATCTTCATTCAAAACGGGTTTCAATTCAAAATCATCGTCATATTCCTTATCTTTATCAATCTCACCAAATTCATTGAATTTAACATGAATAGATTCTATGATTTGTCTAGTGAGAGGATCATAACATCTATATGCTTTTGAATTTATGGAATACCCAACAAAAATGCACTCAATTGATTTGGATTCAAATTTATCTAAATTATCTTTTGTATTCAAGACAAAGCATTTGCATCCAAACACACGAAAATAATCAATCTTAGGCATGCGATCATTCAAAATTTCGTAAGGCGTCTTGTTTATTTTCTTTCTTATAGATAGGCGATTTACAATATAGCATGCACAATTTACGGCTTCCGCCCACAGAAATCTAGGCAATTTATTTTCGCAAAGCATGGTTCTAGCGATTTCTTGTAGTGTGCGATTCTTTCTTTCTACTACTCCATTTAATTGTGGAGTTCTAGGTGGCGAAAACTCATGTTTAATTCCTTTTTCTTCACAAAACGAAATCATCTCTTTATTTTTAAACTCACCGCCTCTATCGCTTCTTATTCTTTTCACATTTACACCGTATTGATTTTCAAGTTGTTTAATTAATTTAGCAATCTCTACGGCGCTATCATCCTTATGTGCAAGAAATAAAGTCCAAGTATAACGAGAAAAGTCATCAACAATCACGCATGCATAGTGACGCCCACCAAGGCTTGTAGTGCGACTAGGACCAAACAAATCGATATGCAATAGTTCTAGTATTCTAGTCGTGCTTATTTCATTTTTCGGCTTAAGTGACTCACGTGTTTGTTTGCCTTTTATGCAAGATTCACACAACTGAAAGTTGTCTAAATCAAGCGTAGGCAATCCCCGTACTAGGTTCTTTCGTTGCAATTTTTCTAGTGGAAATACCTATGTGTCCTAAACGTCTATGCCATAAATTCACATTGGGTTCATTTGACATAAAACACTTAACTTTAGCGTCTACTACATCATCCATAGATAGCGTAAAATATTCCTTCTCGTTTTCCTTTTAAAACGGTTTCTCCATTTTTATCTATTATGTTGCAATAAGGATGAGTAAAGCACACATTGAAACCATTGTCAACAAATTGAGAAATACTAAGAAGATTGTAAGATAAGTTGCTTACCAAAAATACGTTGGAGATTTGAGTGTGTTCGGATTGCCAATCGTACCTTTTCCAATGATCTTGCCTTCATTGTTGTCTCCAAAGGTCACGGATCCGCCTTTTGTGACCTTCTTTAATTTGGAGAACAGGCTCGGGTCACCCGTCATGTGCCTCGAGCAACCACTGTCAAGGAACCACTTTATTGATGTTCTTTCGATGTGTGGTCTCCCTGCAATGTGAAAAGGTGATTTAGGTACCCTTTTAATTTTGGGTCCTTTCGAGTTAGTTAATCACCTTTTGGTAAAGGTACCTTTCGGTACCCATACTTGGGTGATCCTTCTCGGTCTATCAAATGGCAAGAATGTAGATGAAGGTGCGATATAATATACATGTGGTGCATGTACTTTGGGTCTTTGCCCAAGGACTCCTCTATACTCATTGAATGAAGGACGCTTTTGATATGTCCTTGTGTGTGTGCGTAGTGCGTGGATGATATGTATTTCGTGTATGCATTGTTCTTCTTTTTCATATCTATATGGTACAACGTTATATTTCACATGATATGATGGAGTGGGGCGTGAGGAAGGGGGCACTTTTTGCGTCATCTTAGACGCCACTTGCGGCTTAGGGTGTCTACTTTCTTAGACACAACAAACTTGGTTGGTTTGGTTGATACTTCGTTAGTATCAACGTATCCCAATCCAGTTTTGTCACTGTCATGCTTTTGTGATAATATGATGCGATGCAGCATGTTTGACCCTGTATCAAATTGTTTTCATCATTTTCTCTAAAGTATTCCTTGATTTCAAATTTGAAATCTCGGATTTCATTTCATTATTTTGAGAGTTAATGATGAGATCTCGGTTTTCAATGCAGTGATGACACATGAAGACTCTTTCTTTGAATCGCTTAATTGAGCGACAAGATTCTCGTTAGAAGATTCTAACAGTTTCTTGTCTTCAATTAAACGTTTCTTTTCTTTAGCGAGAGTCTTAGTAAATTTATGCAGTTTAGATACTGACTAAAAAGATCATCATAAGAAGGTTCAGAGTCAGAGTCAGAATCAGATGATACACTTTAGAGCTTTCGAGCAAAAACTTGAGCGGTCTCCTCTTCGGTCTCAGTTTCAGATCTGATGATCACTCCATGTGGAGGCCTTTAGTGCACGTTTCCTTTGTTTAGGATCTGAGACGAGTCTATTTTTGTTCCGCTCCTTGTCAGGGTACTTATTAGTTTGCTTTTCTTTGTTTGGGCAGTCATATGATAAGTGTCCGAGTTTGCCGCATTCATAACATTTAATGTCCTTATCATTTGACTTGTTTTTATTTCTCTTAGATGTAGTGCCCTTGTTTTTATTTCTAAATGACTTTCTCATGAATCTTCTTAGTCCTTTAGCCAATAGGATTAAATCATCATTATCCGATTCGGAATCACTATCATCTACGTGATCGGAGGGAGGGGAGACGTATTCATTTGATTTAAAAGCAATGGTTTTACCTTGTTTAGATGATTCCGATTTCCGAATAGTAAGTTTGTTTTCATAAACTTTGAGTGAGCCAATTAGTTCTTCCATCTTTATTGATTTAGTTTCCTTGCTTTCTTCTATAGCAGTCACTTTAGGGTCACCATTCCGAAGGAAGGCTTCGTAGGACTTTCTGTACCTTTTCCTGCGTAGTAAAAGCCTTACCAAGAGACTCAAGAGAGTTATAGATGTTAGTTAAACGAAGATCCATATCTACAATCGACTCATTAGGCAACAATTTAAAAGACTCAAGAGTAGACATGAGCATATTAATTTTTGACTCTTTTACTTGACTCGTGCCTTCGTGTTTCATTTCTAGAATTCTCCACATTTCTTGTGCACTCGAACAATTTGACACATAACTAGACTCACTCTTACTAATCCATTTAAAGTAATTGCAGCCTAGCATTCATACTAAGTTTTTTTATCATCACTAGTATATTCTTGTCTAGTTTTAAACTTCTAGTGACTCCGTCTACAGTGGATACTTAGATGGGACATATGGACCATCTTCAATTATTGACCAAAGATCTATATCTATAGCCATAAGAAAAAGTTTCATCCTAAGTTTCCATTGAATAAAGGACTCACCGTCAAAAAGTGGAGGCCTTTGGCTCGACATACCTTCTTGTTCGGTTTTGAGATTTGTGGATGCCATCTCACTGAATCGTTGGATTCCTTGTAGTGAGTATTCCTGCGCTCTGATACCACTTGTAGGATCTGCAAGGCACCACTAGAAGGGGGGGTTGAATAGATGGTGCGGAAATGGTTTTTAAAATTTCTTTAAACTAACAATTCAAGTTCTGAAAACAGATTCTGTTTTCAGGACCTGTTTTAAAACGTTTTTAAAACTAGGTTAGAGGTCTCCAAAAATTATGAAATTTTGAGAGAACTTAGCCTCAGATGTTATGAGGGTCCCCTAAAAATTTCAAATAAAATTCAACCTTTAACCCCTTCAAAAACCGTTGGTACTCAGATTGTGCAAATCTGCCAGAAACGGTAGATGGTTTTGAAAAATTAATTCCTATTTGTGTGAACGTCCAAATGATCTGAAAATTTGACCAATAACTCCTTATATACTATATTTAATGGGTTGAAACAGTTTTGGAAAATTCTTTTGGGAAGTAGGTCAAATACAATCAAAGTCTCAACCTTTGCAAGTCTGAAAATCAGACTGCACTAGTCTCAGAACTTTTGATGTTTGATTGACTTATACTTGTCCAAAAGGGTTGAAACTTGTGCCAAATTAACCCTAGAACGTGAGTATGTTTCTGGAAATTTTTATTTTTGAAATCGTTTACTATTTTTACGAACGTGAACAAAAGTATAAACAGTGCAGAAACTGAAAAGTAAATGCTGAAAGTAAATTGCACCGAGAATTTTATACTGGTTCGGTTATAAACAACCTACTCCAGTCTTCAAGGAACACCTTCCTTGGTTCACACTAATCACACACACACACACCTTACCACAGGGTTGATAGAGTTACACCTAACTCCAACCCTTTACAAACCTTGTATGCTAGTACAATTCACGACACAACACCACCACCTTGCTAGAATGAAGATTGATCACACCTTGATCAATCTTTTACAAAGATGATGAATGGTGGTTTATATGAAGCCTATTCAAGATTGAAAGATGAAACAATAGGCTTTACAAGAAAAGAGAAAGAAAGAAGATGTAGGAGAAGAAGAGCTTGGCAATTTGATCTCTTTAGAATGCAATCTGTTGTTGTTTTTTGTTTGCTCTCCTCTTCTTCTTTTTAATTGTGGCAGCCGTCCCCCCTTCCTTGTCTTCCCTCTTGAAAATTTCCTTTTGAGTGCTTGAGAGAGTGTAAGACATCATTGTGACAATGCCTTGCTTGCTTGGCATCATTCTATTGGATCATCATTTAGTCTTTGCTTACTTGGCACCTCTTTATTGGCTCAATGTTGTCAACATGATGACATGGAAAAAATCTGAGATCAACACTTTAAACATGTGCCAATAAATCATAAAATCATACCATAAGTCAAGAGATACACCATAAATTGCAAGACCAACAAATCCTTCCCAAACAAGGCATAATTTCGGCCATATAGTCATCTTGCCATGCTGAATTTTCAGCATGTGCACCATTTAATTTTATTCAAGATAATTCCCAATTTACTTTGATTTTTCTCATTAAAAATGAATCAACAATACATGGTAAGTCTTGCTATCAATTGAGACATGAACTTGGACACAAAAAGCTCATCATGTTCGGCCACAACATGTACACATGCTGAAAAATTTTCAGCATGTGTGATATGCTAAATATCACCATTTATTTATTTTAAATATTATTCAAAACCTTACCATATCCTCTTCCAATCAATCCACCTTAATCAAGAAGTAAAATATGTCTCATAATGACCTTAAAAACGCCACCCATTAGCACACATGCTGAATTTTCAGCATGTGTCACAATTGTGACAAGATTTTGAAGTATTACCTTGTGTAGCTCCTTCCTTTATGTCACCAATAATGTATGATTGATTCTTGACCAATCAATATGCCAACAAGGCTCCACATATGCTCCATCTCAGTAGGGGCGTGTATACATGTATATGCATGTGCTGAATTTCATTTTTGCTAACTTTGTAAAATAGTGCACATTTAATAATACACACATGTAATATTCCAATCAGCCCTTAATTTAATTTTCTAGAACACTTTAAGATGTATATCATATGTAAAAAGTGTCTAGATACGTGTCACATGATGTACAAGAAAAACGTTCCATGTTATGTGCGTAGAAAACCGAATTTTCGATATTTATCGATTACCCGATTTTTCTCTAATTTAAATTCCAACTTTTGCACATGTTATATATATTATGTTATACATAATTATATAATATATACTTTAAATCTCAGCACTTGGCTGGTTTAAAGTGGTACCATTAACATGTGACAAAATTAAACTTGGAATCTTCACATTTTGGCCTTAATGTGGAGTAATTGTGTGTGTGCCAACATGGAAAGTATTTTTGGCTGATATGTCATGTGTAGCACGAAATTTACATCATATTTTGATGTATATGGGCTGGCCATTTATTTATGGCAAGTACGTGACACGTTGGCGAAGTTTCGGTATTCGCCCGATACGACAAATTTCGGTTTAGAACCTTTTATCGTGTCGTATTTAATTTGTCATCACCATATCTTATATCATATGATATAAGACCTGAATATACTCATAAATATGAGTTAAGTATAGTGGTGTGACGTTAACGTACGTACGAAAAATATATAACGTGTCGGTAGTACGTTGGAATACAT
>AP025051.1:23621201-23711484 GCA_036186865.1 Eustoma russellianum
ACCAACAACATCGATCGATCGAAGTGAGAGTTCGATGTACATCGATCGATCGATATGTCTCAGGTTTAGAGATCGATGTCTCACAGAAAGGTCTTAAACTTTTCTGCCTTACATAGATCGATCGATGTGAGAGATCTATGTACATAGATCGATCGATGTGCAACAACCTGAGAAATCGATGTCAACTTTTTCAACTTTTTCAACTTTTAATCACATATAACACCATGTGTGACATTTTTAAGTACTCACCACTTAAAATCATGACTTTGAAAATTATCCAAATATATTTCTCAACATTCTCTCCCTTTTGGATGATTTTGAAAATAACTAATCATGATTTTAATGTCACAATTTAACCAAATGTTTTCAACTTTTAAATAGTATGTTGCTCCCCCTCAACTCATACTCTCCCCCTTAACCTATGCTCCAAATTTATACCAATTAAAACTTAGCATATGATTAACATGACTTACCAACTAAAATCATGTTCTTATTCTATCTCCCCCTTTATTTTGCAAATCATGCAAAGATAGAATTATGCAATGGTATCGTAAGTCCATTCCTAATTTGGCTCGTAAGTTTTCAAAAGTGGCTTGATTAAGGGGTTTGGTAAAGATATCAGCGATTTGGTGATCAGTTCTTATATGGTTTATGACTATATCCTCATTTTGAACATGATCGCGAAGAAAGTGGTATCGCACCTCAATGTGTTTGGCCTTAGAATGAAGCACCGGATTCCGAAAGATTGATTGCACTTGTGCTATCGCAAAAATTGGAATCTTTTTCATTTTAATGCCAAAATCACTAAGTTGTGTTTAAGCCAAAGTATTTGGGTAGTACATAAACTCAAAGCGATATACTCGGCTTCAGTGGTAGAAAGAGCTACACTAGCTTGCTTTTTAGAAAACCAAGAAATCAAGTTGGTTCCTATGAATTGACAAGTACCGCTAGTGGATTTTCTATCTAACTTGCAACCACCATAATCAGCATCACTATATGCGTGTAATTCCAACTTAGCGTTTCTATCATACCACAGTCCTAAGTGAGGTGTATGCTTAAGATATCTAAAGATCTTTTTCACTGCATTGTAATGTGATACCTTAGGACAAGATTGAAACCTAGCACACATACATACACTAAACATGATATCAGGTCTTGATGCAGTTAAGTATAACAATGAGCCAATCATAGACCTATAAATGTGTCATCAAAAGGTTTACCATTTTCATCCTTATCAAGTTTGGTACTAACACTCATGGGGGTAGTTGTAGGTTTCAAGTCTTCAAAACCAAACTTCTTAATCATATCATTGACATACTTAAGTTGGCTAATATGATCCTTGAGGGTTTGTTTGATTTGAAGACCTAAGAAGTAATTCAACTCTCCTACCATTGACATTTCAAACTCTGACTTCATACATTCTTCGAAGTCTTTTACTAAAGTAGGGTTGGTTGAACCAAAGATTATATCATCTACGTATATTTGAACTATTAAAAAACCATTGTCTTTTCTTTTAGGAATAATGTGTTGTCTATAGTTCCCCTTTGATAATTTTGCAATAAGAAAATTTGCAAATCTATCATACCAAGCTCTTGGAGCTTGTTTCAAACCATATAGAGCTTTCTTAAGCTTGTAACATGGTTAGGATTTTTGGATCTTCGAATCCAGGGGGTTGTTTGACAAACACCTCTTCTTGGATGTATCCATTCAAGAATGCACTCTTGACATCCATTTGGAAGAGTTTAATGTTACTTAGACTTGCAATCGCAAGTAACAATCTAATTGCTTCTAGTCGTGCAACGGGTGCAAAGGTTCTTCATAATCTATTCCTTCTTGTTGATTATAACCTTGTGCACTAGTCTAGCCTTATTCCTTGTAATATTTCCTTGTTCATCCATTTTATTCCTAAAGACCCATTTAGTTCCTATGATAGACTTGTCTTCAGGTTTAGGTACTAAGTCCCACACGTTGTTCCTTGTGAATTATTTAATTCCTCATGCATAGTATCTATCCATGATATGTCACCTAAGGCTTCCTTTACGTTTTAGGTTCTAATTGTGAGATTAGCTATGTCCTTCAAGTTGACTTATATTTCTATGTGTTCTAACCCTAATACTTGGATCCCTAATGATTAGTTCTCTATGGTGCCACCAATTCCTAGATTGACTAGGTTCACCCTCATCTTGTTCAAATGTTTCATTAGTGTGAACATTATCATATGTAATTGGATCATTAGTTGTATCTTCCAATTGCAGAGTCTCTTGATTTATTTCATCTAAGGGTTCATGCATGTCTTGTTCAGGAGGGTTGGTTCTAGATGATCAAGTACAGCTCAAGTAATACGTCATCATCAAACATATTTTCAACATTTGTTTCTTGTTTATGTTGATGTTTATCACTAACTTCAAAGCATGCATTTTCATTGAATTTACATGATGGATTCAATTATTTTTCTAGATGCAGGATTATAACACCTATATGCTCTTGAGTTAGTTGAATACCCAACAAATATGCATCAATAGACTTTTGTTCAAATTTATCTAGATTATCCTTAGTGTTTAGCACAAAACATTTACATCCAAATACTTTAAGATAATCTATTTTAGGTTGTCTATTGTTTAACAATTCATAAGGAGTTTTATTTAATTTCTTTCTAATAGTAAGCCTATTTATAATATAGCATGCACAACTAACAGCTTCAGCCATAAATATTAGGTAATTTATTTTCACACAGCATTGTCCTAGCAACTTCTTGAATTGTTCTATTTTTACGTTCAACAACTCCATTGAGTTGTGGTGTTCTAGGTGGTGAGAATTCATGTTTTATTCCTATAGTTCGCAAAATTTGATTACGTCTTTGTTTTTAAATTCTCCACCACCTCTATCACTTCTAATCCTTTTAACATTTTCTTCATAAATGTTTTCAAGTTGCTTGATAAGGGTTTCGATTGCTAATGGAGCATCGTCTTTGTGTGTTAAGAACAATGTCCATGTGTAGCGTGAGTAATCATCTACTATGACACACACATAGTAGTGTCCACCTAGACTTCTTGTCCTACTTGGACCAAATAAGTCTAAGTGAAGCAATTCTAGTACATGACTAGTACTCACTTCATGTTTCGGTTTTAAGGTTTCTTTAATGTGTTTTCCCTTAATACATGTTTCACATATTTGAAAATTATCTAAGTCTAACTTAGCATTCCTCTAATTAAATTCTTCTTAGACAATTTCTTAATAGTTGAAATTCCTATATGGCCTAATCTTCTATGCCATAAATTTACATCTAAGTCATGTGATATTAGACACTTAACCTTAGCATCTAACATGTTATCTAAGGTAAGGGTATAAATATTTCCATCTCTATTTCCTTTTAAAACCGTTTCTCCTTTTTCATTTATCATATCACAAGAATTGGGAAGAAAGGAGACATTATAACCACAATCTATAAATTGAGAAATACTAAGTAAATTATAAGATAGATTGCTTACTAACAACACATTTCGTATTTGAAATGTGTTAGGATCCCCAATTGTTCCTTTTCTAACAACTTGTCCTTTGTTGTTGTCACCGAATGTCACTTTTCCTCCATTTTTGATATGTTTCAATTCGATGAATAGTTTGGGGTTCCCCGTCATATGCCTCGAACATCCACTATCTAAAAACCATTTGGTTTTCAGATTTTTGACTTTGCCTCCTTCTCCATTCCTTGTGTTTTTCCTACAATGGAGACAAAGTTTTAGGTACCCTTTATTTGGGTCCTTGAATGTTAGGGGCACTATTCTTGTTTAGATATCCCTTAGGTATCAAAACCTGAATATACATTCTAGGTGTTATAAAATCAAATATCAAATGATGCAATGTAAAATAGACAAGAGAAGAGAATATAGAAGATGTATTCTATTGATTTTTAAGTGTATCTCACATTACAACATCATGTCCTATTTATAGGACATTTTGAGGGTAAATGAAATAAATAGGGTAGTACCCTTTAATATTCCCAACATATTGGAAACATATAAGGCCATCTTTGGACATCCACAATCTTATCTTTATACTTAATACTCCCCCTTGGATGTCCAAATTTTATAGAATATGCCTCGTTAAAACCTTGCCAAGAAAACCCAGTGGGACAAAACTTGGACGAAGGAAAAAGAGTACATATTCATATAATTGGTTTGTGTGATACACTGCCTCGTTAAAACCTTGCCAAGAAAAACCCAGTGGGATAAAAACTTGAACGAAGGAAAAAAGAGTACAGGTGTAAGTGACAATCACACTCCCCCTGATTCTTGTCATGAGGTCTTGAAGCTGACGCATTCCGATGTTGTAGACCATCTTTTAAATGTAGCCGTTGGTAGTGCTTTAGTGAACAATCAGCAAGATTTTTGCTTGATTGTATCTGTTGGATATCAATTCACCATTTTTCTCAAGATCATGAGTGTAGAAAAATTTTGGTGATATATGCTTTGTTCTATCTCCTTGATGTAGCCATTCTTAATTTGAGCAATACATGCAGCATTATCTTCAAATAAGATTGTCGGAATCTTTCTTAGTGAAGATAATCCACATGACTCTTGGATATGTCGAATGATCGATCTCAACCATATGCATTCACGACTTGCTTCATGCAATGCCAAAATCTCGGAATGGTTGGAAGAGGTGGCTGTTAATGTCTGCTTCACTGATCTCCATGAAATGCTTGCACCTCCACATGTAAATACATATCCAGTTTGTGATCTTCCCTTATGAGGGTCAGATAGATAACCAGCATCAGCATAACCCATTAAGTGTGTTTAGAATTCTTTGAGTAGAATAAACCCATATCTGGTGTTCCTCGAAGATAACGTAAAATATGTTTGACTCCATTCCAATGCCTTCGTGTTGGTGTAGAACTATACCTTGCCAATAAATTTACTGAAAATGCTATATCTGGTCTTGAACAATTTGCAAGATACATAAGAGCACCAATAGCACTAAGATACGGTACTTCTGGACCTAATAATTCTTCATTTTCCTCCGGTGGGCCGAAATGGATCTTTCTTTACATCTAACGATCGGACCACCATAGGACTACTTATGGATGAGCTTTATCCATATAAAATCGTTTCAAGATCTTCTCTGTATATGAAGATTGATGAAGAAGTATTCCATCATGTAAATGTTCGATCTGCAGGCCGAGACAAAATTTGGTTTTTCCAAGATCTTTCATTTCAAATTCTTATCATAAGGTAATTTGCGGTTTAGTGAGCTCTTCAGGAGTTCCAACAAGATTTAGATCATCAACATATACCGCAATTATGAAGAATCCACTATCAGATCTTTTGATAAATACGCAAGGACAAATTGGATTATTTATATAACCTTCTTTGACAAGGTACTCACTAAGGCGATTATACCACATCCTGCCAGATTGTTTTAATCCATACAAGGATCTTGTAATTTGATTGAGTATAATCCATGTGTCCTTTGATTATATGCTTCGGGCAATTTAAATCCTTCTGGGATTTTCATATAAATATCATTATCTAATGATCCATATAAGTATGCGGTAACCACATCCATTAACCGCATATCAAGGTTTTCAGTGACTGCTAGGCTGATTAGATATCGTAATGTTATGGCATCAATAACCGGGGAATATGTTTCATCATAATCAAGCCCAGGTCTTTGTGAAAAACCTAGAGCAACAAGACGTGCTTTGTACCGCACAACCTCATTTTTCTCGTTGCGTTTTCGTACAAAAACCCATTTATGTCCAATAGGTTTTATCCCTTCAGGGGTTTTGGACGACAGGTCCAAATACTTTGCGACTTTCTAACGATTTCAGTTCTGCTTGGATTGCATCTTTCCATTTGGCCAATCAATTCTGCGTCGACATTCTTCAATGGATCTCGGTTCAGGATCCTCATTTAGAATTTCACATGCAATCGCATAAGCAAAAACATGATCAATATTAACCTTTTGTCTATCCCAATTTTCTCTTGTAGTTACATAATTCAAAGAGATCTCTTCAAAATTTTGTTCACTTGCTTCTTCAGGAGCAACTTGTTTAACAATTTTAGACTGATCAGTCTCGATTTCTATAGCGCTTTCAAGTTGTGAACTTCTTTTCTCTGCTGAGTATTCTCTTCTGGAGCATTAACATGTACCCTTTTTTTCCGAGGGTTTTTATCTTTGCACCAACTGGGCGCCCACGTTTTAGACTTACTTTTGGTATACCATCATTTTGCCTTTCAGAGGCATCAAGTCGAACAGGCATATTCATCGCCGGGACGTGGGATTTAGTTACCTTTTTACTATCAGTAAATGCATCATGCAACTGATTTGCAATATTCTGTAAATGGATTATCCTTTTTACTTCTTGCTCGCATTGATTTGTTCGTGGGTCAAGATGAGAAAGTGAAGGAACATTCCATGTAATTTCACGCCGTTCTTCAGGAAACGGTATTTTCTCTCCCCCTAACGGCGGGAAAACTTTCTCATCAAAATGACAATCGGCATATCGTGCCTTAAATAAATCACCCGTCAGGGGCTCAATATATCTCACAATAGAAGGAGAATCAAAACCCACATATATTCCTAAACGTCTTTGAGGACCCAGTTTTATCCGTTGTGGTGGGGCAATCGGAACATAAATCGCACACCCAAAAATGGGAAATATCAGGCTGCTGGCCCGATACCATCTGTAGTGGCGAGTATGGTTGAAACGAACTGGGTCTAAGTCGGACCAAAGCAGATGCATGCAAAATTGCATGTCCCCAAGCCGATGTGGGTAAATTTGACCTTAAAAGCATAGGTCGAGAAATCAGTTGTAAACGTTTGATAAATGACTCTGCCAGGCCATTTTGAGTGTGCACATGTGCCACTGAATGCTCAACTTCAATCCCAATCGACATACAATAATCATTAAAAGCTTGAGAAGTAAATTCACCGGCATTATCGAGACGAATAGACTTAATCGGATAATCTGGAAATTGTGCTCTTAAGCGTATAATCTGAGCAAGAAGCTTGACAAAAGCTACGGTTCTTGTTGAGAGCAAACTCACATGAGACCATCTGGATGAAGCATCCAATAAGACCATAAAATAACGAAATGGTCCACAAGAGGGATCAATAGGTCCACAAATATCCCCTTGTATTCTTTGTAAAAATGTAGGAGATTCGAAATGAATCTTCATTGGAGATGGTCTCTTGATTAGCTTCCCTCGTGAACAAGCGACACACACACAATCACGAGGTAAAAGAATCTTCTGGTTCTTTAAAGGGTGTCCATGTGAGTTTTGTACAATTCGACGCATCATTACCGAACCCGGATGACCAAGTCGATCATGCCATAACATAAATAATGTTGGATCATTGAACTGCTGGTTCATCACAATATGAGATTCTACTGGATGTATAGTCGCATAATACAATCCAGATGAGAAAATTGGGAATTTTTCTTTAACAAGCTTCTGGCTTGAAACACTGTAAGTAATACATAAAAATTCCATATTCCCCTCATTCATGGTTTCAAGATGAAAACCATTGAGACGTATATCTTTAAAACTCAATAAGTTTCTTTTCGACTTGGTAGAAAATAATTCCGTAGTAACCAAGATATGTGTACCATTGGGCAATATGATTGTTGCTCTTTCCGGAGCCTTCAATCAACGTTGTAGTACCAGAAATTGTACTCACATTAGCTTTTGCCAATTGTAATGTCGAAAAATATTTTTGATCACGAAGAATTGTGTGTGTCGTTCCACTGTCAACCAGACAGATGTCCCCACCATTCATCTTGAATAAAAGTCTAGCATAACATAGATAATTTTCATTATTGAATTCAAAATAAGTAAGTTAAAAATAGTGAATTTTGTTGCTTGAAAAAAAACTTTTTATACATCAACTAAAAATGGCTGAAATCCATTGTTCAAGTTATACTGTCGATTGAAAGTATACAAGAAAAATAAGCAGAACAACTCTAAAGAATTTTATTAAGCAAATATAGTAATGCAATTTTTATAAAAGTACATGTTAGCACATAAAATTTTAACTTATTGATAGCAATCCTTAAAACATGAAATGCATCGAAACATGTTTCTCAATCATTCTTGATTATTCTCATTCACAAACTGGACCCCATGGCCATCCACGTTTGGCTCTATAAGAAAATCTTCAATATCAAAACGAGTAAAATCATTCGAATCCATTTGACCATCATCTGCAATGTTACCAAAGTTTGCAAAATGAACTTGCTTTCCCTTGCCGTTATCCTTCTGGGATGCTTGATAAAGTTCAACCAAATGCTTTGGAGTGCGGCAAGTACGAGACAAATGCCCTTGGGCTCCACATCGATAACAAGTGTCTTCGTGGTTCTTAGCGGGTGCACCAATTTTCAAACTTTTTGTATTTTCTTGTGGCTTTGTCTTATGGTCCCACTTCAGGTGGTATGGTGCAAAATTTCTACCACGACCACGACCGCGGCCGCGGCCTCGACCACGACCACGATTATGGTTATGGTGACTTGCATTCGCTTCTAGGAATGGCTGTAACCCAGTCGGGTGAGAGTTGTGGTTTTTCATTAAGAGTTCATTGTTTTGTTCAGCAACAAGCAGACATGAAATCAATTGAGAATATTTTTCAAACTTCCTTTCTCGATATTGCTGCTGCAGGAGCATATTCGAGGCATGGAAAGTTGTGAATGTTTTCTCTAACATATCTGCATCAGTTACTTTGTCTCCACACAGCCTCAATTGTGATACTATGGAGAACATTGCAGAATTATATTCGTTTACGGTCTTATAATCTTGCAGCCTCAGGTGCAACCAATCATATCTAGCCTTTGGGAGGATCACACTCTTTTGATGATCATATCGTTCCTCCAAATTTTTCCATAATTCATATGGGTCTTTAACCCCAAGATATTCGGTTTTCAGCCCGTCATGGAGGTGATGACGAATGAATATCATTGCCTTTGCCTTATCTTGTTCGCTTGCCTCACCTCCTTCTTTTATAGTATGCCCAAGATTCATCGAGGTCAATGGATTTCGGCATCAAGGACCCAAGCCATATAATTTCTTCCGGAAATATCAAGGGCAGCAAACTCCAGTTTTGTGATATTTGCCATAGGTCTGAGAATGCAAAAATAATTCATCTCAGAAAAGATAGATTTACTCAAAACTACAGGTTTGAGTTAATGTTATATGCTTCAGGCATAATATGCTTCAGGCATAAGTACGATGCAGACTATTATATATGCAATGATAAGAATACAATTAATACGTAATTAAAAATTAAAATAACACAACAACTATATTTCAAAATATCATGCTTCAGGCAGGTATATAAACTAGTCATGCTTCGGGCATGTTAATTATTTCAATTATTCATGCTTTGAGCGTGTCAACAATTCATGCTTCGGGCATGTCAAACGATTCATGCTTCGGGCATGAAAATGATTCATGTTTATGTCAACGATTCATGCTTCGAGCATGATAACAATTAATGCTTCAGGCAATTCATGCTTCGGGCATGATAAAAGTATATCCGTATAGCTGCAAGCCATATACAATTCTTCTTCCTTCAAAAATCTAGATTTCAGGCTAGATTATTTCTTTTTATACATATTTAACATATAAGATAGAAATCGGTAACAATAGAAACGCAACAAATGAACAAATAAAAAAAAATTGGCAGAAAGATTAGTCTCAGAAATCACCATTTCGGTCATATCTAGGAGTATCCAAAATACATCTCCACCGTTCAAAACGTACCTTTATGTATTAAGAATAATCTGTCAAAATTTGGTGATGATCCAACGGTGGATGACTCAGAAAATTTAGTTTTCCCGGACCTGCACAAAGCTGTCAGCACCTACGAAATTTTAAGAGTATTCTCCCTCTTTTTCTTCTTTCTCTAATACTTTTCTTACTACTTGTTTTTGGTTTCTTTGGAGCAATTCGTGCTGATAACGTGTTATAAAATCAAATATCAAATGATGCAATGTAAAATAGACAAGAGAAGAGAATATAGAAGATGTATTCTATTGATTTTTAAGTGTATCTCACATTACAACATCATGTCCTATTTATAGGACATTTTGAGGGTAAATGAAATAAATAGGGTAGTACCCTTTAATATTCCCAACATATTGGAAACATATAAGGCCATCTTGGACATCCACAATCTTATCTTTATACTTAATACTAGGCACATTTTTAGCATTGTTATAATTTGGAAAATAAGAAAAATTAGCATATACATGATTATTCCACATAAGTGAAGATGCATTGTTATACATGTTGTGCCATGGTTGATAATCATTATAGGATGGCCGAATTTTATAATGTGCATAAGGCATGCGATTTTGTTTCTTGAATGGCGCAGTATAAGTGTGTTCATAAGCATTTCTATAAGACTTATAAGAGTGTTGCCTATACTTAGGTTCATAATAAGTTGTATGCATTTTATTCGGTCTAGTTGCATTTGTATACATGTAGGCATAATTTCTAGGTTGTCTAGACGCAAATTTTGGCCTAGATGTATGTTTAGGCGTGTGTATATTGGTGGGTGTATGTTGTATTTTTGCCTTGATATAAGTAGAAGAAGGTGTAGTAGGCAAAGTTGATTTTATTGTATTATATGGCAACTTTGTACTAGATGAAACATAGTCTTTTTATTCACTTTTTCATTTTCTTCTTTATAGACTAAGCCGGTTTTATCATTACCATACTTTTGTGATGAGATGAGTGTATCTAACATATTTGCACCAGATTTAAATTGTTCTATCATTTTTTCTAAGGTAAATTTAGAAGACTTAAGTTGCACTATTTCATTTTCACAACTTTCTAACTTGGATTTTAACATTTTATTTTCCATTTGTAAGTTTTGTTCATCTTTCCTATATGATTCAATTTTATTCTCTAAAGAATCAAGAGTATTAGAAGACTCTTGTTTAAGAGATTCTAATTGATCGGAAAATTCCAAGTTGGACGTCTTCAACTTGTCATTTTCTTCAACTAGTTTCTTCTTTTCTTTAGAGAGCCTCTTACAGTGAGCATGCATTCTTAGGAATTCTTCATACATTTTATCAAATGTCATGTCACTATCAGAATCACTATCAGAAGATGAACATACCTTGTTGGATACAAAGCAGACTTGAGCTTCCTCAGTTTCGGATTCTGAGTCGGATGAGTCGCTCCATGTGCTCACCTTCATTGCTCGTTTCCCTTTTCTTGCCTTAGACTCCTTTGTCTTTGTCGTTTGAGCCTCCTTGTCCTTGGCTTGTTTATTATTGTTGTTGTTATTATTAATTTTTCTTCGTGGGACAGTTGTATGAAATATGTCCTTTTTGACCGCATTCATAACACTTTAATTCTTTATTATACCATTTATTTGTGTTATTTTTCCTAGGTTGAGAAGAAGAAGAAGAAGAACGTTGTCTATTCCTATTAGGACGCTTGAAAAACTTCCTAAGTTTTCTAGCTATCAAGATCAAGTCATCGTCTAATTCAGTATCACTATTACTATCATCGTTACTAGCATGTGTTTCGGTTATTTTGAAAGCTATTGACTTACCGGAAGACTTAGACGATTCGGAATTTCGTTGGTTTAATTTAACCTCGTAGACTTTAAGAGACCCGATCAATTCATCCATCTTGGTGATTGACTTTGTCTCCTCGATTGCAGTGACCTTTGGATCCCATTCGGCAGGGAGGCTTCGTAGCACCTTTTGAACCTTTTCACTGTTCGAAAATGACTTCCCTAAAGCTTCAAGGGCAATGAAAATATTAGTAATCCTCAAATCCATAGATGTTATGGATTCGTTTGGCAACATTTTAAAAGTCTCTAATTTAGTCATAAGCATGTTTATATTTGACTCGTTAACACCACTAGTACCTTCATGTTTTAATACAAGTGATTTTCACATGTCGTGTGCACTTGTATAATTTGACACATATCCTGCTTCAGAAGTTGTAAGTCCATTCAAAAGTAATTGCATAGCTTTAGCATTCATGGACATTTTCTTTTTATCATCCGATGACCATTCACTTTTATATTTTTCAACCTCTTGAGTGACTCCACTAACTTGTACAACTTTCATTGGAATGTATGGTCCATCTTCAACTATAGACCATAAATCGATATCTATAGCCATTAAGAATAGCCTCATTCTTAGTTTCCAACGAACAAAATTATTGCCATCAAAAAGAGGAGGGCGTTGCGAAGACATACCTTCCAACTCACCTTTGTGAGAAACAATAGCCATAGTATATACCTTGGATTTGAGACAAGCAGTAAATAATGAATCGTTGTTTCTTGGCCTTGTATTGTTTGTACGGTGTTGAATCTTGCTTCTTTTGAGTGGTGTTGGTCTGGCTCTGATACCAAATGTTAGACCGTGCACCTGCAATAAACACCACTAGAGGGGGGTAAATAGTGGTTAGCGGAAATTACACTACAACCCTTTGTTAAAATCCCCTTTGAAAACAAAATTTGAAACCACCTCAGATTCAGAACCCGCTTTGAAAAATTCACAAATAATTGTACACAACTCCAAAAATTATGAAACTTTCCATAATTGAACTTCAATGAGACTCTGTCCAAAAATCAGACAAAAATAAGATCGTTTGACCCTTCAAATAAATAAAAAGATTCAGATGGTCAATCTAAACAGAATTGGACAGAATGTTGATGATTTTGCAAAACATGTTTCTCTTTGAATACTCAACCAAAAAGGTTGATCTTTATATCAAAACACTCCTTCGGATGTGTAGATAAAGTTTCCAAAAGGACATGACCTTAAACAATTCTTGAAAATATGGAATTTAAGTTTTCTCAAAACTGGTCAGATTGCAGCCAGATTAGAGCAGTTATCTTGCAAAGACTGAAAGACTAACTTTCCCTTGCTCAAATCAAGTGATTCTTGTTGCAAATGAAAGCTAACAGCCTGAAGTATAACTCCACCAAAAATCACGAATTTTGAAAATGTTTAGCTATTTTTTCAAATTGTGTGAAGTTGGGTGAAAACTGCAGTCAAAAACGGACAGAAAACAGAAATAAAGAAACAAGAGAAGAACACCAAAGATTTATCCTGGTTCGGTCAATGTGACCTACTCTAGACTTGGATAATCACCTTCTAAGCAACACTTAGTTGCAACACCTCTAACACCTATTGATGTAGCCTTATAAGAATGGCTAATCAATCTTACAAATGAAGCTCAAGAGGCTTGTAGCTCACCACAATACAATAAGAACACCTTTGCTACAATGAACAAAACAACGACAACAAGAAGATGAAGATGAAAGCTTAGACAATTCAACAAATGCTTGTGAGCTTCAAGTGTGTTTCATCTTCTTCACCAATGCCTCTATTTATAGTGTGATTTGAGCCTTGAAGATAAGAATACACATGTGTCACCATCTTCATCATCAATTCCAAATGTCTTCTCATCATTGATTGGCTTTGTACACTTGGCAAAATAAAACACAATGATTGGTCCACCTTGGCATCAACTTGTTGCCGAAAATTCTACTTGGAATTGCCTTGAATTATCCTTAGCAAGAATAGATAATAAGAGAAGATAAATACACCAAGATAACCTCAACTCCTTGCTTGAGAATAGGCATGTGGACTTGAACATTTCAGAACTCAAAATCCAGCTTCAAATTTGAAGTGTAGCCGTTGGTTTACACTTAGTTTTCCAAAAGATATATTTGATTTTCTTAAATAAAATAAGGAAGGATAATACCACCAAATTATCTCCAAATTCAAGAAACATAATAGGGCATGTGAGAGCTCCATTTGACTTCCAAAAATCTGCTGAAAATACTCCAAGAAGTAGCATATAGCCGTTGGCTATATTTAAAATTTCCAAGTTGGCAATTTTGCCAACTAGCTCCTTTTTGGTTGGTCCACTTGTCTCCAACTCATAAAATATGTACAACATCATATCCACCAGCATATTCGCATTTTTGACCATACATATATGTGTAGCAACTCAGATTTTTGAAGAAGAAATAAATAGATAACAATTGACAGATTATGTCAACGTGTAACACCGAAATTCCCCAATATTTCTTCTTATATGCTGAGATCATTTCCACACCTTTGACACCTTTGATATCTTTTAATAATGATGATAAACATCCTCTTATAACATATGTAAGAGGGTCTTCGAGAAAAAATAGAATGTGACATCTCAAATCGTCACATATCCAGCTATAGTCAATAATATCATCGGTTGAGAGAATAAGATAGTAAATCACCAAATAATCTTCAAGATAATAATAACCCAGCTCCAGAATGAAGATAATAATATGCTCAAGAGATTCCTTGAGTGAAAATACCATAAATACCCTTGGGGGTAAAATGACCAAAATACCCCTGGTGTGAGAAAACTCCAGAAATGACCCCGATGGCCAGAAATAATCACAATTCCACCTTTGTCATGATAAATAGGATGAGAATACATCCTTGAAACATTTTCCTCATGTGATGTTCCTACAAAACTCAAAATACCAATTTTGCTCTTTTTGGTAAGTTGTAGAAACTTCCAAGGCATGTTAGTTACAAGACAATAATAATCACCAAAAACACGTAATAATCACATAATGAACATGTATAATTCATATACAAATGAAAACAATCATTTTAACATATTTTAGAAAATTATTTCTAAAAACCCTAGACATCAATCGATCGAAGTGCCTCAGCTTCAGAGATCGATGTCTCACAGAAAGGTTCAGGTTTTGTCTCTGACCTACATCGATCGATCGAAGTGAGAGTTCGATGTACATCGATCGATCGATGTGTATCAGGTTTAGAGATCGATGTCTCACAGAATGGTCTTAAACTTTTCTGCCTTACATAGATCGATCGATGTGAGAGATCTATGTATATAGATCGATCGATGTGCAACAACCTGAGAGATCGATGTCAACTTTTTCAAGGTCACGTCTTGCTTCCATTAACATGCTTAATATATAATCATTGCTTACGACTAAAAATCAGTAATTATGTCTAAGATTGTGGCTTAGGGGTAAAATCGTAACTTAATTTCTAAGATCATGGCCTAAATCTACGCTTCCGCCATGGATCTGGAGCCATTCTTTGATACCACTTGTAGCAACCCGTCCTGAGCCCTAGTACTCGAAACGACTCACCCGCTATATCTCGCTAAGGAGAATACAAGACGTCGATACAAATCAACTACACGTCATCATAATAACAGAAATCGATGTCAGCGGAAGTCATTACTAAAATCCTCGATAAAATAATCATCATTATTATTACAATGTCTAAGAATTTCTAAATCAATACAATAGTCAAATGTATGTATACACTAATCTTGAAAATACATAAACTTCGAATATCGAATTAACTGCCTCAACCAATCCTCGAAAGTCTCATCTGAATATCCTTAGTCTCGAAATCTCCCGTCTCGATCTTCCACGGTATACTAACTCCTGTGTAAGTATACCCTAACTTCTCCTACATGCAAAACTGGCGAGTGGTGGTGTGAACCAAAATCAACGGGCTCAGTAAACAACCTACATATACCCGTTACGAAAATCATACATGCAAAAGCAAATACAAATAATCCTTATGGTTAACATACATGTCATTAGTCCACAAATAATTTCACTTGATTATCTTTAACAGTTAACACTTCAAAGAAAACACAAAATAAATAATTGATCAGCTCAATCTACATTACTGTGATACATGCTCTTCTCCAATATGACATACACAACAAACAAATAATCACATAAACAAAGAAGATAACAATACATGTCAATGGAGCAAATAAACTACGGAAAGTAAGTCACTCCACATAATAATAAGCAACTTCATGATGCATGCCTTTCTCTACATGTCACGCGCAACAAAAGATATATCATGCACAATGTCTATATCTCTACCGTGCAATGAATGATCCCGGGACCTAATGATGATATAGTCTATCACCCCGACACCTGTGCCCATGTTAGACATAGCCTGCCGTTGTCAGAACCCGTGCCCATGTTAGACCCGGCCTGCCTCGGTACCCGTGCCCATGTTAGACCCGGCCTACCGTCCGACACCCGTTCCCATGTTAGACCCGGCATGTCGTTCCCGACACCTACGCCCATGTTAGACGCAATATGTCGTCCTCGGCACCTGCGCCCATATTAGACGCAGCCTGCCATCCATCAATATCCATCAATAACCGGGCCCATGTTAGAACCTGTCAAATGCAATGCAATGCTCGTGCCACGAATGCAAATGCATATCATACGTAATCAAGTGCATCCATACTCATACATATGCTCGTGCCCATACATGTGCATATATACGTGCATGTATACACCCACACATCCATATACATATGCAATACACATTGAAATCATACAACCATACATACACCCAGTTAAAATATACACATGTATGTCCGATTCCCATATGTCATCACATATCTCACATAATACACTCAACTCGCATATAGAGTAAATCCAATTACATATATGCAACAAACAAAACACTGATGCATGACAGACATAACAAGCACAATTAGACCACTTACCTCTTATGCATGACAACATAACGAGCACAAACAGACCACTTACCTCTGATGCATGATAGTATAACAAGCACAGATAGACCACTTACCTCTGATCGGTCACTTAGCTTTCTTATTCTATGCTCGAACGTGAAGAAGGTTACCATAAAAGTCTCTTCTTCTATATGTCCAACTTCATAACACACGGCCATATGCATATTAATCCATCGCACAAATTCCGAAAATCATCAAATTATCTATATAACATCATATATGCTAATTTATGCCTTAATATAAAGTTCATAAAAATTCCATGCATAGGGCAGCGATAGTCTCCCTAAAAAAGAATCACTCACAGCATGTACACAGAAGTCCAACATAGTCATATGCACAAATAGTCCACATACATACAATACACATACATAAACCCTCTGTACCCATCATGCATAATAATCACTTTTGGCCAGCGTTATTCTGGCGCCTTTATAATGTGAGTAACTTTTACAAAATTGTAAAAGAAATAAATGATTGCTGAGTTTCTTACTGTTAGAATTCATTAACATATATATATATATATATATATATATATATATATATATATATAACGATATATTAAATTTTACAATAGTAAAAGAAAATATATGCTTTAAATTCTTGGGGCCATTGTCCATGAAGGACAGTGGGCAATCTTTCTCCCACAGCACCAAAGGTGCTGTTTGTAAATAAACATGGTTGAAAAATAGTTGATGCCATATTAAACAATTGATGCCCATGGACTTCATTCGTACATGTATATATTTTGAAAACTAAATGTCATTTGGGTTGCTGTCTCTTTAAATCTGACAGTGCTAACATAGGAAAAGAACAAAATATAACTCATGCGCACCTATATAATTGATACATACAAATAACGTATACATCCATATAATCAACAATTTATACAACAATAAATATGACATGCATGATCCGATTTAGTACAAACATATACGCATAATTTTTGCAAAAACATAGCACATATAGCGAGGGTATTTGCCTCGTATCTCGATTAAACATACCACGCGAAGAACGGGTTAAAACCCACTTGATTTGGCCTTAAGTGCTGGCAGCAAAAAGCTTCAATTTTGGGAGAGAAATAAGGCTGCCGTGGTTTACAATATGAAGATGGAAGAATATAATATTTTGGGAGGAATAAGGGTGGCTGCAGATTGTTGAATATTTGGGAGAAAAAAGAAGGCTGTTGGAGGCTGTAAATTTTTGGGAGAATGGCGGCTGTTTGTTGGAGATTATGAGACTGGCGCTGCAGGCTGAATTTTGGAGAATAAGAACGGCAGCAGCTTGGGAGAAATAGGGAGGCTATCATTTATGAATGATGAGGGTGAATTGTAGGGCTGTGTGATAGGTGTATAGATATAGATGTGTGTATTAAGTAGAGTCAGAAGATATTTAGATTATCTTATTCTAATTTGAATTTGTAATTTGATTTAGACTTTATCTTTTTCACTTTCCTAGCCACATTAGGTTTCTTAGGGTTTTTATCTTCTTTTATTTTATTTTCTTTTGCTAATGTCGTGTGTGTATGTAGTGTTTATAAATATATATGTGTGCTTATTTGTATGTTGCTAACGTGTCTGCATGTGCATTTCATGCAACACAAAAATGGGGTCATAACATATTAGCAGTAGATAACATGTTTGCAGACACCAAGAAAGAAATTATAAAACAAAATCCTAGACCCACAGTTGAGACAACGTATAATGAACTTCGTTACTCTGGTGTGCAGAGCAAAGTATTTACCCCATCAGATCAGCGACCATCATCTGGGGTAGGCCAGGGCTTCGTTATAAAGCCACCGACGGACCACATGAGACAGAGAAGGACAGTTGAGACTCCACGCTCAGGACTCCCATCACAGCATGGAAAAGAGGACAAAACCCACCTAGAGTGCAGTCACTACAAGAAGAAAGGGCACAGCAGGGACAAATGTTTTCAACTTCATGGATATCCATATTGGTGGGAAGATTTCTAGAAAAAGACCCAAGCTTCAGTCGCTCAGACTACCACCGAGGGTAGTTCTGGCAACAGGAAGGCCACTGAGGGCCTAAACCACATCAAAATGAAGGGAAAGAGCAGCGCAGCCATGGAAAATGCGGCTGAGAACGCAGGAGGTAGAAGGATTAGGGAAATCCCTAACCCTAACTCGCTCTTAAATACCCCCTATGTAATGCATATTACCCCTCCTGCCACTACACTTAATAAAAATGTTAGTTCAGCCCCCGCGTTTTCTGCGCCTCACAAATGCCCCCTATGGTTTCTGAGTCCGCCCAAGAACCCCCTGAGCTTTCTCATATTTCCCTTATACCCCTCAGAACCCCCAAAAGCTATCTTGCACCCCTGAAATCCATAAATTCACCCCTTTTACCCCCAAAAACTGTAGACTTACCAAATTCCACCCCAAACTCCCAATGTCACTTAATTCAAGGAACTCCCGAGTGGATATCTGACTGCAGAGCTACATACACTATGACCTGTAACCAGTCTGACCTTATCATATACACTCAACCAACCAAAACCACTGTTGAGACTGCCATTGGGGCCTCCATCCCAGTAGCTGGTGGTGGTTCCATTTCTATTACTCCTAACATTACCCTCGATCATTGTCTATATGTACCCTCTTTATCCACCAAATTATTATCAGTCAGCCAACTTACTAAAATCTCTAGATTGTATCATTCTAATCTATCTTAATTTTTGCCTTTTTTAGGACATTCATACGAAGGCGATCATTGGGTGTGGTAATGAATGCCAAGGGCTGTACTTTGTTGATGCAGTGACACAACAGGGACAGTCTAATGTTTCTACCAGGACAGCCACTCGACAAGTGTGGTTATGGCATCGCCGTTTAGGTCATATTTTATTTGGCTACTTACACCATCTCTTTCCTACATTGTTTACTTCTCAAACAGTTAGTCTTACTTGTGACATATGCCTCTGGGCTAAATAAACAAGAGCATCTTACTTTGCCAGTAATACACAGGTTGATCGTATGTTTTCTTTAGTTCATTCTGATGTATGGCTCACCATATAATAATCCCCTTGGTTTCCGTTATTATGTGCTATTTGTCGATGATTTTTCTCGTATGACATGATTATATATTATGAAGATAAATCTGAAGTCTCCCATAAATTCATTCACTTCTACAACATAATACATACCCAGTTTGATACACAAATACAAATCCCTCGCTCTGACAACAGGGGTGAATATCTCGATAGGGGCTTGGGACAATTTTTCCATGATCATGGACTCATACATGAAACCTCCTGTTCTCATACATCTGAACAAAATAAAGTCGCCAAACAGAAAAATCATCTCATTCTCAAAATGACCCGAGCCATGATGCATGACTCACATGTCCCAATGAGTTTCTGGCCAGAGGCTGTCTCCACTGCTACCTATCTTATCAATCGCCTTCCTACCAAAATTCTCAACTATCAAACACCTATTCATACCCTATCTTCCCAACATACAATTCCATCGATCTTTACCCTACCTCCACGAGTGTTTGGGTGTATAGTCTTTGTTCATGCTCCCAAACACGAACAGACCAAATTTGATCCATGTGCTGAAAAGTGCATATTTGTAAGCTATGCCACTACACAAAAGAGGTACTATTGCTATAACCCTTGCATCCGCCATATTCACATTACCATGAACTGTATTTTTCTTGAAAACGACTATAACTACACCCCCCCAATCTCGGGTTCAGGGCGAGAAACCATCTGAGGAAACCATTGATTGGTTGGTGCCACCACCACCTGCTCGACGGTTATTCCAACACGGCAAGTAGATGGTGCCGACTATGTCATAGCTCCCAACACTATACCACCTACGGCACCAGAACCACCTCGTGATCCACTATCGATGAATGAATAACCAGAGGTAAAAAATTTTGATACAAGCAATGAATAATCTAGTCCTATACCTGATCATGAAGTCTGCATAATACCAGAAAATAATGCAGATCCTAGTAACCCATTACAAATACAAATATCACTCTGATTCACCATACTATGCCAGAAACACACAATGATACTAATATTCTTATTGAGCAGAGGCAGGTACGGGCTTTGCCTCCTAGAACGAAGCAAGGAATACCTCCCAATTGGCACCATCCTAAACGAATATCCAAAGCATCCAGGTACCCAATAAATATATCTACAGAAGGAGTATCTGATTTAGCTCAGGATTTTTTGTATCTCTATGTACAGAATATGTACCACAAACTTTTGAAGAGGCCCAAGCTCAACCGACCTAGAAAGAAGCCATGATGACAGAAATGAAAGCTGTAGAAAAAAAATAAAAATGGAAAAATGTCTTCTTCCTCCTGGAAAGAAACTGGCAGGATGCGGTGGGTGTTTATGATCAAATAAAAAGCTAATGGGAGTATTGAAAGATACAAAACCCGTTTGGTTGCAAAGGCTACACCCATGCATATGGCGTCGATTACTCAGAGACTTTTTCACCCGTGGCCCGTTCGATACAATCAGAGTTATTCTCCGTTGCAGCAACTCAGAATTGGCCTCTCCACTAGTTTGGTGTCAAAAATGATTTCCTACATGGTGACCTGAACGAAGAAGTGTATATGGATTCTCCTCTTGGTTTTTCTGCAGGTTTTAAGACAAGAGAAGTATGCAAACTAAAAAAGGCATTGTATGAGCTAAAACAATCTCCTCGAGCTTGGTTCGGTAGGTTTATTGGAGTCATGAAGCAAGATGGTTACCGTCAAAGTAATACAGATCATACGCTGTTCATTAAACGAAGAAAAGGTTTGACAACACGTTTAATTATCTATGTGGATGACATGTTATTTACAGAAAATGATAATAAAGAAATGACTTGTCTTTGAAAACATCTGTTCACTAAATTTGAAATGAAGGATCTTGGAGGATTTAAACACGTCCTAGGCATTGAAGTCTTGAGGTCAGGTACTGGAATTTATATCTCACAACGGAAATACATTTTGGACCTTCTAATGGAAGTTGGAATGCTTGATTATAAACCATGTGATACTCCTATGGCGCCAAACCATAAGTTACAAGTGACTGATGGCGCACCCTTTTTCAGATAAAGGATAGTATCAGCGTTTGGTAGGCAAGCTAATTTATTTGTCGCACACACGGCCCGACATCGCGTTTGTATAAGTATGGTCAGTCTGTTTATGCATAATTCCCAGGAACACCATATGGATATAGTCAGACGGATCTTATGGTATCTGAAGCACACACTAGGTAGGGGTATTATGTTTCGTAATGATAGACACTTGAAGATTCAAGCATATACTGATGCTGATTGGGCAGGGAGCTTAGTAGATCGAGAGTCAACTTTAGGATATTTTAAACTTGTAGGAGGTAAACTGGTGACCTTGAAAAGTGTAGCGCCCCGACCCGGACAGCGGAATCCGAACCGGTACACCCGTCGTAGCTTACTGAGAAGACTACAAGACGTCTCATCTCTCGATTACACATCATCCATGACGTAAGAGAAATAAGTGCGGAAACATACATCTCGTAAATCTAAACCATCAATGCAGTACGTCAAAAGACAAAGTGAGTATCAATAACTGTATATGGTCGCAGCCATCTAAACCTCGAAAGAATCAGAAACAGAAATAACAGAAACTATCTAATCAATTCTTTCCTCAAGGTCTAGGCATCCCATTCTGCCCACTCGCTGTCATCCTCAATGAAAATCATATCATAGCTAGGCTCATCTGCAATGACAAAGGCTACCCTTAGCGAAAACGCTAGCAAGTAACCCGCTTATAAGACATACGGGATCAACACATGGCAAGACATGAGTAATATATAATTCAAGGGATTTGTGGGGCACATGTCTTGTAAAACTTCCAAATATATATATATATATATAGGCGAATCACGTAATAAAGCAATACAGTAATTGGAACGCAAGTAACAATTCATTGGTCATCACATATCACGCACATCCATACCACATTGACTCACGTGATGCATGACAAAATATGCACTACACTACACATTCACATATGCATGAGCCTTCTCTTTTCAAAACAGTGCAATGCATGCTACAATGTCCGGTCTCGTAACTCGTAACCCTGTAACGCACCCCGGCTTATATTTCCATCCCGGTTAACGTTACAGGCTCGTTATGCTCTGTGATGCACCTCGGCTTATATTTCCATCCCGATTAACATCACAGACTCGTAATACTTTGCAATGCACCTCGGCTTATATTTCCATCCCGATTAACATTGCAGAGGACTTTATACCCTGTAACGCACCCCGGCTTATATTTCCATCCCGGTTAACGTTACAGTCTTTTGTGCCCTGCAATGCACCCCAGCTTAAATTTCCATCCCGGTTAACACTGCAGGTCACCTTCGCAAATCTGTGCCGAAGCACCTTTCTTTTCAAAACAGTATGCAAATGCAAGTGCCATGATGCAAGACTCCTCGTTTCATTCTCATTTCTCATTCTCGTATGCAAATTCACGTTCACATAAACAGTTCATGTACACATGCACAAGTATAAGCAACACACACGATATCACTAAATTACGCATCATAACTTAGGCTTCAACCATCTCTTCAACACTTAGTCTTGACTCTACGGTTCACAACCTAGGGCAAGTCTCCCTAACCATCCTTCATTGAACTCTTAAACACCTCGTGCGTTCATCTCCTAACCCTTCTAAGTTGTGCATATTGAAATGCGATTCGAAACCCCTTTCGAACTCTCCAAAAGGATTCACCCTCTTAAGTCACGTTCCTGAGACTTAGACTACCTTTAATCAGATCTTAAGAAGTCTCTAAAGTCACCCAAAGACTCCCCGAACTTCCCTCTTTCTTCCTCTATTTTCCCACAAAACTGATGGACTTCATCCCCTACTTCGATCGATCGATGTCCAACTGGGGACATCGATCTTTCAGCCTCACCAACATCGATCGATCGATGTCCGACTGAGGACATCGATCTCTCAGGCTACCTGCACATCGATCGATCGATGTCCAACTGGGGACATCGATCTCTCAGCCACCACTACATCGATCGATCGATGTCCAACTGGGGACGTCGATCTCTCAGCAACCACTACATCGATCGATCGAGGTCCAACTGGGGACATCGATCTCTGACATCGATTGATCGATGTCTGCGGTTCCTCCAAATTTTCTCTGCGTTTTCTGCAACCACTGCAGAACCAAAAACACCAACATGTCCAAACATCGATCCATTCAATCCAAGCCTAATCCCTGCTATCATCCATGCTTAAACTATAGGTTCAAACACTTATACGCATACCACTCAACGATTCAAGCCTAGAACGCAATTATCCGACTCTCTCAATCCAAAAAAAATCTCATCTTTCCTCTCAACCATTCGCAACTATGAAACCACACCAAGAAGGGATGCAGGGGTAGGGATTTGCAGGATTTCACGAAATCAACAATATCAACAAATGCGTTTTCATATACGTTGGCCAAATCTTGGAACCAAAACACATAAATCATAAGCAAATAACCAGAGAACGAATCTACTGCATGGTGATCCAATTTGATATCAAAATAGGCCATTTTTCTTTCACAAATCGTAGGAACTTATAAGAAAGTTACTTGCCTTTGATTACTCGAAGACGAAACAAAGAACGAACGAGGACTGGATTGATTCCTGAAGAGGTTCTTCTCCTAGGGTTCCAGAGAGCCAAAAACGCCTAAGGGGAAAAAGAAATTGCGTCGTGTGAATAGGTGGGAGAAGAGAAAACTGACGTTGTCAGTTAAATAAGGATTTAGGGTAAGATTTGATGTTTCTAAATTATATCTTTTATCTTATTTATCTTAAAGGATAAACCTTAATTATTTAATTCTAAAATTAAATACAATTTAATTCTAATATTCAATCCTTCATTAATTTCTAATTAATCCTCATACTTAATGTCGAATTTATTTCCGTTGACTATTATTAAATCCGTTTAGTTCTTCCTTGCCTTTTTGATTAACCTACGGAGGGTGCGGGGCATAACAAAAAGCAAGAAGCAAAAGGTGGTTGCTCTTTCCAGTGCTGAAGCTGAGTTCCAAGGAGTTGCGAAAGGAATCACTAAGATACTCTAGCTCCAGATATTACTCAAAGATATTGGATTTCAAGTCAATCTAACTACTCCACTGCTATATGATAATAAAGCCTCAATCAACATATTTGAGAACCAGTGCAACATGATCGGACTAAGCATATAGAGATTAACGGTCATTTTGTCAAAGAGAAGTTAGAAGGATGGATTATTGATCTACCGTTTGTCTAGTCAGAGGACCAGTTAGCTGATGTGTTAACCAAGACGGTTAATGGAAGGTCGTTTGAAGCTATCTTGTGCAAGTTGAATGTGTTGTTGAACCCACTGTTCAACTTGTGGGGGAGTGTTAGCAATCCTTATAATTTAGTGATCATGAAATTAGGAAACATTGTATTATAGTAAATGTGATTGATCTCAGTAGAAGAATTATTGATTAGTTTCCTTGTATAGGTACAGAAAATATGTATAAGTTGGCATGTATAGAGAGGTAAAAAATCATTGAGAAATACATAGAAAAATTCCTTCCTACTCTTCGATTACAATTCTTCCGGCTCCTCATTTAAACATACAGATTCAAACACAAAAGAATTTATATGTGAGCCTAAAACAGTAAGATAACAACTTGTTAAAATATAATTCCAAGGGATGCCGTCTGTCGGGGAGTGATGGGAGGGAATATGGTTTCTTAGGGGCAGGGGTTGGGAACAGAGATATACCTTGAGTTCATAATGGCGAGTCATCGATGGTGATTCTCTGAAAAGGCTTCAGGAGACACAGCCGGCAGAGAGTTAGAGAAGACTGGAACGCTGGAAGAGGAGGCGGGGCTGGATGATGTGCAGAGTCGCTGAAATTGTTTGGGTTGGAGGAAGAAAAATAGATAAGAAAATATAGTTATATAAATAATAATGACTATATTTATTATAATAAATCAGGCTGGTGTGATTTAATAAATTTATTTTTTTCAAAACCAAAACCAAACTGATTATACAATCCGGTTTTTGGAAAGAGATTAACAAGATAATGAGGGGAAATGAACATTACAGCTATAAGTATTTAGTTAGGAAATGCAACGATACTAAACAAATGAACCACAACAACTTGCTCGAAATTGGATCTCATGTTTAATCATCTTATAGTCTCGTCAATTATACCAATGAACTGAACTATTATAGATTCAAGCAAAACGACTTCGGATGTCAGCATACAACAATATGATATCAATCAACTTGATAATATATAATTCTCGAAGAGTGCTGGCCGCCGAAGAGTACTGGGATGGAGTACGATTTCATGTTTGAAGAACAAAGATATTGTCATACCTCGTTTTTTAGTTACATAAATAATATTACTAGTTGTGTTTCCAAAGTAATAGGAGATAGAGATAAAGATAGTAATAACAATTTGACACATCCTAGGAAACTAAATTCTAACCTATCTAAGATTTACAACTTAAATCTATCCTATACATACTATATTCTATAAATATACACCCCACACAACACAAAACCTGATTCCCTCCTTTTTGTTCAGACGTCCCCTCCCTTGCTGCCTTCCAGGTTGCTGCCGCCACCCTACCCCCACCATCAAAAAGAAAAAGATAGCAAAACTCTATTTTACAAAAAAAATCGGCTGCTCATATAAAAAAGGTTACCTTGGTAAAGCCCAAGACTAGACGAGGCTGAGAGAGAAGAAGGAGAAGAATGTGTACGCGTAGAACTATTCCACCAAAAAGATAGGTTACCTTCCCCTCTTCTCGGATCGTCCGCACTTCGCGTGTTGAATCATGCTTATTTTAATGTTTATTTTGTTTTCGTATATATGCTGTTTTATGATGTTTGTATATGCGGGTATATTTGCATTGCGATGGTGTTGTTCCTATGATTTGAAAAGAAATTAAAAGAATTGATTTTATGCGAAAAATGGAAAATCGCATGATCAGCCTTAGAAATAACTCACATAGCCCGGAAATAAGGTTGGAATTAAAATAAAAATTTAAAAATGGGCATGCAGCTTGCGCGTGTTGCACACGAGCGGCGTTCAAGGGCGGTGCGTGAGGCCTATGCGCGGCCTTAGGCGGCGCATGCAGGTCACACGCAGTGCACTAATGCAGTTTGTGTGTGGCGTTAAACGGAGTCAAATGAAATTTGTTTGGGTCAATTTGGAGTAAAATTGGAGATTTTTTTTAGATTGGAAGAAAAATAGAATTTAAAGAAAAATAATAATAAATTCCAGGTCAGAGGGTCGGGACAAGGCTGACCCGGACTAGCTGACCTGTATCCTTGGTCTGACCCGCCAGGCTGGACCAGGTCAGCCTGGCCTGGCCTGCGCTACTAGGCTGAGGTGAAGTTTATTTAAAAAAAGTTTGCAGGTCAACATGTCAGGTCTGATCCGAAGACATGACCCGAGTTCAGGCCAGGCCTGACGCTAATGGGCCTGACTGAAGTAATTTTAAAACAATAATAATAATAATAATAATAATAATAATAATAATAATAATAATAATAATAATAATAATAATAATAATAATAATAATAATAATAATAATAATAATAATAATAATAATAATAATAATAATAATAATAATAATAATAATAATAATAATAATAATAATAATAATAATAATAATAATAATAATAATAATAATAATAATAATAAAGGGGAAGGGGCTGAACCGCTGGTGGATTATAGTCGGGCTACGGTAAAAAAAAAGAAAAAAAAAGTTCCTGAAAAGAAATAGAAAAAGAAAAAAGAAAAAGAAAAATAATATTAATATAACCAATATAATTAATTAAAGAATAATAAATAAGAAAATCATTAAAAAAAACAATGACCGAAAAAATAAAATACAATAATAAGTAAAAGAAAAAATGAAGGAAGTATAAAATATAATAAATGAGTAATGGAAAAAAATAATAAGAAGAAGAAAAATATATTTAAATATATAAAAAATAATACTAATAAAATGTGAGTATTCTTACAAGTATATATGCACGTGTATGGGCGTGAATATATATATGAGTATTGATACACTGTAATAAGATAGGGGTACACATGCAAGTATATATGCAGGTGCATGGGCACGAGTATATATGGATGTGTCATTTACATTGATGCGTCTAAGAGTGGATTAGGATGTGTCCTTAAGCAAGGAAATAGAGTTATTGCAAATGCTTCACGCCAGTTGAAGCCTTATGAACAGAATTGTCCGACTCATAATCTGGAGTTAGCTGTGATGGTGCTCGCACTTAAGATATGGCGTCATTACCTATATGGAGTGAAATGTGAAGTATTCACTGACCATAAGAGTCTGAAGTATCTGTTCACACAGAAAGAGCTGAAGCACCAGAGGAGGTGGTTGGAGCTACTGAAGGATTATGATCCAACCAGTAGTCACCATCCGGGAAAGACAAACTGAGTCGCTGATGCGCTGAGTAGGAAATTGAGCTACGCCAGACAGACACATCTGGAGAGAGAGAGATTGTGCAGTCTAATTTGGACATCGTGGATTATAAGGCAACGAAAGTATCTGGTGGTTGTTGATCGGCTGACTAAGTATGCTCATCTTCTGCCAATACCAAGTGATGCGACCTTCGAGAGACTGGTGACGTTGTATATTGATAACAACGCCAGCTTGCATAGAGTCTCAATTTATATTGTGTCAGATCGAGACCTAGGTTCACTTCCAGTTTGGTCATCGTGTCAGAAGAGGATGGGAACTGAGTTAGGCTCGAGCACGACATGTCGTCCTCAAATCGACGGCCAGTCAAAGAGGACGATCCAGACATTGGAGGATATGTTGAGGGCTCGTGCATTGGATTTCAAGGGAAACTAGGACGGCATGGTTAAGTTGATCGAGTTCTCTTATAATAACAGTCACCACAGTGCCATCGGCATGGCACCATTCGAGGCTCTCAATGGACACAAGTGTAAATCTCCAGTTTATTGGGACGAAGTTGGAGAGCGAGCTATCACTGGACCAGAGTTAGTCGAGCAGACCATAGAAAAAGTGAAGATTATCCATGATAGGATCAAGATCGCAGGATAAGAGCAAGAATTAGGCTGATACTAGGAGACGACCTTTGGAGTTCGAAGTGGGAGAGAAGGTTTACCTTAAGATGTCGCACATTAAGGGCATGATGCGATTTAGAGAGAAATATAAACTAAGTCCTCACTATGTGGGTCCCTATAAGATACTTGAGCGAGTTGGCACTTTGGCCTATCGTATGGCATACCTCCTGTCTTGGCTCAAGTGCACAATGTCTTTCATGTATCACAATTCAGGAGATACATATCGGACCCGAGTCATGTGTTGGATGCTCGACCACTGAAGGTGCGTGCGGATACTACTTATAAGGAGACCATTATTCGGATCGGGAATCGTAAGGACCAAGTATTTAGGTGCCGGGTTATTTCTTATGTGAAAGTTCATTGGACCAACCATACGGAGCGTGAAGCGACTTGGAAAATCGAGGCACCTATGTGCGAGCTATCCACATCTCTTCGATTAAGGTATGTAAGTTTCGAGGACAAAACTTTTTGTAAGGAAGGAGGAGTGTTATACCTCTTTTTTTAATTACATAAATAATAATTACTAGTTGTTTTTCCAAAGTAATAGGAGATAGAGATAAAAATAGTAATTACAATTTGATACATCCTAGGAAACTAAATTCTAACCTCTCTAGGATTTACAATTTAAATCTATCCTCTACACATATCATACTTTATAAATACACAGCCCACACAACACAAAACCTTATTCCCTCCTTTTTGTTCAGCCTTCCACGTTGCTGCCGCCACCCTACCCCTCCACCAACAAAAAGAACAAAAAATAGCAAAACTCTATTCCCCAAAAAAAATTTTCGGCCACTATTATAAAAAAAATTACCTTGGAAAAGCCCAAGACCAGCCGAGGCTAAGAGAGAAGAAGGAGAAGAAAGTGTACGCATAGAATTAGTCTGTCAAAAAGGTAGGTTACCTTTTCCTCTTCTTGGATTGTCTGCACTTCGCTTGTTGAATAATGCTTGCATTAATTTTTATTTTGTTTTCGTATATATTCTGTTTTATGATGTTCGTATGTGCCAATATATTTGTGTTGCAATAGTGTTGTTCATATGATTTGAAAAGAAATTAAAAGAATCGATTTTATGCAAAAAATATAAAATTTCATGATTAGCCTTAAAAATAGCTCACATAGCCCGGAAATAAGGCTTGAATTAAACTAAAAATTCAAAAACAAGCCTGGAGACAGCGTGTAGCGCCCCGGCCCGGACAGTGGACCCAAACTGGTGCACCCGTCGTAGCCTAATGAGAAGACTACAAGACGTCTCATCTCTCGAATACACATCATCGATGATGTAAGCGAACAAGCACGGAGACACGTGCAAAATAAAATCTAAACCAATCAAATCTGTACTCCCAAAACATAAGTAAATAAAACTGTTTATGGACGCAGCCATCTACATCCTCAAATGAACGAAGAAAACTGGAATAATGAGAAACAGTCTAGAACAATTCCTAATATGTACTCTAAGCATCCCATTCAGCCCACTCGCCGTCGCCTTTATGAAAATCATATCATATTCGGGCTCAACTGCAAAACAACAGGATAGAACCCTTAGCGAGAAACACTAGCAAGTAACCCGCTTATAAGACATATGGGATCAACGCATGGCAAGACATGAGTATTATCTATATCAAGGGGTGATAGGGCACATGTCTTTTATAATTTAAAGATCATAAGTTGCCAGCACAACAGAAACAAAGAACAACAACGAATAAGTAGTAAACAGTTCAATAACAAAACACTTACGAGTCAATCATACCAAAATAACTCACGTGATGCGTGACAATTCAAAATATGCACTACACTACACAAACCCAAATGATTATGCTTCACTTTTCAAAAACAGTGCAATGCATGTCATAATGTCCGGTCACATAACTTTATACCCTGTGATGGACCACAGCTTGTCTTTATACCCTGTGACGCACCACAGCTTAACTTTATACCCTGTAATGTGCCACAGCTTGTCTTTATGCCCTGTGTCACATTACAGCTCACTTTATACCCTGTGATGCTTACAGCTTGTCTTTATACCCTGTAACACATCACAGCTCATTTCGCAAACTTTATACCCTGTGCCAAGGCACAGCTCTTGTCAAATCAGAATGCAAATGCAAGTGTCATGATGCTAGGATGTGCATTCACATGTCAATCAATCATTTGAAACTCATCTCTTTCGCATATTCAAGCGCAACACTTCAGGCAAGCCAACATCACCTAATCTTTCATTCTTAGAACACAAGGGATGAAGTAAACACCCTCACACGTTCCATTTGAACCTTATCGAAGCCTCACACGTTCATCTTAACCCCTTAGATTATTCACACTGAAGTCCAACTCGAATACCCCACGGAGTCCTCATCGTTGATTCACCAGCTTAGGTCATGTTCCCAAGACTTATACTAACCTTAATCAGGTCCTAAGAAGTCTCTAAGATCACCCGAAGGATCCCCTAGCTTCCCTCTTCCTTCCCCTACTTTCCCACAAAACTGATGGACGTCAGCCCCTGACGTCGATCGATCCACGTCCATCACAGCACTTCGATCTCTCACTTAGCCTACATCGATCGATCGAAGTGACGTCGTCCCCTCACATCGATCGATCGACGTCCATCAGAGCACATAGATCTCTCACTCAACTATACATCGATCGATCCACGTACATCTGAAGCACATCAGCCTCTCCCTCAGCTATACATCGATCGATCGATGTACGTTAGTCTCTGACATTGATCGATCGATGTCCACATTTTCCAGAATTTTCATCCTGTGATTTCTGCAGAAACTACAGATCTGAACCCCAATCGATTTCCAACTTCCTTCCAACCATTCCAAGCCTAATCCTTACTATCAATCTACACTTAATTCACCAAAACAAGACCTTTCATATACAAATCAAGGATTCAAGCCTAAAACTCAAAATATCCATCAAAACAAACCCAAAAATCTCATCTTTCACTCTCCCTTCCCTTCAACCGAAAGCAACAAAATAGGGTTCAAGGGATTGGGTTTTGCATGATCTCACATAATCAACAACCATAACAAACGATTTCCAACAAATAGTGGCCAAAACTCAAAACCAAACCACATAAATCACGTATAGATCCACAGGAAGAAACTACTTCATGGTGATCCATTTTGATATTAAAAATAGGCCTTTTCTTTCGCAAATCGTAGGAACTCATAAGTAGATTACTTGCTTTTGATTACTAGGAGACAGATTGAAGAACGAAGGAAGATCGGATTGGTTCTTAAAGAATTCTTCACCTAGGGTTGGAGAAGAAGAAAATCGCCTATAGAGGAGGAGAAGGGGTGCGTCGATTGTTTTTCTGAATAATGAAAAGAAACTGACGTTCTGTCAGTTTTGATATGGGAAAGGGTGAAATTTGAGTTTCTAAATTATATCTTATTATCTCATTTATCTTAAATAATTAAATTCTAATATTTAATTCTAAATTAAATACTAATTAAATCTAATATTCATTCCCTCAATAAATACTAATAAATCTGAAATTTTAACTCTTAATTCGTTACCATTAATTGCCATTAATCTCATTTAATTTCCTTTTTATCCTTTAATTATTCTACGGAGGGTACGGGGCATAACACATCGCGTGTGTGGTGTTTAAGGGCGGCGCGTGAAGCCCACGAGCGGCCCTAGCCGACGCGTGTAGGTCACTCGCGCAGTGCATGGGTGTAATGTGTGCGTAGCATTACACGGAGTCAAATGAAATTTGTTTGGGTCAATTTGGAGTTAGATTGGAGATTTTATTGAGATTGGAAGAAAAATAGAATTTAAGAAAAAAAATAGAAAAATAATATTAAATTCCAAGTCAGAGGGTCGGGTCAGGGCTGACCCGGACTAGCTGACCCGGATCCATGGTCTGATGCACCGGGCTGGACTATGTCTGTCTGGCCTGGTTTGCGCTGCTTGGCTAGCCTGAAGTTTATTTTAAAAAAAAAGTTCGCGGGTTGCGGGTCAAGTCTGATCCAAAGGCCTAACCCAAATTCCGGCTATGCCTGGCTCTAACGGGTTGGGCCGAACTAATTTAAAAAGTTAATAATAAAAGGGGAAAGGCTGAACCGCTAGCGAGCCAGAAATTGTAGTGGGCTGGGTTGCAGCACTAAAGGAAAAAAAAGAGGGGGCCTGAAAAAAAGAAAAAGGAAACAAGAAAAATAATATTAATATAATAAATATAACTAATTAAGGAATAATAAACTAAGAAAATCAGTAAAAACTGTGATCGAAAAAAATATAATAATAAATAAAAGAACAAAATGAAGGAAATATAAAATATAATAAATAAATAGTGGAAAATAATAATAATAAAAAGAAAAATATATTTAAATAGATAAAAATAATACTAACAAAATAGGGATATTCTTACAAGTATATATGTAAGTGTATAGACGCGGGTATATATATGAGTATGGATGCACTGTAATAAGATAGGGTATACATGCCAGTATATATGCACGTGCATGGGCACGGGTATCTATAGGAGCATGGATGCGCTGGATTGGGTGTGAAACATACATGGCACGCGCATTGCATTGCATCCCTTTGGGCCGCTGACTCCATGTTACGATGCAGTCCACATTACGGAGCGATGTCCGATTTTTGTTGACTCCACGTTACAGAGGGATGCCCGCTGACTCTATGTTACAGAGCGATGACCCCTGACTCCACGTTACAGAGTGATGTCTGCTGACTCCACGTTAAGGAGCGATGTCCGTTGACTCCATGTTACGGAGCGATGACCGCTGACTCCACATTACGGAGCGATGAGTAAGACCAGGGACAGGCATAGCATATTATGGAAAGAAAAGAGCATTGCGTGTGGGATCATAATATTAGTGTATGTGCCCTAGGCCATGATTTGGATGTTTTATGTTATACATGTATTATTAATAAAGAGGTTTTATTATCATTATTGATTGATTAGTATGCTACGCAATTATGATATATGTCCCTGGTTCATTATTGATATAGAGATAAAATAATTTATAACCAGTATGAGTATTGATTTGATAATCATAAGATGATTATGTGTATGGTGATACAAATCAATTTCATAGATACTTGTTAAAGAACAGTGTATTGGATAGACCCATCATGAGATTACTACATGGATTAGCGTCATAAGTAAATCTCATGATAGTCATGTTTTAATCCTTAGATTTGAGATTGTCATAGTTTCCAACATAAAGACTATTATATTTTGACATGATCAAACTTATCCGTAACTGGATAATAATAAAGGTCATGATTGAATATGATAGAAATTATGTAGAGGATATTGAATAATCAAGATAAAATTTGTCCCTCTCTTTTGAGAGAGATATCTTTGGGCCCCTCGATTAGTGAGATTGTGAAATGCATGTCCGTGCTCAAATGAATTGATAGTGTGATCAATGTCATTTGTTTAATCAGTCTACTTAGAGATTGAGTAATCATATGTTTGAACAATATAAGTATGACGCTGACCATGACTTATGTTCAAACTAGATATCGTGTGACAAAGGGATTAATGCATGTACTATTATTAGGCTAGTTGGACTTTACTCGTATTAATTGGGTAGTTGTAATGTCTTCCTAGAGACCAATTACGACTTGTTGGTTTAATGGAGATTTAACCGACTGCCAATTAATATGGGCCTATCGGGTCACAAACAAGAATGCGTATGGGCTTATATTAATAATATTAATATTAGATATTAATTATTATTATTATTATTTTCGTTTTTGTGGTGATTATATATATATATATATATATATATATATATATATATATATATATTATCGGATAATAACGAGAGAATCTATATTTGATATAGATTTTGAATATCCTGATAGAATCCATATCTGATATGGGTTGTTATGTCCGAAAAAAAAGAGAGGGAAAATAAAAAGAAAAGAAAAAAAAGAAATAATTAATAATAACAAGAATAATAAAAAATAAATAAAATAATAAATGTGAATGTGTGTGCCGTGGGTGAGAGGATAGAGAGGGGGAGGGGATAAGATTTTGGTTATTTAAATATATCTTCAATTAATATCCTGAGGTTCAAAGTTATCCTAAATTACCAAAAATCTCTTCCCTAACCAAAATAAAACTCCCCAACCCCATCTTTCCCTTGCAGACCAACGGCATCTTGGTAGAAAAGAAAAAAGAAAAAGAAACGACATGAATAGGAGGGCTAAGAAGAAAAGAAAAAAAAGTGAGGGAGAGGAGGAGGCTAGCAAGATCACTTCTATCCAACCTTAATTCATCCACTCTTTTTGTGTTTAGCGTCAATCGAGGTAGGTGCCTCTTTCCCCCCTCAAACGGGTATAATACATGCATGCTTTGATGACATATTTATGTGATTCGTTGTTTTTATTTGTTTAATATGTGAATTTTGTCTTGTTTTATATGAGAAAGCATGAGATGTGTTGTATATGGCTTTATGTGTATGTGCGTGTGTATTGAAATTGATGTTTGTTGTGATTCGGATTGGAAACATCCTTGAATCAAATCAAAAGGTTGAATATTTTCACACTTAGGGTTCTTTAAAATTGCATTTTGGCCTTAGAATAAGTTCATCTAGCCCGGAATAGGTTGGGATTGGGTTGAAAGTCAAAAAAATGGGTCTGACGGACAAGTTTCAGGGGGGGCGCGTGGGGCCCACGCGCGGCCCCTGACGGCGCGTCCGGACACGTGATGACGTGTCCACCTTCAAAAGTTGCGTCTCGTTATAAAGAGTCCAACGCAACTGGTTTGAGGTCAATCGGAGTTAAAACGAAGATTTTATGGAGGTTAGAAGAAAATAGAAAAAAAAATAAAAAAAAAGGAAAATGCTGTTGGACCGGCCAGGCTGCCGGACCGGACCGGATGGCCAGCGGACCGGACCAGGTAGCAGGCCGGCCCAAACCGAAAAATAAAAAAATCTGGAAATTAATTTCTGAAATGAATAAATGATAAATAATTAATTAAAATTAGTTTAAAATTCCAGAAAAATATATTTATTTATCAGAAAATTCTAAATAAATTATAAAAGATATAAAAGGTTAAAATTAAATTATTCCCACTTAATTTCTGAATTATGATAAATGTAAGTAATTAAAAATAATTAGTAATAAATAGAATTAAATAATGAAAAATTAGTAGAAAATTCTACAAAATTAATAAAAGCTAAGGAAAAATAAGGGGGATGCTAAATAACAACTTTTCAATATTCTTAAAATTTACTAAACTAAATATTGAGTGCCGGAGATGGTGAGGATGGGCGTACGGGCCCCAGTCGACTAAATATTGAGTGCCGGAGTTGGTGAGGATGGGCGTACGGGCCCTAGGCGACTTTTGTTGTTGCATTCATGGCACGTGCATTGCATGAGGTATACTGCGTCTATAGGGCGTAGGTATCGGGATGACTTACCGTGTCTATAGGGCACCGGGGTCATGAGACATACTGCGTCTATAGGGCATGGGTGTCCAAACGGCAAGTGGTGGCTAAAGACCACGACGCTGGATTTAGGACCCGGGGGCATGCATTGCATATAGGTCTAGGTGCATATTGCATGACATGATTCTCGTTGCGTGTGACACGTTGATTGAGCATGCATCACGTACTTGCGCATTTTTATGTGGAGTGCTTTACTTACCGCATTTACTTTATCTTATGCATGTTATCTTATATTTATGTGCTATGTGGTTTTATATTATATTTATGTGCTATGTGTTATATCATGTTTATGTGCTATGTGGCTATATCATTTCGGTATGTACGTTTTGTATTTGTTTGAGGCGGGCATCTACTGAGTGATTTCTGTCACTCACCCCTACTTCCCAGGTGAGCCGGATGAGGACTATGAGCACATCTTCATTGAGGACGGGATGGACATAGCTGAGTGGGCCGGTTGAGAGCTGCAGCTAGGATATGAGGGGACTCTGCAGCTGTTTTGTGCTTATTTATACTTTGAGGATTTTCCACATACTACTTTACTATTTTTATTCTCAGAATTTTTATTTAGCAATGTAATGACGGTTATTGGAGTTTAATTTGTGTTATGGTTTACGTTTCCGCAGAAAAATTTCTACGTCTTTTCGACAAGTAAAAGATTGATTCGACGCTTTGTATTCTCCTTAGTGAGATACGGCGGGTGCACTGTTCCCGATGTTAGGGCTCGGGAGCGGGGCGCTACAGGTGGTATCAGAGACGAGGCTTCAGATCCGCCTCGGAAACGCAGGATTAATTAGAACACTTAGACATAAGTTACGATTTTACCTCTAATAAGCAAAGTAGACTTAAGTGATGATCTTAGACCTAAGTTATAATTGGGCCATGGGAAGTGTGTGTCGATGGTGAGCTTTTCTTGTCTAATTATCGATTTACCCGCGTTCCACCTTTCCACTTATTATCGACAAATCTGTATTCGTCTCATGAACTCAAATTTCGGATAATGCCTCCACGACGCGAGCCGCCAGCTGGAAACGGAGGACACGATGGTGATGATCAGCAGGGTCAGGGGACCATTACTCAGGCCCTTGCAGATACTTTGGCAACGCGGACTACATTGGTGGCCCAGCAGCAGATACAGATGGCTCACATGCAGCAACAGCAGCCACCACCAGAACCACCACCCTAGGGGGCTTCAATTTTTCTACCGGGAGATGCAGAACTACCGGATACCTATGTTCATGGGTAACACACGACCAGAGGAGCAGAGATCTGGCTCAACAACGTGTCTGAGTAGTTGAGGTTGATGTAGGTTTCGAATGGCCTGAAGGTTGCTGTGGTTGTACCATTCTTAGAGGGTGATGCCGAGCAATGGTGGCAGGGCGTGGCACGCAGACTGACACCATCGTCGACATGGACCCGGTTCAGAGAGCAGTACCAGAAGCATTATGTTTCTGAAAGTATCATTCAGAGGAGGATGACGGAGTTTCAGCTTCTGACACAGGGGTCCATGACTGGGGACCAGTATTTTGAGAGATTCCATGCACTTGCGAGAGACACGCCCGTTATCATGGATAACGAGAAAACGAAGATGCTGAAGTTCAAGACCGGCTTGATCTCTCGCATTAAGCCATTGATCATCTACACCCAGCCTACCTCTTTTGAAGAGTTGTTGGAGGTGTGTCTTGAGGTCGAGGGTGATCTCGAGAGGGTTGCAGCAGTCAACAGGACTAAGAGACCGTGAGAAGAGTTCTGTCCTGGGAGATCGGAGAGATGATTCCGGTGGTATGAGAATTTAAGTATGGCTTCCCTGATGAGCTACCAGGTTCACCACCGAGCAGAGAAGCAGAGTTCGAGATTGATCTTATACCCGAAGGCGAAACGATCTCGAAGGCGCCACACAGGATGGCACCAGCAGAGTTAAAGGAGTTCAAGGAATAGTTACAGGAGTTGCTGGACCGGAAGTTCATCAGACCTAGTGTTTCGCCCTAGGGGCACCGTATTATTTGTGAAGAAGAAAAACGGTAGTCTGAGGCTAGGCATCGACTATCGTGAGCTTAATAAGATCACAATACAATATAAATACTTACTACCAAGGGTCGACGATCTATTTGATCAGTTGAAAGGTGCTAGAGTGTTCTCGAAGATTGACCTCCGATCAGGCTACTATCATTTGAGAATTAAGGCGGAGGATATAGCAAAGACGACATTCCGCACTCGATACGGGCACTACGAGCTTCTTATAATGCCCCTTTGGACTGACGAATACACCTGCGGTCTTTATAGATTTGATGAATACAGTGTTCAGGAAGCAATTGGATCGTTTCGTAGTAGTGTTCATCGAGACATCTTGGTGTATTCACCTGATGAAGAGACGCATACTTGCGGGAGGTATTGGAGACTCTCAGGAAGAAAAAGTTGTATGCAAAGTTCAGCGAGTGCGAGTTCTGGTTAGAGAGTGTGACTTTCTTAGGCCACGTGATTTCTGAGAAGTGCATTTCTGTTGACCCAAAGAAGATAGAGGTGATTACAGAATGGCTCCGACCTACTAATGTAACTGAGGTACACAGTTTTTTTGGCCTTGTCGGTTATCACCGCAAATTCGCAGCACCTCTAAGTCGACTGACTCAAAAAAAAGGACCAAATCCCTATGGACCTCTGAGTGTGAGAAAAGTTTTATGGAGGTTGACGACTGCACCAATATTGGCACAGCCCTCTGACACTGAAGGGTTTGTCATTTACGGCAACGCCTCGAAGAATAGGCTAGGGTGTGTGTTAATGTAGAGAGATAGGGTTAGTGCATACGCTTCGAGGCAGCTGAAACAATATGAACAAAATTTCCTGACTCATGATCTGGAGTAAAATATCTATTCACACAGAAAGAGTTGAATATGCGTCAAAGGAGATGACTTGAGCTACTAAAAGATTATGACCTGACCATCAATTACCACCCAGGAAAGGCTAACCGAGTTGCAGATGCCTTGAGTAGAAAGCATAATCAAGCCAGAAGGATGTCACTGCAGAAAGAGATGACAGAGTTTGATCTTGACATTGTTGATTCCACTGCTAATGTTCTGGCGGCCTTGGTTATTACACCATCTTTGATTAAGCGGATTAAAGAGGCGCAGAAGGATGATGTGACGCTTAGGGATACCCGAGAAGAATGTTGACCAGTATGATTGAGGGCTTACAGATCCATGATGATGGCAGTATCTGGTACCAAGGAAGGTTGTGTGTGCCTGATAATGAAGACTTGAGGAAGGAGCTATTGAAAGAAGCGCACAATTCGAAATTGTCGATTCATCCAGGTGCTACGAAGATGTATATCGATCTAAAGAAACACTACTGGTGGAGTGGGATGAAGAGACACATCGCTGAGTTCATTGAGAGATGCATTGTTTGTCAGCAGGTTAAGGCTGAGCATCAGAGGCCGGGAGGTTTGATGTTGCCGTTGGAGATATCGGAGTGGAAGTGGGAGCATGTGACGATGGACTTTGTAGTAGGACTCCTTAAGACAAGAAACGACAACGACATGATCTGGGTGATTGTTGACCGATTGACGAAGTATGCTCACTTTCTACGTGTGCTGAGTGATGTGACCTTGGATAGATTGGTGGCGTTGTACATTGATGATATTGTCAGTCTTCATGGGGTTTCAGTAAGTATAGTCTCAGATCACGATCCAAGATTCACCACCCGATTCTGGTCAGCATGTCAGAGAAGGTTGGGGACGGAGCTACGGCTGAGCACCGTCTTTCATCCGCAGACCGATAGTCAGTCTGAGAGGACCTTTCAGACTTTAGAGGACATGTTAAGAGCATGCACATTGGACTTCAAGGGGAACTGGGATAGTATGATCAAGTTAATTGAGCTCTCCTACAACAATAGCCATCATAGTGCCATCGGCAGGCACCCTTTGAGGCGCAGTTGAGGAGATATGCGTCGGATCCGAGCCATGTACTAGACGCACCACCATTGAGGATTCGGCCAGACACGACATATGAGGAGACCCTTATCAGGATCGTGGATCGCAAGCACCAGGTGTTGAGACATCGAGTCATCCCTTATGTCAAAGTGCAGTGGACCAATCATACAGAGCGCGAGACGACTTAGGAGCTCGAGTAGCTAATGCGAGAGAGATATCCACAGCTTTTCGAATAAGGTACGTCAAGTTTCGAGGACGAAACTTCTTGTAAGGTGGGTAAGATGTTATGTCCGAAAAAAGAGAGAGGGAAAATAAAAAGAAAAGAAAAAAAAGAAATAATTAATAATAACAAGAATAATAAAAAAATAAAATAATAAATGTGAATGTGTGTGCCGTGTGTGAGAGGATAGAGAGGGGGAGGGGATAAGATTTTGGTTATTTAAATATATCTTCAATTAATCTCCTGAGGTTCAAAGTTATCCTAAATTACCAAAAATCTCTTCCCTAACCAAAATAAAACTCCCCAACCCCATCTTTCCCTTGCAGACCAACGGCATCTTGGTAGAAAAGAAAAAAGAAAAAGAAACGACATGAATAGGAGGGCCAAGAAGAAAAGGAAAAAAAAAAAGTGAGGGAGAGGAGGAGGCTAGCAAGATCACTTCTATCCAACCTTAATTCATCCACTCTTTTTGTGTTTAGCGTCAATCGAGGTAGGTGCCTCTTCCCCCCTCAAACGGGTATAATACATGCATGCTTTGATGATATATTTATGTGATTCGTTGTTTTTATTTGTTTAATATGTGTATTTTGTCTTGTTTTATATGAGAAAGCATGAGATGTGTTGTATATGGCTTTATGTGTATGTGCGTGTGTATTGAAATTGATGTTTGTTGTGATTCGGATTGGAAACACCCTTGAATCAAATCAAAAGGTTGAATATTTTCACACTTAGGGTTCTTTAAAATTGCGTTTTGGCCTTAGAATAAGTTCATCTAGCCCGGAATAGGTTGGGATTGGGTTGAAAGTCAAAAAAATGGATCTGATGGACAAGTTTCAGGGGGTGGCGCGTGGGGCCCACGCGCGGCCCCTGACGGCGCGTCCGGACACGTGATGACGTGTCCACCTTCAAAAGTTGCGTCTCGTTATAAAGAGTCTAACGCAACTGGTTTGAGGTCAATCGGAGTTAAAACGAAGATTTTATGGAGGTTAGAAGAAAATAGAAAAAAAATAAAAAAAAAGGAAAATGCTGTTGGACCGGCCAAGCTGCCGGACCGGACCGGATGGCCAGCGGACCGGACCAGGAAGCAGGCCGGCCCAAACCGAAAAATAAAAAAAATCTGAAAATTAATTTCTGAAATGAATAAATGATAAATAATTAATTAAAATTAGTTTAAAATTCCAGGAAAATATATTTATTTATCAGAAAATTCTAAATAAATTATAAAAGATATAAAAGGTTAAAATTAAATTATTTCCACTTAATTTCTGAATTTTGATAAATATAAGTAATTAAAAATAATTAGTAATAAATGGAATTAAATAATGGAAAATTAGTAGAAAATTCTACAAAATTAATAAAAGCTAAGGAAAAATAAGGGGGATGCTAAATAACAACTTTTCAATATTCTTAAAATTTACTAAACTAAATATTGAGTGCCGGAGATGGTGAGGATGAGCGTACGGGCCCCAGTCGACTAAATATTGAGTGCCGGAGTTGGTGAGGATGGGCGTACGGGCCCTATGCGACTTTTGTTGTTGCATTCATGGCACGTGCATTGCATGAGGTATACTGCGTCTATAGGGCGTAGGTATCGGGATGACTTGCCGTGTCTATAGGGCACCGGGGTCATGAGACATACTGCGTCTATAGGGCGTGGGTGTCCAAATGGCAAGTGGTGGCTAAAGACCACGACGCTGGATTTAGGACCCGGGGGCATGCATTGCATATAGGTCTAGGTGCATATTGCATGACATGATTCTCGTTGCGTGTGACACGTTGATTGAGCATGCATCACGTACTTGCGCATTTTTATGTGGAGTGCTTTACTTACCGCATTTACTTTATCTTATGCATGTTATCTTATATTTATGTGCTATGTGGTTTTATCTTATATTTATGTGCTATGTGTTATATCATGTTTATGTGCTATGTGGCTATATCATTTCGGTATGTATGTTTTGTATTTGTTTGAGGCGGGCATCTACTGGGTGATTTCTGTCACTCACCCCTACTTCCCAGGTGAGCCGGATGAGGACTATGAGCACATCTTCATTGAGGACGGGACGGACATAGTTGAGTGGGCCGGTTGAGAGCTGCAGCTAGGATATGAGGGGACTCTGCAGCTGTTTTGTGCTTATTTATACTTTGAGGATTTTCCACATACTACTTTACTATTTTTATTCCCAGAATTTTTATTTAGCAATGTAATGACGGTTATTGGAGTTTAATTTGTGTTATGGTTTACGTTTCCGCAGAAAAATTTCTACGTCTTTTCGACAAGTAAAAGATTGATTCGACGCTTTGTATTCTCCTTAGTGAGATACGGCGGGTGCACTGTTCCCGATGTTAGGGCTCGGGAGCGGGGCGCTACATGGATTTTGATTGGTATCAACTAATCCGATTAGGACTCGGATTTTGATGTCTGTATATGTGTATATATATCTGTGTATCTCGTATACAGAGACACACGAAAAACACACAATCATCAGAAAAACCCTAGAGCCGTTTTTTGGAGAAAAACGAGTTCTCTCAGATGCGCCGTTCAAGAGCTAGCACTCCGAGCGAAAGCATTCGTGTGGATACCGCAGAGGGTGATCGTGCCATCGCACCTCCTACGTTCGCACCTCCTACGTCTGCAGATTTCAAATCTACAGAGGTGAAGTTTTTTTGATTTCTTTCATCGAATTAAACGAACAACATGGATCCTTGGTAGGAAATAGGAGATCAAGTTTTTGTTTTTCTGCTGCGCGTTTTGCGATGATCTTGTCGGATTTCCTAATACATAATATTGTTGCGTGGCACGATACTGAGAAGGAGCATGCATCATGAAGTTGCGCATTACATTTGATTGGACGAGTGGTGTTTATTTTACACTTCAGTTGTTGCTGTTTTTTTTATGTATTTATATGTTATTTGCTTTACGTGCTTATGTATTTTGTAAGTATGGTTCCTTTCTGAGAAAAGACGTGTAACCTACGGGTGATTTTTCAATCACTCACCCCTACTACTAATCCTACTACTTGTGTGTCCGACTTCGATTATATCTTCGTAGAGGATGAGTCAGATTGCGCTAGCTAAGGGAGAGTAAATCTTTGGATATATTTCTTTGGGGATAGATATTTAATGATTTACATATTTATTTCGTTTTATCAGACTTTTAGAATTTCAGTTGATCTATTGGGTTTCGTAAGCACTAACTATTATTTATTTTCGTATTGAGATATATATAAATTGAATTGGAATTTTTAATTATGGTTTCGTAAAAAATTTCTACGTTATTTCTGACATGTTAAAAGTTTGAACGACGACGTATAATTTTCGTAATAGACTATGGATGCACTGTTATCAGAAGTTAGAGTTCGGACCGGGTGTTACAAATATGCCGCGATGTTGAGGCTTCAAAAAGCTTCGGAAAGTTGGCGACAATAGGAACATTGGAAGAGGATGCGGGGGTTGATCATGCGCACTGAGTCGTTGAAATTGTCTAGAGTTGGAAGAAGAAACTGCCAAAAACAAAAATTATAGTTATATGAATAACAATTAATATATCTAATAATTTAGTCTAGACCGGTTTTAACAGTTTTATCTTTCAAAATCAAATCAAACGGAATGGACATGTCTGATTTTCTCTTATCTATAAATCATTTTCTCTTATCTATAAATCGATTATAAAACTATAGTTCAATTTGTCAATCAATTGGTTTATTTTTAGTTTTTTTTTTTATAGTTCTATAAACAAAGTTTAAGTGTAGGCTGTTTAAGCTCGCTCATTTATAGAGGGTATATCCATATACCGAAACCGAACCAACTTTTATTGATAATATAGTTGTGTTTTTATTTCATTCCGATTTTCTGAAATGTTTTTTGTTGAACAAGGAAAACGAAAGAAAAAATAAAATAAGGAGAGATAAGAGAAAACCGAATAACTAAAAAGAAAAAAACTCCTTCAAGAAAAAGAAACAAACCAAAAAAAAAAAAAACTTTAGGGTTTTATCTAAGATTTCTTGAAGCTGGTTGTTACCACTTACCAGATTGCGACTCAATCGCCTAAAGACCATTCTTTATTTGCTCCTCCAAAACTCTCCAAAACGATCATCCAAACAACTGCCTATCGCTTCTGCAAGAGGAGGAGAAGGAAGAAGGTTGTATATCAGTAAACACACATACGCCTTGTATATTCTTGCAGTTAGTTGCCTTGCGGTGCAATTTTTTTGAGGATCCAGAATCAGAAATCGGTCAAGCAAACTGAATTAACACTGATATAAGGAAAGAGGAGAGGAGAAGAAGAGGAAGATGAGTAAGGATGAAACGGAGAGGAAAGCAGAGCAGAACGAGAATGGAAAGAGAAAAAGGAAGAGGAGCAAAGATAAAATGAAGAAGAAAACAGAGCAGAATGAGAGCGAAAATGAGACCGGGAACGAAGAACATGTGGATGAAGAAAAAGCTTCGAAAGGGGAGGCGGAAGAAGGAGAAGAAGTAGGAAGAGGAGGAGGAGGTGAAGAGGAGCCTAAGAAACCAGTGTTTTCTGGAGGGTGGGGGATTATGAGCACGGATGCATTTACATCTTTGCCTATATCTACGAACACCGCTAATGCTATTAAAGATATCGGCTTCGAGTATATGACTCAGGTTACTAGTTATTTCTTTGGGATAAAGTTTTGTTTATGCAGAATATTTTATTTGTTTTAATGTAATTGCCAAGCTTCTCAACTTTTTGAAGACTGACTTAATTGGAAACTAAGGGTGGTGTCTGACAATACACAAGATAAGCATATTGTATTAGATTTTTTTTTGTTTTTGTTTTAGCGTATTAACGTCCAGGAGTGATTTGAATAGAAATATCCTGTCGGCGGCAGCATTTAGTTTGAGTTCATGTTGTTGGATTTTAATCTGGAGACTTTTCTGGAGATGTGGTGTAGCTTTTAAGTTTCCGTTAATGTGTCAATTTTGATGGTTGAACCTCTGTTTCGTGTTATTTTGGAAAAAGGGTAATTAGGAGGAGAAGCTTTTTAAGAGATGGACATGTTGGACTTTATCTGATGGTAGATAGGTTCACATGTTATAATTGAATTCGTTTTTTTTTGGTTATGTGATTTGCTGGGCATATTGGGTAAGGTCCGACCAGCAGGCATACTATTAGCTGATCACAAGTGCGACAGAAGTACAATAAATTTACAGGTCAACCTGGTACTAATTACCTTAAATCTTTCTAGTTAGGTACATTCTCCTTATGTCTATGTTTGTTGATCAATGACCAAGTACTAGTAGTAGGATGTTGTATAGTAAATTTTGCATTATTCAATGAGTCAAGTTTAAGGTGTCAATAGGTGATTTAGTCTTTTTTCTTTCAACAGTAATTATGTAGTGTTGTGGCTGGCTTTCCGTCTCTGTAAATGGTTGTCTTCCAAAATTGCAGAGTCAACAGTTTTGACTTTGCAATTTTTGTGGTTAATTTGGTTGCTTCTGATTACAATAGATTCAAGCGAGAGCAATCCCTCCGCTCCTTGAAGGCAAAAGTGTTCTGGGAGCTGCAAGGACAGGTTCGGGTAAAACACTTGCCTTTTTAATACCAGCGGTGGAGTTGTTACATCACACTCATTTTACTCCTCGAAATGGGACTGGCGTTGTTGTTATCTGTCCTACAAGGGAGTTGGCCATACAGGTAAATTCTTTCTCTGGTTTCCTTCCTCCTGGATGTGTCACAATACGAATCAGTTAAAAGGCACCGAAGCAGTTCAACAACGGTGCATATATAGCATATAGCTGTGTGAAATACTCTGTTTGGTGATATACTGCGGCTTTCCCTTTTATTATTCTGATTTTTTTTTTCCTAATCTTGGCTCCTTAAATAAAAGTGGTTTGTACTATTGAAAGTTGACAGCCTTTCTGTTTTTCATAGACACATGCTGTTGCAAAAGACCTTCTCAAGTATCACTCTCAAACTCTTGGCTTGGCTATTGGTGGTTCTGCCCGACGAGGAGAGGCCGAGAGGATTGTCAAAGGAGTAAATCTATTGATAGCTACCCCTGGTCGTCTCCTTGACCATCTTCAGAACACGAAGGGTTTTATATATAAGAATTTGAAGGTAGTTACATTTATCGACTTCGATCCCTTCCGTTCCTTGTTTTCCTTTTAGTATTTCCTCAACTTTTCCCTGTCACTTTGGCAGGAAATTCAAGTGATTTTACAGCTAGTTTGTTTCCCCCACATAGTTTACTATTCGTGATGTTGTTATCATTGTTTATTTTTTTTTTTTAATTTTTTGAAAGAAAGTTTGTTGGTAACAAATATCTGGACTTGAAGCTTTTGACAAGGACCTTACTTCCAAAGTGTTTTTGACGCATTAATTCCAGTAAATTAAACACCTGAAGGTGTATGAAGTTATAGCTTGAATCAAGACTTGTTTGGTCAATATTCCATCACAGATCCTGCAGGATCTTTTGTTATACTGAAGTTGGCTGCTGGAGTTTTGCTGCAAATTAGTGTGTCGCATACAACAACAACATTACCCCATTGCCTTAGAGGCTCTTGCCTATGGCGGGGTAAGGGGTGTCGGGGTGTACGCAACCTTATCCATGTGTTGGAAGAGGTTGTTTTTGGATGACCCATAATTTGGATTGTGTCAAGTTTATATTTTGGAATTGATACGGAGGACATTCAGTTGTACTAAAATGTTTATGTTTTGGAATTGATACGGTGTACATTTAGTTGTACTGAAAGTTCATAGTTTGGAATTGATATGAGAAAAAGTTTATATTCAGTTGTACAGGGGAAAAAGCCTATATTTTGGAATTGATACGGAGTACTTTCAGCTGTACTAAATGTTGCTTTGATAGTTGAAGTTCCTATATAGCAATCGAATGCTCAATTTCGCTGCTGTATGGAGCTGATAATTTTGGTGAAGTATTTCTTTCTTAAATGGATTCAAGTCACAGATTCTAAGCATGATAAAATCTTTTATTATGTGAAGAGGATTTTCAAAAGCATTTTTATATGTAGAATGGAGTCAATTACCTTTTGTAATACCCTCATGCTGGAGAGTTATTATGATTTCAGAATTGTTTTACATATGTTTCACTTCAAATTTTTCTTGTTGAACATTCAGTGCCTCGTGATTGATGAAGCAGATAGAATACTGGAAGCAAATTTCGAAGAAGAAATGAGGCAAATTCTGAAACTCTTACCGAAGGTATGAACTTTTTTGGTTCACCTACTATTCTTGCATCCAGAAGTAGTTCTCTTTCCAGAGAGCATCTCTAAATTATCTAGAGCAATAAGTTTCTTGCAAAGTATACTGCAGATTTTTATGCAAACTAGCATGTGAACCTTCTTCTCTGTCTATGGTTGGTGAGCTAAATCCAGCAATCGGTGCCAACATTTGAATATTCCGTCATTTCTGCAATTAAAAGTGAAAGTTTCTTATGTGTATTTTGTCCCAGTTAGTTGATATATTTCTGTAATGCAGGAAAGACAAACAGCTCTTTTCTCCGCCACACAAACTAAGAAGGTGATGTGCTGTGATTCCTTTTGAACAAAATTCTGTCTTCTAAACATTTTCTTTACCACCATTTCTTGATCAACCAAAATTGACAGCAACTTATGTCTTCTTATCAGGTTGAGGATCTTGCGCGTGTATCCTTCAATGAAACTCCTGTGTACATTGACGTAGATGATGGTAGGAAAAAGGTATAGCAGCTGTTTTGTTGTATTTTATTATACATGCATGTTGGTGTTATTGATTTTCTATAATTTTTGTGCTGAAGGTGACAAATGAAGGTCTGCAACAAGGCTACTGTGTTGTCCCTGGTGCCAAGAGATTTATTCTTCTTTACTCCTTCTTGAAAAGAAATCTATCAAAGAAAGTGATGGTTTTCTTTTCTTCATGCAATTCTGTTAAATTTCACGCCGACCTTCTGAGATATATCCACATAGACTGTCTGGATATTTATGGAAAGCAAAAGCAGCAGAAACGGACGTCTACCTTCTTCAGTTTTTGCAAAGCAGAGAAAGGCATCTTATTATGTACAGATGTTGCAGCTCGAGGCCTTGATATTCCTGATGTGGTATGTTAATAGTTCCGTAGGTCGTTTTACACCTATCAGATAAAGCCTCCTTTGTCTTTTTGCGTTGCATGTATTTTGAGTTGTCATTTTTGGATGAGCCAATGTTTTTAAATCAAAGATTTACATTTTTCTTTTTCTTTTCATAGGATTGGATTGTGCAGTATGATCCTCCTGATGATCCGAAGGTGATACTCTTCTTAACCAAACCCCCTTACCACCCACCCGTCTACCACCAACAGTCAAGCCTTTTTTCACTATGTGGGGTTGACTATATAGATCAATCATTTTTCTTGTGTTTTATTTATAGTATTGTATTTTTGTTTTGCTTTTTTTTTTTGAGTCGTAGTCTAAATCCTAACCCTATATGTGTCTCCTAATACCTAATGCATAATATGTGTCTTTATAATGCGCATCTTTCAAAACTATCTCAACCGTGGTCAGACTTGAGTATCTAACAGTGCATCTTCAAAATGCCTTTGCATCTGTGCATACCATCTTAATATTGACTCACTCATCTTTCATCTATAGGAGCCACCACAACCTTTCTCCTTATACGTTTATTTCTTATTTTATCATTGTATGTCCAAATATTCATCTTAACATTCTCATATTCGCCATTCACATTCTTTGTTCATGTTCTTAATTGATTGTGCAACATTCGTATCCGTACAGCAGTGAGGGTCTTTCTACTGTCCTATTTTTAAGCTTTAAGGTACTTTCCTATCACAAAGAAGACTACCCCACACACTTCTCCAATTTAACCACATTTTCTAAGTCAATGAAAACCATACGCAAATCCTATTTCTTCTCTTTATATCTTTTTAGTAATCTTCTCATGAGATGAATAGCCTCCATAGTTGACCTTCCCACCCCCCACAAAAAAAAAAAAAAGAAAAAAAATCCTTTTCTCCGTCCTGCTCTTTGTTGAAGGTTGTCCCTGGGATTTTTTATTATTCAACCGTCCTTGGTGATTTCTATGTGATGTGTGTTGCTACTCCCTTGTTCCATTTTTCTTTTGCTCGTAGGACTATATTCATCGAGTTGGTCGCACAGCCCGTGGTGAGGGTGCGAAAGGAAATGCCCTGCTTTTCCTGATTCCTGAAGAGCTTCAATTTCTTGTATATCTGAAGGTATGATTTTCTATAGCTAATTACACAGCATTTATTATTTTCTTTTTTGTTCATATATTTTCTAGGGAGAATTGTAGACTTCCTTTTTTTTTTTTTTTAAAACTCTGTAACCATGTGCTTTTACCATTTTAAATACATATCTACGTTCTAGCTGATTCGCAACCAAGAAACATATGCCTGCCGACCGCTTAATTCGGCCTTCTGCATAAGTAGACAGAATTGTATGAAGGGGATCAGTTCTCTGTTGATGATTTTATTGTTAAAGCCTAGTTTAAAACTTAAGATGTATACAATGTCCACTTAAGAAATGCATAACCTATTAGTGCATGCTGACACACATTTAACAAGCTAGCAAATCGCCGCCAATATTTTGATGTGTCCGGCAATTGCATATTTGAAAAATAGAACCACCATGCATGCACATATATAGCTGTGATCTTATACTCTACTGAGAGGAATGTGTTTTACCTCTGACATTTGAGGTGGCATCCAGCTATGATTTGTATCTGCCTTGCTCCTCAGTGTTAAATTTAAGCTTTATAGTTTTCCGATCGTTGTAATTGTCTATACTGTTTCTCTCCTGTAAAACTCAGGCTGCTAAGGTGCCTTGCAAAGAATATGAATTTGATGATAAGAAATTAGCAAATGTGCAGTCTCACCTGGTAATTTTGGTTCACTTGGGTTTACCATTTCCTGTGAAATTTTTGCTAGTTATCATTTGCTTATAGAAACAAACTGACGAAAGGGAGCTGTTTTGATGCAGGAAAAGTTGATTGCCAATAACTATTACTTGAATAAGTCTGCCAAAGAAGCATACAGATCATACTTGCTTGCCTATAATTCACATTCCATGAAAGACATATTCAATGTACACCGACTTGACCTCCAGGTATCCTTGCATTGACAGAATTTCTTTCGTTTCTTGGTACGTATACATTATACTACACCATGATTGAAAACCCACATTATAAAATTGTGGAGACCTACTATATATTTATTTTGGTTGTGCTTAAATTGTTCGATTGCCTGTTTCGTCGAGTTCAAATATCTAGTCTACCCGATATTATCTGTCATGATTGAACTCCAGTAATGCTTTAACTTGTGGCTGTTAATGGAGATTGATTTTTGGAACTTCATTGACACTATAAACTTTTCTTTTTCCCTCTGTCAGTCCGTGGCTGCTTCATTCTGTTTTTCTACTACTCCAAGCGTAAGCATAAATCTAGATAGCAGTGCATCGAAGTTCCGGAAGAAAATGCGGAAAACCGAAGGAGGCCGACATGGGTTCGGTGAAAACAACCCATATGGAAAGAAAGGTGAAGGTGATAACAGACAATTTGTAAGATATTAAGCAGACGCTCAAAGATTGTGGTGCAACCCGACATATACCGTTGGATCAATTTTGCTGTCTTGCAGGCAGAGTTTGTAGTTTAGGTGATTATGTTATCTTTCCATGTTTATGCATTTCAAAAGTTACTGACAAATGTGTTGCTTAATTTTAGATTGCCATGTAGTGGTACTTGGATTTTTCTGGATGTAATATAGTGGACACACAAAGGTAATTGAGAAGTAAAACACACTGGGAAAGAAGAGCGGACGGGATGAGAGATTTCACTTCTACCTACTTTCTTAGATCAGTTCACTTCAAAATTGCAGGCAGATTTTGCCACGCTTACACGGGAAGACGATATGATATGAACTTTGTTTCTATATTTTGTTCTTGGTAGATGGTGTAATATTCTTCACCAGTGTAATTTTTTGAGTTTTTGTCATTTTTAGATTTTCTTGTTTTGTTTTATGAATTTTGAGTACAATTCCTAGAACATCTTTTGACTATTAGATCAACGTTTCGACATTCAAGACCATAGCGTAGGTTTAGTTCTTTGTAAATGTATTTTTCATTCTCATAGTTGTAAATGCATTATACTTAATAGTGATATAAAGGGAAAAAAAAGATTTACCCCACTTTCTTTACAAAATTTAAAATAGTTTGTGAAAGGTTTTTTTACTTGAATATAAAAAGCCATCAAGAAAATTCGAAATTAAATAAGCAAGGCGGTATAATGCAAAAAAGAAATAAAAACACTGCATTAAGATACAAAGATTTATTATTCTACAAAGTCATACATTTTTGTAGGGTTTGTATATTCTTCATGTTGATCAACGATGATTACGATATTTGTGTAACCTTATCGTACTGCTCAAATATGTTTTTTTTTTATAAACAACATAAATGTCTTTTCAGCAAGGTAGCAATCAATATGGAAACGAATATCCATTAGATCACAGCTCTCCATATAGGTATTAAAATCTAATAAACTCGCCAAAGTAGGAGTAGAGCACCTCGATTATTCTCAAGTGACTGAAATGTATTAAAATCACCCGTTAATATACATAGGTCTATCACCATTGCATGAAATACCCTGCCAAAGAGATCTACAAGACGCAATGTTGTGGGAAGCATATATAACCGTCCATCAGAAAACAATGTCAGTCGAAAGATAACGAAAACGAACATGCACCAACTGATCAAGCCCGCGTATATCTTCCAAACGAAAGGAAGCATCACTCTAAAACAACCAAACCTTTCCACCACTTGCAACCGAAGAATGAGAGACCCCTAGCTATAAATGAAAGCGTGTAATGGGACACTCTAATTTTTTAGGTTCTATGACTACAAGTATTTTTTTGTTGCATTTAGGTTTGGTCAAATTTGCTTCTTAGTTTGCATGTATGAAACTCAAAAAAGTAGTTGAGTTTTTCTCATAATACTTACATCAAACTTATTATACATCGGCTTATGAAAATCTTTCACATACATTTCTATACTAGACCCAAATACAATATCAATATGGATGTTAACTAAAAAGATCATTATAGTATTTATGGATGAAGAATGTGATGTTTAACTTTCTTTTTAAGAAATCTTTGTCAAAAAGAGAATACCTTAACCTCTCATACCCAATTATAGAAGTTTGGTTCAAGTCATACAAGGATGCTCTAATCTTGAGAACATGATTTGAACACTCAAGGTCTTCAAGATTAAAATACAAACTTCGTGTACTCATTCTTGAATATATTCATCTAAGATGATCAACTTGATATATAATTGGTATACTTGGAAATATCCACACCAAATATATCCTAAAAGGTTAACCTTGTAAGATAGAGTACCAGATTTATCTATATCTTGATAATAGTCTGGAACTATGATTCAAGACCTCCCCTTATTTGGTTGCCCTATGCATCCATTTTTATTCATAAATTAAGCCAAAGCTTAGATGATCCACAAATGCCCATTTCTTTCAAATTTTCTAAATTTGAAAGAACTCATACAATTTAAAGATTGTCTCTTTGCTTTTGATCATCACGAAAGTTCAAATAACCTTTATCGTTTTGAATTCTCAAGTAAATATAAAATTCTTTCCTAGGTGAATCGTTCAAGTCATTAAGGAACTTGTTCACCTACATGATCTTATTAACCATTCATCATCCATTAAGGATCAACTCTTTCTAAGATATCATTGATGTCAATAATTAAACACTTACAACCAAACACAATAAGACATTTTTATAGTAAGAATTCTATCATTTGAAAGCTCGTAGTAAGTCGTATTTAGCGATTCGTAAGTACACCATATATGGTGATTCGACATTTAACACTTTCACTCAAAAATATTTGGACAAAAGAGAACTCAAGAAGAACTCATCTTTGGAAACATCCTAGATTGCTTTTCCTCTATTCGGTTTTGTTAAGAAGTTCTAAAAGCCAAGTAATTATGATAACCTCATCTGATTTCACAAACATCTTGGAATTTGATTCAAACTTCTCATTTCTACTTCTCTTAACAACTTCTATGGGTTTTTCCCGCCAAAACCCTTAGAAAATCATAATCATGTATTATTCTTCCTAGAAAGAAGCACACCCACAACAACAACAATAACATTACCCATTATCTTAGAGGCTCCCGCCTATGGTAGGGTATGGGGGGGTCGGATGTACGCAACTATACTCATGTGTTAGAAACACATAGAGGTTGTTTCCCTATGATCCATAATGAAAATTACATGTCGATCAACTGCTACTTCACAATATAAGAAGCGCAGCGAATTTAGTGAGTCATTTTGCTTTATCCCATCATATTCCAAAGTCAAGGAAGAGTGTGTCCTTAACTCCATTGGAAATGGAAAGTAGAAAGAAACACACCCAAATGAATCAAATATGATCAACTATTTTCAAAGATTCTAGTTGTTATGTCCCGTGACCTAGGGCAAGGCAAAAAAAAAAAAAAGAAATAAGTAATAAAAAAAAAGTAAAAATGTTATAAAATACAAATAATTTGAAAAGGGAAATAAAATAATAATAATAATAATATGTAGTAGTTATCTTAAATTGAATTGGATTAGAAAAGGAATATAGGATAACTACCAACCCTATCTAATTAACTTAAATGGAAATTATATATCCATTAGAATACTACCTAGACCTAGCCTATATCTATACACACATTCAACACAAGTTAAAACCACCATATTCGTTAAGAAAAGTTTCGGCCCTATTCTCCCTGAGAGATGCACACTGCCGCCACCATATTTCATAAAATTTGCTGCCGCCATCAAAGTAGGAAGTAAAGCCACAATTGAAATTCCATCCTCCAATCTCCATAACAAACAGCTGCTCGTTTATAACATTCAACGTCCAGCCGTTTATTTATTCACCAAATCCAAGTTGCTGCCGCTAGTTTCAAGGGACAAAAACTATAATTTTTAGTCCGTTTTCATTCCGGTTCTTCGTATGTTGCGTATAATCGAGATATGAGGCAAGTACTCTTGTTATATGTGCTATGTTTTTCTAACGTTATTATACTATTTTTATATCAAATTGGATCGTGCATACGTAGTTGTGATTTGTATAGATGTTTGACTATACATATGTAATTGTCATATTTATGTATCGATTATGTGTATATGTACAAGGATGAAATAACCTTGATGATGATTATGTATATGAACCGTTGGTATAAAGATGAACATATATAAATGTTGTACGTTGATGTCTGTTCAAATCTACGGGCTGAAAGAAAATTAATGATGGCATATTAATTAATATATATGAGTAAAGATTATTTTTCTGTCGTTGTTGCATGTGTTGCATATGTGTGGAATTAAATTTCATTGATGAAAAGGTTACTGCTGTGTCATACATATGCTTAAGAGGAAATTTTTTTAAACAAAAAAAGATAATAGAAAAGAAGTTTGTGCGTTGGGCAGAGCACTCACATTGAAATTTAGAGGCATAAATGTAATATATATTATATGGTAGTTATATGAAAAGCAAAATAGATACGTTTGCCGATTTGATATTTGTGCAGCACTACCTGAATTCGAACATCTAGATTTTTTTAATATATGAATTATGTAATGTCTTGATTGTGTTTGATTTCAAGTACGTGAAATATACTTATACGTAGGAGATAAATTAGAATTGAAACGGTAATAAAGTGATAAGCGGAAAAAATGTAACGGTAATTATAAAGAAAAGTGTTTGTGAAATTCATGTTTTCGGAAAATTCACCCTTACAAAGGAAATATATTGTATAGTTGGGTTTGGTTCCAAACAAACCTGGCAGAGACTGGTTGCTATTGCAGCACGAGGTGGCTAAGCCGTGGCGGTTAAAAGCAATATACAGGACTGGTGGTCAGGTAAGTGGTCTATCTGTGCTCGTTATGTTGTCATGCATCAGAGATAAGTGGTCTATCTGTGCTCGTTATGTTGTCATGCATCAGAGGTAAGTGGTCTATTTGTGCTTGTTATGTTTATCATGCATTAGTGTGTTGTTTGTTGCATATCTGTAATTGGATTTTCTCTATATGTGAGTTGTGTGTATATGTGAGACATGGATGTAAACTGGGTGTATGTAGGTTGTACGATTTCAATGCGTATTGTATGTGTATATGGATATGTGAGGGTATACATACACGTATATATGCACGTGTATGGGCGCGGGCATATGTATGAGTATGGATACGCCAGATTACGTACGGTCTGCTCTTGCATTCATGGCACGTGCATTGCATGAGGTATACTGCGTCTATAGGGCGTGGGTCTCGGGATGACTTACCGTGTCTATAGGGCACCGGGGTCATGAGACATACTGCGTCTATAGGGCGTGGGTGTCCAAACGGCAAGTGGTGGCTAGAGACCACGACGCTGGATTTAGGACCCGGGAGCATGCATTGCATATAGGTCTAAGGGCATATTGCATGACATGATTCTCGTTGCGTGTGACACGTTGATTGAGCATGCATCATGAAGTTGCGCATTATTATGTGGAGTGATTTACCTTCCGCAGTTTATTTACTTCATTGGTATGGATTGTTCTCTTCTTTGTTATGTGATTATTTGTTTGTTGTGTATGTCATATTTGAGAAGAGCATGCATCATGGTGATTGAGGTTGAGCTGATGAATTATTTATTTTGTGTTTTTGAAGTGTTAACTGTTAAGATAATTAAGTGAAATTATTTGTGGACGAAGGACATGTATGTTAACTGTAAAGGTTATTGGTATTTGCTTCTGCATGTATGATTTCTATAACAAGTATATGTAGGTTGCTTACTGAGCCCGTTGATTTTGGCTCACACCACCACTCACCAGTTTTGTAGGTATGAGAAGTTAGGGCATTCTTACACAGAGGTTGGTATACCGTAGAAAATCGAGACGGAAGATTTCGAGACTAAGATATTCAGAAAAGACTCTCGAAGGTTGGTTGAGACAGTTATTACGATATTCGAGGTTTATATTTTGAGATTAGTGCTTACATAAATTGACTATTGTATTGATTAGAGATTCTTAGACATTGTATTAATGATGATGTTTATGTTATCGAAGGTTTTTAGTTTATGACTTCCGCTGACATCAATTTACGTTATTGTGATGACGTGTAATTGAATTGTATCGACGCCTTGTATTCTCCTTAGTGAGATACGGCGGGTGCACCGTTCCCGATACTAGGGCTGGGGAGCGGGGCGCTACAGTTGGTATCAGAGCATGGCTCTAGATCCACGGCGGAAGCACAGATTCAGGCTATTATCTTAGCTATTAAGTTATGATTTTGCCCTTAAGTAACGATCTTAGAAATAAGTATCAATTTTTAGTCGTAAGTAATGATTTTATATATTGGGCATGTTAAACGCGACTTTAGAAATTAAGTGAGGTTTCTACCCCTAAGTCATGATTTTTTTGACATAAGCAACGATCTTGATTAAGATTTGATCTTTGACTTAAGCATTGATTGTAGTCATAAACGCTGATTATATACTAGGTATGATTTGGATGTAAGATGTGACTCTAGAGTTTAAAGGATGACATTGGCCGTAAGTTACGATTTTAAACTTAAGGAATAACGATACGAAACATCAGCTCTAGAAATAAAGTGGTGTGATCTGAGCATCAGTTGATGATTTGAACATAAGCATTGATCCTAGTTATAAGCTGTGATTATATTCTAAGTATTGAACTTAGAAATAAGTAACGATTTTAGACGTAAGGAACAATGATACGAAGTATCGATTTTAGAAATAAGTCATGACATTAGACCTAAGTGATGATTGGATAAGGGGTATTCCCACGTATACCTAGGGCACTCTATACGACCCCGAATTATTTGCCTTACCTAAGTGCTAATTATAATCATTTGTATAATTCCTTAGATCCGACCCCTGCAAACCCGGTACCATTATGATAAATGAAGCGGGTTCACGCCTTTACCTTGACAGTAGTGTCGGAACGTGACTAGGTCTAAGTTGGGATCATAGTTCCGAAGAAACGATTGATAGTAAAACGAACCACTAAGAAAATGATTTATTAGTGTTATGATCAGTAAAGTTTAGCAAAGAATACTGTATCAAGGGGTTTATAGTTATGACTAAGCAGTTGAATTTTAGAATATCAAATAGGTCGAAGATATTAGTCCTATCAGGGATACTGATTGATAGTGATAAGTGAGCAATACAAAAATAGGTACAGCAGAATGATAAATTATTACAAATTTAAGTTAAGTATTGATTCATAGGAACACATAAGTACTGATGCATCGAGTAGGCTTGAATTGAAATAGTGTAAGCATGAACAAGCAGTGGTTGCTTTTCAGGTGAGATCTAGCTAAACTAGAATTAGCAATTGAGATAACCAATAAAGAAGTACGGTGGGTCAGTGTGGCGCGCGGAAGCATTGTGGATTAGAATGCCTAAGACGAACAATGTTTAGTGTCCCATGCTGGGATTGGACATCCTAAGTTAAAGATTTATGAGAAACGGTACATAGGTTGATTTTTCATTGACATTAAGGGGTGACTTAGAGAATTATGCGAAGTATTGGACAATTATTATTTTTAAGTAGTTAAATGTTTTTTTATAAGCACGAACACCAAGATATATCCTATATTTCGAAGATATTTCAAGATTCTGCTTCTAAATATATTTCGACTAATTTTATTATTTTTGTATATAGTATATTACTTTATAAGGCTATATTCTTTTCTGAATTCGTACAGCAGCCTAATGGAATTTCGACTATCCCTGACAAAACAGATATATTTTAAAACAATGATGTTTTCGAACAACGATATATTTATATATCTCTTATATTTCTCAAACGGTTGTTTAGCCATATTTATTTTGCTAAAATAATTTTATTTGTCAAATTTTCAAAATTGCAAGTATTTTACCTATTAAATGCTTTTGAAGTTATTTATCTGATTACGATGAACTTATTTAATTTTGTGAACCAAAAATAGTTTTCAAATATATATACTTCTTTTTGAAAAAGAAGGGGTATCTTATTCAAATTGTTTTATGAGACTTTACATTGATGGAGTCCCAGTTGTGGTACATTTTTACGAAATAAAAAAAAGTATATACTTCTTTCAAATTGTTTTTTTTAAACTTCTCATTTGTCAAGTTTCCAACTTTTTTATGAAACTTTATAATTACTGATTTTTCAATTGTTATATTTTGGCGAAACAAAACAAGCTTTCAAAAATTATGTATCTCGTTGGAAAGAAAAAGACACTGCATTCAAATCATTTTTTTTTAAAAAGGGAATTTTACGATGGATGTATCTCAATTGTTTTAAAATGGTTTTATCGAAATATTTCTGCAAAGTAAGTTATACTATTATTTTTTTTTATGAATTGTCATTTGAGACACTGTTCGGTGAGACAAATGATATTTTGGTTTTGTGTTTACAAAAAAAAATTAATTAGAACGGATATTATTTTAAATAGTTAAGCCATATTCCAAAACCGTAGCTACGTAAGCTACTTTCCTTTTAAGTTGAAGAAAAATACGTCCATATACATACTTCGTATATTAGGTTGTGGAGGATATCTCTGAGAAAAGTAAGGACATGATCATAGAACTAGTTCGTAAGTATATAAGAATTGATTTTGTGGACTTGATTCTATATTTATGAAGTGTAACGACTAATACATCGGGGGACTTAACAGATATTTTAGACGGTCATGTAACTAAGAGAATAATCATATATGATGAGTTTAAGGATTCAGAATCGTAGATTGCAATAAGTTGGATGATACATATCAAGTGGTATAAATGAAAGTTTATAAGTTGAAATTATAGAGAGAATTAAGTTAAAGATTATTAAAAACCTAAGAATCGATCTTAGAGGACCGTTATGACTACAGATATAAGTAAGATAGCGACTGATGGCTCGGTTATGTGACCCTTTGTATGATGACAATACCTTTAAGATGGATTCGATAAATATAGATAGAGTAAGGTAATGATTTTAGTAAGCGGGGAACAACGGACTTAGAAATTAGCTTATAGGTGTACAAACAATGATTTTCAAAGGCCGCCTATGATAAGGAAGTATAATGGTTAACGTATCAAAATATGCAATGGACGTTTGATACGGTCATTATCTAGGAGAATGGATCAAGTAGAACCATACTAAGTCAGTGATTATACCATACGCAAGTTTCGAGGACGAAACTTATTGTAAGGGAGGAGGAATGTTATGTCCCGTGACCTAGGGCAAGGCAAAAAAAAAAGAAATAAGTAATAAAAAAAAAGTAAAAATGTTATAAAATACAAATAATTTGAAAAGGGAAATAAAATAATAATAATAATAATAATAATATGTAGTAGTTATCTTAAATTGAATTGGATTAGAAAAGGAATATAGGATAACTACCAACCCTATCTAATTAACTTAAATGGAAATTATATATCCATTAGAATACTACCTAGACCTAGCCTATATCTATACACACATTCAACACAAGTTAAAACCACCATATTCGTTAAGAAAAGTTTCGGCCCTATTCTCCCTGAGAGATGCACACTGCCGCCACCATATTTCATAAAATTTGCTGCCGCCATCAAAGTAGGAAGTAAAGCCACAATTGAAATTCCATCCTCCAATCTCCATAACAAACAGCTGCTCGTTTATAACATTCAACGTCCAGCCGTTTATTTATTCACCAAATCCAAGTTGCTGCCGCTAGTTTCAAGGGACAAAAACTATAATTTTTAGTCCGTTTTCATTCCGGTTCTTCGTATGTTGCGTATAATCGAGATATGAGGCAAGTACTCTTGTTATATGTGCTATGTTTTTCTAACGTTATTATACTATTTTTATATCAAATTGGATCGTGCATACGTAGTTGTGATTTGTATAGATGTTTGACTATACATATGTAATTGTCATATTTATGTATCGATTATGTGTATATGTACAAGGATGAAATAACCTTGATGATGATTATGTATATGAACCGTTGGTATAAAGATGAACATATATAAATGTTGTACGTTGATGTCTGTTCAAATCTATGGGCTGAAAGAAAATTAATGATGGCATATTAATTAATATATATGAGTAAAGATTATTTTTCTGTCGTTGTTGCATGTGTTGCATATGTGTGGAATTAAATTTCATTGATGAAAAGGTTACTGCTGTGTCATACATATGCTTAAGAGGAAATTTTTTTAAACAAAAAAAGATAATAGAAAAGAAGTTTGTGCGTTGGGCAGAGCACTCACATTGAAATTTAGAGGCATAAATGTAATATATATTATATGGTAGTTATATGAAAAGCAAAATAGATACGTTTGCCGATTTGATATTTGTGCAGCACTACCTGAATTCGAACATCTAGATTTTTTTAATATATGAATTATGTAATGTCTTGATTGTGTTTGATTTCAAGTACGTGAAATATACTTATACGTAGGAGATAAATTAGAATTGAAACGGTAATAAAGTGATAAGCGGAAAAAATGTAACGGTAATTATAAAGAAAAGTGTTTGTGAAATTCATGTTTTCGGAAAATTCACCCTTACAAAGGAAATATATTGTATAGTTGGGTTTGGTTCCAAACAAACCTGGCAGAGACTGGTTGCTATTGCGGCACGAGGTGGCTAAGCCGTGGCGGTTAAAAGCAATATACATGACTGGTGGTCAGGTAAGTGGTCTATCTGTGCTCGTTATGTTGTCATGCATCAGAGATAAGTGGTCTATCTGTGCTCGTTATGTTGTCATGCATCAGAGGTAAGTGGTCTATTTGTGCTTGTTATGTTTATCATGCATTAGTGTGTTGTTTGTTGCATATCTGTAATTGGATTTTCTCTATATGTGAGTTGTGTGTATATGTGAGACATGGATGTAAACTGGGTGTATGTAGGTTGTACGATTTCAATGCGTATTGTATGTGTATATAGATATGTGAGGGTATACATACACGTATATATGCACGTGTATGGGCGCGGGCATATGTATGAGTATGGATACGCCAGATTACGTACGGTCTGCTCTTGCATTCATGGCACGTGCATTGCATGAGGTATACTGCGTCTATAGGGCGTGGGTATCGGGATGACTTACCGTGTCTATAGGGCACCGGGGTCATGAGACATACTGCGTCTATAGGGCGTGGGTGTCCAAACGGCAAGTGGTGGCTAGAGACCACGACGCTGGATTTAGGACCCGGGAGCATGCATTGCATATAGGTCTAAGGGCATATTGCATGACATGATTCTCGTTGCGTGTGACACGTTGATTGAGCATGCATCATGAAGTTGCGCATTATTATGTGGAGTGATTTACCTTCCGCAGTTTATTTACTTCATTGGTATGGATTGTTCTCTTCTTTGTTATGTGATTATTTGTTTGTTGTGTATGTCATATTTGAGAAGAGCATGCATCATGGTGATTGAGGTTGAGCTGATGAATTATTTATTTTGTGTTTTTGAAGTGTTAACTGTTAAGATAATTAAGTGAAATTATTTGTGGACGAAGGACATGTATGTTAACTGTAAAGGTTATTGGTATTTGCTTCTGCATGTATGATTTCTATAACAAGTATATGTAGGTTGCTTACTGAGCCCGTTGATTTTGGTTCACACCACCACTCACCAGTTTTGTAGGTATGAGAAGTTAGGGCATTCTTACACAGAGGTTGGTATACCGTAGAAAATCGAGACGGAAGATTTCGAGACTAAGATATTCAGAAAAGACTCTCGAAGGTTGGTTGAGACAGTTATTACGATATTCGAGGTTTATATATTTTTGAGATTAGTGCTTACATAAATTGACTATTGTATTGATTAGAGATTCTTAGACATTGTATTAATGATGATGTTTATGTTATCGAAGGTTTTTAGTAGGGGTGTACATGCTTTTTAAAAACCGGCCGAACCGCACCAAACCGGTCAAACCAAACCGTAAAAAACCGGACCATGGTTTTATGATCGGTTTAATAAATGCTAAAAACCGGACTGTTTCATTTGGTCCGGTTTTCGGTTTTAAGAATTTCAAACCGTATAAACCGGACCATACCGGTTATATATATATAAATTTGATTATACATTATACATTTAATTATATTTTATACATTATAGTAGTATTTTAGTTATTTGTTTATATTGTTTGTGAGGTTGTTTTTTATTGGATGTTTATAACTTAGGGAGGAAAAACTCAGTTGATTAATCATTTTTTGGTGAACAAAGGTTGGTACCTAGGAGATTTGCCTGGTTATACCTAAGAAAATATTAGTTTTTTTCTTTGATTTATTTATCCTCGTTTAATTACTTCTTTGATTTTTAGTAATTCTTATTGTATAATTATTTCCACACATTGTTTATCATCCCGTAAAAGTATGAAAGAATTGAAATTTTGTTACTTGGATGATTATTCTGTATGCAAATAATGTGATTACATGATTGAGTATTAAGGATATTTGGATGATTTTTCGATTAAACTACTCTATCACCTTAATCCATCCTTTTGTTGAGGGTCAGATACTTTGTGTAATTTATTATAGTATGAGTTTCTTGCCAAGACATGATAATTTAAGGTATAGTAATATTCTATGATAAATTAAGGTATAGTAGTTTTCTACTAAGGGAGTATAGTTTCATTTTTAGTTTGAAAAAAATCCTATCAGGAAGAAAACTTGTCCTCAATTTTGATCATGAATTTTGACTTTTTTAATCAACGTTATCAATGCTTCAGGTGAATAAAACCGGAAAAAAACCGAAACCAAACCGGACTAGACCGGACCGGTCAAACGGTTTGTTGACTGGTTTGGTCCGGTTTTCGGTTTTCTATTTTCCAAACCGTAACAAACGGTTTGGTCCGTAAGATTCTCAAAAACCGGCCGAACCGGACCATGTACACCCCTAGTTTTTAGTTTATGACTTCCGCTGACATCAATTTACGTTATTGTGATGACGTGTAATTGAATTGTATCGACGCCTTGTATTCTCCTTAGTGAGATACGGCGGGTGCACCGTTCCCGATACTAGGGCTCGGGAGCGGGGCGCTACACTAGTATTCCACATAACTCAATTAGGTTGTAAAGGAACCAACTACTATCGCAAGTCTGCAAAATGCTCATTCCAAAAGAAAATGAAGCACTTATAAAGTCTTGAGAATATACTTCTAATATTGGGTTCTATTCTTTATTTATCAAGGCTTTAGTATCATATATGCCATCATGGTTTTTAAATATTTTGATATGTTCGTACTTTTAAAAGTTTATAAAAACTTCATAACCAACATATCCAAGTCATCGATTCCATGTGATAGGTAAACTCTAAAAACTTGGTATAAGAGTTTTCACATCTTGTTAGCTAAACATTTAAATCTCTAAGACATCAAATCACTCTCTTTCTTTTTTGCAAATATTTTATCATTTCCAAAAAATTTTAAGTATTATAATCAAACCAATGGATAACACTTATCAAATTTAGCTCATGCCAAATTGGACTCCTGAACCATCTTTGGCCTTTAACTTGGTAAGAAAATGCTTGTTGCCTCCTATATGGATTGAACATCTAACTTTCATGAGCTATTTTATCTCTTCCACTTTTCCTTCTTAATAGATTCCAAGCTTCTACGTAAGACAAATCTCTATCTATACATATCGTTTTATTTTTGAGTCTATTTTGGTTAGTTCTCATGCCTTTAGGCCTCCAATTAAGCTTGGAGATTTTTTAGCTCTACAAACACTTACCGCATGACCTTTTTTGTTACAAAAAAAGTAGGTACATGATGTGATTGTGTGTTTTAACACTTGGAAGGTTTAGTTGCTTTTGTAGGCTTAGAAATTTTGCTGACCTTTTTATGCACATCCATCTGACGTAAAGCCTTAGCCTTAAATGAATCATATTGAGACGTCTCTTTTATCTTAGGCATTAGCATCTCGGTAAGTGACGTAAAAGCTTTAAATCCATTTTCATTACCAAGGCGTTTTTCATGAATAATCTTCTCACATGTCATCTTATGGATTTCTTCAAGTTTAGCACATTAACTGTTAATCTCTAAGTTTTCTAGAGCTAAAGATTTATGCATCTCTAAGGTAACATCACGCTTTAAATAAAGTAAAACAAAAGATTCATGCAAATTTTTTTGTCTAATTTGTATATACTTAGTTATTTTTAGCATGCTTGTACTTTAAAAGTAGTTTTTCAAATTCTCCATGTAAAACAATATAATGATTTTGAAATTCATCAAGTGAGAAGGTCGAAAAACACCTCCACCTAGACATGCATTCATCCTATATTTCTATTGAGCATCAAACAAGGGAACTTTTGCGTTTGGTTCTGGGAATATAGTGGATGGTTTGAGGGTTGAGCTATATGAGGTGGAAGTTGTTATTGCAATATTTTTCAATGATCTTTAACCTTGCTAATTACAAAAATTAGCCAAGCAAGAAAAAAGCTAAGCTCTGATACCAATTTTTTTGATCTGTAACACTTACTCTAGAATGGGATGAATACAGTGTTGGGCTTTTTTTTTTTTGGAATTTTCTCAGTTTAGCTCATACCAAGTTAAATGCTCTCCAAAATAAGGAAGAAGAAGATGAGAAATAATGAATGGAGACACAAGATTTAGAGTGGTTCAGATCTCTTTGATTCTACTCCACTACCCTTTGTTTCCAAAGTGGATTTTCAATAGCAACTTTTCTTATTAACTTCAACAAGGTGTTGGAATATGAATTCTTTTGATAAAGTTAAAAGATATTTTAAAAGACTTAAAAAGGTATTTTATACTTTGGAATTAAATAAAAATGAGAAAAACACATTGTGAGACATACATTTCTCACATAGATCGGTCAATGTATACGCCAGTCTCTTAATAAGAGACATCAATTGATCTATGTTGGCATTCTCCAAGGTTGGAACCATATCGTCCAACATTGATCTATAAGTTTAGGACACATAGATCGATCGATATGACATCAGTCTCTAACGTTAGAGACATCGACCATCGATGTAATGAAGGTTCAAAGTTGAAACCTTACTATGAGACATCGATCTCTCAATAATGAGACATCAATTGATCCATGTATACATCAGTATGAAGATACATTGATCGATCAATGTATGTAAGGTGCAAAGCTGAAATCTTACTGTGAGACATCGATCTCTCAATAATGAGACATTGATCGATCGATGTGTGAAAGGTGCAAAACTGAAACCTTACTAGAAGACATCGATCTCTCAACGTAGAGACATCGATCGATCGATGTCATCTTGGATTCATATTTTTATTACTGATTGAACAAAATTCAAAGGAAATTTAAAGTGTTTTCTCTCTCTAATATTACTCATATTTTTTGTGGACTTTTCTCTCACATCAATCATGTTTCCTTGACTATTGTATGCATATCTAAAATTCTCTAGGGTGGCTTTGGAGGAACAAATCCAACTATAGGGTGGCTAAAGACTATTTGGACATTGTCAGGACTTACGATTGAGTTGAAGACTTGATGGAGGCTGTAAAAAATGTGGCACATATCCTCTATAAATTGAAGAAGCTCAGATGAGGTTTAAATACTCTTTCATCCTCCTTGAGCTTGATTTTTCGTCGTTGTAAAAAGCTCTTATTTGTGCAAAAGTGCTTTAGGCTTGTTAAGCTCTTATTGCTTGTTCTTGATTGTTGTAAATTGTGAGACTGTAAGTCTAACACAAGAGAAATTATACATACTTGATCTCTTGCTAGTTTAGACAAGCTAGAAATCGTAAACCCCACTACTTCCCAAAACTCACTTTGTGAAAGTTCTTTGGTAGAACTTTGTCGGAGTTGTGAAGAAATAAGGACTTGTTCTTGCTTATAGCTGGTGGTGGTGTTGTTGCACAAAAGTGTTTTGTGCAAAAAGCTGCAGTTGTTGTTTGCTTGCACTAGTTATTAGTGTAAGTATTGTTGTTGTTGTTCTTATTAAGAGTAATAAGAAGAGTTGCTGTTAAAAATCCACTTTGGAATCAAAGGTAGTGGAGTAGAATCATTCAGATTCGAACCACTCCATATCATTCGTCTTTATTCATTATTCCTCATCTCTTTGTTTATTGATTAAGAGAGCATTTGAGTTGGAGTGAACTAAATTGAGAAAATTCCATAAAATCGCACAACACTCTATTCACCCCCTTTTTAGATTGATTGTCACGGACCTTACACAAGAAACAAGAACAACAAAAACACTTGCACTAACAATTAGTGCAAGCAACAACTATAGAAACATCAACTTACAACACAACCAACTTGTGAAACATCAACTACAGCAACAAAATCCTATTGCACAAACACTTTATGCAACATCAACAACGACAACTACAAGCAAGAAACTTTTCTTGCTTCTTCATAACTTCAACAAAGCTCTACCAAAGAACTTTAACCGAATGGGTTTTGTAGAAGAGGTGAAATTACATGTTTTAATAAGTTCAAATAACAAGGGAGAGATCAAATATGTGTAGTTTCTCTTGTGTTAGACTTATACTCTCACAATACAACAAAGAAAATGAGCAACAACAGTTAATGAGATTTAAGGCACTTTTACACATTTGATAGCTTTTTTACAGCAATAAGGGATGAAGCTTGAAGAGGATGAAAGTGTGTAAATGTCTCATCTGAGCTTCTTCAATATATAGAGGATGTGAGCCAGGTTTTGCAGCCTCCATAGAAGTCTTCTACTCCATCAATTGTCTTGAAGATGTCTAAATAGTCTTAAACCACCCTACACCTGACTTCGATGATGAATAGCTACCTTAGAGAATCCTAGATATGTTTACAGTAGTCAAAAAAATATTATAGATGTTGGGGAAGTCCACAATAATTTGCGTAAGATTGGAGCGATAAAACACTTTAAATCTTCTTCGGATTTATTTGCAACGGCTATAAAAGTTTGGACTCGGGAAGGCATCGCTCGATCTCTGTGAGGGTATGATGTACACTGATCGATCTATGTGATAGTATCATGCATATCGATCGATCTATGTGAGGGCATAATGTTAGATAGTGTAGTTTTAATTCGAATTTAGGATTACATTGATTGATTTATGTGAAGGTATAATGTACATCGATCGATCTATCTGAGGGTATGAGGTATACCTTGATATACAAGGTATACATCAAGCCTTCACATTTTTAGGGTATTCTTGCTTATTTATTCAAGCCTTTGTTATTTCTCAAGTATAAATGACTTCAATTATTTTTCAAACATCTTTCAAACTTTATCAAAACATTCATATTCCAATAATGTATATAGACGCACATGCGTGCACACACACACACACATATATACATACATACATATATATATATATATATATATATCTTGTGAGACATTCACTCGACACATACACGAGCCACCGAAGGGCGCAATCCGTCTGACGTACCAATATCCAATTTTATTGGGGTCCCAATAGGCCGGACTATCTCAAAAAGTGGAGACTTGTGATGGAGATGTATTGGCAATCCCGGGAACGCAATCCATACCAGAACAATGGGCACATCAGATGAAGGATCAAAATCTACTGTCTATTTAGTAACGCGCATATGACATCCAGATATACTCCATGATCGACGATAAAAGCATCTGACATAATTTGGCTCATGACAAAAGTTCAATAGGATATATGTTTGATCAATCAATGTAATACGTAAATTATGGCGGAATCCAATTTTCTCAAAGACATCACGAATTACCTTCAATGGTGGATGTCCATACCAAAAGGTACCAACCATCGAGAAACAAAATGGAATGGCTAAAGCATCTATTTCTTCATCAGAAAAAGTAATCATTGGAATACCTTTATGTCTTGAACACTGCTTTGAGGGAGATGGCGATGGGAACAACATTGGAATCACCGGATACAACAGCCGCAAATGATGGTTGCGTCGATGGCAACGGCATGTCTTGCGATCACAGTCAATATTAACATAGAAATGAAGGAATGAAATTAAGATTACGCAGAAAGAAGATTTATTTACAGGCAAAACAAAAGATTCTTTTACAGCAAGTTGTTTATGAGGATTTGCCAATATTTTGCACAACATGTCATCGACTTGGTCATGCAACAGGTAAATGCGTGGAGTCTCATTCACCTACAACTCAGTTTCAGAAGCCAGCAACTCGGTGGACTCCAAAGAAACATGTCCCTCAACGTGATTCACTTGGCATCCCCAATGACCCAATTATTATATTATCTCAAAAATCCGTGGATGCTCATATGCCTGATGATCCTCCGAATGTTGACGAGAATGTTCCACCTCCCAGTCATACACATGATATTTCGTGACTAGGTCCAGATGCAAAATATCATCCTCCATAGGAATCTAATGATGCTAGAGACCTTGGTCATTCCTCAGATACTGAGATACATGCAGAAGATGTCCCCCCAAATCTTCCACCCATTTCAAACGATATTATATGTAAAGTAAAATCGCTACCAGAGTCACCTTCAGAAGAAATTCTATTATCCAGACTTGAGGTGCCATCGACAGATGAGCGGTTCATACCAGTTGTTCCTCGTCGGCAACGGAGAACTCGTAAGGAACTGCCACCTTTGCCACCCTCCATTATTCTTACTCGTAATGTTGTGTGTTTGACTCATATGAGTGACATTACACTTTCTTAATGAATATTATGGTTTGGAATATTAGGTGTATCAGACCCTCTTTATCGCGTTTACATCATTTAGTTCACTTGCGTAGCTTTAATCTTCTTGCAATTATTGAGCCAAAGTATCCAACTGCCCACATCACACGTTATGATATGGATTTAAGTTTCACAAACTCTTATTCATCATCATCTTGTAAGAACTGGGTTTTCTGGCGAGATTCTATCTTTCGACTAGCGGATATGCATGACGACAATCAAGTACTGCATCTTCAATTTAGTTATGCTCCATTTAATTTCCTTTTCAGTTGCTCGGTTGTTTATGCGAAGCATTCCGTTTCACTTAGAAGGTCTCTTTGACAATCTTTACAGGATCATTCACAACAAACAACAATTATGTGGTTGGTGTGTGGTGATTTTAACACTTTTCGTTCTTTGGATGATCATCGTGGACGCTCCATCCCACATTATCAGCATTGCAGGATTTTAATGATTGTATAGAGGATTTCTCTTAGGATCCACTGTTTCATGGCTCTCGTTATACTTGGGTAGATGGCCGTGGCCTAGGCCAAGTGCAGCGCCGGCTTGATTGGGCATTCATCAACTCTTTATTTCAAGATGCTTTTGATGACCTGCGTCTTACACATTTACCTCGTATTTCACCCGAACATACTCCTCTTTTATTACTTTGTGGTACGACACGGGCTACTGGCCTTCGATCTTTTAGGTTTTTATATGCTTGATTATCTCATCTGGATTTGCATACCTATGTCAAGGAAGCTTGGATGTCATACCCAACTACTGGTGGCATGTATAGATTTTATAATAAATTGTCACGTCTTATGCATGACATACAATGCTGGAATAAGAATATTTTTGGCAATATCTTTAATCGGGTGGAACAGGCTGAGGCCCATGTCCGACATGCAGAGGTTGATTGGATCAAACACCGACAGAGGCTCATCGCAGGTTATATCATCAAGCGAAAGCTAAATACATCCAAGAGTCTAATTATGAGTTTCATTTCTGGAAGCAAAAAGCCCTTCTCCGATGGATTCGTGACAGGGATGCCGATACACACTATTTTCATTATGTTGTCATGGGCCGTCGTGCTCAGCTTCGTATTCATCAAATCTACACCTATACAAATGTTCTATGTGATACCCGGGATACAATTCAAAATAAGGCAGTTTCTTTTTATATAGCTTTATTTGCTAAGGAACAAACTGGTGATTATGATCATATCCTGCAGCACATTCCTCAATTGGTAATAGCAGACGATAATCTGTTTCTTACTCGACTTTTGCATGCTTCTGAGATTAAGGAGGCTGTCTGGGACTTAGATCCACAAATTTCGGCAGGCCCAGATGGACTCATGGTAATTGCTTTCGCTCATGTTGGCATATCATACATATGGATGTTATTTTAACGGTGTAAGAATTTTTCCTTGGCATTCCCCAACCTTCTATTATGGCTAGTGCTTTAATCACTTTAATGCCGGAGGTCTCGGGCGCCCCGCACTTTTAGTGATTATCGGCCGATATGTTTGACCAATTTCCTGAGTAAGATCTTACTCGTATAATAGCGACACGACTTAGCTCTTTTCTCCCAAAATTGACATCGCCAGAGCAAACAGGTTTTTTAAAAGGTTATGATATTTCTTCTCAAGTTCTGTTAGCTCACGAGATGATACACATGATGAGTAGGGGTGGGAGTCAATTATGGCAGTACTTGTCTATCGGTCCTGATAAATAGGGTTCCATCTGGTTTCTTTCGGCCTTATCGTGTGGTCAGGCAAGGAGATCCTTTATCCCCTCTGCTATTTATACTTTCTTCAGAGGGATTCAGTCGGGGATTAAAGGCTCATGTGGAGGAAGGTAGATTACAACCATTTCGATTGGGCCGCATGCCATTTCACATTACACACCCTTGCATATGCTGATGATTTATTGGTGTTTGTGCGTGGCTCTATTCGTACATTATGTGCATTTAAAGAATTTCTGACTTGGTATAAGGCAGCCTCTGGTCAAAAGGTTAATTATAGCAAGAGTAGATTTATTCCTTCCTCAAACACTCCATTGCTGCTCCGGCAGGGATTTGAGGCCATCCTACACATGCGTTCAACCGGTTTGCCTTTTCGTTATCTTGGATCTATCTTGCATAAAGGTATCAGCCGAGCTCGTTACTATACATCTCTTCTGGAGCATATTGACACACGTTTTAATGTCTGGCATAACAAACTGCTTTCACAAGCAGGTAGATTGGTATTATTGCGATATGTTATCTCTTCCCTTCCATTACATATTATTGCGGCTGGTGGACTGCCGTAATCGGTGATTAAAATCGTAGAACGAAAGATGGCTAATTTTTACTGAGGCCAAAAACGAAATTGGGTAGCTTGGCCAATTATTTGGACCCCTTGCTCCGAAGGTGGTTTGGGACTTCATGATCTTCACGCACTGCAGGAGGCGTACTCTTGTCGTATTTGGTGGCATTATCAACAGAACAATACTCTATGGAGTCGCTATCTCATGCCAGGTATGGTCTCCGAGGGGATTATCGTCCACGTCTACCTGGCTCTCCCATCAGGAAACTTATTTGTCGGTACCATGTGCTTTGTCAATCACATAGTCAACATGATGGTTCTCAGTTAATCTGGACATCTACTTCATCGGGTGCTTTTACATTGAGCTCGGCCTATGAAATTTGTTGAATGTCACGTCCTACTATTTTGTCTGCATAGTTTATTTGGCATAAGCATCACCGTCCGGTTATCAGCAATTTTCTTTGGTGCATATATCACCGAGCAATTCCAATGGAGGTTTACATACGTAAGTTCACAGTGGCTATGTCTACGCAATGTCCTTTTTGTAAACAAGCATATGTAGAGGTGGATCACATGTTTTTACACTGCCCATGCATTAGACCTATATGGGTCTTTTTTGCGTCCTGTTTAGATGGCCTCTCCCCTATCTTTGTGCGATTATGGCCTTATTTATTATCTTGGTGGTTCCGTGCTTCATCAAATAATATTTTAGGTGTTTTGCGGATTGTGATTCTGGGTATTATTATCTTACATGTATGCCGTATTTATACATCTCTAATCTATGGTGATGACACATCCTGTACCACAGAGTCAATCATGGCGGTTATACGTTCAAATATTTACTTGTGGTCCAAAACGATTGATGGTACAAAACTTGCGTCTAGATTTCGGTCGGTGCAACCTTTGGGCCTTCTGCCTACACTTCGTATCAAGAGAGCTCAAGTAGTAAGATGGTTAGTTCGTCCTACTGGTCATTTGAAACTTAATTCTGATGCCGCAGTAGGAAGGACCTTTGCAGCTGAAGGTGCTATTCTACGGGATTATGCAGGAGCATGTGTTGGGGCACTCTCTTTTCGTTTACCTTTGTGCACTCCATTTCTTGCAAAAACTCAGGCTGCTCTATTTGGCCTACTCTTTTTCTTGCTGATTTATTGTGACATTATTTTGGAGACTGATTGTCTACACTTGTCTCGGGTTCTATGTCAGCATATTTATGTCACAAGAAACTTTCATTTACGAATATTACAATCCCTACTCATGCAGACACAAATAGTTATTCAGCATACTGTTCGTGAGACAAACATGGCGGCCCACTATTTAGCTCAACACGGATTACAGACTCCTCGGACGGGTTATTATACACGGTATACTCTTCCCTCCCTGGTTCGCAGCTGCGTCAGGCTAGATGTTACTACATGCCACCTTCGTCATGCTTGACAATATTATCGTTACCACATTCTCATTGTCTTTCATATGGATTGGCCATGCTATACATATGCTGACTGCATTCTGATGGATGCAGGCAGGCTAGGTATGACTTTAAACTTCTTGGTTTGCATATGTTCTTGCTCCTGTTGGCACATACTGATGTTTTCTTTATTCATGTTTGGTTTTGTATGGACTGCAACGGAGGCAACTGCTGGTTATCGAGATCCTCACTAACGTCATTCTCCGTTTGTATTTGGTTAGTACTTCCAATGTATTATGTATGTTCCAAATGGGGTAAATATGTACTCTTTTTCCTTCATAAGATTTTATCTACAATGGTGGTTTTGCTTGCCAATGTTTTAATGAGGCATATCATATCCCATTTGGACATTATCCTCGCCTCTATCACTATATATGGACCTTTACATTTTGGCCCTTAAGTAGCTACATTATGTTATGCTTTGGATTGCTTTGTAAGAAAGGTATTCCTCCGCCATAAGCGAGGACAAATAATAAAAATTGGAGACTCTGTGCTCCTTCATTGAAAAAAATATATTTTATAAAAGGAGAGCGGAGTCTCCGTTGGTTATTATATTATATTGCCCTCGCTTATGGCGGAGGAATACCATTAATACAAAGTAGTTCAAAGCATAATAAAATAAAGCAACTTAAAGGCCGAAAGATATAGATGTGTAGTCCGCTAAGGGCCAGGGATAATAGATAATGTCCAAATGGGATATGATATGTCTCATTAAAACCTTGGCAAACAAAATCATTCTTGTGGACAAAATCTTGCACGAAGGAAAAAGAGTACATATTTATCCCATTTGGGACTGCTAGAATACATCGAATGGAAAGCCCATAAACTGGAAGGTTGTGCCGTTGGTGTGTCTCTCGTAAGCCGCCAGTAATATCCGTCGTAGTCCATGCACAACAAAATATAAGTATTGGAAACATCAGTAGTGGCCATCAAAAGTGTATATATATATATATCATCTTATTCTTCTTCAAGCATTCACCACTGTCCTTCAACCATCACCCGGCTTTACTGTCACCCTCAAATATCATTTTATTTTCTAAAAACCATTGTTACTTAGTCTCCCCCACCTCAACCCCAGGGAGGTGGCATAAGGGTTCTGTTGGGTGGGCCAGGGGGCTTTATAGAAGGCTCGGGTGCTGCTGTCAAGGAGACGGGTTTTTTAAAAAAAAAAGGAAAAACTGATCAAAAATAGGTTGTTTTTGAATAATGGTGATGAATACTTGGAAAAAAAGAAGACAGTTATTATAAACGTGCATAAGACTCATTTTTTTAAAGCTACTTACCTGCTGGATTAGCGTAAATTCGTATAAAAAGTTAAAAATATACAAATTTAGGATGCGAAGTGGGATAAAAAAAAACAGAGCGAGTGTAACAATAAGATTTGCTCTAAATCTTGCACTCAAGATGGTATAAATATATATTTAAAATGCGCATCCAAAGCATGTGCTATGTTTTGGCAACTCATCCGGCGCAGCCAGTGATTGACACATCATCGTTAAAAATGCTACAAGTTCAAGGTGCTCGCTAGGACAAAAAGAAAAGGTTGCAAAATAAGAATTTTGACCAAGGGTTCAGATCAGGAGAGACAGAAAGTAAAGTAAAATATAAGGTTTTCAATCACGCGTTGCCGCGTGTACAAGAAACTCTTTTGTAAAAACAAAAAAAATTTAAATATCTTCCTTTATTGTACACGTGACAGCACGTGAGATTTACCCTTGCTTCGAAATTAGGTGTATTTGTTTGTTTCTAACCGCCATCTTATTGATTCTCATTCAAACAATTTTATTTGAAAAAATCCTTCATGTTATGAACATTGAAAATGTATGAATTTCGGTTTAGTTTTCGCTAAAGATATCTAAATCGTCTTATACAATTTCTAAATTCATTCTTTGGAATGTTTTCATCATGTATTAATTTTAAATTGGTTCGTGTATAATTTCTTTTGATTTTTCTATAAATGTGATATGTCACGTTCACTTGTAAGACAGAAAAGTTCTTCTGTTGACTCGAGAATGCAAGAACTATTTCTGTCCATATCTTATCTCCCGTCTTTTATATTCTGCTTTGTTACTACTATAAATCACAATCTATGATATCATATATATTTTTATTATTTTTATAGCAGTCATCATCACGATTCTATATCTTAAGCAAACGTTGAAGATATTTAGACAAATGATTTGCATAAGGACAAGTCTGTTTTACAATTAAGGTTGAGGACTAGTATTATATACTGGGACGGCTTTTGAGTTAACGTTTCTCCTGTCTCTACATTTTTTTTTTCTCTTTATGGCGAATATCACAAAGCAAAAAATTTGTACCTTATGAAATTACCAGGAAATATTATCTATCATGAATAATAAATGTTGCGGGTTTTAGGAAGACATCAGGTATCTTTTCTCCCCGCTCGTTAATTTAGCATTTCTTTGCAAGAGCTCTTCTGAAAGATATAGCCTTGAAGGACCCAACAAGGTTTAATATCTTCAGCCTAATTTCTGTAGGGAGGAAACCGAGATAGCACATCAGAATAGGAAATAATCTCTTCCAAAGTACAACAACTATAGAGATATAATCGAACGGAAACACGAACAAGAACATCAACAATTTTTAGCGTAGAAAAACCTCCTAAAGTAGGAGTAAAAAACCACGGGACCCGTATGCCACTTAAACGACCTCCACTATAATCAATAATGGGTACAACCAAGTCTCTCTAGGCGCAGCTAGAGGAATACAACATCATCAAGATCAACCAAACAATCTTGGAACACAACTAGATACAAGAGAGGAACAAAATACAAAACTGAAATTTTCAGGCAGAAAATTTCAGCCTTGGAAATACAGCAATCGGACTCACCTAGACACCTCCAAAACACATCTCTACCGTTCAGAATGTACTAATGAGTTTTGGAAACAACCTATCAAAATCTGGTGACGATCCAACGGTGTAATACTTGGCAAATGTAATTTTCCCAGAGGCTGGAAGGTTGCCCACCACTCACGAAATTTCTCTCTTCCTCACTTGTATTGTCTCTCTTATTTTTTCTTCTTGTTTTCTTGTTCTTTCTTACATTTGTTCCACACAACACCTCTATTTATAGCGCTCCATCTTGTGCATTTTCAATGCACAAGGCCTTCCTAAAGTCTTCCAAGCAATAAACAACCTTGGAGAACCAAACAAACCATTCCAACTTTCCTTGTTGGAATTCTTCCAATGCCATAATTGTATTTGACTCAAGACATTGGAACTCTCCAACTAGGAAGGATACCCAACAAAATCCCCTGACCGACTAGTTGGAGGGCGGCATCAATCAGGAAGCCATGCGGCAAAGCTTAAACTTTCCTCTTGATGTACCACGATTATTCTGAGTCCTTCTCTGACTTCTCTCCCATGATTCAGTGACCAGAACTTCTGAATGAGAAGAGGGACCAAGAGACTTGCACCTCATTTCTTCACTAAGAACGGCACTCTTAGCCGAGTCCATTGTGAGAACACCTTCGGAGCAAAATTAGATAATGACGTCCGAAATGTCTCCCATGAATTTGGCAGCGTGCCAAGAAGCCACAAAGCTTGTATCTCATCATCAAAGCTTATGCCCATCGCTCCCAATTGATTCATAATTCCCTGAAAAGCGTTCAAGTGGTCGGTCATTGATGAACGATCATCATACTTCAAAGACATCATGTTATGCCCCGCGTACGTACGGGCTAACATATTATAGTACAAATATATACACACGGCAAGTGAAGGAAAAAGAAAAATAAAGAAAGATAAATTTAAAAAAAAAACTAAAAATCTTAATATGATTAGGAAGTAATAGTAGATAAAGTTTAATTTAAATTACAAATTCAAATTTAAATTAGCACAAGATAACCTAAACCTCTTAGGAATTATCTAATATACACATATATGTATACCTACATAATATACAAAACAAACCCCCTCCCCTTTTATTAAAACCCTCGACAGCCACCCCTGCTTCTTAAAATTCAATTCTCCAATCTTAATATTTCAAAAATAAGAAGAGAGAGTCCAGCCCTTCATCAGCCTCCCTATATAATCCTCAGCGGTCAGCCTTTTCTTTTTCTCCCAAGGCCACCTGCAGCCGCCAGCATATAGAAAGGAAAAGCAGCCACTTTTCATCCGTTCTTCACCCTATGTCTTCCCGTAGTATGCTTAATTGAAGCAAGAGGCAAGTATCCTTGCTATATTTGCTATGTTTTTACAAAGTTATTATGCTATTTTGATATCAAATAGGATCATGCATTCGTAGTGGTGATTTGCATAGGTTGATGTATATACGTATGTATTTGTTGTGTGTGTATATATATATATATATATAAGTTGCACGGTTCTTGGGGTTATGCCATGATTGGGCCGCTGTGTCATGCACCAAAAAAAAGAGAAAAAAAAAGAGAAAATCAAGGAATTGAAGCCGAAAGATAGCTGCTTATTGTTAATATGAATGTGTGCCGCCGCCTCCAGAAGGTATTTTTATTAATATATTTTGCATGATTTCCTAATTTTAACAATTCACTTAGGTTGGTTTGTAGCATTACGTAAATATCCCTTAGAAATTCGAATTCTTGCCTGTTCCAATTGTTAACTGTTAGCATGTGTCTATTTGAATATATATGCATATATGTAGTTTATTTAGAAAGATGGATTTTGATAAATAAAGGGCCTACTGGCCGGTTTGTGCGGAAGTTTTTTTTATCCTTTTATTTAAAGGAATAAGGTAGTATACTTTATTGAGTATATATATGTTGGGTGACAAATAGGAAAAAATATAGAAAGCTACGAACTAATTATTTTAAGTAAGTCAAATTAACCTTTGTTATTAGGTATTGATTTTTATACTACAATTGTTTAGATTCGAGCCTAGAAGAGAAGGAAGTTAATTCGTCAAAAAGGTAGGTGCCTCTTTCCCCTCAAACGGGTATGATTCATGCATGCTTTGATGGTATACTAATGTGTTTTGTTGTTTTACTTGTTTAAGTTGTAAATTTTGTTTCGTTGTTTTTATTTGTTTAAGTTGTAAATTTTGTATATGTTGGAAAGCATGAGATATATTATTTATGGCTGCTATGTGCGTGTATGTGTGTGTGAAATTGGTGGTATGATTGAATCGAAAACAAAATATCCTTAAAAAATGGGGAAAAAGGGGAACTTGTACATTAGAAGTCTTTAAGAAGTTGTTTCTTGGCCTTAGAATAGGTTCCTATAGACTGGAAATAGGAGAAAATGGGGGTTGGGATCGAAAAACAAATCACAGTGCGCGCTGCCACTGGTGGAACATCAAATTAGATAAATAAATAAATAATTAAATTAAAGCATAGAACAGGCCGGCCAACGGACCGGGTCGACTGGCCAGCGGGTCGGGCCGAAGGCGGCCCATTAACCTCTTAAAAAAATAATGTATCGGGTCTGGCAGATCAGGCCAGGAAAATATAATTAAATACCAATAAGAATTCAAATAAATTCCAGAAAATATAAAAGCTTAAGATTAAATTATTTTCACTTAATTTCTGAAGTTTGGTAAATTTAAGTAATTAAAAATTAATAGTAATAAATAGAATTAAGTAAGGGAAACATAGGAGAAATTAGTAGAAAATTCTAGTAAATTAATACAAGCTAATGAAAAATAAAGGTGGTGATAAATAACAACTTTCCAATATTCGAAAATTTACGAAACCAAATATTGAGTGCCGGAGACGATGAGGATGGGCGTACAGGCCCCAGGCGATTGTGTTTTGCATTCATGGCACGTGCATTGCATTGATGGCGGGTCGTGACGTACGGGTCACGGACGCTCAGGATGGTGTACGGTGGCGGGGCCACGACACTCAGAATGGTGTGCGGTGGCGCGGCCACGCACACTCAGTATGGTGACTGTGGGGTGTACGACCTGCAGCCACTCAGTAGGACCCGGGTTCATGCATTGCACGGTATGGATATTGGCATTATGTGTGACATGACTTTGTTGCGTGTGACACGTTGATTGAGCATGCATCACGTACTTGCGCATTTTTATGTGGAGTGCTTTACTTACCGCATTTACTTTATCTTATGCATGTTATCTTATCTCTGTGTGCTATGTGGTTTTATCTTATATTTATGTGCTATGTGGTTTTATCTTATATTTATGTGCTATGTGGTTTTATCTTATATTTATGTGCTATGTGGTTATATCATATCTATGTGCTATGTGGCTATATCATTTCAGTATGCATGTTTTGTATTGGTTTGAGGCGGACATCTACTGGGTGATTTCTGTCACTCACCCCTACTTCCCAGGTGAGCTGGATGAGGACTACGAGCATATCTTTGTTGAGGGCCGGACGGACATAGCTGAGTGGGCTGGTTGATAGCTGCAGCTAGGATACAAGGGGAACTCTGCAGCTGATTTTTCGTAGTTGTCTTTTGGGGATTTCACAGGCTTCTTTATTACTTTTGTTATCAGAATTTCTATTCAGTAATGTGATGACGATTATTGGAGTCTAATTTAAGTTATGATTTACGTTTCCACGAGAAAAAAAATTTCTACGTCATTTCTGACATGTAAGAGATTTATTCGACGCCTTGTATTCTCCTTAGTGAGATACGGCGGGTGCATTGTTTCCGATGTTAGGGCTCGGGAGCGGGGCGCTACAGGTGGTATCAGAGCATGGCTCTCGATCCACGGCGGAAGCATAAGATTAGGCCATGATCTTAGAATTAAGTTAATATTTTGCCCTTAAGTCAGATCTTAGACATAAGTATCGATTTTTAGCCGTAAGCAATGACTATATATTAGGCATGTTATTGGAAATAAAACATGACTTTAGAAATTAGGTAACGATCCTACTTATGAGTCACAATCTTAGACATAAGCGACGACCTTGATTAAGAGCTGATCTTCGACTTAAGCATTAATTTTAGTCATAAACGCTCATTATATATGAAGTATGATATGGAAATAAGAAGTGATCTTGGACATAAGTGGTGATCTGAACATCAAGTGATGGTTTGAGCATAAGCATTGATTTTAGTCATAAGCACTGATTATATTCTAAGCACCGAACTTGAAGATAAGTAATGATTTTAGACATAAGAAATGATCATACCAAGTACCGATTCTAGAAGTAAGTCATGACATTTGGCCTAAGTGATGATCGAATAAGGGATATGCCCACGTATACCTAGGGCACTCCATACGACTCTAAATTATTTGCCTCACCTAAGCGCTGATTATAACTATTTGTAAAATTCCTTAGATGTGACCCCTACAAACTGGTACCGTTATGATAAATAAAGCAAGTTCACGCATCTACATCGACAGTAGTGTCGGAATACGACTAGGTCTAAGTGGGGATCGTAGGTCTTAAGAGATGATTTGTAGTAAAATGATAATGACTAAGTAACGATTTATTAGCGTTATAATCAGTAGAATTTAGCAAAGAATACCGTACAAAGGGGTTTACAATTATGTTTAAGATGTTGAATTTAGAGTATCAAATAAGTCAAAGATATTATTCTTATTAGGATATTGATTGATAGCGATAAGCGAGCACTACTAAAATGAGTAAAGTGGAACAAATTATTACAAATCTGGGTTAAGTGTTGATTCCTAGGAATACGTAAGTGCTGATGTATCGAGTAGACTTTAACTGGAATAGAGTAAGCATGAACAAGTAGTGGGTGCTATTCAGGTGAGATCTAAGTAAATTAGCATTAGCGGTAGAAATAACCAGGTAATAAAGTACGGTGTATCAGTGTGGTGCACGGAAGCATAGTAAATTAGAATGACCTAAGTCGATCAATATTTAGTGCGCCATACTAGGATTGGACAACTTAGTTAAAGATTTATAAGAAACAGTACATAATTGAATTTTTTTTATTCGACCTTAAGGGGTGACTTAGAAAAAAAAATACGAAGTATTGGACTATTATACAAGCACGTACACTAAGATATATCATACATTTCAAGAGTATTTCAAAGATTTTTTTTTACTTCTAAATATGCCAACTACTTTCACTTTTCTATATGGTCTATTACTTTACAAGATTATATTCTTTTTCCAAATTCATATAGCAGTTTAATGGAGTTTCGACTACCCCTGACAAAACTGATCTATTTTAAAATAATGATCTTTTCGAACAACGCTATATTTATATGTCTCTTGTAATCCTCCAAATTTTGTTTAGCTATATTTATTTGACAAAAATAATGTTATTTTCCCACTTTCAATATTGCAAGCATGCTATTCTTTTGAAATGCTTTTGAAGTTATCTATCCACTTGCGATGAACTTATTTTGTGAAGCAGAAATAGTTTCAAAATATACGTACTTATTTTTTTTAAAAAAAGGAGAGGTACCGTATTTAAAATTGTTTCATAAAACTTTATATTTACTGACATTTCAATTGTTGTACTTTGCGAAATAAAACATAGTTTTCAAAATACATATTTCTTTAGAAAGAAAAAAGACATCGCGTTCAAATCATTTTGTAAAAGAAGGAATTTTATGATTGTTGTGTCTCAATTATCTTAAAGTGGTCTTCACCGTAATATTTGCGAACCAGTTATATGATTGTTTTATAAGTGGTCATTGAGGCACTGTGTTGCAAAAAAAAAATGATATTTCGGTTTTGTGTTTACCAAAAAAAATAGAATGGATATTATTTTAAACACTCAAAGCTATATTTTCAAATAATAGTTACGTAAACTACTCTAAAAAAAATATGTCCATACACATACTCGCATACTAGGTTGTTGACGATATCTCGGAAAAAGTAAGAACATGATCATAGAGCTAGTTCGTAGACATAAGAATTGAATTAGATAACTTGGTTCTATGATAAGGGAGATTGATGGTTAGCGTATTGGAGGACTCGATGGACATTCTAAATGATCATGAACTAGAAGATGAAACATATATGATGAGTTAAGAATTTAAAATGGTAGCTTGCAATAAGTTGAATGACATACGTTGAATGGTATAAATGAAAGTTTATAAATTGTAACTATAAGAGAATTAAGTTAAAGATTATAGTACATTTAAGAACTGATTTTAGAAGGCTGCTGACGAACTGCAGATATAAGTACGTTATAAACTAATGACTGGATATGAAACCCCCGGTATGATGACAATGCCTCTAAGTTTTATCTTAGAATTTTACGAAGATAGGTTACGATTCTAATAAGCGAAGGACAATGGTATACAAGGGATGATGTTGACGACTTAGTCATATAGCGGGGAGGTGAAATGGTCAACATAGCGGAAAACGCAAGGGATATGTAGCTCGGTCAATATCTAAGTTAATGGATAAGTGGAACCATACCAAGTCATTTATCACCTCATAAGCAAGTTTCGAGGATGAAACTTATTGTAAGGGGGGAGGTCTGTTATGCCCCGCGTACGTATGGGCTAACATACTATAGTACAAATATATACACACGGCAAGTGAAGGAAAAAGAAAAATAAAGAAAGATAAATTTAAAAAAAAAACTAAAAATCTTAATATGATTAGGAAGTGATAGTAGATAAAGTTTAATTTAAATTACAAATTCAAATTTAAATTAGCACAAGATAACCTAAACCTCTTAGGAATTATCTAATATACACATATATGTATACCTACATAATATACAAAACAAACCCCCTCCCCTTTTATTAAAACCCTCGGCAGCCACCCCTGCTTCTTAAAATTCAATTCTCCAATCTTAATATTTCAAAAATAAGAAGAGAGAGTCCAGCCCTTCATCAGCCTCCCTATATAATCCTCAGCGGTCAGCCTTTTCTTTTTCTCCCAAGGCCACCTGCAGCCGCCAGCATATAGAAAGGAAAAGCAGCCACTTTTCATCCGTTCTTCACCCTATGTCTTCGCGTAGTATGCTTAATTGAAGCAAGAGGCAAGTGTCCGTGCTATATTTGCTATGTTTTTACAAAGTTATTATGCTATTTTGATATCAAATAGGATCATGCATTCGTAGTGGTGATTTGCATAGGTTGATGTATATACGTATGTATTTGTTGTGTGTATATATATATATATATATATATATATATATATATATATATATAAGTTGCACGGTTCTTGAGGTTATGCCATGATTGGGCCGCTGTGTCATGCACCAAAAAAAAGAGAAAAAGAAAGAGAAAATCAAGGAATTGAAGCCGAAAGATAGCTGCTTATTGTTAATATGAATGTGTGCCGCCGCCTCCAGAAGGTATTTTTATTAATATATTTTGCATGATTTCCTAATTTTAACAATTCACTTAGGTTGGTTTGTAGCATTACGTAAATATCCCTTAGAAATTCGAATTCTTGCCTGTTCCAATTGTTAACTGTTAGCATGTGTCTATTTGAATATATATGCATATATGTAGTTTATTTAGAAAGATGGATTTTGATAAATAAAGAGCCTACTGGCCGGTTTGTGCGGAAGTTTTTTTTTATCCTTTTATTTAAAGGAATAAGGTAGTATACTTTATTGAGTATATATATGTTGGGTGACAAATAGGAAAAAATATAGAAAGCTACGAACTAATTATTTTAAGTAAGTCAAATTAACCTTTGTTATTAGGTATTGATTTTTATACTACAATTGTTTAGATTCGAGCCTAGAAGAGAAGGAAGTTAATTCGTCAAAAAGGTAGGTGCCTCTTCCCCCCTCAAACGGGTATGATTCATGCATGCTTTGATGGTATACTAATGTGTTTCGTTGTTTACTTGTTTAAGTTGTAAATTTTGTTTCGTTGTTTTTATTTGTTTAAGTTGTAAATTTTGTATATGTTGGAAAGCATGAGATATATTATTTATGGCTGCTATGTGCGTGTATGTGTGTGTGAAATTGGTGGTATGATTGAATCGAAAACAAAATATCCTTAAAAAATGGGGAAAAAGGGGAACTTGTACATTAGAAGTCTTTAAGAAGTTGTTTCTTGGCCTTAGAATAGGTTCCTATAGACTGGAAATAGGAGAAAATAGGGGTTGGGATCGAAAAACAAATCACAGTGCGCGCTGCCACTGGTGGAACATCAAATTAGATAAATAAATAAATAATTAAATTAAAGCATAGAACAGGCCGGCCAACGGACCGGGTCGACTGGCCAGCGGGTCGGGCCGAAGGCGGCCCATTAACCTCTTAAAAAAAATAATGTATCGGGTCTGGCGGATCAGGCCAGGAAAATATAATTAAATACCAATAAGAATTCAAATAAATTCTAGAAAAATATAAAAGCTTAAGATTAAATTATTTTCACTTAATTTCTGAAGTTTGGTAAATTTAAGTAATTAAAAATTAATAGTAATAAATAGAATTAAGTGAGGGAAACATAGGAGAAATTAGTAGAAAATTCTAGTAAATTAATACAAGCTAAGGAAAAATAAAGGTGGTGATAAATAACAACTTTCCAATATTCGAAAATTTACGAAACCAAATATTGAGTGCCGGAGACGATGAGGATGGGCGTACAGGCCCCAGGCGATTGTGTTTTGCATTCATGGCACGTGCATTGCATTGATGACGGGTCGTGACGTACGGGTCACGGACGCTCAGGATGGTGTACGGTGGCGGGGCCACGACACTCAGGATGGTATGCGGTGGCGCGGCCACGCACACTCAGTATGGTGACTGTGGGGTGTACGACCTGCAGCCACTTAGTAGGACCGGGTTCATGCATTGCACGGTATGGATATTGGCATTATGTGTGACATGACTTTGTTGCGTGTGACACGTTGATTGAGCATGCATCACGTACTTGCGCATTTTTATGTGGAGTGCTTTACTTACCGCATTTACTTTATCGTATGCATGTTATCTTATCTCTGTGTGCTATGTGGTTTTATCTTATATTTATGTGCTATGTGGTTTTATCTTATATTTATGTGCTATGTGGTTTTATCTTATATTTATGTGCTATGTGGTTATATCATATCTATGTGCTATGTGGCTATATCATTTCGGTATGCATGTTTTGTATTGGTTTGAGGCGGGCATCTACTGGGTGATTTCTGTCACTCACCCCTACTTCCCAGGTGAGCTGGATGAGGACTACGAGCATATCTTTGTTGAGGGCCGGACGGACATAGCTGAGTGGGCTGGTTGATAGCTGCAGCTAGGATACAAGGGGAACTCTGCAGCTGATTTTTCGTAGTTGTCTTTTGGGGATTTCACAGACTTCTTTATTACTTTTGTTATTAGCATTTCTATTCAGTAATGTGATGACGATTATTGGAGTCTAATTTAAGTTATGATTTACGTTTCCACGAGAAAAAAAATTTCTACGTCATTTCTGACATGTAAGAGATTTATTCGACGCCTTGTATTCTCCTTAGTGAGATACGGCGGGTGCACTGTTTCCGATGTTAGGGCTCGGGAGCGGGGCGCTACACATCATCTGCTTGATCAGGAATAACTTATTATTCCCCATCTTCTTAGCATATAACTCATCCAGGGCTGTCCAGAGGGTTCTCGCATTAGGCACCATACTTACATGATTCAATATATTATCATCGATCCATTGGCGGATGTACCCACAAACTTGTCTGTGCAGCAGGTCCCATTCTTCATCACTTTTTCCTTCGGGCTTTTTGGTAGAGAAAACCGGAACATGAAAGCCTTTGACATAGAGCAAATATTCTATCTTTCCTTTCCAAACATTGTACTTGGAGCCATTCACACTTACCATCCTGGATGTGTTCACTTCCATAGTTACACACAGTCAAGAGAACCTGGCTTTGATACCACTTGCAGGGAGGAAACCGAGATAGCACAACAGAATAGTAAATAATCTCTCGCAAAGTACAACAATTATCGAGATATAATCAAATAGAAACACGAACAAGAACACCAACAATTTTTAGCGTGGAAAAACCTCTCAAAGTAGGAGTAAAAAACCACAGGTCCCGTAGGCCACTTAAACAATCTCCACTATAATCAATAATGGGTACAATCAAGTCTCTCTAGGCGCAACTAGAGGAATACAACATCATCAAGATCAACCAAACAATTTTGGAACACAACAAGATACAAGAGAGGAACAAAATACAAAGATGAAATTTTCAGGCAGAAAATTTCAGTCTCGGAAATGCAGCAACGGGCCTCACCTAGACACTCCAAAACACATCTTCACCGTTCAGAATGTACTAATATGTCATGGGAACAATCTGTCAAAATTTGGTGACGATCCAATGGTGCAATACTTGGCAAATGCAATTGTCCCAGAGGCTGGCAGGCTGCCCACCACTCACGAAATTTCTCTCTTCCTCACTTGTATTGTCTCTCTTATTTTTTCTTCTTGTTTTCTTGTTCTCTCTTACATTTGTTCCACACAACACCTCTATTTATAGCGCTCCATCTTGTGCATTTTCAATGCACAAGGCCTTCCTAAAGTCTTCCAAGCAATAAACAACCTTGGAGAACCAAACAAACCATTCCAACTTCTATTGTTGGAATTCTTCCAATGTCATAATTGTATTTGACTCAAGACATTGGAACTCTCCAACTGGGAAGGATACCCAACAAACTCCCCCGACCAACTAGTTGGAGGGCGGCATCAATCTGGAAGCCATGCAGCAAAACTTAAACTTTTCTCTTGATGTACCACGATTATTCTGAGTCCTTCTTTGACTTCTCTCCTGCGATTCAGCGACCAGAACTTCTGAATGAGAAGAGGGACCAAGAGACTTGCACGTTATTTCTTCACTAAGAACGGCACTCTTAGCCGACTCCATTGTGAGAACACCATTCGGAGCAAAATCAGATAATGACGTCCGGAATGTCTCCCATGAATTTGGCAGCATGCCAAGAAGCCACAAAGCTTGTATCTCATCATCAAAGCTTATGCGCATCGCTCCCAATTGATTCATAATTCCCTGAAAAGCATTCAGGTGGTCGGCCATTGATGAACGATCATCATACTTCAAAAACATCATCTGCTTGATCAGGAATAACTTATTATTCCCGTCTTCTTAGCATATAACTCCTCTAGGGCTGTCCAGAGGGTTCTCGCATTAGGCACCATACTTACATGATTCAATACATTATCATCGACCCATTGGCAGATGTACCCACAAACTTGTCTGTGCAGCAGGTCCCATTCTTCATCACTTTTTCCTTCGGGCTTTTTGGTAGAGAAACCGGAACATAAAAGCCTTTGACATAGAGAAAATATTCCATCTTTCCTTTCCAAACATTGTAGTTGGAGCCATTCAAACTTACCATCCTGGATGTGTTTACTTCCATAGTTATACACAGTCAAGAGAACCTGGCTCTGATACCACTTGTAGGGAGGAAACCGAGATAGCACAACAGAATAGGAAATAATCCCTCCCAAAGTATAGAAACTATAGAGATATAATAGAACGGAAACACGAACAAGAACACAAACAATTTTTAGCATGGAAAAACCTCCCAAAGTAGGAGTAAAAAAACCACAGGACCCGTAGGCCACTTAAATTATCTCCATTATAATCAATAATGGGTACAATCAAGTCTCTCTAGGCGCAACTAGAGGAATACAACATCATCAAGATCAACCAAACAATCTTGGAACACAACTAGATACAAGAGAGGAACAAAATACAAAGATGAAATTTTCAGGCAGAAAATTTCAGTCTCGGAAATGCAGCAACGGGCCTCACCTAGACACTCCAAAACACATCTTCACCGTTCAGAATGTTCTAATGTGTCATGGGAACAATCTATCAAAATTTGGTGACGATCCAATGGTGCAATACTTGGCAAATGCAATTGTCCCGGAGGCTGGCAGGCTGCCCAGCACCTATGATATTTCTCTCTTTCTCACTTGTATACATTTGTTCTACACAACACCTCTATTTATAGTGCTCCATCTTGTGCATTTTCAATGCACATGGCATTCTTAAAGTCTTCCAAGCAATAAACAACCTTGGAGAACCAAACAAACCATTCCAACTTCCCTTGTTGGAATTCTTCAAATGCTATAATTGTATTTTACTCAAGACATTGGAACTCTCCAACTAGGAAGGATACCCAACAATTTCACTATGTAGTTGAAAATTGAATAATATAAAATAGACATATAAAACCATGTTGATATGTCATCTCTACTCTCAGACAAATGTAAACCAAAAAATCGTTTTGAACTATATATTACGAGTGAATCTAGGGGAAAAAAAGGAAAATCTGGACTCTTTTTGGGCTAGACATTGATAGAAGATAAAGATTTGACTAGATTGAGATATGGATTAAATTAAATATGTGATTGCAATCAAATCAAAACATATCTTATCAGATATTTATACCATAGATAGACTGAAAAATATAGGGATAAATTAAACCCATTTTACAGCTTTACAATCAATGAATACGAGTTTCATTCGTGAATTACTTTTCTGCATGGTATCAAAGCAGTGTTTCTGATCCACACTAACAACAAAAAACCGAGAGCAAAAAAAGGAAATTATTTTTGGAACTCAGACACCTTCCTGGGTGTTTCATCATTGTTCCAATACACCATTCTCAACCCTCGGCTAACAACCATCGGAAATTATGTCCGGCAACCTAGTTGAAGGAGAAATCAACAACAATGAGTTGGCCATACAACTGGCCAACTTTCTCAAAAATAATCTCAGCACCCCACAACTGGATAATTTATCACCGGACATACGATTGAACAGTGATAATTACCAGTTATGGGCCACCCTCATGAGAAAAGCTATTGGCGGACGAGGACAAAGCCTACATCTCACCGGTGTTCCACCACCAGCAGTGGCCACTGACCTAGCTTTTGTACAATAGAAAATCAATGATCACTGTGTTTTTACCTAGCTCATACAAAATATCAAGCACACTTTGGTGAACAATGTCTCACAACACCCAACCGCAAAAGCACTATGGGATGGACTGGCGGCCATATACGGAGCTGTCACAGACTCTTTACAGGTATTCGACCTGAAAAAGAGGACCAACTCAGAGTGCTAGAATGAAGGAACTCTCCAGGATTTGTGGAACAAACTCTAGAATATTTGGATAGAGATTGACCGACGGGATCGAAATCCCATGCAAGACCCGACCGAATCACCATATACAACAACAAAATCCAGAAACAGAGACTTTTTCAACTCTTAATGGCAGTAGACGACCGGTTCGACACCATCCGACGAGAGCTCCTAAAAAGGGAGCCTCTATCACCGGTGGAGGTGCCCTATTCCGCCATTAGGAAGGAAGATACTCGGATGACAATATTAAAGAGGGTTCCCTCAGTCTAAGCAGAGACATCACTGAGAATAGGACATGGACTCAAAGCCCACGGACGGACTGAGGAGGCAGCAGCCAGACCACCCCTCTCACAGTAATCATTGTGGGGTGGTGATAGGAGCCAACTCCGGTGCACCCACTGTGGTTGGAAAAACACTTGAAGGACGAGTGCCTCGAATTAGTCGGGTACCCTTAGTGGTGGGAGACTCAAGAAAAGAAGAATCCGGCAGAGAGGCGGCCGACACCAGCCGAGGAGCCACTGCTATTACGGCTCGCGTTTATGTGTCGGTAGAAAATGAAATAAGATAAGAGAAAATAAAATGAAAGTGTGATGTTGGTAAAATTTTGATGGAATTAAAATTTGATTCAGGGTTTAGTAAGATGTCAGTATTACATATCGGAGTTAGAAACGCTTGGAAAATAACCGAACGATAAGATAACGAATATACTGATATACGACGAAACTAGGTACTGGATATTTTCGAACATACGATAGGGTTTGAATACATTAGTCGATAGTAACTTAAGTCGGTAGACATAAATTAAATTCGATAAAATACATAACACAAGAAATTATGGTTAGAAGAATACCCCAACAAAATACCAAGTATAGAAATTGTGTAGAAACCAAATGATAGTGCTTTGTCCTATTTTACCCACTCCCCACCCCCTTGGCTGCCTCTCCCTTGCAAGTGGAAGAAAATTTGTCTTCCACTTTGTTTGCCACTACACGGCAAAACCCTACACACTTTTATCCCGATAATTACATTTTCTTCCACTTTATCCTACATGGCAAATAAAACAAAACCCTCTCTCCATCTTTTATCCCTCTAGGCCGCCCCTCATCTAAAAGTCAATATCTCCTTTTTATTTTCTTACACACTTTCTTCCACACATCACATCTCACCCTACACTTAATACAACTAAAACCCATCCACCTTTTCTTCTCTCCCCTCCCTCCTTCACACTCCACGGAAGGAAACCCCAAAATGGGGAAAAACTCTTTTCTCTTTTCACCTATTACCCACTCCACTTTCTTACATAATTCCAAATCACCATCATTTCTTCCACTTTCTTCCAATCCACTCCACTCATTTTCAATCCTCTCTCTTTGCCCTCAAAGAACTCTTTTCTCTTTTCACCTATTACCCACTTTACTTTTTTACACAATTCCAAATCACCATCATTTCTTCCACTTTCTCCCAACCCACTCCACTCATTTTCAATCCTATCTCTTTGCACTCAAACTCTCATTTTGGCAGAATACCCTCAAGAAAGGGCAATTCATTCCTTCTCCACGTTTACACTCCAAACATTTGTCCCCTTTCATCCATATTTTCTCTCTTTCATTTATTTCACCAACAACTCCACTCA
>AP025051.1:23711494-23761555 GCA_036186865.1 Eustoma russellianum
AATCCTCTCTCTCTCTCTCTCTCTCTATCTCCCCCTTTCATCTCCATTCTTCCACTTATCTCATCTCCTACCCTCTTATCTTTTTACATTCTCTTTCCTTCTTCACACAAGTAACAAAGTCCCCTCAACCTCTCTTTCTTCTTATATGGTCGTGAGCTTCATCTATGGCCAAGAAGGAATTTTCTTCATTCCTCATTATCGACACACATCCAATACTAAGTTCCAACATCCTCCTTCATCTTCTAAATAAAGAACAAAGTATTCTAAGCTCCATTTCTCCTCTTGGCCGAAAATTTCACAAGAACCAAGGTGTAATTGTCTTTTCATCATCTCATACACACCTCTAAGACACTAACCACAACATCTTCCTTCATTTTTAACACCATGGTCAAATTTAAGGGGTTGAAAACCAAGGTGTAGCAAGGTAAAAACACCATCTCATTCAACTATTTTATTCTATTTATCTATTTTCATAAGTTGTACACTAACTCTTCCTTTTTGATGTATAAACCGTGGATATGGAAAGCCAAGAAGGAGAAGGTTTCTTCAAGCCAAGTGAAGAAATCTTCACATTTATACTTAGGTTAAGTGATAAAGGCAAGTACTCTTCCTAGATCCTTCATAGATTTTCAAAGGTTAAGAATATATGTTTATATTAATATTGGATCATTCATGTTGTATATTCAAAGATTTAACAAGGATGGGTATACTTTATGTTGTTATGAAATATACATATTGGTATATATGTATATGTATAAATCGGCCAATATGCAAGATGTCCTTATGGTAATAATAAGTAAGATGGTGACATGTGTATGAATACATATATGTAAAGGGTTATGAAAATACATACTTAGTATAGTGTGTGTGTGTGTATATATTCGACCAAGGTAGGGTTTTGTACCCTATTCAAGTTATTTGCATAAGTTGCATAAATTGTTACTAGTATGTATTCTAGGATGAATTACAATTAAATTATGTTGATGAAACTAATATATACATAGTTGGTGTAAATATCAAACAATGGATAAGCAGAAGATGTGCTAAGGAAACGGTTTATAAGCTATATACTAATGTATATGCATTTCAGCCATTAAAGGAAAAGAAAGGGAAATAATAAATAATATGATATATTATGTGGGTGATATGAAAGGATATGGTTAAAATAAAACAATATGGGATAAAGAAATATAATATATGAAAAAGAGACTTATGGTTATATGCAAACATATATTAAGACATAGAATAAATCACCGTGTACATATTTATGGATATAAAGAGGTATAAATAGAGTATGATAGAAGATATAGTTACTTTGTGTATATTCTATGAAATATGGAATTATATAGAGAAAGTATATGGAATTAGGGTTTTTGACCTTTTTGTTTAAGTATAAGATGGATATGTTAAGAATATGTTGTTGGATAAAAAATGGTCTGAAAATGGGCTATTGGCTGAGGAGTAGAGAAAAAAAATGAAAGGATGGTGATTATCATGACCTAAGTATTGGATTAACTACATCTATAGGTTGGTTTAAGGATATAGTGACATGAGAACTATCGGAATATTTATACATGTGATATGGAATAGAAATGGATTCATCTGCATACATGTTGCATCTCATAAAATGTTTTGAAAAGTCTGCTTTGCACGTAAAGTTATATTGTCGGATATATCAAGTTATGTTACCGTACTTTTAGGTTCATTTGGTGCGCCGTCATGGCATCTGAATTGGAGTGGTTGATGTCATGGAGCATACAAGATGTTATCATTTGGAGCGCCACATGATATCGAAACCCAAGGGGGTTGATGTCATGGGAATACCAGCCTGTGTGTATCTCTTGTTGACGGACAAAGGATCACCGTCATACCGATTCACCGTTACAGTTTCATAATTACCAGATGAAAAAGGCATGTTTACAGAAAAGTTATGCTTTGAAATGTTACAGAGAAATGGATATTGTTACATGATTTACAATATATTTTAACATCGTTTAAAGATACAACATAGTATGGCATTGCATTACATGACTCGTACATGTACTCACTTTACTTGGCTGATAAGATTTAGGATGATGATACCTTAGACTCGGATTGGAATTCTAAAAGTGGATGTACATGATAAAGCATTTTATAAGAACTTGACAGTATAGAGGAATACCCGACAGAGATACACGTGTTTACTTGCGATTATTTCCTTTGTTGCAACTGGAGACGTGCTTTATTACGTCCATTATTGTGATTATCATCTTTTTACTTTGTCGTCACATGTATGATCCACATGGCGTATCTAGTAGGACTACTTGCTGGGCGATAACGTTTTATCATTCATACTTGCCTTATCACTTTACAGATAACATGTACCGCTATACCGGTTTGTGGAAGACAGGCCAGATAGACCACCGGTAGCGACAAAGTGTGCCAAGAGATTAGCCTTGTGGATGTTAGGCTTTGGTTCATGATGTATTTTAGAAGACTTCAGTATCTTATATATTATGACTTGTACAAATTTATGATGTAACGTATTGTATGTCAATTATGATTTATTTATATTATGTTGCTTCCGCTTATCGATTCATTATTCATGTCGACATGTACATGTATAGTATCGACGCCTTGTACTTCTCGAGCAGAGTACGGTGGGTGCACTGGGCCAGAACCTTAGTTTTGGACGGGACGCTACAACCGCGGTGAGCACTGGAGTGAAGACCAACACTAGCGGCGGCCCAGGTAGCACTGGCGGTTAAGCCCCTTGCAGCTGCTTTGACCAAGAAGGTAAGTAAGGTGGAGAAGATGGACAAGAGTGGCGGCAGGCAAAGTGGTAGGAAGGAGGCCGAAAATTGGCCTGGGCGGGGGGAGAGAGAGAGGTTGTGGCTTAAATACCTAGCACCTTTCTCATAGGATTACCATTTTGCTCCTTCTAGAAATAAAAATTACCGTCCTAATTATAGAAATAGCATGTCTGATCAAAAATATTTCCAAAATATTACTTCTGCACAAACTATTTGTCACTTTGACCATCCAGTAAACCTAAATTACAGAAATGACCATCCTGACCCACATATTCTAAAAATACTCCTTGCCGCCCCAAAGTGCCCAAAAAACATTTTGAATCGATTCTAGACTATGGGGCCACTTGCTCTATGACATATGACCCTCATGACTTCTCCATTCTTAGCACCCCTCATAAAACCCAAATCAAAAACCGCAAGTGACAATTTAATCTCCGTTTGTGGGGCTAGCCAAATCATTTTTTCTCCATATTTTACGCTCTTTAATTATTTATATGTTTTCAATTTATCATCTAACTTGTTTTCACTTAGCCAAGTAACTAAACAACTTAATTGTGTTGTACTGATATATCTCCACTTTTGCCTTTTGTAGGACATTCATTCGAAGGAGATCATTGGATGTGTCACTGAGCGCGATGGTCTCTACTATGTTGATAAGGTCGCTCAACACGGTCCATCTATGCTTGCCTGTGGGATGGTCCATTGGCAACTGTGGTTGTGGCATCGTTGTCTAGGTCACACCTCCTTCAGGTTATCTTAATTTATTTTTCCTAGTTTATTTATGAGTCAAATAAATAATTTGTCATGTGAAACTTGCATTCGTGCCAAACAGCATAAAAATACTTGTCGCCCTAATAATACACGTGTTGATAATTGTTTTTCTTTGGTCCATTCTGATGTTTGGGGCCCAGCACTTGTTCCTACTGCATAAGGTTTTCAATATTTTATCACCTTTGTGGATGATTTTCCCCAAATGATTTGGGTATATTTCTTAAAACACAAATCCAACGTCAATACACGTTTCCATTATTGCTTCCAATTGGTAAAAACGATATATCAGAAAACAATTCAAGTCCACCGGTCTGACAATGGGGGTGAATATATGTCTACAGATCTAGAAAACTTCTTTGGAGACCAAGGTCTTATCCACTAAATGTCGTGTCCTCATAAACACAAACAAAATGAGGTTGCAGAAAGAAAAAACCAAATCCTCCTTGAAATGACTCGTGCAATGATGATTGAGTCAAATGTCCCCAAGTCATTCGGGCCAGAAGCAGTCGCCACCTCGGCACACTGGCTAAATTAGTTACCTATAAAGATCCTTTTTATTAAGACTCCCAACAAGTATTGTTAACACAAGTCACTATTCCCTCAAATCTTACTCTTCCACCCTGATTTTTTGGGTGCTCTTACACCAAAGATCGAGCACTCGAAGATCGACTTTTGTACTGAAAAATGTTTCTTTATTGGATACTAATCATTAGAAAGAGTATCATTGCTATAATCCAACTACTTGGCGTATTCATGTTACTATGAATTGTACCTTTCTTGAATCAAAATATTTTTACGGTTCCTAATCTTCGGCTCAGGGGAATCACAGAGCGTGCCGTTTGACTGGTTACGTAACTACAGGGGCTTTGAGATTGTCCTTACAAGGGCCAATAGATGGCCGAGCCAACTTCTGACACAGAGAAAAGACCGAAACGCTCATGACCACCTTCAATGATCATCTTCCTGTGAGGTGTTTCCTCGAGAGGTAAGTGAGGCTACTTACATGTCGCTACTTTACCGTTATCACCTGCTACTTGACCTGTCAATTTACCTAATTTAGAAGGTGGTCTTAATGTCTTCCCTGAGCAATAACTACAGGTCCTTCTTCCCAAAGAAAACGGAGGGGTGCCACTGAAAAGGTACTCGCCTGAGCATGCGACCTGATCCTCAAGGTATCCGATAAATTTATCCCACGGAGAGTTGGCCAAAGAATGGTTCACGTCTCGGTGTCACGAGACATTGCCAACAACTGTTGAGGAGGCAAATGACATACAAGGATGGCAAGAGGCAATGAGTATAGAGATGAAGGCTCTAGAAAAGAATGGGACGTGGGAGAAATGTGTGTTACCAAAAGGAAAAAAACCTGTGGGGTGCTGGTGGTTGTTCATGATTAAGTACAAAGCTGATGGCATAGCTGAAAGATACAAGACAAGGTTAGTGGCGAAAGGGTATACTCAGATATATGGAATTGACTATGCAGAAACCTTTTTTCCTGTAGCAAAGATTGATACGATAAGGGTTCTGTTCTTTGTAGCAGTGAACGAAGATTGGCCGCATGTCAGTTTGATGTGAAAAATGCATTCCTACATGGAGAGTTGAATGAGGAGGTTATATGTAGGCTCCACCGGAGTTCTTGAAGGACTTCCAGAGAAATGTGGCATGTCAACTAAAGAGAGCTCTATATGGTTTGAAGCAGTCTTGACGAGCGTGGTTTGGATGATTTACAGCGATCATGAAACAGTTTGAATACAGTCAAAGTAATACCAATCACACTCGCTTCTTTAAATGAAGAGGGAGATTAATAACACTTGATCATTTATGTGGACGATATGATTATCACAGGAAGTGTCGAGGAGGATATATCAAAACTTCAAAAGCTGTTGTTTACTGAGTTTCAGATGTAAGACTTAGGCGAGCTAAGTATTTTTTGGGGATAGAGGCATATCGGTCAAGCAGGGAAGTCTTTATATCATAGAAAAAATATGTGCTTGACCTTCTAACAGAGGTAGGAATGCTAGGGTGCAAACTCTACGACGTCCCAAGTGTCAACAAGCCTGAAATTAAAAATCAATGGTGACATCCCAATAGTCGATCGGGAACAGTATGAGAGGCTAGTAGGAAAGTTGATCTATATGTCCTATACGTGTCCTAACATTGCATATGCAGTAGGGGTTGTGAGTCCGTTTATGCACAAGCCTCAGAGAGAGAATTTAGAGGTTGTAATGCGTATTAGGAGATATATGAAGGGGTCTTCAGGACGCGGGATACTTTTCAGAATACATGGACATCTAGATGTGGAAATCTTTACTAAAGCAAACTGGGTAGGCAATTCGAACGATTAAAGATCTACATCAGGATATTTTACGCTCGTTGGAGGAAATTTGGTCACGTGGAGAATTAAAAAACAAAATGTAGTTGCACTGTCAAACGCAGAAGCAGAATTCATAGGAATTGCTAAAGGAGTTATAGAGGTCTTATGGTTAAAGAAGTTGTTAGGAGAATTGGGATTCACGTTAAGGTACTTGGCTCAGTTGAGGTGTGATAAAAAGGCTGCAGTAAGCATCTTAGAAAACCGGTACAACATGATAGAAGCAAGCACGTTGAGGTAGATCGACATTTTACCAAATGAGAAGCTCGAAAGTGGCGTCATCGAAATACCGTTTGTACGATGAGAAGATCAGTTAGCAGATATCCTTACTAAAGCTGCGACTGGTCGAGTGTTCGAATCCACGCTAGACAAGTTGAACATTGAAGACTCCAATGTCCAACTTGAGGAGCAGTGATAAAAGATAAAGATTTGACTAGATTGAGATAGAGATTAAATTGAATATGTGATTGTAATCAAATCAAATTTTGTCTTATTAGATATTCATACCATAGATAGACTAAAAATATAGTTATACATTGAACCCATTGTAGATCTTTACCATCAATGAAATACGACTTTCGTTCGTGAACTACTTTTTCTGTATACATGACGACTAATGAATCTAGAAAAAAAAATCTAGATGGGTTTAATATTCAGACTTTATTTCTTTCTTGAAACATAGATGTGAAATTTAGTGTGTTTGTTTTGTTTATTTATTTTATGATAACATATTTTTTTTATAGTTCTCCTGGAGGCTAAGGAACTTATCTTGAAGAAAATTAATCAAATCTCAAACGTCAAAAAGAAAACATTAATAATTAACAAGTCCGATACGTACTATCAATGAAAAAAGTCCCTATTTTTGTGAACCCAAAAACGATATATTATTCCACGTAATGTTTTCATGAGTAGACATAAACGAAACAATGCAAGTAATTCTATCAAACAATGCAAGTAATTCTATCAAACAATACCAAAGATAACAAAGCATTCGTCTCTCTTTCAAAAGCCCATCTAATGGAAATGAATCACATGAAAATTGCTCCAAACCCTAAAATCAAGAACATCATAACACCAGTAGAAATTGATCTAGTAGAAAATCCAGGGAGCGTTAGATGAAGGTGTGGTATCATTTGCAGATTGAGGAGACTTTGCATATCCTAAGACCTTGACTACCATCTTCAATACTCTCTCACAGTGTCCTCCAAATCCACTTATGAAGTAATACAATTCGGGTCGGTCTAGTACTATGAGAGTGCTTCCATTGTTTGAGAAAAATACAGGATGTGTAGTTCTACATTTCTCATAGTCATCTTCAGTCACCTCCAAAACCGAGTCTTTCATGTACTTGAAATTTGCAAAAAGAAGAAAACACATAACGTGAAAACAAATTATTTTTTACAGTCCAAATAAATATAGAAGATATATTATTCAACCATTGGTTTTCACGAAAACGTGGTGGTGCAATGGTCTTTTCCATTAGACTAGTTCGAATTCGTACGTGAAAAGAAATTGTGTAAACACTGTTAGTGTATGTGCCCTAGGCCATGATTTGGATATTTATGTTATGCATTTATTATTAATAAAAGAGGTTTTATTATCATTATTGTTGGTTAGTATGTTACAACAATTTTGATATATGTCCCTGATTCATTATTATTATGGAGATAAAATAATTTATAATCAGTATGAGTATTGATTTGATAATCATGAGATGATTATGTGTATGGTGATACGAATCAATCTCATAGATACTTGTTAGAGAACAGTGTATTGGACAGACCCGTCATGAGATTGCTACATGGATTAGCGTCATAAGTAAATCTCATGATAGTCATGTTTTAATCCTTTGACTTGAGATTGTCATAGTTTCCAACATAAGGACTATTATATTTTGACATGATCAAAACGTTATCTGTAACTGGATAATAATAAAGGTCATGATTGAATGTGATAGAAATTATGTAGAGGATATTGAACAATCAAGATAGAATTTGTCCCTCTCTTTTCAGAGAGATATCTTTGGGCCCCTCGATTAGTGAGACTGTGAAATGCATGGCCGTGCTCAAATGAATTGATAGTATGATCAATATCATTTGTTTTATCAGTCTACTTAGAGATCGAGTAATCATATGTTTGAACTATATAAGTATGACGCTGACCATGACTTATGTTCAAACTAGATATCGTGTGACAAAGGGATTAATGCATGTACTATTATTAGGCTAGTTGGACTTTACTCGTATTAATTGGGTAGTTGTAATGCCTTGCTAGAGGCCAATTACGACTTGTTGGTTTAATAGAGATTTAATCAACTGCCAATTAATATGGGCCTATCGGGTCACACACAAGAATGCGTAAGGCTGAGATTAATAATATTAATAATATTAATATTGGATATTAATTATTATTATTATTATTATCGTTTTTAATATTAATAATATTAATATTGGATATTAATTATTATTATTATTTTCGTTTTTTTTGGTGATTATATACACATGTGTGTTATCGGATAATAACGAGAGAATCCATATTTGATATGGATTTTGAATATCCTGATAGAATCCGTATCTGATATGGATTTTGATTGGCATCAACTAATCCGATTAGGACTCGGATTTTGATGTCTATGTACGTGTATATATATTTGTGTATCTCGTATACACTTGACACACGAAAATACACCAAGCAATAAGAAAACGAAAGAACAGAAAACGAAACCCTAGAATCGTTTTTGTGAAAAACGAGTTCTTCAGCCGTGCCGTTTGAAGAGCTAGCACTCCGGGCGGAAGCGTTCGTGTGGATACCGACAGAGGGTGTTCGTGATTTCGCACATCTTCCATCTGCAGACTTTGAATCTACAGAGGTAGTTTTTGATTTCTTTTGTCGAATTAAACGAACAACATGGATCCTTGGTAGGAAATCGGAGATCAAGTTTTTGTTTTCCGTTGCGCGTTTTGCAGTGATCTCGGTTGATTTCCTAACAAACACGAATGAGAATATTGTTTTTTTATGGTCTTTTGATATTTCTCTAACAATGAGAATATTGTGTTTTGATCTTTGATATGTTTGAGTTTGTTAGGTTATGTTAGGTGATTGTATATACCTTACTTTAGTGTACGGAAAGATAAAAAAGTGAAAACATTTACCCAAAAAATATGGTAAAAAGATAAATCATAAGTGACTGACAGAATTCTTGTTACATTGTTAATGAAGGAAGAAAAATTGCTCCTGATATAGAACATGTGGAGAAATAAAATAATAAAACATACAATACAAGTATATTTTTTAATCACCTGAGTAATTACAACTAATCATGCTAGTAGTTTTATTTAATCGATAAATGATAAACACACCGCGGATATAATATAGGTGCACAACCCATTTTGAAAACAACCACAACAGATGATATGATCTTTTTCCTATATATCAATATTCCACTACCATATAATTCTAATTTTATACGAAATACCTACTAGATCCAGAAATAAAATAAATACACAAACCAAATAAACGGATGGATGAACTTGCAGAAATATTCACAAACAAAACCAAGGATTCAGGATGAAGTTGCCCAAACCCTCATTCCCATACAATACTTGCAGCAAGACTAGTATACATTAAAGGATCGAGGATGAAGGTGCTTAAGCATTCATAAACAATGAAAATGATACCAAAGAAAAAAAAATGGAAAACTTTTTTAACTTACGCAAAATGTCATTAACTTTAAACCTATTCTTAGAGGCCCAATCATTGAAATGATCTTCATCTTTTGGATGAGGAATTTCCCATCCATTTTCACCACTAACCTCAAACTTCGTAGCGTGGGCATTGAAACAATGCAATGGAACCAAGAGACAAAAGAAGAGGATTGCACTAGAGAAATACCCCCTCAAGGAGGAAGAAGACATGTTTTAATTTTGGATTTGGAAAAGGGAACTCTATTTTTTCTTTATTAGTGAGCTCTTAGATCATAGACGTTGTGAGCGATTACAAATGCAAACGCTTATACAATGGGACTACTTGAAAAGGAGTTCCTCTTGATGTCGGCTACTGTGTGTCTGCGTGAGAGAGAATTAAATGGAAAACTACATGGAGAACGTGGAGAAATGGTGGTGGCAAAAGTTGAGGAAAAGGCCATCTTTGACTTGGTATAGTGAAGCGGTTATATTGAAGTCATACTTGAAGGATGAATTCAAAAGTCATTATCCCACGTAATTCTATTTTGAAATGAGTATATGCTTTGGTTTCGATTTATGGGGATGATTTATATGGGATTTGTTGAGAAAAGAAAGGGGAAAAATCATATGGGAATTTTCTCAAAAACGCGTTTGTTATTTACCTTAGAGACCGTTTCTTTGGGTCGGACATATCCTTAAACCCTGGAAAATGATGTGGCAAAAACCAAAACCAGATGACGTCTTATCTTAATGGGAAAATCACCTTTTGTCCCCTGTGCTATGGCCATTCGGTCGATTGCTCCCTGATGTTTAAAATTACATACATAACCCTCCTGTGCTTTTGGACTGATGAGAAAATGGCATTTTTAGAATAAAATTTGGCTGGAATTGCTGTAAAGACATAAATGCCCTTTTCATTAAATTATTATTATTATTATTATTATTATTATTATTATTATTATTAGTATTCTTTTCTTCCCATCCTTCTCCTCCTTCCCCCTTCCCCCTTCCCCCTTCTCTCTTCCGACAATACAAAATCAAGAGTTCTTTCGGGTTCTCTTTGTACCAGAACATGCTCATACCCCCTGTGATACTGAGAACTCCAAGTTTTGATCTTTTCACCATAAACTAATGGAATTTGGATTTCAGCCTCATCCCCAACATCCGTATCACCTATTGACCTTGAAAGGCACAATCCACCAGGCGAGCAAAGAAGTGGACCAATCTAATTATAAAGTAAACCAAAATTATGGTCATGAAGCCAAAATTAGAAAACTAATTATAAAGTAAACCAAAACGAGTTGTCAAAAAAAGGAATGTGTTTCTATCCATCTGCCAGTGGATTAAATATCAAATTTATCGTTGGACAGCTTCTCATCTTTTTTATCAAAGAATCAATAACGCTTTTGCTATAAATTCAGTGAGAATGATGCTTTTGCATCTTGGCTTCATTGGCAAACTCAGTCTTTCTTCCTCCTCATCTCAAGTTACATGGCGCGGAATAGGATAAATTTTCCCCAAAGCTGTTCTTTTGAATTACATTTGTAGAAAATTATATCATGAATGAGGAATCTTATGTTAATCTGTGAACAATCAGCCAACATTATAATAGTTGATTATTTTATAGTCCTTCTGTCCATTTTTTCTTTCTTCTTTTTGATCCTGCCATGTCTAATTCTGTAGAAATAACATGGGAATCTTCTCTAATTACTAGATTTGAGCTAAAGAATATTGATTCCAAGAGATTTTCTGTAAAGTCAAGAAAATCAATGAGAATGAGCCCACCAAAAAAAGGAGGAAACTTTGGAGGAAAAATTTGTTCATCCTTCACCAATTCCATGGAGATCAAGATCAGTAAGGATGGAAATGAAAGTAGAAGAAGATAATATTCCACTAATGCAGGACTCAGAAATTCAATATAGGAGGTGGAAGGAAATTAACTTGATTCGAGAGTAAGAGAAGTGGAAGGAACTTATATGGAGCAGCAAGGATCGCCACCTGCAGAGTTGAATTTAAAACTTGTAAAGGATGAATAGTGTAGAAAATGAAGGAGATGCCAAGACTCTAGGAACGAGGGAGAAAGAAAACATGTAGGGGAGGGCTATTTTTGTCCATGTATAAACAAGATTTAGTTAAAAGTCTAAATTGCCCACTTAACCGGCGTGTGTGCTTCACATCCGGCCATATTTCCCCTGAAAATGCCATTTTCTCATCAGTCCAAAACCACAGGGGGTTATGTATGTAATTTTAAACCTCAGGAAGGCAATCTACCGAATGGCCAAACCACAGGGGAGCAAAAGGTGATTTTCCCTATCTTAATTGTCAAATTGAGGCCCTAAAATGAAAGGTCTCGATTTAGTCCCCACTACGAGGTGGTTTTTCCACATACACGGTAAGAATAAAAAATGTGCACAATGATATTCTTGTGTAGATATTTAGGGCTAATTTACACACACATATATATATATACACGCGCACATGTATGTGTGTATGCATAGGTGTGTGTAAGCAATCGTTTCTTGTAATTGACGTATCTAGCATCTCTTGACATACATAAATGAAAACTTGTAAACTCTACGAAGTTTAATGATGAATACTTGATTTTAATTTTAGTTCATTGTCTAATTACTTTGAACTTTCATTATTACACAACTGTAGCTACAATAAGAACTTTGTTCTCTTTTCTCCTCCCTAATGATTGTTGGAGAAAATGGAAAAAAATTGAATTTGGGCTAAGTTGTAAACTATGGTTAGCAACGTACTTTGAGCTAAGATTATGATTAATTTCACTAATGATGAGTAGAAACTAATGAGTCCTTCATTATCTGCGCGACGAGTAGACAATTTTAGGCTTTTGATTCACTCGATTCAAATACCGGGTGAATGAAAAATTAATGTTCAAAGTAAGGAGGAAAATCAGCTTAGCTCAGCTCGGCCTATGCATGGACATGGGATCAGGTGGTGGACTGAGCTGCGGACCTGATGGGTTCAGGTTGTGGACTGGGCTATAGGCCAGGCTGCGAGCTGCAGACTGTAGGCCGGATCCTGTAGCAGCGGGTCAAATCTTATCAGATGGGGTGAAGTTTGTTGAATTTAAAACTCTCCAGGTTATTAAGATAGGCTAAGGTTAAATTTTGAAAAGTAGTTGAGCTTTAACCGGTCGGGCTAACCTGAATTTTTTATGATCTGATGGCTCGATTAAACAGTCATTTGATTTGACAGCTGAGGGTAGACCTGGTGCAGTTATTTGATCCAAGAGTTCAGGATGAGCAGGTATCTGATCCTACCACTGTGGTAGAACTGACTGTAACAGATTGACCTCAGAATTTCTGTAGGACCTGTAAGGCACCACTAGAAGGAGGGAGGGATTGAATAGTGGGTGCGGAAATTTTGTTTTTAAAGTGTTTTGACCCAAAAACCCAACTTCTGAAAACAATTTTTGTTTTCAGTTCCTGATTTGAAACGTTTGAAATACTAGGTTACAGATCTTCAAAAATTCTAAAATTTGGAGATATTCTACTCTCAGATGTTCTGAGTATCCTCTAAAAATTTCAGATTAAAATTCAACATCTAACCCTTTGAAAATACGTTTGTGGTCAGATTGCGTGAATCTGCCAGAAACAGTACTCTGATTTGAAAAATTATTCCGATTAATTCGTAACTCCAAATGATCTGAAAATTTAATGACAAACCCCTTAAGATATTTATTTTAATGGGTTGAAACAGTTTTGAAAAATTCCTTTGGCAAGTATGTCAAATACGTTTAAGTTCTCAACCTTTGCAAGTCTAAAAATCAGATTGCACTAGTCTAAGAACTATTAACGTTTGATTGACTTATACTTGTCCAAATGGGTTGAAACTTGCGCCAAATGAAACTTAATAGGTATGGTTATGTTTTTGCAAAATTGTACAATTTTTGAAATTCGTTTGCTATTTTTAAGATTGGAACGAAATAGATGTAGAATGTTGGAAACTGAAATTACTGTGCAGTAAAGTAAAGAACACAAAGGATTTTATACTGGTTCGGTTAAATCAACCTACTCCAGTCTTCGAGGACACCTTCTTTGGTTATCACTAAACAAAATTAACACCTTACCACAAGGGTTTCTAGAGTTACACACCAACTTCACCCTTAAACAAACAATACAAGCAATCACACGATCACGAACACCACCACCGAACGAATGAAGGTTTGATCACACCTTGATCAACCTTTTACAATTTAAAACGTGTATGCTGGTATAATAAAAGCCTATTCAATATATTGAATATAAGAACAATAGGCTTGAGAGAAGAAGAAGAAAGAAATATAGAAGAAGAGAGTAGAGAGTCTTTTTGCACGTTGGAAATTATGAGAGTTGTCTTGCATATGTGTGGCTCTCTTCTCTTCTTTTTATTTAGTATTGGCCGCCCCCAGGACTTTTCTTCACCTTGAGAATTCTCTTTTATGTCCTTCGAAGAATGCCTTGTGTAGATATGACACCATCTTGCTTACTTGACACAACTTGATTGGATGGATGTCTTGGCTTTGCTTACTTGGCACTTCATGATTGGTCCAACCTTGTCACCATTTAGTAGCTTTGAAAATCTGAGATTAACATCTAACACATGTGACAAATAAGGTTTAACACATTGCCAAATAATCAACAATCAATCCCTTCAATTTGGGAAGCAAATTTGTCAACATTGAAGACCCAAAAATCGGCCACCTTGTGTCTCACATGCTGAATTTTCAGCATGTGTCACATTTGCTATAAAGTTTGAATTGTTACCTTGTGTAGCTCCCTCCATTATGTCACTAACCTTGTGTGGCTTATTCTCCACCAATTGAGATGCTAACTAAGCTCCACATAAGCTCCACCAAGGCTGTAGTAGGCGTGTACATGTCTTGAACATGTGCTGAATTTCACTTTTGTAAACTTTGTCAAATATTGCACAATAATTACACATATATGGTATATTCCAATAAGCCCTAATTTAAATATTCTAGAACACTTTAACATGTCTTGAATGTGTAAAAAGTGTCTAGATACATGTTACATGTCATGCCAAAAACGTTCCATGTATTGTGTTCGTAGAAAACTGAAATTTCGACTTTTGTCGATTATGCGATTTTTCTCCGATTAAGTTCAAAATATTTGCACATATTATACATATCATGTCACACATAATATAAATAAAATAAATTGAATATTTATCTCTAATGGCTGATTAAATTAGGCGCCCCATGTGTTTAAAATTGAATTTGGAATCTCCATAATTTGACCTTAATTGGGGGTGATTTGTGTGTGCCAAAATGGAATGATTTTATGGCTGAATATACCATGTAAGCCACGAAGTTTCTGGCCATTTATGAAGTGCAGGAGCTGGCCACCTATATATGGCAAGTACGTGACATGTTGGCGAAGTTTCGGTAGTCACCCGATACGGCAATTTTCGGTTTACAACCTTGTAACGTGTCGTAATAATTTTGTCATCACCATGACTTATATCATATGATATATGACCTGAATGTACTCATAAATATGAGGTACGTATAATGGTGTGACGTTGACGTACGTTCGTAATATATGTAACGTGTCGGTAGTACGTCGAAATATATGTGTCTTATGCCTTTTTAATAAAAAACTGAATATATATAATATGTATAAAAAACATGTGAATGAGGATTGGGAGGAGAATTTCCATTTCCAAGTTTTTTTCCGTCATGAATTCTCCAAATATATCTCCATTTAATGAACTACTTAGTTCATTTAACTAAGTACTTCACTTAATGAACTAGTTTAGTTCATTAATGGCGTCACCTGAAAATAGTTCAAACACAACAAATGTTTGCCATTTGATGTAAGTTTTAAAGCTTCATGTCTTGTTAGTACGGCAACATTATATATAAAGTATATAAGACAAGTTTATCATAAAAACGTGTCAAGTAATAAAATGGTCATGCATTTCTTAAACACGTTGTATTTAAATCATGTATTCGTAAATCAATCAAACTTTTTTTCTCAGCAATCTCTCCCTTTTGATGATTTACAAAATAACACTATTTCATGATTTAAATTTAACCGCTCCCTCTCTAATTGTGCACAAATTCGAATTTTGAATTTTGAATTATCTCCCCCTTGATTTGTGCAATCATACTCTCTTACCTCCTTAAATCACTCTCACTCCCCCTTAAATCATGCACTCTCTCTCTCTCCCTTTATTTTGGAAATAAAATCAAAAGTGCATGTAAAGATGTAAAGAAATATCAATCTATAGCAAATTAGCAGAAATCATGCCTAGTTTAGATCGTAGATTTTCGTATGTGGCTTGATTTAGTGCTTTGGTGAATATGTCGGCTACTTGTGCTTCAGTGCGTATATGTTCTATAACAATATCACCATTATTCACGTGACCACGAAGAAAGTGATATCGTACTTCTATGTGCTTTGCCTTAGAGTATAGTATGGGGTTCTTAGATAAATTTATAGCACTCATACTATCACAATAAATGAGAATGCAATTTACCGTGATCCTAAAATCAGAGAGTTGTTGTCTTAACCATAGAAGTTGTGTGCAACAAAGACTAAGTGCCATGTATTCAGCTTCTGTAATAGATAATGCTACACTCGCTTGCTTTTTCGAAAACCAAGAAATTAATGAATTTCCTATAAATTGACAAGTGCCACTTGTGCTTTTTCTATCTATTTTGCATCTGCCATAATCCGCATCAGTGTATGCATGCAAATCAAATTCGCAATTCGTATCATACCAAATACCTAATGTGGAGGTGTGCTTAATGTATCGGAATATTCTTTTTACAGCATTATAGTGAGACACTTTAGGTTGGCTTTGAAAACATGCACACATATATATACTAAACATGATATCGGGTCTACTTGCAGTAAGATAAAGCAAAGAACCAATCATGGACCTACATAAAGCATTATCAAAGTCTTTTCCATTTTCATCTTTATCTAGTTTAGTGGTGACACACTCATAGGGGTGGGGGATGGTTTCAAGTTCTCAAAATTGAACTTTTTAATCATGTCATTCACATATTTGACTTTACTTATGTGGATACCTTTATCAGTTTGTTTAATTTGTAAGCCAAGAAAGTAATTCAATTCACCGACCATAGACATTTCAAACTCGGATTTTATGTAAATTTCAAATTCCTCACAAGTTTATGAGATGTGGATCCGAAAATGATGTCATCAACATGAATTTGAATAATTAGTAAATCTAATTTATCTTGTTTCAAGAATAAGGTGCTATCTATGGTGCCTCTTTTAAATCCATATTCTAAAAGAAAAGTAGCAAAACGATCATACCAAGCCCTAGGTGCTTGCTTTGAACCATATAGTGTCTTCTTAATTTGTACACGTGATCAGAGTATTTCAAATCTTCAAAACCGGGTGGTTGCTTTACGTATACTTCTTCTTGTATGAAGCCATTTAAAAATGCATTTTTACGTCCATTTGATAGAGTTTAAAACCTTTCAAGCAAGCAATAGCAAGTAATAGTCGTATGGCTTCTAAACGTGCTACGCGTGCAAATGCTTCGTCGTAGTCTATTCCTTCTTCTTGATTATATCTTTGTGCTACAAGTCTCGCTTTGTTTCTAACAACTTTACCTTCTTCATTCATTTTATTTCTAAAGACACACTTTGTGCCTATTATTGTCTTATCTTGTGGTCGTGGCACTAAATCCCATACGTCATTTCTTACGAATTGATTTAATTCATCATGCATAGCATCAATCCAAGAAGAATCATTCAAGGCATCAAAAACGTTCTTAGGTTCAATTTCGAATATCATAGCACGAAATTGATTTATTTCATCCAGATTTATTCTTCTACGTAGTCGGACACCTTGAGTAATATCGCCTATAATGAGATCATGTGGGTGATCCCTATGCCATATTGGTTGATTATTCTCTAAGTTCTCATGCATTTCTAAGTGATCATGCATTTCTAGTGTATTTGATTCATCATGTACGTCATCATCTAACATGGACTTTAGTTCAAAATCATCATCATAGTCTTAATCTTTTTCAAACTCGCCAAATTCATTAAACTTCACATGAATAGATTCTAGAATTTGTCTAGTGATAGGATCATAACATCTATATGCTTTGGAATTCACAGAATATCCAACAAAGAGGCATTCAATTGATTTAGATTCAAATTTATCTAGATTATCTTTTGTATTCGAAACAAAGCATTTACAACCAAACACATGAAAGTAATCAATTTTAGGCATGCGATCATTTACTATCTCATAAGGAGTTTTATTTATTTTCTTTCTAATTGACAAATGGTTAACTATATAGCATGCACAATTTATGGCTTTTGGCCACAGAAATCTAGGCAACTTATTTTCACACAACATGGTTCTAGCAATTTCTTGTAGTGTCCTATTCTTTCTTTCTACTACATTTAATTGTGGTGTCCTATGTGGTGAAAACTCGTGCTTAATACCTTTTTCTTAGCAAAACGCAATCATGTCCTTCTTTTTAAACTCGCCGCCTATATCGCTTGTAATCTTTTTCACATTCAATCCGTATTAATTTTCAAGTTGTTTTATTAGTTTAGCAATCTCAACGGCACTATCATCTTTATTCGCAATAAATAAAGTCCATGTATAGCGAGAAAAATCATAAACGATTACACATGCATAGTGGCGTCCACCAAGACTCCTAGTACGACTAGGACCAAACAAATCAATGTGTAATAATTCTAAAATTCTAGACATGCTAATTTCATTTTTAGATTTAAGTGAACCGCGTGTTTGTTTGCCTTTAATGCAAGATTCACACAACTGAAAGTTGTCTAAATCAAGTTTAGGCAATCCTCGTATTAGGTTCCTTCGTTGAAGTTTTTCAAGAGTTGAGATTCCAATGTGTCCTAATCGCCTATGCCACAAATTAACGTTAGGTTCATTTGACATAAAACAATTAACTTTAGCATCTAACATGTCATCCATAGAAAGTGTAAAAATATTTCCTTCTCTTTTTTCCTTTTAATACTGTTTCTCCTTTTTTATTTATTATGTTGCAATATGGATGCGTGAAACACACATCAAAACCATTGTCAATAAACTGTGAGATGCTAAGTAGATTATAGGATAGATTACTTACCAAGAAGACGTTGGAGATTTGAAGAGTACTTGGGCTTTCGATTGTACCTTTACCGATGATTCTTCCTTCATTGTTGTCTCCAAAGGTCACCGATCCACCTTTTATAACCTTTTTCAACTTTGAGAACAAGCTCGGGTCACCCGTCATGTGCCTCGAGCAACCACTGTCAAGGAACTACTTGATTGATGTACCTTTAGTTGTATGGGTTCCCTGTAATATACAACAATGATTAAGGTATCCTTTTATTTTGGGTCCTTACGAGTTAGTTCTTCACCTCTTTGTAAAAGTACCTTTCGGTACCCATACATGAGTGACATTTCACGGTCTAACAAATGGTGAGAATGTAGATGAAGAAGCAATATAGTAGACATGAGGTGAGAATATATTTGGCCTTTGGCTGAGTATTCCCTTATGAATATTGTATAGTTGTCGTTTTTGATATGTTCTTGTGTTTGTGTGCATAGTGTGTGATCTAGATGCATGGAATGTATGTCGTGTATGCATTGATGGTTTCTTCTCATATTCATACGGCACATAATTATATATTGTATGATATAAAGAAGAAGCATGATGAGATGAAAGGAGAGGGGGTCTAGGCGTCTTCTTAGGCACCACATATATCTTGGGTGCATCTATTTTCTAAGAACGAATGAATTTGGTTGGTTTATTTAATGTCTTATTTTTCTCAATGCATCCTAATTCAGATCCGGTTTTATCACTATCATGTTTTTGTGATGAAATGATGCGATCTAGCATGTTTGTTCCCGTGTCAAATTGTTTCACCATTTACTCTAAATCCGTATTTTTTGATTTCAAATTTGAAATCTCAGATTTTATTTCATTATTTTGTGTCGTTAATGATGAGATCTCTAATTTTAATGCATTGCTTATGCAACATGACACTTCTTTTGAATCGTTTAATTGCGAAACAAGGTTCGTGTTAAACGATTCTAACAACTTCTTGTCTTCAATTAACCGTTTCTTTTCTTTTGCGAGAGTCTTTGTGAATTTATGCAATTCTAAGTATTGACTAAATAGATCATCATATGAAGGTTCAGAATCAGAGTCAGAATCAGAAGATACCTCGTTTGATGCTTTGGATACAAAGCATACTTGTGCCGACTCTTCTTCGGTATCAGTCTCAGAGTCGGATGTGTCACTCCAAGTGGAGGCCTTGAGAGCTCTTCTCCTTTGTTTAGGTTCTGAGACGAGTCTAGTTTTGGTCCGATTCTTGTCAAGGTGTTTGTTCGTTTTTTTGTCCTTGTTAGGGCAGTCATATGACAAGTGTCTAAGTTTCCCGCATTCATAGCACTTTACGTCCTTGTCATTAATTTTATTTTTATTTCTTTTAGTCGAAGTAGCCTTAGGTTTGTTTTTAAATGACTTTCTCATAAATTTTCTCAAACCTTTAGCCAATAATATTAGATCATTATTGTCTGATTCGGAATCACTATCATCTACATGATCGAAAGAAGTAAAGATGTATTCATTTGATTTAAAAGCAATAGTCTTACCTTGTTTTGACGTTGATTCTGATTTTCTTAATGTAAGTTTGTATTTGTATACCTTTAGCGATCTGATTAGTTTCTCCATTTTTATTGATTTCGTTTCTTTACTCTCCTCAATTGCCGTGACTTTAGGGTCCCATTCGGATGGGAGACTTCTTAATACCTTTTGGACCTTTTCTTGCATAGAGAAAGCTTTGACAAGAGACTCAAGAGAATTATAGATGTTAGTCAATCGTAAATCCATATCAACAATAGACTCATTTGGCAATAATTTGAAAGACTCAAGTGTGGACATAAGCATATTAATCTTAGACTCCTTTACTTGGCTAGTCCCTTCATGTTTTATCTCAAGAATTCTCCACATCTCTTAGGCACTAGAGCAATTAGATACGTAATTAGATTCACTTTTGCTTAGCCCATTCTAAGTTTCCATTAGATAAAGGACACACCATCAAAAAGAGGAGGCCTTTGACTCGATATACCTTCTTGCTCGGTTTTTAAGCTAGTGGTTGCCATCTCACTAAGATCGTTCGATCTCCTTGTTGTGAGTGTGCCTGCACTCTGATATCACTTGTAGGACCTGTAAGGCACCACTAGAAGGGGGGTTTGAATAGTGGGTGCGGAAATTTTGGCTTTTAAAATGTTTTGACCCAAAAACCCAACTTCTAAAAACAGTTTCTATTTTTAGATCCTGATTTGAAATGTTTGAAAGACTAGGTTACAGACCTTCAAAAATTCTGAACTTTTGAGAGATTCTACTCTCAGATGTTCTGAGTATCTCCTAAAAATTTCAGATTAAAGTTCAACCTCTAACCCTTTGAAAATATGTTTGTGGTCAGATTGCGCGAACATAAGCTCCACCAAGGCTGTAGTAGGCGTGTACATGTCTTGAACATGTGCTGAATTTCACTTTTGTAAACTTTGTCAAATATTGCACAATAATTACACATATATGGTATATTCCAATCAACCCTAATTTGAATATTCTAGAACACTTTAAAATGTCTTGAATGTGTAAAAGTGTCTAGATACATGTTACATGTCATGCCAAAAACGTTCCATGTGTTGTGTTCGTAGAAAACCGAAATTTCGACTTTTGTCGATTACGCGATTCTTCTCCGATTAAATTCAAACTTTTTGCACATGTTATATATCATGTCATACATAATATACACAAAATAAATTGAATATTCATCTCTAATGGCTGAATAAAGTAGGCGCTCCATGTGCTTAAAAATTGAATTTGGAATCTCCACAATTTGGCCTTAATTGGGAGTGATTTGTGTGTGCCAACATGGAATAATTTTATGGCTGAATATACCATGTAATCCATGAAATTTCTGGCCATTTTCGAAGTGTATGGGCTGGCCATCTATATATGGCAAGTACGTGATACGTTGGCGAAGTTTCGGTAGTCACCGATACGACAATTCTCGGTTTACAACCTTGTAATGTGTCGTAATAATTTTGTCATCACCATGACTTATATCATATGATATAAGACCTGAATGTAATCATAAATATGAGGTACGTGCAATGGTGTGACGTTGATGTACGTTCGTAATATATATAACGTGTCGGTAGTACGTCGAAATATATGTGTCTTGTTCCTTTTTATAAAAAAACTGAATATATATAAATATTATATATATATATATATATATATATATATATATATATATATATATATATATATATATATATATATATATATATAAACGTGTGAATGAGGAGTGGGAGGAGACTTTCCATTTCCAAGTTTGTTGCCATCATGCCTTCTTGAAATATATCTCCATTTAATGAACTACTTAGTTCATTTAACTAAGTACTTCACTCAATGAACTAGTTTAGTTCATTAATGGTGGCAACTGAAAATAGTTCAAACTTAACAAATATTTGTCATTTGATGTAAGCTTTAAATCTTCATGGCTTGTTAGTACGGTAACATTATATAAAAAGTATATAAGGCAAGTTTATCATAAAAACGTGTCAAGTAATAAAATTGTCATGCATTTCTTAAACACGTTGTATTTAAATCATGTATTCGTAAATCACTGAAACTCTTTTTCTCAACATTTTCCCTATAAATAGTGGTCAAGCTCACCTCTATGGCCATTCACACTCACTCAAAAATCCGAAATTCTTCTCCTTTTCTCTATAATCTCTCTCTGCATAATACAGTATGCATTATATTCCGAGAAGTTCAGGACAACTTACAAGTTTGTTTGAGTTCTTACACTATAGTGTCGCTCGTCTGAACTGACTCCGTTATATCCTGGGAGACGATTGCTACATCCGGTTGGGCACAGTATACCGGAGCAATACGTCTTAAGGACAGAGTCCTGGACTCACCTTGGATCTATGCGCAGGTTAGCTATTGAGGTTATTGCCGTGCTCGCAGGTTAGCTATTGAGGTTATTGCCGTGCTGAGCTCTGCTGATCGAAGGATAGCGCAGCACTGTTGTTGTATAGTGTTGTCAAGCTGAGCTCTGCTTTGTGCTGAGCACTGTTTGGTTGAGAACATTTGTTGTTCTGCAGCACTGCCATGCTGAGCTCTGTTTTATGTTGAGCTCGGCTGAAGCAACTGAAAGCACAACTGTTGTTCTGCTGTGCTGAGGTGCCGAGGTCGGCAGGTCGGTCATCAGCCCAAAACGCAAATACAATTGTGCTGAATGGACTGATCTATTCTGTCTGATTAATCTGACTTCATTTCAGCTCGGCTGGAAGGAGATAACACAGAAATACTGTCCTGAAGTGCTAATCAGTTCAGGTTGGCAGGTCAGCTTACTGTTCAGAATGCAAACTCAATTGCACTATCTAAACTGTGTTGACTTGGCAGATCGATCCATTCTACCCTGAGCTCTTCAGGTAGGCCACTTCTTTATTTCACAAGCAATTCTTAAGACGTATTCGTTATTGATTCTGACGAGTTACAGAAACTCAATGGAGAACGCAAGCTCTAGCTCTATTCAAGCACTGATGTTGAGAGTGCTGCTCAAATGGCACCAAATGTTGGGGTGCAGATGCTTGCTCCTCCTGCACAGGGTCTTACGGTGGCCCAAGTAGAGAAACCGGAGAAGTTCAATATGAGCTTCTTCAAATGTGGGCAGCAGAAGATGCTGTTCTTCTTGACTGCCATGGGGTTGGCCACCTTTCTAACCAAGGACCCACCTGTGGTGGATCAAGTGGAGGACCAAACGCAGAATATGCAGAACAAACTTTCTGTTGAAGCACGGAACTTCAACAATTATGTTTGTTTGAGCCATATTCTGAGTTGTTTGGACAACTCCTTGTATAGTTTGTACTGTACGTACAAAACAGAAAAGTCTTTGTGGTAGGCTTTGGAAAAGAAATACCATATGGAAGATGCCACCAAATTCCTGGATTTCAAAATGTCTGATTCTCACACTACTGTTTTCAAGTTGAGGAACTTCAGATGTTGGTAGCCGAGATGGAAGAGGAGAGCATGTTGCTCACTAAATCTTTCGTGGTGGCTGCAGTGATTGAGAAGCTACCTCATTCGTAGATGGAATTCAGAAGCTATCTCAAAAACAAGAGAAAGGAGATGACATTGGAAGATATGATTGTCGGACTCCGCATAGAGGAAGACAATCGAATATCTGAATGAAAGCCACAATCTAGTGCTGGTCAGTCCAAGGCCCATGTTGCAGAGGCCAAGAAAAAGAAGGGCCATCTTGGGGTGAACAAGAAAGACAAGCAGATAGCGAAGAATTTCACTAAAAATGCTACAACTGTGGTATTCAAGGGCATGTCAGCAATGAGCGCCGAAAGCCTAAGAAGAAGCAGATCAAGGCAAAGGCAAACATCGTTGATGCCATGGATGATTTGAACCTCCGCGCGGTGGTCTTAAAGTGCAACACTATGGGAAACATGCGTGAATGGTGGCTCGATATTGGTGTCATGCGACATGTGTGCTCCAGCTAAGAGATGTTCACAGAGTACCAGCCCGGGAACAATGAACAACTTTATATGGGGAACTCAGCCTTATCGAAGATCGTAGGCTAGGGCAAAGTTGTTCTGAAGCTGATCTCAAGAAAGCATCTGACTCTACATAATGTGTCGCACGTTGTCGACATTTGAAAAAATTTAGTATCTGGATCTCGTCTAGTCATGCATGGTTTTAGAGTAGTGTTAGAGTCCAATAAAGATATTCTTTCGAAAAATGGCATGTATTTGGGGAAGGGGTACTTGTCGGATAGGATTTTTAAATTGAGTGTCATCACTATTGTACCTAAAAGAGGTTTGCCCGCAGAGGCTAATAATAATGTTTCCTCTTCTGCTTACATGCTTGATTCTTCTTGTTTATGGCATTTTTGTTTGGGACATGTTAATTATAAGTCAATACAACGAATGGTTAATCTTGACTTGTTGCCCAAATTAAATTTTGATAATGGAAAATGCTAAATATATGTTGAAGCGAAGTTAGCAAATGTGCCATTTCCTTCAATAGAAAAGAACACTAGACCTTTGGATTTAATTTATACAGATGTGTATGATTTAAAGTTTGTGCAAATGAGAGGTCGTAAAAATTATTTCGCAACTTTTATCGACGATTGAACACGATACTGTTATGTCTACTTGCTAAGTAGCGAAGGTGAAGCCGTTGATGCTTTTAAAGACTATAAAAATGAAGATGTGAATCAAATTAGCAAACGAATGAAAGCAATTCATAATGATAGAGGTGGCGAATATGATACACCCATTAATGAATTCTATTCAGAACATGACATTATTCATCAAATGACTGCACCATATTCACCTCAATCGAATGGTATTGCTGAATGCAAAAACCAAACTCTAAAAGAGATGATGAACGCTATGTTGATAACTTCGGGCTTACCTCAAAACTTGTGGGGGAAGCCGTTCTCTCAGCTAACGTCATTTTGAATAGAATTACATCTAAGAAAATGGATGAAACCCCAAACGAGCTTTTGAAAGGCCACAAACCTAGTTACAAATACTTGAAAGTGTAGGGGTGTCTGGCAAAAGTTGCTGTGCCTAAACCAAAACAAGTGAAAATTGGGCATAAAACGGTTGACTGTATATTTATAGGATATGCAACTAATAGTAGTGTATATCGCTTCTTGGTCCACAAATCGGATATTCCTAACATACATGAAAAAGTTGTCATTGAGTCGAGGAATGCATTGTTCTTCGAAGATGTCTTTCCGAGGAAAGACAAAAACAAAGAAGAAACTAGAACTGGTAAGCGAAGGCGTGAGGCGACTCCTCAAGGAAATGAGGAACTTCGTCAAAGCAAGCAAGCCAGAATAACAAATTTGTTTGGACCGGATTTTCCAGCCTATATGGTAGAAAATGAGCCAAAAGAACTTTGTCGAGGCAATGTCAACTGAAGAAGCTCCTTCCTAGAAAGAGGCAATTAACAATGAGATAGACTCGATTCTTCAGAATCACACTCGCTAGTTCGTTGACCTTCCATTGGAAGTAAACCACTCGGGTGCAAGTGGATTTTCAAAAAGAAAATGAAAGAGGATGGGTTTATCGAAAAGTATAAGGTCAGGTTGATAGCTAAAGGCTATCGATAGAAGTTAGGCTTTGACTTTTTTGACACATATTCACAGTATCTAGGATCACTTCTATAAGGATGCTAGTTGCTATTGCTGCAGTGTATAATTTGAAAATCCATCAAATGGATGTAAAGACTGCTTTTCTGAATGGTGAGTTGGATGAAGAAATTTATATGGAACAACCCGAAGGGTTTGTGGTTCCAGGACAAGAGTCGAAAGTCTGTCGACTTGTTAAGTTGCTGTACAGACTTAAGCAAGAGCCTAAACAGTGGCATTTGAAATTTGATCGAGCTATGCTAGTTAATGGTTTCAAGATCAATGAGTGTGACAATTGTGTCTACATTAAAAACACACAGAATGCATATGTGATAATATGTCTCTATGTAGACGACATGCTGATCATGGACAGTACTCGTGATATCATCTTATATACACAAACTTCGATATGAAGGATATGGGAGTTGCTAACGTTATTCTAGGAATTAAAATTTCTAGGATAGCCGAAGGATTCATGTTGTCAAAAGCTCACTATATTGAATCTCTTTTAAAACGTTTCAATATGCTTGACGTGAAACTAGTGAAAACTCCACTGGAATTAAGTATATACTTAAGGAAGAATCGAGGCGAGTCTGTAGCTCAATTGGAGTACTCACAAGTAATCAGAAGTATGATGTACATAACGAACCGTACAAGGCCATACTTAGCATGCTCAACAAACAAATTGAGCAGGTTAACCAGTAATCCAAGTAATGATCATTGGAATGCTCTGAATAGAATGATGAGATACTTGAAGTATACAATGAATCTTGGATTACATTACTTGAGACATCCAGCAGTATTGGAAGGTAACTGGGATGCCAATTGGATATTTGATAGTAAAGATTCTAAGTCCACTAGTAGATATTTATTCACTATTGGTGGATGTGTTGTGTCGTGGAAAGCCACGAAGCAAACGTGCATAGCTCGTTTCACTATAGAAGCGGAGTTTATAGCACTAGATAAAGCCGGAGAAGAAGATGAATGTCTTTAAAATTTCTTGGAACCTGCTGGCCTAAGCCAATCACTCCTATCAGCATACACTGTGATAGTTAGTCAGCTATATGACGAGCACAAAGCAGCATCTATAATGGTGAGTCTCGACACATGTGTCAGAGACACAATACCATTAAGCAATTGATCTCTAATGGCGTGATTTCTATTGATTATATAAAATCAAAGGAGAATCTTGTGGACCTGCTTACAAAAGGCTTTCCTAGAGATAAGATGTCAATTTTGACAAACTGAATGGAAAGAAAACCTATAATGCATGAATCTTTGTAACGGTAACCCAACCTTGTCGATTGGAGATCCCAGAATCTTGGTTCAATGGAACAACTAAGTTATGGAGTTCAGTGAGCACTTACTTATTCTATGAAATAAAAGTGATGTCTGGAGAAAAATAAGGGTAAGATGAGGCTTTTAATGGTTCATATATCTTGATATATTAAGTGGGTATGGCAGAATACTTTTGATATGAAACACCTATGTAAGTGTGAAGTGTAGCCGTTTCTATGAGAATTTTGTAAGGCCAAAGTTCTCTAACACACTTTCTAAAATCGGGGTGTTCATGGTTGAAACGAACACAATCATGAGAACCAAAAAAGTGTTAAAGGAAATTTTGTGTGAGTACTGTTATCTAGGTTCACACTAAAGGCCGGTTAGTTCAAGACATCAAGTCACTAATTGGCCGAGTGTATCCGATAGTATTTCACTAAGAAAAGTTCAAAGCCGGAAGCTACCTCTTCTGATGCAACATTTTCTTGTCTGACTTCTCGGTAGAGTTTGCATAAACACTTGTATTAATTCCCATTCATGTGGGAGATTGTTAGAAAAAATGGAAAGAAATTGAATCTGGTCCAAGTTGCAAACTATGGTTAGTAACATACTTTGAGCTAAGATTTTGATTAGTGAGGCGACGAGTAGATAATTTTAGGCTTTTGAATCACTCGATTCTGATACCGGATGAATGAGAAATTAATGTTCAAAGTAAGAGAAAAAATCAGCTTAGCTCAGCTCAGCCTGTGCCTGGGCATGGGCTCAGGTGGCGGACTGAGCTGTGGACATGATGGGCTCAGGTTGTGGACTGGGGCTACAGGCCAGGCTGCGGGCTGCAGACTATAGCCTGGGTCCTCTAGCAATGGGTCGGATCTTATCAGCTAGGGTGAAGTTTTTTGAGTTTAAACTCTCCAGGTTGTTAAGATAAGCTAAGGATAAATTTTGAAAAGTTGTTGAGCTTTAACCGGCCGAGCTGACGTGAATTTTTTATGATCTGATGGCTCAGATTGAAAAATTATTTGATGTGACAGCTGAGGGCAGACCTGGTGCGATTATCTGGTCCAAGGGTTCAGGTCGAGCAGGCATCTGATCCTATGGTTGTTGTTGAGCTGACTTAACAGACTGACCTCAGAATTTTCCTATAAATAGTGGCCAAGCTGACCTCTATGTTCATTCACACTCACTCACAAATCCTAAATTCTTCTCCTTTTCTTTCCAATCTCTCTCTGCATAATCATTATCTTGCATACACTCATCATTTCAATTTTCCGAGAAGTTCAGGACAACTTACAGGTTCGTTTGAGTTCTTACGCTGCAGTGCCGCTCATCTAAACTGACTCCGTTGTATCCTGAGAGACGATCGCTCCATCCGGTTGGGCACAGTAAACCGGAGTAATACGTCTTAAGGACGGAACCTTGGACTCATCTCGGATCTCTGCTCAGCTGAGCTATTAAGGTTATTGTCATGCTGAGTTCTGTTGAGCGAAGGATAGCGCATCACTGTTGTTGTACAGCATTGCCGAGCTGAGCTCTGCTGTGTACTGAGTGCTGTTTGGCTGAGAACATTCGTTATTCTATAGCACTGCCGTGCTGAGCTCTGCTTTGTGTTGAGCTCGGCTGAAACGGTTGAAAGCACAACTGTTGTTCTGTTGTGCTGAGGTGCCGAAGTCGGCAGGTCGGTCATCATCCCAGAATACAAATACAATTGTGCTGACTGGACTGATCTGATCTGTCTGATCAATCTGACTTCAGTTCATCTTTGCTAGAAGGCTGATAGCACAGAACTACTGTTCTGAAGTGCTAATCGATTCAGGCCGGCAGGTCAGGTGACTGTTCAGAACGCAAACTCAATTGTGCTATCTGAATTGTTTTGACTTGACAGATCGATCCAGCCTACCCTGAGCTCTTCAGGTCAGCCACTGCTTTATTTTACAAGCAAACTGTACAGAAGTCAATCTTATCTGATTTGAATTTACTCCCAACAAAGATTCCTCTCAAATTCATATTTCGAAATCTTTCTCATTTCGAATTCCACAGCAGTTGCGGCATTTGATCATAATGAATTTTGTATTGAGTTTTTGTTAATTTTCATGTTTCTTAATCTATACGGTCATCCATCTGTATTTTAGCTGTGATTTTTGGTTGTCGTGATCATGAAGTGTTTAAATACTTTAACTTTAACTACATATTTGTCTTAGGTAAGATAATAATTTAAAACGGTACTACGATATGAATCTAGTTTTTTACATTTCTACATCAAAACAGCCACCCACTTACTCTATGGAAGTGTTGGCCCCTTTCTAATTTTCCTTAAGCTGGTCGGTTGCTGGGCATGTTACTCAGCTTTCTATCAAACTATGTGTGAACTTGAGGAGTGTATTAAGCCTATTATCGAGTATGCTCCATGTTTAATAAAATGGAATTGTGAGAGATCGTGTTAGCCATATTAGTTATGTGTCCACATATCAGCTTAAGCTTTTTTAATATCGGATAAGACAACAGTTTAATGTGTAACTAATGCAAACTAACGTTTCAACATGTTCAAATTTGTGCTTGTAGAAATATAGGTCCGGCCGAACTGTACCAAAGTGAAATATGAAGCTTTCAAGGTGCTACAATTAGCGGCTGAGAAGAAGAGGTAGCGTCGAGGTGAAATAGGAAGCACCTGAGGTGCTATATAGTTAGCGGCCGAGGTGAAGAGGTAGCTGCCGAGGTAATATAGGAAGCTGCTGAGGTAATGAAGTTAGCAGCTGAGGTGAAACTTTGCTGAGCAGACACGAATACTGCCCTGCCGAGGTGACTTAGGCAGAAGACTGAAGAGCCGAGGTGAACAAGATAGAATAATAGGATTAAAGATGTGTTGAACCAAGTCGACAAGGTAAAATAGCCGTTAGATATCACTGTTGTGAACAGTAACAACTGTACAGTAGAAGAATAAAGCCGCTAGAGTCAATAGAAATTCATATAAAAAGAAAATAACCTTGTAAATTTAATTTCAATTTGAATGAATTCTAAATTCTTTCCATCTCGAGAGGGTTCATATCAAACATTTTGGGGATCAAAATTATCCTCTCCAACATTTGTTCACAATTCATGTATGTTGCAAATAAAGTAATGAAAACTCGATATTGTGCAATTTCATTGATCTGATATTATCATACGACATTTTTCAATGACACGTCAAATGATATCCTCACCACTGGTTAAGTTATTCTATCCCTTTAATTATATAATGGAAAACCGAAAATCATGGAAGAAGATAATAAAGCTTTCCATCATATCTTCGAATATACACCTGAAAAATCCAAAGTCAACAAATTATTCAGCATGAAGAGGGGACGATGTCGACGTAAATATCATGATCTACCCTTACTTTACATGTCAGGGTTTTTTGGGTTGATTTTGGAAAAAAGACCCATTGATTGAAATGTGGATTTGAGTTCTCTTTACTAGATGGCAAAGGGTTGATGTAGCGACCTGTTCTGAGCCATATTACTCGGAACGATTCATCCGCCGTATTTTGCTAAGGAAGATACAAGGCGTCGATATTGATGCAAATTACGTCAGTAGAGCAATGCAAATCGATGTCAACCAAGTCAAATAAAACCTCAAATCATCATAAATAATAAATACGTACAATGGTCAAGTCAATGGTCAATAATACATCATCGAAAATAAAGGCGAATGTCTAAATCCCCAACAAGTACATAAAATGAAACTGCGATCTCTAGTCTAAATATCAATAATGTCCTCGGTCAATGTCCTCACTTAGCATCGTCCTTGACGTACACTAAATCATACTCTTGATCATCTGAAAAATGATAAGAGAGGTATGAACGACACTTCGCCCAGCAAGTAACCTTAACATGTTTACCATGAGATCATGCACGGAGAAGGTAGGGTAATAACAATGAATAACAGTATTGAAAATATCATGCTTCTCATTTGCAAATGAGTTTACGGTTCTATCCCTAACATCCAAAACAACATTAGCAAATAGATCCAACAAAGACATACAATAAAGTAAACCAATAACCAAGTCAAACCAAACGATAAAAAAGTAAAGGTTAGTACAAGCCAAAACATTATGCATTTCCCAAAACGATGCAATGCCTATGTTCTAATATTTTCAAAACCAAAGTTTCCGATTTCAATGTCCAATGTCCAAATCCAATGTCCAAAACTAATGTCCATCTCCGATTAAACCGTCCAAAATCCAAATAACCAAAATCCGATTTAATCGGTCCAAAGTCCAAAATCAAATGCAATGGCTATAACACTTTCTCTACAAATGACTTATACCGTATGACTTACGAATTGGTCCCACAATAGTCAATATGGCCCGGCGCTCTATATCACAATAGCCAATATGCTGGGATGCCCAATGATCAATATGCCCCGGCGCTCTATATCACAATAGACAATATGTCGGGACGCTCAATAGCGGCCAATATATACGGACGCTCTATATCATAAATAGCCAATATGCCCGGACGCTCCATTTGTTTGGAACCAATCCGACTTAACAATATATTTCACGTTGTAGGGGTGAAACTCGAAATATGAATGCAAATTTTTCCAAAATTATTTTCCAAGTCCAGAAGTTAGTCAAAATTGCCAAAAAGAACCAAATTCAAAGAAACTAAACAAATAGTCTAATTAATTTCCAAAATTACCAAAAATACCAAAAACCCCAATTTCATCCATCGTATACATATATACATATATATGCCCATGCCCATACATGCGCATATACATGTACGTACGCATACACACCTCCCTTGGCCCACTTTATCCCCAACCTACTACCCGACTCACCTCCAACCCCTCAATTGTACAAAATCACAACAAAACATAATAATGCAAATATGAAATTACATAAACAATTCACCATAAAGTAAATACTATACTTTTATGAGTTCATAAGTATGGCACATAAACTCACACACGATCGCACAAAACATTATAACATATATATATATATATATTTAAGTTTGGCACAAAAGACAGTACCACATCGCTCAAAAAGGATTCACAAAGCAAAACTGAGGAACTGAGCATTCTTCAGTTTGCGAAGCCCCACTTACACCTTTAACAAACGAGGTACAATTGACCCATTAACATTTATCTACCATGCCCAATAATCTCCATGCCTTAACATATTTATATACACCATCATCGCTATATTATGTAGGTACAAAACCATATACTACACAGTCACACAACCCTTGGCCACTGGCCATCCACAAACATACATGCATATCACATATTATGTATTCAATCAAATATGCAAGCAATTATACGAATACACATATACTAATGCATGATCTGAGTTTAACATCGAAAGTATATACGTAAGTTTTACCAAATTCACAATAAATACATCAAGGTTACGTACCTCAAATGGATTATACTATATCGTAAATGTATTCGAAATAGGTTGAAGTTGATAATTTCCTTCTCTCCAATGATACTCTCAGCAACTCATCATTTGGGAGAAATATTTTGTTTCAATGGGTATTAGGGATGGTCAGGGAAAAGGGGAACGGCAGGGGAGAATTTAAGGGGCTAAAAGATTATTATTTTTTATTTTTTATTTTTAATTGAAAGGACATAACTAATCAAATGGGGAGGGAGTTTCGGCAGGTCAGTTTGTGGGGAATAAACCGCCCCCAAGACTGACAGTTTTTTAAATTAATTTAATTTTATTTATTTTTTTGACATTTAAAGTACTTTTCTCTTTTTTTGTTTATTATTTCTATTATTATTTTTTTTATTTTTATCTCTGTTCAGACACAGGGTGTAACAGTTGATGATATAATTGTTATTATGGATCTTTCGGTGATTGATTTGAGTAAAGAATTCAAGAAAATCGCAGGAATTTCAGTTGTAAGAAAGATGTAAGGCATCTTACTGTGGCATGTTTATTTTTGCACCTTTTTATGTGTTACTTTTGCACGTTTTTATGCTAATTTTTTTGAGGAAAAATTTTCTTGATGTATTAGGATACTAAAGGTGAAAGATGATGGATTTTGTGTGGAACTCGAAGTTAAAAATTATCAAATGGGTTCTGGTCACACATATATATATGTATGTATATGTACCTATATACATATGTATGTATATTCATGTATATACACCTATATATATGTATGTATGTATAGGGGCATAAACTTATTAGAAAGAGAAGTAAAAAAGATTTTGATTTTGTTTTATGAAAACATACAAAGTGTAAGGAAAATTTACTATCTATACTATGGTCTAACAATTCATGTTAAAAAGTTTTATTAGACTGAGTATGGCAAGTGTAGCAAAGTACATGAAAGTCAACTAAGGATTCATGTAAAGTCAAGTAGTATATAGTCTTGATAACGAAACTGAAAGGGTGAAAGAAAAAGAGGGAAAATATTAAGGGTTTCACGTAGCTTGCACAACTTAATCTTGTTTGGGGGAATTGAACATAATAATTTAATATGTTAATATATGAAATAAAGAGAAACAAAAAGTCTTTCGGGTTTCGTTTTTGGGGGTGGACTGTTTGCACACAAAACATTGATCATGTTTCATACGTAATTATGGTTATATCCACTCGTCTATCATAATCACAGTATACCACCATATACTATAGTTACGGTTGACATCTTAATACAACATTTATTTGACAGCCATAATTATGATATGCCATAATTACGACTGCTGTTTAATTCATTACATAAATAGTCATTTTACTAACAACTTGATTAATCATATATATAACTTAATTATGAAAAATACTGTGTTATGTTAGGCTACTTACTCAATATATACGTCATTTAATATTTATGTGCAAATTAACTTTCCAACTTATGAAACACATCCTCCCTCAAATACACGTCTCTTCATTAAAAATAAACTGGAAAAAATACCATTTAAGTACCGCACTGAAGTCCAAAAGAAATATTATTTTCGTGCAATTTCAGTGATCCTTTTCGTAGTTGGACGTAATTTATTCGTAAAAATAGAGAATCGATAGAGGCGGAGCAATATTTGTTCAAGGAAAATCAACAACAACATTACCACGTTGTCTTAGAAATTTCTATTTATGGCGAGATACAGGGAGATCGGATGTACATAATTATACATATGTGTTAAAAACACATAGAGGTTGTTTCTCGACGACCCATAATGAAAATTTGTTCTAGGAGAAGCAAATTTATTAATTTTATATTAAAATGACATTACTGTCCCTATTTTATGAAGCACTTATTGCTGTGGATACTTTGTCTTTTACTTTAAAAAGGAGAGTCGCCGATTATCCTCTATTTTTTAATGTTTGACTTATTATGATTCTTTTATATATATATATATATATATATATATATATATATGTATATATATGTATGTATATATATGTATATATTCGAGAACTTTTTTTTTCTTTTCCTTCCTGTTTTGTGCGGCAATTTTGGTTTAACATATACTGTAGTTTAAAAATTATAAATCAGGGTAGTCTGATTGGATCATTTTCGCAAATGTGATGAAGAACATTAAAAACTTAATTCCACAATTTGTTTAATCCAAATTCTCACTGGGTGCATCATTTTCAGAAATTATTTGCTAGTCCCAAAGCAGCTATTTTCTTCCTTTTGTCAAATATGCAGAACAAACCTTTTTATTTTCAAAATTTTGATTTTAGCATATTTTTCAAACAAAGTTCTTCGAGGGAAAAAAAACCTCCTTTCTTTTTTTTCTTCTAAAATCTTGCACTACGGGAAAAGTAACGTTTTTATTAATTAGATTTTATTTTAGAAAATAAAGTTGCTGGTGTCAAAAGACCAAGGCCATCTCTAACCCAAAACCCAAAATTCTACCCAAAACCCTACTTTTTGGGTTTTGCTACATTGAATTCTGCTCCAACTTAAAACACCAAATTATGCACCAAATAAGTATATTCTTTAAATATTCTTCCACTATTCTATATTTAATCCATTATTAATATATTTATACAAATTCTTTAATTAATTTGTTGAATAATTTAATAACTTATTTATATTTCATAATTTAATAATTATTAATTTTATTTAAAAAGTTTTTGTTATTTTTATGTTATGTAATATCTTTGCATTTAAAATAAAGTTTAATATAAACATTATTAAATAAAGTGTGCAACAAAAAAACAAAGTGCGTTTAATGTAGCTTTTATTGTGCAAACAAACATATTAAAAACATGAAATTGTCAAACAACATATGAAATGCTATAAATTAAGTTCAAGACCCCCTGGAATTAGCATATTCCTCCCATAAATGCTCTATCAATGCATTGCGTAGAGCAAAATGAGCTTCTTTATTCTTGATTTGATTAAAACGATCTAAAAATCTTTTGAATCGAGCATTTTCATCTTCAATGACTTCAACCTTTGGGGATGACTCTTCAGTCGGTTCTACAATTGGTGTGTTCAGATCCCTTTCATCTTCTACTATCATATTATGCATGATATTGTAAGCTTTCATGGTATCATGTAACACCTCTTTTTGCTAAAAATGTACGGGACCTTTGATAATAACAAATCTTGATTGTAGAATGCCAAACGCCCGTTCCATGCCTTTATGGAGTTGAAGATTCCCGAATAAGTGAATTGTTGTTGCTTAATTTATATATATGTTGTATTAGTTTTTTATAATCTTCTTGTTAATTTAGTTTCTTTATTGTGAAATATTCTATGTAATGTGTGTAATGTATTTCATCCTATGTTTGTAACGTACTTTGTTTAATTAATCTTATTTTATGTTTAATTACTGTTGTTGCATATTTTATATTTATTTAATTTAAAATAAATATATCTTAATTTATAAATATAAAATGTTTTTAATTATTTATTAATATTGGGTTTGAATATTAAATAAAATAATAAAAAAATATTGAATAGTGTTTTTGGGTGATGAATAGTGAAATACAAAAATGGTGTGTGAATATTGAAGAACCCAAAATTGGGGAGGGATTTGGGTGTAGGATCTGCAAGGCACCACTGGAAGAGGATGTTGAATAGTGGGTGCGGAAAATGTGGTTTTTAAAATTGTTTTAAACCAAAAACCCAACTTCTGAAAACAGTTTTTGTTTTCAGGACCTGTTTTGAAACGTTTTGAAAACTAGGTTACAGGTCTTCAAAAATTCTGTAATTTGGAGAGAACTTAGTCTCAGATGTTCTGAGTATCTCCTAAAAATTTCAGATTAAAATTCAACCTTTAACCCCTTTAAATATCGTTGGAGGTCAGATTGCGTAAATCTGCCAGAAACGGTAGTCTGATTTGAAAAATTAATTCCTATTAAACCGTCACTCCAAATGCTTTGAAACTTTAATGACTAACCCCTATTTAGGTGTATTTAACTGAGTTGAAGCAGTTTTGAAATTTTTTTTTGGGAAGTTAGTCAAATACGTTCAAAGTCTCAACCTTTGCAAGCCTGAAAATCAGACTGCACTAGTCTCAGAACTTTTGACGTTTGGATGACTTATACTTGTCCAAAAGAGTTGAAACTTATGCCAAAAGAACCTTACGACGTGTGGCTATGTTTCCTGAAAGTTTCGTGATTTTTGAAGTTCGTTTACTATTTTTTAAGAACGTGATAAAAATGATGCACTATGCTGGAAACTGAAAGTAAGTGCTGAAAGTAAAGAACACAGGGAATTTTATACTGGTTCGGTTAAATCAACCTACTCCAGTCTTCGAGGACACCTTCCTTGGTTAGCACTAATCACAAAACACAAATAACACCTTAACACACAGGGTTGATGGAGTTACACACCAACTCCAACCCTTTACAAACCTTGTAAATGATTACAACGATCACGAACACCACCACCTTGCGAATGCAAGATTGATCACACCTTGATCAATCTTTTACAACAATAAAGAGTATATGACGGTATGTAAGAAGCCTATTCAAGATGTATGAATATGAATACAATAGGCTTTTGGAGAGAAGAAAGAAAGAAGTATAGAAGAAGAGTGGATGAAAACGTTTTTAGCACTTTAATTTGCAAGACTTGTCTTGTATTTTGTTTGCTCTCTTCTTTCATTTTTATCCATATTGGCCGCCCCCTCTTGCCTTGATCTTCCCCTTGAAAATTATCTTTTAAGTCCTTGGAAGAGTATATTGCATCATTGTGACATTTCCTTGCTTACTTGGCAACTCCTCATTGGATGATCATTAAGCTCTTGCTTACTTGACACTCATTGATTGGATGGAAGTTGTCATCATTTGATGACTAGATAAATCTGAAAATAATCCTTAAAAACATGTGCCAATTAGCCATAAAAGTGTTGCCATAAGTCGCATAATCATTCCATATGGTTAGCAAGACAACTAATCACCCATTCCTTAAAAAAACCGGCCACATTCTTTTCTACACATGCTGAAATTTCAGCATGTGTGATATTCACACTTTATTCAAATTGTTGCCAAGTTTGCATTTGATTAATTCCTTGAAAATAAAGAAGAAATCAATCATCAATTAGTACATAACATTTCTACTAATTTTGGAATAAAAATTAGTCATCAAGAGGGCCACAAAATCGGCCAAGTTCATTACACACATGCTGAAATTTTCAGCATGTGTGATATTTGAAAATATCACTTGATTATTTCCATAATATATTTAAAATATTGCCATACTATCTTTCAATTAATCCACATAATTCAAAGTGGTAAATATGGCATAATTTAGTGGAAATTTCGGCCAGCTCTAATCAACACATGCTAAATTTTCAGCATATGTTACAAATGTGACAAAGTTTGAAATGTTACCTTTTATAGCTCCTTTCTTTATGTCACCAACATTGTATGCTTCATTCTTGGCCAATCAAGATGCCAACAAAGCTCCACATATGCTCCAACAAGACTGAGCTAGGCGTGTATGGTGAATGTACATGTGCTGAATTTTATTTTTGCAAACTTTGTAAAATAGTGCACATATAATTATACACATATGGTATATTCCAATCAGCCCTTAATTGATTTTTCTAGAACACTTTAAAATGTATAGAGTATGTAAAAGTGTCTAGATACATGTTATATGCCATTCCAAAAATGTTCCATGTGTCGTGTTCGTAGAAAACCGAATTTTCGACGTTTGTCGATTACCCAATTTTTCTCCGATTAAATTCCAACTTTTTGCACATGTACACATAAATATACATAAATTAAACTTTAATATTCAGCACTTAAGGCTGATTAAAGTGGCGCCTAATCATGTGACAAAAACTGAATTTGGAATCTCCACAATTTGGCCATAATTTGGGGTGATTTATGTGTGTCAACATGGAATGATTTTATGGCTGTATATACCATGTAAGCCAGGAAATTTGTGGCCATTTTTGAAGTGTAGGGGCTGGCCATCTATATATGGCAAGTACGTGACACGTCGGCGAAGTTTCGGTATTCACCTAATACGATAATTTTCGGTTTAGAACATTTTAACGTGTTGTAATAAATTTGTCATCACCATGACTTATATCATATGATATAAGACCTGAATATACTCATAAATATGAGTTAAATATAGTGGTGTGACGTAAACGTACGTTCGTAAAATATATAACGTGTTGGTAGTACGTTGGAATATATGTGTATGTGCCTTTTAAAAAAATCTGAATATATATATATGTTAAACACGTGTGATATGAGGGAGAAGAGGACTTTCCATTCTTCAATTTGTTGCCTTTGTGCCTTTTCCAAATATAGCTTCCTTTAATGAACTACTTAGTTTATTTAACTAAGTACTTCATTTAATGAACTAGTTTAGTTCATTAATGATGGCACCTGAAAATAGTTCAAACACAACAAATGCTTGCCATTTGATGTAAGCTTTAACGCTTCATGTCTCGTTAGTACGACAACATTATATATGAACTATATAAGGCAAGTTTTATGCAAAAACGTGTCATGTCATAAAATATGTCATGCATTTCTTTAATGCGCGTTATTTAAATCATGCATTTTGTAATCACTCAAACCCCTTTTTCTCTACAATCTCCCCATTTTGATGATTTACAAAATAACCTACATTCATGATTTAAATTTTGTCGCTCCCCCTCCAATCATGCACAAATTCAAATTTTGAATTTCAAATTTCGAACTTTTTCCCCCTTGATTTGTGCAAATCAATCTCTCTCTCCCTCTTAAATCATGCATTCTCTCCCCCTTTATTTTGGAAAGTCAATCAAAAATGCATGTAAATATGGAAAGACAATCAAATCAAATCAGCAGAAATCATGCCTAATTTAGAACGAAGATTTTCATACGTGGCTTGATTTAATGCTTTAGTGAAAATGTCAGCTACTTGTACCTCAGTGCATACGTGATCTATGACAATATCACCATTATTTACGTGAGCACGAAGAAAATGATAGCGTACTTCTATATGCTTGGCCTTAGAGTGTAGTACGGGGTTCTTAGATAAGTTGATAGCGTTCATACTATCACAATATATAGGAATACGTTTTACTGTGATACCAAAATAAGAAAGTTGTTGTTTTAGCCATAGCAATTGTGTGCAACAAAGACTAAGTGCCATGTATTCAGCTTCAGTGGTGGATAGAGCGACGCTGGCTTGCTTTTTAGAAAACCATGAAATAAGTGAATTTCCTATAAACTGGCAAGTGCCACTCATGCTTTTTCTATCTATTTTACATCCACCATAATCTGCGTCAGTGTACGCATGCAAGTTAAATTCGCAGTCTTTATCATACCAAATGCCTAAGGTGGCTGTGTGTTTAATATATCGAAATATTCTTTTTACAGCATTATAGTGAGACACTTTTGGTTGACTTTGAAAACGTGCACACATACATATACTGAACATGATATCAGGTCTACTAGCAGTAAGATAGAGCAAAGAACCAATCATAGACCTATATAAGGCATTATCAAAATCTTTACCATGTTCATTTTTGTCTAATTTAGTGGTGACACTCATAGGGGTGGGGATGGTTTTAAATTCTCAAAATTGAACTTTTTAATCATATAATTTATATACTTAACTTGACTTATATGTATTCCTTTACTCGTTTGTTTAATCTGCAAGCCAAGAAAGTAATTTAATTCACCAACCATAGACATTTCAAATTCTGATTTCATGCAAGTTTCGAAATCTTCAACAAGTTTATGAGAGGTGGATCCGAAAATGATGTCATCAACATAAATTTGAATAATGAGTAAATCTGATTTATCTTGTTTTAAAATAAAGTACTATCTATAGTGCCTCTTTTAAAATCATTTTCTAAGAGAAAAGTAGCAAAACGATCATACCATGCCCTAGGTGCTTGCTTTAGACCGTATAGTGCCTTCTTTAGTTTGTACACGTGATCGGGATGTTTCAAATCAAAAAGATGTTGGAGATTTGAAGGGTGCTTGGGTTTCCAATTGTACCTTTTCCGATGATCTTGCCTTCATTGTTGTCTCCAAACGGATCTGCTTTTTGTAACCTTCTTCAATTTAGTGAACAAGCTCGGGTCACCCGTCATGTGCCTCGAGCAACCACTGTCAAGGAACCATTTGATAGATGTTTCTTTTGATGTGTGGGTTCCCTATAATGTACGAGAATGATTTAGGTACCCTTTTAATTTTGGGTCCTTGCGAGTTAATTATTCACCTCTTAGTAAAAGTACCTTTCAGACCCATACTTGGGTGATCCTTCTCGGTCTAGCAAATGGTAAGAATGTAGATGAAGGATCAATGTAATAGACATGTGGTGAATGGACTTTAGGCCTTTGGCCAAGAACTCCTTTATACGCATTATATGGAGTACGTTTTTGATATGTCCTCGTGTTGGTGTGCATAGTACGTGATCTAGATGGATGAAATAAATGTCGTGTATGCATCACTTGTTTCTTCTCATATCTATATGGTACATAATTATATTTCGCATGATATGAAGAAGAAGTATGACGAGATGAGGGGAGAGGGGGTCTTTGCGTCATCTTAGACGCCACGTTTGCTTTAGGTGTATCTACTTTCTTAGACAAGACGAATTTGGTTGGTTTAATTGATACATCATTTGTCACACTGTATCCTAATCCGGTTTTATCACTGTCATGTTTTTGTGATAGAATAATACGATCTAGCATGCTAGATCCTGTGTCAAATTGTTTCATCATCTTTTCTAAATCCGTATTCCTTGATTTCAAATTTGAAATCTCAGATTTCATTTCATTATTATGAGTGGTCAATGATGAGATCTCTGCCTTTAATGCATTAATGATGCATGACGACTCTTCTTTTGAATCGTTTAATTGAGCAACAAGATTCGTGTTAGAAGATTTAACAACTTCTTGTCTTCAATTAATCGCTTCTTTTCTTTCGCGAGAGTCTTAGTAAATTTATGCAATTTTAAATACTGACTGAAAAGATCATCATAAGAAGGCTCAGAGTCAGAATCAGAGTCAGAAGATACCTCGTTTGATGCTTTGGATACAAAGCATACTTGTGCAGTCTCCTCTTCTGTATCAGTCTCGGAATCAGATGTATCACTCCAAGTGGAGGCCTTGAGAGTTCTTTTCCTTTGCCTAGGTTCTAGGACGAGTCTATTTTTGGTCAGATCCTTGTCAGGGTGTTTGTTTGTTTGCTTGTCCTTATTAGGACAGTCATATGATAGATGTCCAAGTTTACCGCATTCATAGCATTTAACATCCTTGTCATTTGTCTTGTTCTTATTTCTTTTAGTCAAAGTAGCCTTAGATTTGTTTTTAAATGACTTTCTCATGAATGTTCTCAAGCCTTTAGCCAATAAAATTAAGTCATCGTTGTCTGATTCAGAATCACAATCATCTACGTGATCGGAAGAAGTAGAGACTTATTTATTTGATTTAAATGCAATAATCTTACCTTGTTTTGATGATGATTCCGATTTCCTTATGGTGAGTTTGTTCTTATATACCTTAAGTGATCCAATTAGTTCCTCCATCTTAATTGATTTAGTTTCTTTGCTTTCTTCTATAGCCGTTACTTTAGGGTCCCACTCGGATGGAAGGTTTCATAAGACCTTTTGTACCTTTTCCTGCATAGAGAAGGCTTTGCCAAAAGACTCAAGAGAATTGTAAATGTTAGTCAAGCGAAGATCCATATCAACGATATATTCATTTGGCAGTAATTTAAATGACTCGAGTGTGGACATAAGCATGTTGATTTTGGACTCTTTTACTTGACTAGTGCCTTCGTGTTTCATTTCAAGGATTCTCCATATTTCTTGAGCAATAGAAAAATTTGAAACATAGCTAGATTCACTTTTACTTAGTCTATTTAGAAGCAATTGCATGGCCCTAGCGTTCATGCTTAGTCTCTTTTTATCATCACTAGTATAAACTTGTTTAGGCTTAACAAACTTTAGTGTGACTCCATCTACAGTGGATAATTTTGATGGAACAAATGGACCATCTTCTATAATGGACCAAAGATCAATATCAATAGCCATAAGGAAAAGTTTCATTCTTAACTTCCATTGAATAAAAGACTCACCGTCAAAGAGAGAAGGCCTTTGACTGGACATACCTTCTTGCTCGGTTTTGAAGTTTGTGGTTGTCATCTCACTTAGATCGTTGGATCCTTTAGTTGTGAGTGTTCCTTCACTCTGATACCACTTTTAGGATCTGCAAGGCACCACTAGAAGGGGGGTTAAATAGTCGGTACGGAAAATGTGGTTTTCAAAATTGTTTTAAACCAAAAACCCAACTTCTGAAAACAGTTTCTGTTTTCAGGACCTGTTTTGAAACGTTTTGAAAACTAGGTTATAGGTCTTCAAAAATTCTGAAATTTGGAGAGAACTTAGTCTCAGATGTTCTGAGTATCTTCTAAAAATTTCAGATTAAAATTCAACCTTAAATCACTTTAAAAATCGTTGGTGGTCAGATTGCGCAAATCTGCCAAAAACAGTAGTCTGATTTGAAAAATTAATTCCTATTAAACCGTGACTCAAAATGCTTTGCAAATTTAATGACTAACCCCTAATTAGGTTTATTTAACTGGGTTGAAACAGTTTTGAAAAATTCTTTTGGGAAGTTAGTCAAATACGTTCAAAGTCTCAACCTTTGCAAGCCTGAAAATCAGACTGCACTAGTCTCAGAACTTTTGACGTTTGGATGACTTATACTTGTCCAAAAGAGTTGAAACTTGCGCCAAAAGAACCTTACGACGTGTGGCTATGTTTCCTGAAAGTTTCGTGATTTTTGAAGTTCGTTTACTATTTTTTAAGAACGTGATAAAAATGATGCACTATGCTGGAAACTGAAAGTAAGTGCTGAAAGTAAAGAACACAAGGAAATTTTTACTGGTTCGGTTAAATCAACCTACTCCAGACTTCGAGGACACCTTCCTCGGTTAGTACTAATCACAAAACACAAATAACACCTTACCACACATGGTTGAGGGAGTTACACACCAACTCCAACCCTTTACAAACCTTATAAATGATTACAACGATCACGAACACCACCACCTTGCGAATGTAAGATTGATCACACCTTGATCAATATTTTACAACAATAAAGAGTATATGGCGGTATGTAAGAAGCCTATTCAAGATGTATGAATATGAATACAATAGGCTTTTAGAGAGAAGAAAGAAAGAAGTATAGAAGAAGAGTGAAAATATTTTTAGCACTTTAATTTGCAAGACTTGTCTTGTATTTTGTTTGCTCTCTTCTTTCCTTTTTATCCATATTGGCCGCCCCCTCTTGCCTTGATCTTCCTCTTGAAAATTATCTTTTAAGTCATTGGAAGAGTATATTGCATCATTGTGACATTTCCTTGCTTACTTGGCAACTCCCCATTGGATGATCATTAAGCTCTTGCTTACTTGGCACTCATTGATTGGATGGAAGTTGTCATTATTTGATGACTAGATAAATCTGAAAATAATCCTTAAAAACACGTGTCAATTAGCCATAAAAGTGTTGCCATAAGTCACATAATCATTCCACATAATTAGCAAGACAACTAATCACCCATTCCTTAAAAAAAAAACCGGCCACATTCTTTTCTACACATGCTGAAATTTCAGCATACGTGATATTCACACTTTATTCAAATTGTTGCCAAGTTTGCATTTGATTAATTCCTTGAAAATAATGAAATAATCAATCATCATTTAGTACATAACATTTCTACTAATTTTGGAATAAAAATTAGTCATCAAGAGGGCCACAAAATCGGCCAAGTTCATTACACACATGCTGAAATTCTCAGCATGTGTTATATTTGAAAATATCACTTGATTATTTCCATAATATATTTAAAACATTGTCATATTATCTTTCAATTAATCCACATAATTCAAAGTGGTAAATATGGCATAATTTAGTGGAAATTTTGGCCAGCTCTAATCAACACATGGTGAATTTTCAGCATGTGTTACAAATGTGACAAAGTTTGAAATGTTACCTTGTATAGCTCCTTTCTTTATGTCACCAACATTGTATGCTTCATTCTTGGCCAATCAAGATGCCAACAAAGCTCCACATATGCTCCAACAAGGCTGAGCTAGGCGTGTATGATGAATGTACATGTGCTGAATTTTATTTTTGTAAACTTTGTAAAATAGTGCACATATAATTATACACATGTGGTATATTCCAATCAGCCCTTAATTGATTTTTCTAGAACACTTTAAAATGTATAGAGTATGTAAAAGTGTCTAGATACATGTTATATGCCATGCCAAAGATGTTCCATGTGTCGTGTTCGTAGAAAACCGAATTTTCGACGTTTGTCGATTACCCAATTTTTTTCTGATTAAATTCTAACTTTTTGCACATGTTATATATATTATGTTACACGTAATATACATAAATTAAACTTTAATATTCAGCACTTAGGGCTGATTAAAGTGGCGCCTAATCATGTGACAAAAACTGAATTTGGAATCTCCACAATTTGGCCTTAATTTGGGGTGTTTTGTGCGTGTCAACATGGAATAATTTTATGGCTGTATATACCATGTAAGCCACGAAATTTGTGGCCATTTTTGAAGTGTAGGGGCTGGCCATCTATATATAGCAAGTACGTGACACGTTGGTGAAGTTTCGATATTCACCCGATACGATAATTTTTGGTTTAGAACCTTTTAACGTGTCGTAATAAATTTTTCATCACCATGACTTATATCATATGATATAAGACCTGAATATACTCATAAATATGAGTTAAATATAGTGGTGTGACGTTAACGTACATTCGTAAAATATATAACGTGTCGGTAGTACGTTGGAATATATGTGTATGTGACTTTTAAAAAAAATCTGAATATATATATATATATATATATATATATATATATATATATATGTTAAAAACGTGTGATATGAGGGAGAAGATGACTTTCCATTCTTCAATTTGTTGCCTTTGTGCCTTTTCCAAATATAGCTTCCTTTAATGAACTACTTAGTTTATTTAACTAAGTACTTCACTTAATGAACTAGTTTAATTAATTAATGATGGCACCTGAAAATAGTTCAAACACAACAAATGCTTGCCATTTGATGTAAGTTTTAACGCTTCATGGCTCGTTAGTACGACAACATTATATATGAACTATATAAGGCAAGTTTTATGCAAAAACGTGTCATGTCATAAAATATGTCATGCATTTCTTTAATACACGTTATTTAAATCATGCATTTTGTAATCACTCAAACCCCTTTTTCTCTACATTGGGTACCCATTGGAGCAAGTTTTACTCAAAAATAGTGTTTAGGGGGGGGGGGATTTGGGTACCTATTAGAGATGCCCTAAAAACACACGTATGTGTAGAGAAAAAGGGGTTTGAGTGATTACAAAATACATGATTTAAATAACGTGTACTAAAGAAATGCATGACACGTTTTATGATTTGACACGTTCTTGCATGAAACCTGCCTTATATAGTTCATATATAATGTTGTCGTACTAACAAGCCATGAAGCTTTAAAGCTTACATCAAATGGCGAACATTTGTTGTGTTTGAACTATTTTCAGGTGCCACCATTAATGAACTAAACTAGTTCATTAAGTGAAGTACTTAGTTAAATGAACTAAATAGTTCACTAAATGAAGCCATATTTGGAAAAGGCACAAAGGCAACAAATTGAAGAATGGAAAGTTCTCTCCCACCTATGTCTACACGTTTCTTAAATACACACACACACACACACACACACACACACACACACACACACATATATATATATATATATATATATATATATATATATATTTTCAGATTTTTTAGGCACTATACACATATATTCCAACGTACTACCGACACATTATATATTTTACGAACGTACGCTAACGTCACACCACTATATTTACCTCATATTTATGAGTATAATCAGGTCTTATATCATATGATATAAGTCATGGTGATGATAAAATTATTACGACACGTTACAAGGTTCTAAACCAAAAATTACCGTATCAGGTGAATACCGAAACTTCGTCAACGTGTCACATACTTGCCATATATAGAGGGCCATTCCTTACACTTCAAAAATGACCATAAATTTTGTGGTCTACATGTTATATTCATCCATGAAATCATTCCATGTTGGCACATACAAATCACTCCCAATTAAGGCCAAATTGTGGAGATTTCAAATTTAACATTTTAGCACATGTAAGGCGCCACTTTACTCAGCCATTAGAGCTGAATATTAAAGTTTAATTTATGTATATTATGTGTAACATAATATATATAACATGTGCAAAAAGTTGGAATTTAATCGGAGAAAAATCGGGTAATCGACAAAAGTTGAAAATTCAGTTTTCTACGAACATGACACATTGAACGTTTTTGGCATGACATATAATATGTATCTAGACACTTTTTACATACTCTATACATTCTAAAGTGTTCTAGAAAAATCAATTAAGGGCTGATTGGAATATACCATATGTGTATAATTATTGTGCACTATTTTACAAAGTTTGCAAAAATAAATTCAGTACATGTGCAACCATTGTCACACGCCTACTACAGCTTTGATGAAGCACATGTGGAGCCTAGTTGGCATATTGATTGGCCAAGAATGAAGTATACAAGGTTGGTGACATAAAGGAGGGAGCTACACAAGGTAATATTTTAAACCATGTCACATTTGTGACACATGCTAAAAATTTCAACATGTGTAAATAAGGCTGGCCGAAAATTGCTTCTTAATTGTGCCATATTTACTTCTTTACATTGAATGAAATGATTGGAAGCTAAAATGTTTTGAAGATGTTAAGGAAATATTGTGATGATATTTAAAATATCATACATGCTGAAAATTTCAGCATGTGTTGAATGTACTTGGCCGAAAATTTGGACTCAAAAGTTAACATATTTGATTCTTCATTTTCAAGGGATTAATCTAATACCAACATGGCAATAATTTGAACTTATCTTGGATATTACACATGCTAAAAATTTCATCATGTGAAGAAAGGGGGTGGCCGAATATTTGAGCTTAATGGTGATTATTTTGTCTTGCAAATTTTATAGAATTTATTATGAGACTTATGGCAAAATTTTTATGGCTAATTGACACATGTTTTTAAGTGTTATTTTCAGATTTATACAGTCATCAAATGATGAAAACTTTCATCCAATCAATGAGTGCCAAGTAAGAAAGGCTATAATGATCATCCAATGAGGAGTTGCCAAGTAAGCAAGTGAATGTCACAATGATGCAAGATATTCTTCCAATGACTTAAAAGATAATTTTCAATGGGAAGAACAAGGAAAAGGGGGCGGCCACATTGTTGATAAAAAGGAAAGAAGGAGAGCAAACAAAACATAAGACAAGTCTTTCAATTCCAAGAGCTAAAAACGTGTGCTTCATCTCCTTCTTCTACACTTATTTCTTTCTTCTCTCTAAAAGCCTATTATATTCATATTCATACATATTGAATAGGCTTCATATATACCACCATACACTTTATATTGTTGTAAAAGATTGATCAAGGTGTGATTAATCTTGCATCCGCTAGGTGGGGATGTTCGTGATCATTGTAATCGTTTACAAGGTTTGTAAAGGGTTGGAGTTGGTGTGTAACTCCATCAACCCTGTGTGGTAAGGTGTTGTTTGTTGTTTTATGATTACTGATAACCGAGGAAGGTGTCCTCGAAGACTAGAGTAGGTTGATTTAACCGAACCAGTATAAAATTCCTTGTGTTCTTTACTTTTCAGCACTTACTTTCAATTTCCAGCACAGTGCATCATTTTCATCACGTTCTTAAAAATAGCAAACGAACTTCAAAAATCACCAAACTTTCCAGAAACATAGCCACACGTTTTAAGGTTCATTTGGCGTAAGTTTTAACCCTTTTGGAAAAGTATAAGTCATCCAAACGTCAAAAATTCTGAGACTAGTGCAGTCTGATTTTCAGGCTTGCAAAGGTTGAGACTTTGAACGTATTTGACTAACTTCTCAAATGTATTTGTCAAAACTGTTTCAACCCAATTAAATACACATAATAAGGGGTTTGTCATTAAATTTTCAGACCATTTGGAGTCACGGTTTAATCGAAATTAATTTTTCAAATCAGACTACCGTTTCTGACAGATTTGCGCAATCTGACCACCAACGATTTTTAAAAGGGTTAAAGGTTGAATTTTAATCTGAAATTTTTAGGAGATACTAAGAACATCTTAGACTAAGATCTATCCAAATTTCAGAATTTTTGAAAACTTGTAACCTAGTTTTCAAAACGTTTCAAAACAGGTCCTGAAAACAGAAAAAGTTGAGTTTTTGGTTTAAACAAATTTTAAAAACCAAATTTTCCGCACCCACTATTCAACCCCCCCTCCCCCTTCTACTGGTGCCTTGCAGATCCTACAGTATCGAGATGCCGTTTTGTTTGAGTGATTTGATATATTTTTTTAAGAAAATTATTTGTTTTTATTTTTGAAAAAAAATAAGCTATGGATATTAAAGTGGCTATTGAAAATTACTACAAAGGGGTTTAGCCCTTTTTTAAGTCTTAATCTTCTAATAAAAATGATTATTAAATTATGACACCTTGACTTATAACTGTTAAATTTCGATGAACCTTGAATGAAATGATCAACCAATTTCTAAATGGAAAAAAAGAAAAAAGAAGAATGAAGATGGTTGTAAACAAAAAAACAGAGCCGAAGAAAATTATAGGATGTCAAAGAGGTGATAAGTCAATATTTGATACTAGGAAAAAAGGAATGGTTTTTTATTATGGAAGAAATAATAAAAGCATAGAATGAAGGATAGTAATCTCTTCCACACTTAAAATGTTCAAAGTTGCTCAAAATTCCTCACTTAAAATGTTCAAAATCGCTCTGCCTATCCTGTATATCAACCGCCATAAAAATATACCACAAAGTGGATTTTAAAGAATATCTCCAGCCAGTGAAACTAGGGACTATTTAACCAATAATTTACTGTTCATCATTATGCTTACAAGTGAGTATGCAATCTTTTATTCCTTGAAAGTGCCATATCGCCTTTTTTTTTTTTGTAATTTCTAGTGATCCGTACCCGTATTACTTTAGTATCTAGACATGTATATTGTTCGCATACGTTGATCTTTATGGGTACACAACAACATTATCTATATTTTTCACATACGTTGATCTTTATCGGTACACAACATTATCACAGTGCTTTAGAGGCTTCCACCTATGATGGGACATGGGAAGTCAGATGTACGCAACCATATTCATGTGTTAGAAATACAAAAAGATCGTTTTCCGATGACCCATAATAAAGATTGCGTCAAGCTGTGTCGATCAATTGCTACTTCACAATATAAAAAGCGCAATCAATTTAATAAGTGAATTATAAAATATTGTTTTTTTTTCTTTAAAGATCATTCTGAGGATATTTTTTCTTATTGAAAGTTTCACTTTTGACAATATAGGCTTAGAAAGATAACTTTACATCTTACATTTCTCAAAACTTGATTTATTTGAGGAATTTGAAGCAAACCC
>AP025051.1:23761565-23794928 GCA_036186865.1 Eustoma russellianum
TACTAGGAAAAAAGGAATGGTTTTTTATTATGGAAGAAATAATAAAAGCATAGAATGAAGGATAGTAATCTCTTCCACACTTAAAATGTTCAAAGTTGCTCAAAATTCCTCACTTAAAATGTTCAAAATCGCTCTGCCTATCCTGTATATCAACCGCCATAAAAATATACCACAAAGTGGATTTTAAAGAATATCTCCAGCCAGTGAAACTAGGGACTATTTAACCAATAATTTACTGTTCATCATTATGCTTACAAGTGAGTATGCAATCTTTTATTCCTTGAAAGTGCCATATCGCCTTTTTTTTTTTTGTAATTTCTAGTGATCCGTACCCGTATTACTTTAGTATCTAGACATGTATATTGTTCGCATACGTTGATCTTTATGGGTACACAACAACATTATCTATATTTTTCACATACGTTGATCTTTATCGGTACACAACATTATCACAGTGCTTTAGAGGCTTCCACCTATGATGGGACATGGGAAGTCAGATGTACGCAACCATATTCATGTGTTAGAAATACAAAAAGATCGTTTTCCGATGACCCATAATAAAGATTGCGTCAAGCTGTGTCGATCAATTGCTACTTCACAATATAAAAAGCGCAATCAATTTAATAAGTGAATTATAAAATATTGTTTTTTTTTCTTTAAAGATCATTCTGAGGATATTTTTTCTTATTGAAAGTTTCACTTTTGACAATATAGGCTTAGAAAGATAACTTTACATCTTACATTTCTCAAAACTTGATTTATTTGAGGAATTTGAAGCAAACCCAAGATGATTTTAGATCCATAATTTAACTCCCAGCACGAAGGAAACTTCCTTTATATTCTTCATGTAAAATTTCAGTTCTAGAAGATTCTCCAAATCACATATATTAGTTTAAACTACTTTTATCAGGACATATGTCCATATCACAAATCTATCAATGTGAAAATGAGTAAGTGCAAAGTACGCCTAAGCACGGTAAACTTTATTTATTGAAGAAGTAATATTCTGCAATATAGAAGCTAAATTAGTGGTTTACGTAAACTTCAGAAGAGTTATAACAAAGTAACCACAGGAGAATGCAATTATAATTTTCTTATAGTAAATTCTAGAATAACTATAATAAAGCCAAAAATGGTGATTGATACTAGAAGAGCAATGAAATTCTAGATCACGCGGGAGATGTTTGGGCAATAGAGTGTTGCTATCACATACGGACAGAGTAACGTTTTTGTTGATTGACCAAGTTGGATCTAATTTTGGGGTTTGGATTGGGTGACGCTGACAGGAGAATGCGTCAGACGCGCCCAATGGGCATCTGACACGTGGCACTACAGCAGCTTTAATTTTTTTTTTTGCTTTTACAGGAAGACACGTATCAGGCCCTCATTGGACACATCTGACGCGTCCCCCTCTGTTCAGCGTCACTGAATCTCCTTCCCTAATTTTGTCATCATCAATGCTGCTTCAGAATTTCAATGTACGACGTTTAAGATGAGAACGACAAAGAGATTAGACGTCTTCCTTTTGGTTAGAACCTTGGAGCAAAAGGCGCCCTGGGAGTCATTATCATTTTAGGTCAGCTCTAAGAAGCATTGTGCAGCGAACTTCTAGGTTGGGAATGTTATGTACAAAGAGCATATACAAGTTGTTCATGCAAACTGGGCCTTTGCCTAAACAGTAATGAATACACACTGCGCGTGTCTTTGGAATCGAACCATATTGTTATAACCGCGTTTAAAAAAAAAGGGGGGGGAAGATAAATAAGAAATAATAGTAAAATATTTAAATTAGCAAATCTTATCCCTTCTCCCTTAATTAACCCATCACTCCCTATAATCTCTCATCCTAAATTGACTAACCCTAATCCCCTCCCCCTCTCTCTCATTTTCGGCAGCCTCCCTCTCCCCTTCTCCCCATCACAAATTTCGGGCAAGAAGGAAAAGAGGAAAAGAAGGATCTTTGATCCAAGGATTCAAGGGGATAAATCACAACGCTAACAAGATCACACACTCGTATATCTATCAATTTTCGCTAGGATCGAGGTAGGTGCATACTATTTATTCCCTCAAAACGGTATGAAGATTTGCATAGGCAAAAATGGTATTGTTATGTGTTGTTGCTCTTTATTCTTGATTCAATTGTGATCTTAATGATGTGCTCCAACGTGTCTAGTTTCCGTTATATGTTTTTTGATTTCAACGTGATCTTGTTGATGCATCTTTCTTTGTGGGGATATGATGTCGTTATGCGTGTATGGAAGTATGTGTGGTGGGATTTTGGAAGGGTATTGATGAATGGACTGTAGGAATTTCAGAATGGAAATCCTGACATCGATCGATCGATGTCCAGCAGCTGGGGGATCGATGTGCCTCAGATGGACGTCGATTGATCGACGTCCAGAAGGTGAGGGTTCGATGTACCTCAGATGTACATCGATCGATCGACGTCAACTGAGTGAGGGTTCGATGTGTCTCAGTTGGACGTCGATCGATCGACGTCAGGGGATGACATCCAACTGTTTTCTATCATTTCTCTTGCATCCATGGCACGTGCATTTGCATAAGGTACGCAGCGTCTATAGGGCGTGGGTGTCATGTGACATGCAGCGTCTATAGGACGTGGGTACCGGGATGACACGCAGCGTCTATAGGGCGTGGGTGTCAAGTGACATGCAGCGTCTATAGGGCGTGGATGTCATGCGACATGCAGCGTCTATAGGGCGTGGGTGTCATGTGATACGCAGCGTCTGTAGGGCATGGGTGTCCTGCGACACGCAGCGTCTATAGGGCGTGGGTGTCCAAAACAGCAAGTGGTGGCTAGAGACCATGACGCTGGAGTTAGGACCCCGGGAGCATACATTGCATATAGGTCTAGGAGCATATAGCTTGACATATTTTTATCTGCGTGTGGCACGTTATTTGAGCATGCATCACGTACTTGCGCATTTCACGTGGAGTGTTTTACCTTTCCGATTACGTGCTACCTTGTCTTATGTGGTTACGTGGCAATATCTTTTTGGGTATGTAAGTTTTGTATTGTTTTGAGAGGGCACCTACTGGGTGATTACCATCACTCACCCCTACTATTCCAGGTGAAGCCGAGACGGAGTATGACTATATCTTCGTTGAGGACGGGTCTGATACTGTGGAATGGGCTGAGTGACTCGTAGATATGTCTGCAGCGAGAATGGAGACGGCTTTTTATAATGTTCTTGGGGTGACACAGACCTTTTATTTCCAGCATTATTTTGAAAACAATTTCAGACTTTTAAACTTAGATATTCGACCTTGACTTGTAAGGCCTGGTCAGCCTAGTAACAATGTCGTTATTTTCTTGAAGTTCGTTAAATTCAAATTAGGGTTGTGATTTATCGTTTCCGCAGAAAGAAAAGGAAAACTTTTCTATGTCAGCATTGACGTGTAACAGGTTGATGTGACGCTTTGTATTCTCCTTAGTGAGATACGACGGGTGCACCGTTACCGAGAATGGAGCTCGGGAGCAGAGCGCTACAGGTGGTATCAGAGCCCAGGCTTCAGATACGCCTCGGGAACGTGAAATCAGTTAATCACCCCTAGGTTAAACGATGATTTGCTTTCAAATGATTTTTAACTTGAATAAAACGAAGTAGACATAAGCTATGACTGGGGTTTTGGTTGGTGAGTGCCGTTAGTAAGTAGGCGGGATAGGTTACCCCTTTTTGCCCTCCACTCTTGTACCTCTTTACGATACTCTTAAGTCAAAATTTGTCTAACATGTCTTAAATCGTCTACAGACAATGCCTCCACGACGCGAACCATCAGGGAATGGTGGACGGGACGGAGACGAACATCAGGGGCAAGGGGCGATCCCCCAGAACCTTGCGGATACACTGGCCAATCTGATGGCCTTAATAGCCCATCAGCAGACGCAGATGGCACAACAGTATACACAAATGGCACAGCAACAGGCACAGATTGCCCAGATGCTTCAGCACACCTAGCAGCAACAGCAACAACAACCACCACCACCACCACCGCAGCAAGGTCTACGATTTTATTACAGGGAGATGCAAAACTCCCGAGTACCGATGTTCAGGGGTACTACTCGGCCTGAGGAAGCCGAGATTTGGCTCAAAAATATAACCGAGCAGATAAGACTGATTCAGATGCCTACGAACCTGAAAGTGGAGGTGACGACTCCGTTCTTGGAAGGGGAAGCTGAAAGGTGGTGGAATGGGGTGAAACGCAGGCTGACTCCACTGGTGACTTGGGAGCAGTTTGTGGAGGAGTACAAGAAGCACTATATTCCGGGTGGTGCTATTCAGAGAAGGATGGCAGAATTCCAGATGTTGACACAAGGGTCCATGACAGTTGATCAGTACTCTGAGAGGTTTCATGAGCTGGGCCAGTATATGTCATGCATCATGGACAACGAGGAGGCCAAGATGCTAAAGTTCCACACAGGTTTGAGTTTTCGCATCCAGCAGGCGATTGTTTGTGCTGAGACCACCACATTCGAGGGATTACTAGAGGTATGTAGACGTGTGGAGAGAAACTTGGATAGGGCTGCTGCACTGGAGAGACTGAAGAGACCCCGTGAGGAGTTGCAGACGGGCAAATCAGGGAGATGGCTGAAAGTGCCTCGGCGCCCTCAGTCCAGGAAACCATTCCGGCCGGAACGACAGCAGAGGGCAGTGATTCAGACCCCGATGATTGAGGGTCCGGCACCGACTGATGCGCAACCAGTAAGGACTGCGGCACCTGTCCCACGATGTACACTGTGCGGACGTTTTCATTTGGGACAATGTTGGAAGGATCAGAGGTATTGCTATAACTATGGAAAGCAAGGACATCTAGCTAAGGAATGCTCGGCACTGGCTCAGGTGAACCCGCAGACACAAGCACAGCAGGGAGGACGAGGTCGGACTAATGCTCGGGTTCACGCTATGACAGATGCAGAGGTCGAGGAGTCGGGCGGCGTGGTTACGGGTATGTTTACTTAAGCACTTAATTTCGAAGTTGGATTAATTCTAGTTGTTATTGTTGCATGTTGAGTACTAAACCTTGAACGTGGTAGGTGTAATTTTAATTAACAAAGTGCCAGCCAATGTTTTGTTCGATAGCGGGGCGAGTCACTCGTTTATGGCAAGAAGATTTGTCAAGAATCTGGATGTTCTTCCTGAATGGATGGAGACTCCATATCGATACAAGCCGCTGGCGGCCAAGTACTCGTGTCCCATCATCGCTACAAGGGATGTGAATTGGAGATTAACGGTCTGCAGTTCTCTGCTACTTTGATACCGATTCAGATGTACGACTTCGACGTTATTCTGGGCATGGACTTCTTGGCGGAGTATCATGTAAATATTAATTGCCAGCAACTCCAGGTCAGCATGAAGACGAACTGGGGGAAACTATTTTTCAAGGGAACCCTAAATTGAAGAAGGCACCCCATAAGCTTTATTTGACTGCGGCTCAGGCGTTTCGAGCACTAAAGAAAGGAAGAGAGGGATTTTTGGTTTACTCAATGGGTGCCGAACAGGAGGTTCCATAGATCGACCAAATCCCGGTAGTAAAGGAATTTACGGACGTCTTCCCCGAGGAGTTACCAGGACTACCACCAGAAAGAGAGGTAGAGTTCGAAATCAATCTCATACCCGGTGCTGAACCCACATCCAGGGCACCCTACCGCATGGCTCCAGCAAAGCTCAAGGAGTTGAAGGAGCAGCTACAAGAACTGCTGGATCGCAAGTTTATTCGACCCAGTGTATCACCTTCGGGTGCTCCAGTCCTGTTCGTGAAGAAGAAGGATGGGAGCATGAGATGTGTAGATTACCGGGAGCTCAATAAGATCACTATCAAAAACAAATATCCATTACCTCGAATCGAGGATCTCTTTGATCAGCTACGGGTAATGATAAGTTAGAGTTATAATTTAAACTTTTCGGTTGCTCGTTAACTTGCACCACTAACGAAATTTCTTCCAGGGGGCTATAGTATTTTCTAAAATTGACTTGCGATCCGGTTATCACCAGTTGAGGATCAAATCTGGGGATACAGCCAAGACCGCTTTCCAAACACGCTATGGCCACTATGAATTCCTGGTTATGCCTTTTGGACTAACTAACGCCCCAGCCGCCTTTATGGATCTAATGAACACAGTATTTCGGAAACAGCTGGATAAGTTCGTCGTAGTGTTCATTGATGATATCCTGATATACTCCCCCGACGAAGAGTCTCACGCTGAGCATTTGAGGGAGGTTTTAGAGACTCTTCGGAGAAGTAAATTATACGCCAAGTTCAGTAAATGTGAGTTTTGGTTGAAAAGCGTAACCTTTTTGGGTCATGTGGTCTCTGAAGAAGGGATTTCTGTGGATCCGAAGAAGGTAAAGGCGATCACCGAGTGGCCTAGGCCTACTAATGTGACTGAGGTAAGAAGTTTTCTCGGACTGGCTGGATACTACAGGAAGTTTGTCGAGGGCTTCTCATCGATTGCAGTGCCTCTAAGCCGATTGACGCAGAAGAAGTTGAAGTTTGAATAGACCACCGAGTGCGAACAAAGCTTCACTGAATTAAAAAAGAGACTGACCACAGCCCCTGTTCTTGCTCAACCCTCCGCGTCAGAAGGGTTTATCATTTATAGCGACGCTTCAAAGAACAGGCTAGGTAAATGTATATAACTTCAACGCTGATTTGTATACAATTAAAGATGTGGTCTAACTTATGCATTTTAGGATGCGTGTTAATGCAAAACGGCAAGGTCATTGCGTATGCTTCAAGACAGCTAAAGCCCTATGAGCAGAACTATCCGACACACGATCTGGAACTAGCAGCAGTAGTGTTCGCACTGAAAATCTGGCGCCACTATTTATATGGAGTGAAGTGCGAGGTGTTCACTGATCATAAAAGCCTCAAGTACCTGTTCACGCAAAAGGAGTTGAATATGCGCCAAAGGAGATGGTTAGAGTTGTTGAAAGATTACGACCTGACCATCAGTTATCATCCAGGGAAGGCCAATCGAGTTACTGATGCCTTAAGTAGGAAATCGAGCCATGCACGGCAGGCCGCTCTAGGAAGGGAAATGGCAGAATTTGACTTGGACCTTGTGGAGTCTACTGCAGATATTCTGGCCGCGCTAATTATCACTCCAACCTTGGTAGATCAGATTAAGGAAGCACAGAAGAACGATGCGGCAGTTAGAGAGACGCGAGAAAGAATGCTAACCAACCGGGTCGATGGATTTCAGGTTCATGATGACGGCAGTATGTGGTACCAAGGAAGGTTGTGCGTACCGGAGGTGGAAGAACTCAGAAGGGAGTTGTTGAAAGAAGCACATAATTCGAGACTGTCCATTCACCCTGGTGCTACGAAAATGTACAATGACCTGAAGAGACATTATTGGTGGAATGGCATGAAGAGACGCATTGCTGAGTTTGTGGGAAGGTATCTTGTTTGCCAGCAAGTTAAGGCAGAACATCAAAGACCGGGTGGACTGATGCGACCTCTAGAGATACCCAAATGGAAGTGGGAGCATGTGACAATGGACTTCGTGGTTGGACTCCCGAAGACAATAAATGGAAATGATGTGATATGGGTAATCGTGTATCGATTGACTAAGTCCGCTCATTTCTTGCCTATCCCTACCGGGCTTACTATGGAGAGGTTGGTAACTATGTACATCGATAACATCGTTTGCCTCCATGGAATGCCAGTCAGCATAGTATCCGATCGTGATCCGAAGTTTACATCTCAGTCCTAGGCAGCCTGTCAAAAGAAAATGGGGACTGAGTTACGATTGAGCACTGCTTTTCACCCTCAAACCGATGGTCAATCTGAGAGGACCATTCAGACCTGGAGGACATGTTGAGGGCGTGCGCATTGGATTTCAGGGGGAACTGGGACAGCATGCTTAAGTTGATAGAGTTCTCCTACAACAACAGTCATCACAGTGCCATAGGCATGGCACCATTCGAGGCCTTATATGTACGAAAGTGTAGGTCGCCTGTTCACTGGGACGAAGTTGGCGAACGTAGGTTGATGGCCCCCGAGATTATTGAGCAAACTAAAGAGAAGGTGAAGCTAATTCGTGAACGTCTTAAGACAGCTCAGGATAAAAGCAAGAGTTGGGCCGACATGAAGAGACGGCCTTTGGAGTTCGAGGAGGGAGAAAAAGTCTATCTTAAAGTGTCACCCATGAAGGGTATGACACGGTTTGGGGTTAAAGGGAAGATGAAGCCGCGTTATATTGGACTTTATGAAATACTCGAAAGGGTTGGAGACTTAGCTTACAAATTGGAACTACCTCCGATGTTGACTCAGGTGCACAACGTATTCCACGTCTCCCAGTTGAAGAAGTATGTTTCTGATCCGAGTCACGTTCTGGATGCGCAACCCCTTAATATTAGACCTGATGCATCATATGAAGAGGTTCCGATACGAATCCTGGATCGCAAGGACCAAGAACTCAGAAGGAGAATTATTCCCTATGTCAAAGTTCAATGGAGCAACCACCGAGAGAACGAAGCGACATGGAAACTAGAAGAGCAAATGCGCGACCACTATCCTCATCTCTTTGATTAAGGTACGACAAGTTTCGGGGTCGAAACTTTTTGTAAGGGGGGTAGGATGATATAACTGCTTTTAAAAAAAGGGGGGGGGAAGATAAATAAGAAGTAATAGTAAAATATTTAAATTAGCAAATCTTATCCCTTCTCCCTTAATTAACCCATCACTCCCTATAATCTCTCATCCTAAATTGACTAACCCTAATCCCCTCCCTCTCTCTCTCATTTTCGGCAGCCTCCCTCTCTCCTTCTCCCCATCACAAATTTCGGGCAAGAAGGAAAAGAGGAAAAGAAGGATCTTTGATCCAAGGATTCAAGGGGATAAATCACAACGCTAACAAGATCACACATTCTCGTATATCTATCAATTTTCGCTAGGATCGAGGTAGGTGCATACTATTTATTTCCTCAAAACGGTATGAAGATTTGCATAGGCAAAAATGGTATTGTTATATGTTGTTGCTCTTTATTCTTGATTCAATTGTGATCTTAATGATGTGCTCCAACGTGTCTAGTTTCCATTATATGTTTCTTGATTTCAACGTGATCTTGTTGATGCATCTTTCTTTGTGGGGATATGATGTCGTTATGCGTGTATGGAAGTATGTGTGGTGGGATTTTGGAAGGGTATTGATGAATGGACTGCAGGAATTTCAGAATGGAAATCCTGAAATACGGGGACATCGATCGATCGATGTCCAGCAGCTGAGGGATCGATGTGCCTCAGATGGACGTCGATCGATCGACGTCCAGAAGGTGAGGGTTCGATGTACCTCAGATGTACATCGATCGATCGACGTCAACGGAGTGAGGGTTTGATGTGTCTCAGTTGGACGTCGATCGATCGACGTTAGGGGATGACATCCAACTGTTTTCTATCCTTTCTCTTGCATCCATGGCACGTGCATTTGCATAAGGTACGCAGCGTCTATAGGGCGTGGGTGTCATGTGACATGCAGCGTCTATAGGGCGTGGGTACCGGGATGACACGCAGCGTCTATAGGGCGTGGGTGTCAAGTGACATGCATCATCTATAGGGCGTGGATGTCATGCGACATGCAGCGTCTATAGGGCGTGGGTGTCATGTGATACGCAGCGTCTATAGGGCGTGGGTGTCCTGCGACATGCAGCGTCTATAGGGCGTGGGTGTCCAAAACAGCAAGTGGTGGCTAGAGACCATGACGCTGGAGTTAGGACCCGGGAGCATGCATTGCATATAGGTCTAGGAGCATATAGCTTGACATATTTTTATCTGCGTGTGGCACGTTATTTGAGCATGCATCACGTACTTGCGCATTTCACGTGGAGTGTTTTTCCTTTCCGATTACGTGCTACCTTGTCTTATGTGGTTACGTGGCAATATCTTTTTGGGTATGTAAGTTTTGTATTGTTTTGAGAGGCGCCTACTGGGTGATTACCATCACTCACCCCTACTATTCCAGGTGAAGCCGAGACAGAGTATGACTATATCTTCATTGAGGACGGGTCCGATACTGTGGAATGGGCTGAGTGACTCGTAGATATGTCTGCAGCGAGAATGGAGACGGGCTTTTTATAATGTTCTTGGGGTGACACAAACCTTTTATTTCCAGCATTTTTTTGTAAACAATTTCAGACTTTTAAACTTAGACATTCGACCTTGACTTGTAAGGCCTAGTCAGCCTAGTAACAGTGTCGTTATTTTCTTGAAGTTCGTTAAATTCAAATTAGGGTTGTGATTTATCGTTTCCGCATAAAGAAAAGAAAAACTTTTCTATGTCAGCACTGACGTGTAACAGATTGATGCGACGCTTTGTATTCTCCTTAGTGAGATACGGCGGGTGCACCGTTACAGAGAATGGAGCTCGGGAGCGGGGCGCTACACATATACCTCTTGAAGCATCTTTCAATCCGAATACTAACTGACCTATATCCAAGAGTCACCTTTTGGTCACAACCTAGTACCACAGTAGCCAGGTTAGGGAGATGGACTTTTTAATGGCCTTGACTGGCGAGGACAAGCATCTCAAAGTACCGGGCAAAGGATGAACATGAGTTTGTCTCCCGAGATCCACTGTAGCTTACGGTATAGAGTCGTTTGGTGAGTTTATTTGAGATTTCATATACGAATTAAGTGGAACGGGAAAAAAAATGCTGATAGCGCTTGAATTAGGCGCAGATTAGAATGAAAATCATGAATTCAAATCTATTGAACACTTATCATACTTAAGTTGATTATAGCGAGATATTATATGACAAAAGTGAAATTCATTGACTATATATATATATATATATATATATATATATATATATATATATATATTGGAACTACGCGAAAAACCTTGGGTCTAGCGGTTGAGTAGCATTTATCCCATCCTTGGGTCTCATGTTCGATTCCCTCCCCATTTTTTTTTAAAAAATCTTGAAACGACAGTCCTTACACTAAAAGAAGCACCACTTTTTGTCCCGATATTTTGTAGCGTCCCATACCCGGGCCATGCCCACGTACGGTGCACCCGCTCTACTTCGCTACGGAAAGTACAAGGCGTCGACGCGATGCAGTATAATTCCATGGATAAGCCGCGGACTACTGAATAAAACCATCATAGCAGTGGTAGTAAACTGACAGAATTTCAAACATTCGACAAAGAGTGTTCAACGTTTTACATAATACATAAGTACCACATAACCCAAAAAAAGTCCACAAAATACCATCATACGAACAGCAGAAATTAAAGCCTAAACAGCTGCCACTCTCAGGGATACTCCTGTTGTGGTTCATTTTCGATATATTAGACCTTGGGCTCCTAGGCTCTGAAAAATATAAGAGATAAAAAGGGTGAGTGATCAAAATCACTCAGCAAATATTTTCCTGATCTACTAAGAAATACATCAGAACATCGAATAAGACTGAAATTCGCTAACTAAACATAACTTGAGGTCTTATTTGCTAATCCAACATAACTTAACCGTAATTTTCTTACCTAGCGCACTATTTAGCTTTCCTCATTTATCTATGGCAAATAGAACTCTACAAGTTCGTATGATGCAACATGATGCAAAGTGATGCGATATGAAATGCAATGATACCGTTTGAAAACGACACAATACAGTACTTTAACTTTCGAAAACATTCCATTCCATACCATACTTTTACAATACTTTAAAATAGCCATGGCATGTCTTTCCTCTGTATGAACAAAAAGTCAAATACGAATGATTCCGTCCATAACCATAACTGCACATTACCCCGGCAATTTACAAAAGGATGTTATGCTCGGGTCCATAACAATGACCATAACCATAACTGTACATTATCCCGACAACCTACAAGAGGATTTTGCACTCGGGTCCATAACCATAACCATAACTGTACATTATCCTGGCAACCTATGAAAAGATGTTACGCTCAGGTCCAATAACAATACCAGAATCAAACATAATGACAGTTTATTCAATACGAGTTTTTAAATCGATATCACATTTTAACTAATGTAATGCTATACTTTAAAATAAAACCATGCAATATCTTTTTAAAAGAATGTCATGATATGCAAATAGTACAAGGAAATGTACTCGGTAACTATCTATATGTTCGTCTCTAATTTCTCAATTGTCGATCCCCATACTTATTACCGGGTTTCTTAATTTTTGTTATGAGCTAGAAAATTTCAGCACCTTAAAACAGTTGCTTTTTCCCCGTCACAACCCCGAATCGTACCCGAAACCATAGCAACGCAACCCCATTTTCACGGTACAAATTTATCATCATCTTAATCAAATTTTCAGGGGCCTTTTCGGTAATAACCAGCCTACCCGGGACTATTTTGAGGTTGTTTTACGTTTCTACGATTTCACATTTTTAATCAAGTTCAATTCTTAGCATAGATCCCCTAAATCATCTTAAAATCAATTAATATCATCATGCATCTTACAATGACAAGAAATTCAACAAAATAACCATTTACTGCCCCTACAAAATGCCGAGACATATATATCAACATCCAAGAGTAGATTTCAACTTACCATAGGCCAAGCTTAAAGACCTCTCATCCTTTTCTTCACATAAACCATGGTACCATCTTACGATGATTCCTTAGCTTATGAATCATAAGAAAGAAACATTAAACTACTGTATAAAGTTTGTTACACAAACAGTCCCAAAAGTCCACATTAATTACAAATTCTTCTCCTAAATACAAAGTAATAAAATAACTCCTTCTCCATCTCTTGGCTTCACTTTTTGGCTACAAAAGAGAGTTTATATTAGTAACCTTAAACTATAAATTCAACATTAAACTATGTTCACATAGCGAGGTTTATTAGTCACTACAATCCACAAATTCCATCAAAGACGTGAAGCTTTAGAAAAATAAATGCTACCTCACCTCATTAGCCCCAAAACCGTGGGGCTTAATAGCCACAATCCACTCTCTCTTCTACTATAATATCAAATGGGACTTTTATTTCCTTAGCCCTTCACTGTTCCACTGTCCCCTTCCCTTCCAACATTCTTTTTAACTTAAATAATTCTACAAAAAAAGAAGCCCACCTAAATACTTGGCAATTATAAGAAAATTTCTCCAACTCTCTTGCTTATCTTCTCAGTTAGTCACTTAAAAAAATTGGAGTAACATGCTGTCACCAAACCGTACCCCCTCCAAATCCGCTGTGTACAATAGCCATCACTCACTAGTTCTTATTTCATCTCACGTATGCATACTAACAAGTAGAAGGCATTATCCCAAATAATTTATATGGTTTTCCTTATACTACATAGGGGTGTACATGGTCCGGTCCGGCCGGTTTTTGAGAATCTTACGGACCAAACCATTTGTTACGGTTTGGAAAATAGAAAACCAAAAACCGGACCAAACTAGTCAACAAACCGTTTGACCGGTCCGGTCTAGTCCGGTTTGGTTTCGGTTTTTCCTGGTTTTATTCACCTGATGCGTTGATAACGTCGATTAAAAAATCGAAATTCATAATCAAAATTAAGGACAAGTTTTCTTCCTGATAGAATTTTTCTCAAACTAAAAATAAAACTATACTCCCTTAGTAGAATACTACTTCACCTTAATTTATCATAGAATATTACTATACCTTAATTTATCATGTCTCGGCAAGAAACTCATACCAGAATAAACTACACAAAGTACCAGACCCTCAACAAAAGGATGGATTAAGGTGATAGAGTAGCTTAATCAAAAAACCATCCAAGTATCCTTAATGCTCAATCAAGTAATCACATTATTTGCATACAGAACAATCATCCAAGTAATAAAATTTCAGTTCTTTCATACTTTCATGGGATGATAAACAAAGTTTTTGGAAATAATTATACACTAAGAATTACTAAAAATCAAAGAATTAATTAAACGAGGAGAAATAAATCAAAGAAAAAACTAATATTTTCTGAGGTATAACCAGACAAATCCACTAGGTACCAACATTTGTTCACCAAGAAATGATTAATCAACTGAGCCCAAGTCGTAAACATCCAACAAAAAACAAATTCACAAGCAATATAAACAAATAACTAAAATACTACTATCATGTATAAAATATAATTAAATATATAACGTATAATCAAAATTATATATATTTAATATAACCGGTTTGGTCCAGTTTATACGGTTTGAAATTCTTAAAACCAGAAATCAGACCAAATGAAACAGTTCGGTTTTTAGCATTTGTTAAACCGAAACCATGGTCCGGTTTTTTATGGTTTGGTTTGGCCGGTTTGGTGCGGTTCGGCCGGTTTTTAAAAATCATATACACCCCTAATACTACCTCCATCCTCAAAATGTCTATTACTTAAAAATAGAAATTCTTCCTTCTCTAGTGCCTAGAAAACCGTCCCCTGCCCCCCCTCAAGTTCACTAGAAATTCAACAGTTTCATCAAGAGAAGGAACCATTAAACAAATAACTAATTTCTTCTACTCCAAATCTTATCTTCTTAGTGAGTGAATCTTAAAATTTGAGTAGCCTATAAATCCTCAAAACCGTACCCCCCCCCCCCTCACATATTTCAAACCTCACTAAAGTAACTTAAATCTTCTAATCAAGTCTCTAAGTAGACCCACTTATGTTACACTAATAACTTTGCTACACGGACATTCATAAAAGCTCCAGTTTTTCATGCTCAAGAGGAACCCAGATTTAATATTAACATATTCAAGGCTCTAGGTATATTTCTAAGTAGAAATGAAGGAGAATACTTGCCTTTAGTTCTTTGTTCTTGATGGGTTTTTGAAGATGGACTGAGTTCTTCTTACTTGAGCTCGGTGGTGCCTCCTTTGTTTGTTTCTTTTTTCTTGAACTAAAACCTTGTTCCTTCCTTTTTCTTCCTTGGCCGGACGTTGATGGGAGAGAGGAAAAGAGGAAGTTTGCTTCTTGGAGCTAGTGGTGGGTTTGGTGGAATCGTTTGAAGGCAACCGATGGAGCCTTGAGGGGGAATCGTTGATAAGAGGGGTTAGAAGAGTGGAGAAGGTGAAGTGTGATGAAGGACAGTCTCTCCATTGGGGGAGAAAGCGGCCGTCAGCCTTGAGAGGGAGGAGGGGGAATAGGTTTAGGTTCTTAGGGTTTAGGGGAAATGATTTAGTTTGATTGATATTTCTTTCCTTTTATTTTTTTTTACTATTTTGTGTAGAGATATTTTAGGAAGAGAATAATATAGACCTAAGGCCTTTAGTTTGGGTTCTATAGTTTTGGGTTTCAACAGGGGGGCCGGCCCTATAGTGGGTCTCTAGGCTATTTCCTTCCTTAATTTAGGTCCACTAGATTATATTATGGATCAATTACCTAGATGTTTATTTAATTAGATATATTTATATATTAAAGTTACCTAATCATTTAAATTATTAGTATTGTAACTTCTGATGGGTCGAAATACATTCGTTGTAAAATGTACGACCTAGCCTAGAAGCGAGCTGCAACATATTTACTCAAAGAAGATGCTTCCATTATGGAGATATATATGCTCACGGATGGTTAATCTAATTACACTTTTCTTGGTTATACAAGATTTGAAAATATATATAATCGATGTTCGTTACTCATAGATGATTGTTAACGGCAACCACATGAAATTCATGAAGAATATAAAGTGTCTGAACATTTTTGATTTTATTAACATAAAATATTGATTTTATTCACACAATTACCAGACGTGGTACAGTTTTTGAGTGATTGTTGGATTAAAGAAGAAAGGATTAAGCAAATGTTTTAAAGACCGAACCGATAAACGAACCCTAAAAGTTATTGCTTCATGGTTCTATGGTTCGAACGTTGTTAGACCGTTATTGAACCTCTATTAAACCGTGATGTCATGCCATATGTATGTGTCTATGTGTATATATATATATATGTGTGTGTATAGATGTGTGTATGCATATTTGTATGTATACACACACATATATACATTATGTGTGTGTATGCGTGATATATATGTGTGTGTGTTTAGCCACATATATATAGACGCATCAAGTATAACTTTTTTTTTTCTTCAAATAAGTTATCTAATCTTACCTGACAAGCACAATTGAGAAATATTCATCATTTTAAATTTGAGACGTACTTATTATTTGAAATTATATGGTTGGTTATTATGTTTTATAATAATCTCATTGGTCATGAAATATGTTATATTAATAGAGTTTTTTTAATTACTAAAATAATATAAGTTTTCCTAGCAACAGATTTATTAATGTCCACCCATTTTTGTTTTCTTTTATAGTTTCAAAGATTTAGGCCCATTTCTTAGGAGATTATTAGATGATTAAAAAAGGAAGATGACAAGGAATGTTTTTTTTTTAATTCTAAGAGAGATGCGCCTAATATTAAAAAAAGAAAGAAACAAAAATGCGCTTTCAAATATTTTTGGCGAAAAAGATCACTATATATTGCAATAACTTGTGAAATATTTACATCAAAATTCCCTACAGTAATTACATGATATTATGAATATGAGCTATTCGATCCCATGCTAATCTAATATTCCGTGCTCGCTCAAAAATCTGATGCATCATGATATGCTCTTCCGGTTGCACGAACTCGTCATCATATAACTTTTTATTCCTCAAACCCCAGATTGTTGCAACAGTCGCTCGAAAAACGCAGATCCATCCGGCCTGTGATGCGTGCCCCGTCACCCCTCCGTTCAAATTAGCATCAATCCACCCGGTGACATCCAGAGACTCATCAAAGAAAGTCCGCCAATGTTGAGTCGATATTAACTGTTTCCATATCTTCCTTGCCTCAATGCAGTCCCTCAGCGCGTGTAAGCAGCCGTCTCTTTTCTGGTGGCACGCCCCACACGTCGGCATGTTTCGAAGATGGCGGGAATGCAGCAAATCGCACGTTGGCAGGCGGCCTAGTTGTGCCTACCATAGCAGTAGGTTAACTCGTTGTGGACCTCTGAGTTTCCAAATATTCATCCATGGCTTACACTCCACCCTGTCGACTTCCGGTAACTGCATCAGATATGCTGATGCCACGGTAAACTTGCCATTGCTGATACCTTTCCAAGATAATGCGAAAGACTTCAGGCCATCAGTGGAGTTTCCAGTGTGTTTTATATCCATGCCTTTAGCAAGCAGGGGGATCGATGCGATTATGCTTCGCCATGTATGTGTACAATCTTTCCTGTAGGCTCTAGTACTCCAGAGGTTGCCGTATTTTACCATCAAGACTTTAACCCACAAGGTGCTTTCCCCTTGAATTAGTTTCCATGTTAGTTTCGTAAGCAAGACCAGATTCATTAAGCGCAGCCGTTTTATCCCTGTGCCGGCCGCCCCCTTAGGCATGCAGACCCGTTGCCAGGCAATTGTATGCATCTTCCTTTTATCACCGAAGTCACCCCAAAAGAATCTTCGATTAATTCGTTCCAGTTGATTAATGGTCTCAATAGGGAGTAATGAGGTTTGCATGGCATAATAAGGGATAGTCGACGTGACAGACTAAACAAGAATTTGCCGCGCTGCCCCTGAGAGAAGTCTGCTTTTCCATGATGCCAACCGCTTGTTTACCTTCTCCACAAGATAATGATATGTGTTCTTACATACGCGTCCATGTAGCACGGGCATCCCTAAAATAGATTCCCAAGCTTGTAGTGAGAGGAATACCAAACAGAGAACTCAAATGCCTAGACATCCCATTTTCAACATTCTTGGATACATACAACATGGATTTAGCAGTGTTGATTTTTTGCCCAGACACGCCACAAGATTTCTCCAAACATCCTGCCGTGACACGAGCCTGTTTTTCTGCTGCTTTTCCAAACAAGAAAAGGGCGTCTGCAAATAACAAATGGGATAATGGGGGACCATTTCTTGATGCCCGAATGCACTTCCATTGCCCGGCGTAAATAGACTTCTGTATCAATTGCGTTAAATGTTCCATGCATAAGACGAATAAATAGGGGGCAAGTGGGTCACCCTGCCTGAGACCGCATGTCGGCTGGAATTCCTGGAGGTAAGACCATTCCAAAGGACTTGCATCCTTGCTGTCGTGACTATGTACATAATGATCTCTACCATGTCGGTGCTAAAACCCACAGCCTGCAGCACTTTAGTCAGAAAAGGCCAACTAATTCGGTCATATGCCTTTTCCAGGTCAATTTTAATCGCCATGGTCCCTGTTCGCCCTTTTATCTTTCGCATAGAGTGGAGTACTTCTTGGACGATAATAATATTGTCACTTGCTTGGCGCCCAGGAATGAAGCTACACTGCTCTTCACTAACCAGCTTGGGCACGACTAACTTGACCCGATTTGCTACCACCTTAGTCAGGATTTCATTAAGTATGTTCATGAGTGCAATGGGGCGAAATTGACTCGCATATTCTGGAACTGCCACTTTCGGTATAAGCGTGATAAGAGTACGATTCATGTCGACTGGAAATTTCTTCATGAGGAAAGCCTCTTTTACAAACTTCAGCACAGCTTTGCCCAACAAATCCCAATTATACTGAAAAAATATCGGACTAAACCATCCAAGCCCGGAGCTTTTTGTGCCCCCATTTGGAATATGGCTCGGTATATCTCCTCATCAATTACTTCTCTATTTAGCATTTTTTCTCAGCTTCTGTGAGGGAGGTAATTGAATTTCGTACCTAACGCCAGCTTTTGTAGGCTCCGCCGCATACAGCTCTTTGTAAAAGTCACAGACCAATTCACCCAGCGCATTATGTTTCTCTACCCAAGCCCCTTGCGAATTTTTCAGTTTAGAAATAGTGTTTCTTCGCCTTCTCATAATGGTAGTGGCATGAAAGAAACGCGTGTTGTGTTCGCCCTGGGTGATCCACGCCAGTTTGGATTTTTGCCACCAGTATAGTTCCTCCTGCTTCAAGATCAAGTGTAATTCTTCTGATACTTTCTTTTCCAGCCTGACTAAGTAATTGGACGGACGTTCGCACAATGTCGTAACCGTAAAATATTAGAAGGAAAAGAAAAATAATAATTGTTATTAATTAATTTAAAAATCTGATTTTTTTTAAAAAAAATTGAATTAACTAATCCTAATTAACTACCCATAACTCCCCCTCCCCCAATCACTCCCCACTATCCCATAACTCCCTCCCCACTCCCAAACTTTTGGCCTCCTCCCCTCCATTAATTAAATCCCCCTTTAATTAACCCTCACCCCAATTATCTCTGCAGCATCGGCTGCAGCAACAACATTTAAAAAAAAAGAAAGAAAAGTGTGCAAGTATGAGGAGGCAGAGAGAGACGCTAGAGAGGAAGAGGGGGAAGAAAAGAGAAGAAAGAGAAAGGAGAGAGAAAAAGAGAGAAGGTATTGGCCACCTACACCAAATCCAACCACTGTGTCCAAGAAATGCTTCTCTTAAAAGGTAGGTTACCCTCTCCTCTGTCGGATTGCTTTGGATTCTCTCGCATTCTGTTTTGGGAATTATTTGATTATGACTGTATGTTTATCTTTTACATGTGTATTATGAATTCTTTATGTTTTGAATATGCATTCTTTCTATGCTTTATCATGTTTCCTATTATTTGGACGTGAATGTATGTGTTATTTGCCCACTTCCTCTTTCCACATTTCACAGATTAGCATTCATCGATCTTCTATGGTAATTTTCAATTATTTTTTTCTCATCCTGTTTATTGCTGCTTTATTCCATTCCAATCTAATTGGAGATACAGTGTATCAATTCTCTTTGTTTCTGTTTTTGCATTCGTGCTTTGTTTTTGTGTTTTGCTAATTATTGGATAATGCTAATGGAAAGCGTGAAGCGAAGTTAGATTCTGTGCACCACAAAAAAAAACAAGTTTCTAGATATAATAAATAGAGTTGAAGAGTAGCTACCGTTATAATAGCCTACAGCCAACAATAGCATTAAGAATCTGGTAACCTAATATTTTTTTTAGTGACAAGGCATTTTGTGAAAGAAAAATACAGCTTACAAATTATTTTGAAAATAACTGAGAGTAGCAGTACCTATATGTAAGGTTAAGTTATAAATGTGGTACTTAAAAAAAAGAAAGAAAGAAGCAGTCGAATCAGGAAGAAAGATACATTTATAAAGATTCCATGTGCTGTGGTTTGTATTAATTGTACATATATATGTCACACCCTTAATTGTAAATATTGTAAAGAAAAAGAAAAGAAAAAGGGTTAGGTATTAAAAAAAAAAGAGCTGGCCGATTACTATGGGAAACGTTATTTTTATATAAATTCATTGTGGGTATGATGGTAAATTGAGTAGTCTAGTAATTTGTTTTATTATATATAAGTTGTGAGAAGAAAAAAAAAGGGTTTCAGGAACATTTAAATAACAAAGAAAAGGCCCTAGCCGCTTGACAGCATCCAGTGGTCTCTTACAACCTCAGGAAAATTCACCGTCGCGAGTGCATACGACTTTCTGATATCTCAATCTTCACCTCCGAAAAATCAATGGTGGAAAAAGGTATGGAACATGAAAGGCCCTAGCCGCTTGAATTTGCTTCTTTGGCAAGTAACTCGAGACATTCTCCCAACGGGCTTATTCCTCTTTCGTCGACATATTAAGATGGATTGTAAATGTACCTTCTGCGACTATCCATGTGATGATACACTACATGCTTTGCGCGACTGTGATTGGGTGAAAAGAATATGGCTACGACTTGGACAACAGTCTTCACATACACAGTTTTGGCAACTACAGGAAACACAAAAGTGGGTCACCTACAACCTTCAGCCTGGAATACGCAATGTGGAGAATGATGTTGAATGGCGATATACTTTTAGAGAAGCACTAATGAGCATATGGTATTGGAGAAACCAACTATCTCAAGGCAATATCGATAGACCTCCACCAGTGCAGCTGTTGCATCGCGAAATAATATGGCGGACGAAGAAGCAGATGTATATAGTGACACCAAATAGCAGTAGCATCACCGAAGAATTCCTTGATGTACATTAAGCAGTAGTATACTCATGTAATCTGTTATTCTTTTGTTGATCAATAAAAGTTCCCATTTCTCCAAAAAAAATAACAAAGGGCTGCTGGCAGAAACTTACATTGTGCATGTGTATATTTTGGATTCGTAACGGAATTAGATTATATATTTAAATAGTTGTTTGCCTGAGGTTTCGCATAAATTATATATATTTGCATAGCGTGCAATTTCCAGAGATAGCTATATATAATTTATAAATAATTACGGTTCCTGATGTATTATGTCTAATTATATGTAAACTGTTTAATGACATATATATATACGCACTTTGTTACTTAGTTACTATTTTTGGGTTTTCATTTGAACATATATATCGCACTAATAATAACAAATTAATAATTAAAAGATTTAAGTGTTTGAAAGCCTAGGAAAAATAAAATAAAGTGTAGAAACCTAAAATAAAAGTCTAGAAAGATAAAATAACGGTAGAAGATAAAATACATTAATGAATCCCACGCAACATAGGGTAACTGTTGTACCCCAACGACCATGTACTTGAAACTATGATTAAGTGACGGAATAAAAGCGTTGATTTCCTTAAGTGCCCGTTACTTAAGTCAACGTAACCCTTTTTACTTAAATACTTTTGAGATGATATTAAATAATTAATTAAGGGGACTTCAAGAAAGTTATACATGAAATATATAGTTATATGAACAATACATACCAATATATATAGGTATGTGCGTGTATAGGATATGTGTGTATGAAATGTATATGTATATATATGCGTGTACATGAAAAGATATATATATATATATATATGTATAATGTACATATAGGCGTGTATATATATGTATATATGCGGATACATGTACATTAATATATGTTCTAGGTAACATGCACATTGTACATCCTATTACATATATATATGTTAAACTTGGAATAGAATAAAATAAGGAAGACAATATAGGTTGACATGGTAAAACAATAAAATAAAGAAAACAATAAAACACATGAATTATTAAGTACAAGAAATACCCAATTGCCCCAAGAAACCCCCCATTCGGCAAAGCCTTCTCAAGGCTTCTAGAAGCCACCACAAATTAACCAACATAAATCTTAAATTAACCAAATAATAAATAAAAAGTCATGCATGCAAGAAAATAATTATTAAGGAAAGGAAGCATGCAAGACATGCTCTTATACACTACAACTCCCAACACTTCCTTTTCCCAACTTTTCACAAGCTTGTCCCCCCTTTTGACTCCCCACCGCCGGCTCCCCTCCCTCCTTCCAACCTTAGTTTTAAATCTTGCAAGACTAACCCAACTCATTCCACCTTAAAACATATTCTCAAGCAAGCATACAAGCAACACCTAGAAACATCTTCATCTCACTCCCCACACCAAGAAAACTTTCGGCCCCTCCATTCTTGAAGGTTAGAAGTTATCAATCAAGCTTCATCTTTAAGACTCAAGAGACATCTAGGTAAGTCTTGTTCCAAACTTCCTTAAGTGAACTCTTATTTTGGTAAAGAATGAAGCTCACATGAACTCTTGTTCTTCATACCAAAACTGTGGCCTCCAAGGTTCAAATAGGTGAAAGCCATCAACTTTCTTAGGTGGTGACATCTTGAGGTGCTTGAATCTCCACTCAAATCTCATTTTGGTAAGATGTTCTAACCTCAAATACATCCTACTTTCATTATTGAATAAAGACTAATCTTTTCCTCCCACTCTCCTTCAAAACCGTATGCTAAAGGAAGGAAGAGGAGGATTCCAACTCAACTCATTCCACAACCAAGCTAAGACAAGAACTTTAGCTTGAAGAGTCAAGTATACATTAATCTCTCATGATTTACTTAAAGAGTTAGTGACTTGAATGACTAGAGGTTCTTAAGATATGATCTTTAGTTGAATATTCTAAGTTTAAGATTATATCTTAGAGATTCCTTAAGAACAATGCATTGCATGTGGCTTATTCTCTCAAAGATGGAATCTTTTATTACATGCATTAAGTTACAAGGCTGTTTTGAGATGATTTAAGGTGCAACTAAGTGAGTCTAGGCAAGATTGATTCTTGATTGAAATGTGGAAGGTTTAAGAAAATCATGCATGTGAAAGATAGGAGTTTTATGAAGAAGTTTGTAAGATTAGTTTAAGATGAATCTTGAATAGATGACAAAATAACAAACTGCCGGAACAGGGCAGAATGAGGTAACGTGTTTAATGGCCTGGAAACTGACCTTACAGACCCTCAATGAGGCTGATTTTTGGGACAAAGTTAGCCTCATGAGGTAGCACAAGTGAGAGTTGGAATTTCGTTAAAACCAGCTACGGATTATTTTTAAGAAATTACGCGGTAAAACTGCTCCAGTTGAAAATTCTGGAGCTGGGCAGAATTGAGCACTGATTTCAACGGATTAAAAGAGGACCTTGTAGACCTTCAATAAATCTGATTTTTAGCACAAAGCTAGAACCATGTGTGTAGTAGATGTGAGAGTTAGAATTTTGGTAAAATGAGCTATGGTTAACTTTTAATAAAATATTTGGTAAGACTGGCCAGACTTGAAAAACGGGAGCTGAGCAGAATTGTAACCTCTTTTGAATGGATTGAAAGGAGACCTTGTAGATGACCAATGAAGCTGATTTTTGGCATGGTAGTAATCCTAGGAGTGTAGTGGACATGCCAGCTGGAATTTTAGTAAAAAAAGTTCTGGATTATTTTTAATGAATTAATTAGTAAAACTGCTCAACTGAAATCACTGGAACAAAGCTGGAATTAAGTAACTGGTTAGTGGACTCTGAAATAGGACTTAGAAATATACGAATGGGCTAAATTTCGATAGGATACTAGTTCCACATGTTTATGACTCGTGTGAGTTAGAATTGCTGAAAAACGAATTACGGATTTGCCACAATCAAATTTTTAGTAAAATGGGTCAGTTCAGTTTCAGCACCTAACCCATTTCGAAAATTAATTAAATGAGCCCCTTTATGGTTACCGAATTAATCTGAAAATTTTATGACAATCACTCAAGACATATAGGAGTAAGGTCACGCAAGTTGGTCAGGTTAGCCCTAACGTTTTGGTGAGTAATCACGGACGGAAGTTGATGTACTAAAGCTGGAATTTGGGCTGGACAATGGATTAAATTAAAATGGGCTAATATACACGGTTTGGACTTAAGCATGCTATGCCTTAGGGAGTTTGTTATGTGTTTCAGGAAACGGTCCAAATAACTAAGGTTCTAAGCTTTAAAAAGTTAAATTATCCGCCTATGAGCATGACGTAGGAATTAGATTTTTCTTAGTTCCGAAACCATGCATTGTAATATGCTATTTCACGTCATGACTTGCATTGCATATCACCACATGTATCATGCTTGATCATGAAACTGATTTTATGGATTTTATTTATGCAAGCAAGTTTTATAAGCGACTATGTTTTCGTTATGCATGAAAATTTTTACGGTCCCATGTTTTTAAAGAAAGATTCATGATTCCTTTGCCGGCCAAGCATGCGACTAACCCGACTCCAGACCCGGGGTTAATTGGTCTGTTGACATGATATGTTCTGGACCCGTTCAGATCCGGAGTTAATTGATCTGATACATGTTCTGGACTCGTTCAGATCCGGGGTTAATTGATCTGATATCTGTTCTAGACCCGTCCCATACTCGGGGTTAATTGGTCTGTTGATATGTTCTGGACCCGCTCAGATCTGGGGTTAATTGATCTGGTACTCCATTTTTATGACTTGTTATTTTATGGGGCCAAAATGATGTTTTGACACGACACGACATCATGCATTGCATAACTCATGAACACGCTGACATGTGGTATGTTACAGTTAAGGATGTAATAAGATAATAGTGGATAGCGTTACCTAGAATTATGCTTATGCTATATCATCAAGTGATCTCAGGATTTAAGACATGTATGAATTATTGTTTAAGGTTTTCCTGCATGTATCATACATGATCATGAAACTGATTTTATGGATTTTATTTATGCAAGCAAGTTTTATAAGCGACTATGTTTTCGTTATGCATGAAAATTTTTACGGTCCCATGTTTTTAAAGAAAGATTCATGATTCCTTTGCCGGCCAAGCATGCGACTAACCCGACTCCAGACCTGGGGTTAATTGGTCTGTTGACATGATATGTTCTGGACCCGTTCAGATTCGGGGTTAATTGATCTGATACATGTTCTGGACCCGTTCAGATCCGGGGTTAATTGATCTGATATCTGTTCTGGACCCGTCCCAGACCCGGTAATTGGTCTGTTGATATGTTCTGGACCCGCTCAGATCCGGGGTTAATTGATCTGATACTCCATTTTTATGACATGTTATTTTATGGGACCAAAATGATGTTTTGACACGACATGACATCATGCATTGCATATTGCATAACTCATGAACACGCTGACATGTGGTATGTTACAGTTAAGGATGTAATAAGATAATAGTGGATAGCGTTACCTAGAATTATGCTTAGGCTATATCATCAAGTGATCTCAGGATTTAAGACATGTATGAATTATTGTTTAAGATTTTCATGTTATTACATTCATGTTATAATTCTTTATGTATTTCATGGTAGTTTATTGTATTCTTGCTGGGTGACTTTTTATCACTCACACTTTTATATTTTTCCCAGAGCCAGAAAATGCCAAGATAGAATGGATCGAAGATGAGCCGAGGGTACCTTATCCATAGGCGAGGAGATATGAAGGGAGCTAAGCTTAAGGACTTTTGTGCTGCCGAGACGTTTTGTATTATGACTATGTTTGAACTCTCTGAATTTCGGTTATTTTATTTTGTGGGATTGCTACTCTTGGGACTTAGTAATTTAGTAATGCATGTTTAATTTGAAAAGTTTTAATTCTGCCTAAATTTTACTACCATGTTAAATGTTAGCATGGGAGTCCATGACTTATGTTATGGATTTTTGCATGTTATGCATGACGCTTCGTACTCTCCTTAGTGAAGTACGGCGGGTGCACCGTATCCGGACGAGGCCCGGGTACGGGGCGCTACGGTAACTACGCAATATAGGTAATACGCAACATAGAACGGAGCATGCAACATAGGAGAAACGGAAGTGTGAAAGTGTGACGCATTCATGGCACGAGCATTGCATTTGGCCTATGAGCCGTGTGGTCCTACGAGATGTGTGGCCTGACGAGGCGTGTGATGGGTGTTGGTAATAATGGTTACCTTCACCTAATAGGACCCAGGACATGCATAACATATCATGGAAAAGAAAGAGCATAGCGTGTGATATTAAATGACTGTGTGTGACACGGAGATAGAAGTGCATGCATCATGATGTACGCATTGCATTGTTATTGTTGATTATCGTTGTCCTTGTTATTGAGTTGTTTCAGTGCTACGGTTTTGGGATACGGATCGGGTCGGGTATGTGCTATTTCCTTATTTATGCTTTATTTGCTTTATTATTTATTTGATTATGCTTTATTGCTTTATTTATCTGCTCCATGCTTTATGTGTTACCCGACTCAGTATGTGACAGTCCCTTTTCGGGAGAGACGGGTAACCTACGAGTGACTCCCATCACTCACCCCCCCACCACCCCTCCACAAGTGAGCAGGATTAAGAGTATATATATATTTATCGAGGATGGGACAGATTACACGAGATGGGAAGAGTGAGCGGGGCTCGAGGAAGGATCTTGTTGACCGGGAGCTTGTTCTTGGGATAGTTAGATAGACCTCCACCTGGGTTTATTGTTTGATTGTAGTATTTCATACTTGACTTAGCGGGTTTCGTCAACCCTTGTACTTGATTTTATTCTGATGGATTTAATTTAATAAAGTCGTTTATTTCTTTAATTATCGTTTCTGCAGAAAATTTCGACGTCAGTTCTGACGTGCAAAGAAGTTTGAACGACGCTTTGTAGTCCTCGTAGTAGGCTACGGCGGGACGCTACACACAATGAGTGCTGTATGCCAGAAAGCCGGGCAATACATCTCTTTTTTCGCTTAGCAATACTCCCGAAGATATTTTGGCTCCACCAATTCAGATTTGTGGCGCAGGACTCCAATGCGTCTTTGATATGAATCCCTGAGTCGTCCCAGTTAGTAGCTAAAAAATGTCGAAAATCTTCGTGCTCAAGCCAGCATGCTTGGAATTTGAAAGTCTGTGGAACAGTAGGAGGTTGGGTGATTGGCCGTAGCTGTAGGTATAAAGGGTGATGGTCCGAACTCATCTTAGTTAAATGTACCAGTCTTGCATCTGGGAATTTATTACTCCAACCAACATTGCCGAAAGCAAAGTCGATTCGTTCTAGTATCAGCCTAGCCCCTGACCTGCCGTTGCTCCAGGTAAATTGCGGTCCGGAGAATGGTAGAGGTGTTAATTCGCACAACTCTACTACTCGGTGAAGGCCTTGGATGCGGGTGAAGCGTCTATCCCCAAACTTATCGGATTACGATAAAATCTCATTAAAATCCCCTATAAGGCACCATGGACATTGAAATATTGACCCCAGCTGTGTTATCTGTTGCCACAATGTGAGTCGCAATTCCTCTATTGGAGAAGCATATACCAATGAAAAAATCCAATCAAGGCCGCTCCTATTAGTAATGGCTAGGTTAATGATCTAATCAGAGTAATTCAGCACATGGACATTAAGCACTTGGTTGTTCCAAAAACACCATAATCCTCCAGAGAAACCCTCCGGTTCCACTGTGACAAAATTGGTAAAAGCATATTTCATCAGGATCTTTTTGCCTCTTCTGCTATGGACTCGAGGTTCCATTAAAAACAACAAATCTGGTTTGTGTGATCTGAGTAATTCCTTTAAACATAACTGAAATTTGGGGGACACTGCCCCTCTACAACTCCATGATATAACTTTCATCACAAAAAGTTTCATGTGCTAAGGGCCTTATGCCCCCTTGTCTGTCAACATCAACATTGGTCAGGATTGGAGAAGGATTCCCCTCCACTGTGCACGTCGTGTTCTGGCCTCCTCCATCGTTAGTCGGCTTACTGATATCCCCCATATCTGGTGGCTTACACTGAACCTGTGGAGGCATCCTTTCTTCCTCCTGTGTCGACATTGATTTCTCTATACTCCTTTTGTCCAAGCTGGTTTTGCTTATTTGTTGTTGGACATTGGTGAAATCTCGTAGATGAGTCCGCTCACATTCAGTACCATCCGTTGGCTTGAGCGCAGCTAGTCCTCTAGTTCTCTCTGCACGTGTCCCCTGTGATTGTCTAGGTTATGCTTTGACCTTGTTAGTGTTCTTGAGTGTCACTCCTTTACGTGGTCTACCCTTACTGGATTCACCAGGCTCTTTTATAATGCTTGAGAACTCCACTCCTCCTTGCATATCTTTCACTTGTTCTAGCTTATTCCAAACCTCTTCCAGGTTAAACAGCGGGGTGGCTTCTGATTCCTCTACCGCTATGACTTCAAAGCGTGAGCCAAGATGAGCCTCTTGGGGGTTGTAAGGTTTACTCCCATGCTGATGATTTGGTTGTTGCTTAGCATAGTCTCTATCATGGTGTGTTCCAGCTGCAGCTTGCTTCCCATTTCCCACGTTATTCTCCAGTGAATGCACCTGGTTTTGTAACACTGCTCTGGTTTGCGGCTTGCATCACCTGCTATTTGAGGCTACCATCCATGGGCCATAAGGGAGAATCTTGCTTGTCCACTTGCGCCACTTCCAGGGGCTCTTCACGAGAGACCGTAGCATTTAGGTTGCAACTTTCCTTTCGATGACCGTTTCGACCGCAATCAAAACAGATGAGGTGTAGGCCCTCATACTCCACATTGTAGTTTCACCCATTCAGATTCACCACGGGTATCAAAGGTTGTGTCAGTTCTATCTCTACGCACACCCGGGCATATTTACCCCTTACAGCACGTAATGTTGTATAGTCCACCTTCACCGCTTTGCCAAACCTACTTCCTACATCCAGTAACACTTTTTCATTGTAAAACTCAATTGGCAAATGTGCAATTCAAACTCAGGCTAATGTCGACGTGATCTGATCATGTTTGGGGTGAAAGTACGGCCGCCATTTCATTACCGTGAGGTAGTGCCCTTGAGTCAACCATGGGCCATCATCCAAAACATGGCAGTAGTCAAATTTGGAGTAAAACCGTACAATATAATAGCCTTCATCAATGTCAATCAGCTCACATCCCTTGTCCAAATTCCACAAATCATTCAATTTCTGTTGTAAAAAACAGAATGAGACAGTACGACCCAATACCTTTACAATGAGTGCTCTGGCCCAAGGCTTCCGGAGCTCTTTAATGTCATCCGCCGGAATGACCACCCTAGCCCTGCCACCCGCATGTTCCTCGTGTCTTCCATCCACCGCTGTGAAATCTTCATCTTCCATGTCAAAATCATCGGGTTCTTCATCACTGATGTATATTACCTTTTCCATAGGGTCTCCTCTAAGCACCTCCGTAAACAATCGGACTCCCAGGCTCCCGGTAGCGATTGCGCATATTCCGGCTGATGTACAAGGTCCCCATTCGCTTACCGCTTAAATTCTTGATGCTCCGCTGCAATTGATCAGTTTCTTCAGTAGATCGTCCCCCTCCTCCCGTATCTGGAATTTGGTTCATCTCACACTCCATTTTTGGGGGAATACAGCGATGTCGAACGGTCGAAGACGGTCGGAATTCGAAAACCCTAGAGTTGTCGCCGCTGCTCTCCGCTTCCAAATATTTGGCACCAATCATATTTGGAAGAATTGTTACCTGGAATAAGACTACCAACAATGAAGACTAGATTTGGAAGAATTGTTACCAGGATGCTCCTTATGCTCTTGTTGAATTGTTCTCATTTCCTCTCCATCTTCTCCGTTGCAATATTACAGAGGTAAAAGCTTGAAGCTTGAAGCTTGTAGAGTTTATAACTATAAGAGGATTCAAATACGTTATGGGATGGTATTCTTTAAAGCTACCTTAAAGTTGTATTTACTACTAAGTCTATTCTGCTACCAAGACGGAAATCCTTAAGTTAAAGGTGCTTAAAATTCTAATTTTCCAGCCATCGCTTATTCTCTTCTCAAGTTGTTTTGAAATTATCGCTATTTAACTGAAGTTTTACTTGTTTTATTATTTTTGTTATCCGTCTATTACTTATTCTAAATGTTACTCTACTGTACCCTAACCGTATACCTATCACACATGTTTATATAACTTGGAAAAGGAATGAATTTTTGCTATTATTTATTATAACCTAATTATTATTATTATTATTATTATTATTATTATTATTATTATTATTATTATTATTATTATTATTATTATTATTATTATTATATTATTATTATTATTATCATCATCATCTAAGAAGTCAACTAAATGTCTATGATAATTTATGAATCAGCCAAAATTATCTTTGTTTTTTATAAGAGAGAGTCAAAAATATCATAGTTTTAACAATAAAACCCACAAATATAATAGGTTTAGAAGAAATTACACTTCTATTACCTATGGTTTTATCAAAACCATGCGAAAGGACCTGCCACATTTGTGTTAAAAACCGTTTCAGAGTCAGTTGGACCGTGAAGATACGACAGTTGTATCAAAACCATGGTGCCCAAATTGAAAACCGTAGAGCGTAAAATGGTTCGACACAACTGTTGTGTGACCTTCACGGTTTCTATAATACCAGGCTATTTTTTGTTCTTTTTTATTTTTTATATTTCTCTATTTTAAATTTCTAAAATTTTTAAGAATATGTAACGTACTGACGCGATCTGCACACATTAGAAAACACAAATAAAGATAGACATAAGTTTGACAAAGTTGTGAGTTATTTATTCAATGTTTTGAATTATTTTGTAATTTACTGTTTTTAATTACATGATTCTTATTTACTTTTATTTATTGTTTTTAATAGTATGATTCATGTTTATTATTATTTATTTTTATGAATGTAGTTATTTGCCTATTGTTATTAATTTTTTAATTACATGAATATATCATTTTTTTATATTGTTATGAATGTACAATACTATTTAATTATTATTATTTACCTTTTTGATATAATGTATCGATATTGGTATTTTATTTAATTCATGTTATTTACCTTGTATCTGTGTTTAATATATTATTACATATTGAAGTGCATTTATGGCATCCATTGCTAGTAGTAGTGGTGGTGTTGAGGAGTTGAAACCCGAGATAGGTGATTTATTTATGCTATGACGAACATAGATCCTTCATCTTAGGAGTAATACTAGGTACAAGACCTCAATGTGTGAAAGAGGGTTGACATTTATAGGGATCCTATCGTCTCCCATAGTTGTAGGGCATACATCGAGCATGTAGAGTTGTGGAGAGTGATGCATTGTTGCAGGATTAAGGTAGATCACCAGTTGATTATCGTTTTTTTGGAGAGGTAGCGACAGAAGACCCACTCTTTTCACTTATCTTTAGACTTGGAGATAGTTATGCTACAAGATATGGCCATCTTGTTTGACCTAACAGTGAGCCTGTTACTAGACATGAGCCCTGCACATTCCATCATTGTGGTATAGCTATGCAGAAAGTTGCTTGTATGTAAGCCTGCAAACGAACCGAGCTCAAAACGAGCTATTCGTGTTCGGCTCGTTAAAGGCTCGACTCGAGTTGGATTTTTGCAAGCTCGAATTCGAATTCGAATCATATTTTAGGCTTGAAATATTTAGCGAGCCGAATTCAAACACTCAAGTATTCGGTTTGTAAGCTCGACGAAGGCTCGATAGTGGGCTCGATAATTGGCTCGAATATTTTCATTTATGTCCTTCTTATTAATCCCCACCATCTACCCCTAATCATCTAATCTCCACCATCCATTCAACATATATATCTAAAGAAAACCTAGTCATATCTCTGCACTCTGCAAACCCGCCGTCGTCTTCTTCCTTCGGTTTCTTCATTTAGCCGGACGCCGAAGCCATCTCGATCGTGGTCGCCCAACGCCAAAGATAAGCCGGGTAATTTTCTTCTATCCTTCTTCTTATGTTCGATTTTTTTTGCATTATGGTTAGGGTTTTGATTTTGTATAGTTGAGGCTGGAGTTGATGATGACATACCTTCTCAGTCCTTCCTCAAGATTTCTTTGTTTAAGAACCGCACCCAATGTTTCCTCTCCCGTTACATCTCTATCTTCTTGAAAACAGAGAAAACAAAAAAAAAGCAAGATATTCTTTTTGTGATTATCTGCTGGTGAGGTTTTGAATTTTTCGTTTCCATAAACAACATTTTTTTTTGCTTTTGAGTTTAGAGGCAAATGGGTTTTGCAGAAGTGTTGTAATGATGCTATCTTATTTGAGCTGCTTTTCAAAGATAACTAACAGAAGGGTATTTTCACTTTTATACTTTAAAAAGCCCTTTTTGTACAATCAAAGTCGTTTCTCTATGAAAAGTCAAATATTTGAAATCCGTTATTCAAAATCTTCATCTTTTTTTATCTGTTCTGATTTTCTTATTTTCTGTTTGTCTTGCATCTTGTGTTTTCTCCTTAGCTCAGATGCTCTTACCACCACCATTTGCAGTCAGGATCTTTTAGTGTATTGTATTTGTAAGATTAAGTGTATTGTGTTTGTAAGATCTTTCTGCTGTGTAGCTATGTTGAGTGATCCTTTGTACCTCTTTGGCAGCTTACTGTCACTCTCCTGGTGAAAGAAAGGCTTTGGAAGTTATTTTAGCAGTTTCTTTATGGTAGCAATTTTCGCTTGCAACAATGGATATTTATACGTGTGAACCTTACGTATAAGGAAAATAATTTGGTTGTCTATCGATGTGTTGATGTAGGTTTTTGCTAAAGACTTTTCTCCTCAAAAACGAAGAAGGTGTTGACGATTCATTCATCTCAAATTATTGTAAACATGGCTGGTATTGCAAAAAAAAGGAAAATTGCAAGCGTTGTATTAGATTCTCTGAACATTTAGAATTTTGTAAGTTGTTTTCCAGTTATTTTGGTGGTTTGTTAAGGGGAAACTTTTTTGAATGGTTGACTATTTCATGCTTTGTTGATGCCATTGTCATTTTTTTTATGGAATTTATATTTTAATAAATATTAAAACATTTCCAGCCATTTTCGAGCTCACGAGTCGAGCTTAGCTCGCGAGCCATACTCGAGCTCACGAATCAAGCTCTAGCCTTTCCCAAGTGTTTCGAACTCGAACTCGAGCTGCATTTAAAGCTCGTTACGAACTCGAGCTCGAGCTCGAGCCTGATGAAAATAATTCGAGCCAAGCTCGAGCCCAGATAGGTTCGCGCAGATTCGGTTCGTTTGCAGCCCTACTTGTATGAGCTCTGGACTTTCTCGATATTTCATCAACCGTCTACACCAGAAGAAGTTTATGAAGTGGTTTATTGATAGTAACCTACCAGCACATCCATCTGGTGAGCAGATTATACATAAATCTAGGGCGTACATCATCTCGTATC
>AP025051.1:23794938-23805786 GCA_036186865.1 Eustoma russellianum
AAGACTTTTCTCCTCAAAAACGAAGAAGGTGTTGACGATTCATTCATCTCAAATTATTGTAAACATGGCTGGTATTGCAAAAAAAAGGAAAATTGCAAGCGTTGTATTAGATTCTCTGAACATTTAGAATTTTGTAAGTTGTTTTCCAGTTATTTTGGTGGTTTGTTAAGGGGAAACTTTTTTGAATGGTTGACTATTTCATGCTTTGTTGAGCCATTGTCATTTTTTTTATGGAATTTATATTTTAATAAATATTAAAACATTTCCAGCCATTTTCGAGCTCACGAGTCGAGCTTAGCTCGCGAGCCATACTCGAGCTCACGAATCAAGCTCTAGCCTTTCCCAAGTGTTTCGAACTCGAACTCGAGCTGCATTTAAAGCTCGTTACGAACTCGAGCTCGAGCTCGAGCCTGATGAAAATAATTCGAGCCAAGCTCGAGCCCAGATAGGTTCGCGCAGATTCGGTTCGTTTGCAGCCCTACTTGTATGAGCTCTGGACTTTCTCGATATTTCATCAACCGTCTACACCAGAAGAAGTTTATGAAGTGGTTTATTGATAGTAACCTACCAGCACATCCATCTGGTGAGCAGATTATACATAAATCTAGGGCGTACATCATCTCGTATCTAACGGATCTGTATTGTGACAAATCCAACGATAGGTGTTAGTTGGTGAATTTGTACATTGTGGGTGACTTTCTCAAGGCATGTAACTATTCTTGGGACAGCGCTATGCTTGCATGCTCTCTTTGAGAACAATGTTACAAAGAAGGTCCCTCAGATTGTGTGGCCAATACATCTTCTCTAGTTCTGGATATAGGAGAGATTTTCTATCTTTTATCTTCATATTTTTTGACGTCATATTGAGATGCTGCCTGATACTCCCTGAGCAGGTTGGTGGCTTAATGGTCATAGTTTCGTGGAGGTTTTCTGACACACATTAGATATTGCATATGATCAGCTAGATAGTCTAGCAAAGGGCTTTTTTGCGTATGACGTATAGTCTTGATATGTTAGCAATGTTGTCATCTGTTTGTAACCAAGATGCACATCGATGGATTGCTTAAATACCACTGATATTATGGCATATTTTTAAGCACCACCTCCACCATAGGGTGATGATACAGTTTGGTTTGGCACAGGATGTAGCGCCCCACTACCGAACCCTAATTTTGGAAACAGTGCACCCGCCATAGTCTACTACGAGAACTACAAGGCATCGTTCAAACTTCTTACACGTCAGAAACAACGTAGAAATTTTTTGCAGAAACGATAATTAAAATTCAAATTCAATTTATAAATGATCCCAACCGGAAACAAATGAAATGTTTAGGGCTGACGAAACTTAATACATCAAATGAAATTCTAGAAGTCGGATATAAACGAAGTAATATGAAATCCATCAGTCCCCAAATGTCTTGCAAAACTTCATTCTCCCCAGCTAGCGCAATCTGACTCGTCCGCTGTTAAAATATAGTCAAACTCTGGCTCACCCGTGGAAGGATAAGTAGTAGGATGAATGATTGGAAAATCACACATGGGTTACTCGTCTTTTCTCAGAAAGGAATCATACTCACCACAAATACATAAACACATAATGAAAAGAAGCAACAAATATATAAACACATAAAAAACGACAATAATTGAAGTGTAAGATAAACACACACTCGTACATCCAAATGCAATGCGCAACTTCATGATGCATGCTGTTTCACACTACCGCGTCACATGCAACCCCGTTATTATTTCACACAACATGCTCCTTTCTATCCTGATATGCTATGCATGTCTCGAGGTCCTATTTCATGCGCCTATATCGTAGGGTCCCAAGTTCCGAAGGAAATTTCATGCACCTGTACTGTAGAGTCACAAGCCCCAAAAGGGATCACACACCTGTATCGTAGGGTCACATGCCTCAAAGGGAGTATCACGCACCTATATCGTAGGGTCACATGTGTCGAAGAGAATATCACATATCTGTATCGTAGAGTCACACGTCCCAAAGGAATTTCACGCATCTGTATTGTAGAGTCACACGCTCCGAAGGGATGCAAAGAAAGGCACGTGCCATGAATGCAGCACAAGTAATCTGGTGCATCCACACTCATATATATATATCCGCATCCATACACGTTCATGTATGTAGGACCTGCAAGGCACCACTAGAAGGCGGGGATTGAATAGTAGGTGCGGAAAATTTTGTTTTAAAATATATTTTAACCCAAAAACCAAACTTCTGAAAACAATTTCTGTTTTCAGATGCTGTTTTGAAACGTTTGAAAAACTAGGTTACAGGCCTTCAATAATTCTGAAATTTGGAGAGATTCTAATCTCAGATGTTCTGAGTATCTCCTAAAAATTTCAGATCAAAACTCAACCTCTAACCCCTTGAAAAATCGTTTGTGGTCAGATTGCACAAATCTGCAAGAAACAGTAGTCTGATTTGAAAAATTTTATTCCGATTAATCTGTAACTCCAAATGGTCTGAAAATTTAATGACAAACCCCATACTATATGTATTTAAATGTGTTGAAACAGTTTTGAAAAATTCCTTTGTAAAGTATGTCAAATACGTTCAAGTTCTCAACCTTTACAAGTCTGAAAATCAAATTGCACTAGTCTCTGAACTATTAACTTTTGAATAACTTATACTTGTCCAAATAGGTTGAAACTTGTGCCAAAAGAAACTTAAGAGATGAGTCTATGTTTATGCAAAATTTTACAATTTTTGAAATTTGTTTGCTATTTTTAAGATTGCGACAAAATAGATGCAAAACGCTGGAAACTGAAAATACTGTGCAGTAAAGTAAAGAACACAAGGAATTTTATACTGGTTCGGTTAAATCAACCTACTCCAGTCTTCGAGGACACCTTCCTCGGTTATCACTAAACAAAATTAACACCTTACCACAAGGGTTGCTGGAGTTACACACCAACTCTAACCCTTTACAAACGATGCAAGCAATCACAACTATCACGAACACCACCACCGAGCGAATGAAGGTTTGATGATACCTTGATCAACCTTTTACAACAATGTTGCATGTATGGTGGTATGAATAAAGCCTATTCAATATGTTTGAATATAGATACAATAGGCTTGAGAGAGAAGGAGAAGAAAGAAATGTTGAAGAAGAGAGTAGAGAGTCTTTTTGCACTTTGGAAATTGTAAGACTTGTCTTGCATTTGTTTGCTCTTCCTCTCCTCCTTTTATTTGACATTGTCCAGCCCCCTTAGGGCATCATCCCATCTTGAAAATTCTCTTTTAAGTCCTTGGAAGAATGCCTTGTATAGATGTGACATCAACTTGCTTACTTGGCACAACTTGATTGGATGATTGTCTTGGCCTTGCTTACTTGGCACTCCTTGATAGGATGAGATTAGTCATCACTTAATGACCGTAAAAATCTGAGAATATCATCTAAAATATGTGCCAAAATAGCAGTCAAAACATTTCCAAATAGCATACAATCAATCCTTACTAATTTGGAAAGTAAATTAGTCTCCATTAAGCCATAGAAAACGCCACTCATTGTCTTACATGCTGAAATTTTCATCATGTGCAAAATCATCTCAAGAATTTGAAATATTACCATATTACTACACATTAATCTCTTGAATATTGAGAAGCAAATTGATCACATTTAAGAAACAAAAATTCGGCCACATCAATTCACACATGCTGAATTTTCAGAATGTGTTACATTTGTAACAAAGTTTGAAATATTACCTTATGTAGCTTCCTCCATTATGTCACTAACCTTATGTGGCTTATTCTCCACCAATTGAGATGCCAAATAAGCTCCATATAAGCTCCACCAAGGCTGAGTAGGCGTGTATATGCATCTTGAACATGTGCTGAATTTATTTTTGTAAACTTTGTAAAATAGTGCAATAATTATACATATATGGTATATTCCAATCAGCACTAATTTGAATATTCTAGAACACTTTAGTATGCATTGAATATGTAAAAAGTATCTAGAACATATCCCGCGGCAGGCAAATATGGTGGCTCATTTATTGGCACAACATGGTCAACAACATCATCAGTTTCATCAATTCTTTACACTATCTTCATTACCATATACAGTTAAAGGAGCTTTGCTTACAGAAGATGTATCACTTCCATACCTACGACTCTAATATGGGAAGTTCACACATACCACATCTATATGAATGCCTGTGTCGACAATGGACACAGGCAGCACGGGTAATATCTACTCTATGCTGTAACATCATCATATTCTATCCTGGATTTATACATGTCCTTCCCGTATCTAAGGATACGGGCAGAATGGGTAGTACAACATCACATTCATTTTGTTTCCTCTTGGATCTTATTACCATATCTTCAATTATTATGTTCATTAATGCATTCTCATCTGATATGCTGCATATATGTCTGACACTGTGGTGCTGCGATGATACTTGGAGTCTACTCTCAAAAATGTCTGCTGTCTGGTGTCAGCCAAGGATGCTTTGAACAATAGATATCCAGTAGAATTGAGGAAAGCCTTTCAAATCATACTTGCGAGGACGCATTTTGCTCAAAAAGATGCAATGGCATGGGTAGAGGTGACATGTGCTCACATTTTAGCTTCTTCACTTAGCATTATCGGCTGTTGCAACTATGGATCCCATTTTTTTAGTCATCATAGTCATAAGCTAGATGGATAAACTCCACATATAAATATGCACGCTTTTTCCTTCGCCAAGGTTTTATCTACAAGGGTGGTTTTACTTGGAAAGGTTTTAATGCGACATATCATATATGACTGGAGATTACATATTATTATGGCGTTATATTCACATTTTACGTATGCTGACATTGTTGCTAAGATGTAATATGGTATTCCTCCTCTACAAGTGAGGGTTCTATGAATAAAACTAATATTATCGCCAAATATATATATATATATATATGTATATATATATATATATGTATATATATATATATATATAGACACACACACAGACATGTATAACTACATGCAATCGGCTGGGTGCAAGTATATGTATGGAATATAAATTTTTGGACTGGCTGAATCCTGAGGTGTAAATTGTTATATATATGTTTACATATATAATGTGTGATGATGGGGAGTTTTGTGGATGTTAGTGTATATTATTCTTATATATATATACATATATACAAATTTATAATTATTATGGTTTATGAGTTGTGCTAGCCAAAGGGATTATGGTTGGGTATATATTTTGCTGGGTGTTTAATATATATTTATATACATCAGAGTTGATACTTGGGATTTTATCCTGTATACGTATTTACTAACTCAAATATATATAAATATGCTTAACGTTTGAAATTAGATATTTCCATACATAATTATATATATCGGCTGTTTATTGGATTTCATAAAATTGCCGTTCAAGGGATTTTGTAAAAATATATATGTATGGATAAGGTGCGATTCCCAGTAATATAACTAATTAATTATAGTTTTTGAATTTATTATGTTTATGCACATTGAACAATTTACTTGATTTATATTTATAAATATATTGTGTCATTTCCGGAATTAATATAGTTATTTTAATGTTTTCAAATTTATTTATGTATAAGTGTATGTAAACTGGTTATTTAAATTATATATGTATGTATATACGATACTGGTCAGAATTTTGTATCATTCATATGTATATATACGGTTTATTAATGTTTGTGTATGTATATGTATGTTTTTTTTGGAACAAAAATTTTATTGCAAATTAAACCTCACTTGTGGCGGAGGAAAACCTTATTACATAGTTGAGTCAGTGAAAGAGAAAAGCGAATGCAAAAAGGTGATGATTTGCAGTCTCCAATCATATATGATATGCCGCATTAAAACCTTGCCAAGTAAAACCACCCTTGTGGATAAAATCTTGGCGAAGGAAAAAGCGTACATATTTATATAATTGGAGTGTCTATATGAAATACAGTACATTGTAGAATCACATGTTAGGCAAATATACAAAAGAGTACGTCGTGCATGATCCACCAAAAAAGAAGCCAAAGCTGAAGCAGATTGCAGATCGCGCTTAGAAGGGGTTGCCTCAGCCGCGGTGAACATAAATATGATCATGATAGGGTTTCTAGTCCATGCACATGCGAAGATAAAGGATAAGTTAAGCAGGGATTTGAGGCATAACGAAAACATTAAGACTAATAGAGTACAAAGCATACCGAGTCTGCCTGCACCCCACAAGGTACATGCAGAATGATGAGATGAAAGCCAATCCATATGGAAGACGTGAAAAGATCAAGGGAAGCGCAAGCTTGCAGATGAGAGATCCAATGAGACAGCACCATGAACTAATGGTGGAAGGGTGTGAGAAGTGTAAAATTGTGTACAAGGATTCAACATAGCCTGCTGAGCCAGGTAGTGAGCCGCCATGTTTGCCTCTCTATAAATATGATGAAAGTCCAGTCGATGTAGATGTATTAATGTCTGCAGTAACCGCAAATGATAGTTCCCAAATACCAACTATGGCCGCGACAAGCGAGTTAAAATCTGAGCACAATCTGATTCAATAATAAGGGATCGATATAATGGAAGAAAATATAATAAGCCGAAAACCGCTGCCTGTATCTCGGCAGTGAGAGGTGTACTTGGTGGCAAGCGAAAAGAAATTGCCCCCACACAGAAACCAACGTGATCTCGCAAAATAGCACCCCCTGCTGCATAATGTCTGCCAACCGCCGCATGTATTTAACTTTAATCTTCCTGAAGGCGGAGTACGTCAATGCACTAATTGAGGACGTGGAGGCTGAAGTTTGGGAAACCATGAAATCTGTCGCAGTGAACCTGCTGCTAGTTTCGAACCTTCAATTGTTTTGCTCCACATAGTAATCTCATAGTGAATGGAGGCCCGAAGAGAAGTCATAGCAAAAGTGTGCTTCTCACCATATACTAACGACGTATATGCACGCCAGATGCTATACACAATAATAGCCGGAATGGCAATTTTTAAAACCCCAAAGAGAGACGAAAACGTAGAACGATACCACCAAGATAGTATATATTGGCGAATATGTAGCGATGATGGGGGGACAATGTAACTCGTATGCAAAGAAATCCCATAAGGGACGAACGCCAGCACATTACAAAAATACGTGATCCACCGTGGCCGATGCTTGTTTACAAAATGGACATTGCGTTGGACGAGAAGAAATATACTTACCAATGTAGTCCTCAAATGGTTAAGCCGAATGAAAAAGTCGCCATAAGAATAGTTGAATGACGGGTGAGTGGTGCTTAAACCAAATAAATTTTGCCGAGAGTAGTGTCGGACGTGTTGTGTGACAGATATCATAGGCTGGCCGCAAAGTGAATTCCCCTGAGGGCGAAGGTGTCCAGCTGAGATATGTGCCATGACCTTCAGTCTGAGTAAGACAGGTAGCATGAATTCTACAAATAATCTTCCAAACTGGTGAATCTGGCAGCCTAGGAAGATAATCCCTACGGCTACCATATTTTATATGCATGTATTTAATCCAAAGTGTATTATTCTGCTGATAAGACCACCAAATGTGACAATGATAAGCCTGTTGCAACGTGCTGAGATCACGAAGTCCCAAACCACCTTCCTCACAAGGCATAGTGATAGAAGTCCATGCAACCCAGTGATGGCGACGTCCCTAATAAAATGTTGCCATTTTCCTGCCAATAATTTTGATCACTGACTTGGGCAAACCACCGGCGGCAAGGATATGTAATGGTAGAGCCGAAAGCATAGAACGAAGCAAAACAAGGCGACCTGCTGAAGAGAGCAACCGAGAGTGCCAGCCATGCAGGCGGTCGTCAATATGTTGCAATAAGGAAGCACAATATCTAGTGCGGTTGATGCCCTTATGCAAATAAGAACCGAGATATCGAAAAGGCAAACCCGCACATCTCATGCCTAGTAAAGTCTCAAATCCTCTTCGCTGACGCAGTGATATGCTTGCAGATGGAATAAAACTGCTTTTTTGAAAATTTACCTTCTGACCGGAGGCTGTTTCATATTGAGTTAAGAACACATGGAACCGCTGTATGTTTCTCTGCGTGCCCCGTAAAAACACCAAAAGATCATCCGCATAAGCCAAATGTGTGATAGCAAACGGTACCCTGCCTAGACGGAAGGGCTGCAATGCTCCAGAGGCAACTAAAGATTTCAAGCCCCTACTGAAACCCTTAGAAGAAAGAATAAAGAGCAAAGGGGATAAAGGGTCACCTTGTTTGCCACCGCGGTAAGGCCGAAATGTAGCAGAGGGTTGACCATTAATCAAGACCGCTAATGTAGTGGCACGCAAATGATTTAGAATAATTTGAATGAAAAAGTTAGAGAAGCCAAATCGTTGTAATAGTAAATCCAGATATTCCCAGCTGACCCTGTCAAAAGCCTTCATCATATCCAATTTTAAACATAATTGAGAACCACCCTTATCTAGCATGTGTACCATCTCCCCTGCCAATAAAACTTGCGTGGAGATATCATAGCCTGGTAAGAAGCCAGTCTATTCTGGAGATATTAATTTGGGAAGCAGTGTATTCAAGCGTGTGGCAATGATCCTCGTACAGACTTTACTCTGAAAATCAGTGAGAAATATAGGGCGAAAATCACTGAATGTATCAGGGGACGGTTTCTTGGGAATCAAGGTAATTAAAGCACTAGGCATCACAGTAGGCTGTGGTATGCCAAGGAAAAATACTTGCACTGCTTTAACCACATCAGCATGAATAACTGACCAACATGAACGATAAAACTTACCATTGAAACCATCTGGTCTTGCTGCACTTTGAGCGTCTAGATGCCAAACCGCCGTTTTAACCTCTTCCTCCGAAGGCAGTTGCGTGAGCATGGTGTTGTCCGTCTCTGAGACCAGCCGCGGTATATGACATAAGATTGTGCCAAAATTATTCGTTTCCTCACGAGCAAATAAAGAAGTGTAGAAAGTTACTGCTTCTGCCATAATAGCCGTAGGGGAGGAGCATTGTTCGCCAGTTGCAGTGCGGATTCGCTGTATGCGTAACTGTGTTCGTCGCCCTTTGACGATAGAGTGAAAATAGCGCGTGTTTGCATCTCCTTCTTTTAGCCACCATACACGCGCTTTTTGTTTCCAGAAATGCAACTCATAAGTAGAAGCACGGAGATGTTCAGCCTTGGCTCGGTGATACTCCGCGCGAGTGGCTTCAGTGGGATCGGCTTCCCAAATAGCCTCAGCACGAGTGAGATTATCTTCAGCTTGCATAATGTTAGTGAATATATTGCCAAAAATTTCTTTATTCCACCGTTGAATGTCCTTCTTTAGACGAAGTGGCTTTGAATAAAAACCATACATACCTCCAGTAGTGGGATAAGATGTCCATGCATTCTGCATATAAGCGTGATCCGGATGTAGTAACCATGAGTCCAAAAAACGAAAAGATCGACGGCCCTCAGCCATGCGTAATCGACATATGAACAATAAGGGAGTGTGATCCGAGGTAACTCGTGGCAGATGAGTGAGTTGCATGTCGGCAAACACATCTTGAAACGAAGAGTTAAGAAATAACCAATCCAACCTCCTACGGACACGTCCCAGCCCTCTACCATCTATCCATGTAAAACGCGACCCATGAAATTGCGGAGCCATCAGAGAGCAAGTTTCAATACAGTTATTAAAATCTTGTAGTACAGTAAGAGAGGGGTTTGAGCATCCATCTTGATCATCAAGAGTATGAAATGTATTAAAATCCCCTCCAACCACCCATGGCAAAGTGGAATGCTCAGAGAAATCACATAAGGAATGCCATAATGAACGACGTAAAAGTGGAGTGTGCCTGGCATATACCACCGATAAAACAAAAGACAGCTGAAGCGGACGAAATAGTAAAGTGAAATGAACCACTTGATCTTGATCCTGCACTGCCAACATACGAAATTCTGAGTCACGCCAGAAAAACCATATATGTTCCGACTGCGAAGAATAATGATGCGAAAAACCAAGGTCCAAAGCAAAACGAGCAATACTAGAAGGTGAATGTTTCGGTTCAATCAGTGCTAGTAAATTTAAATGATGTTCACGTATCAAATGATGTAACCTAGGCATAGAGGCACGCATGCCTTTTATATTCCATATTAGGACATTCATTGAGAAAGAGTAGTGTCACTTCCCTGAGAGACGTGCGAAGCACTGCGCGTGACGATGGTGGAGGGAGGTAAGGGAGGTAAATCTTTTCTTGCACGACGCTTCTGACAAGGTACTACAGGTATAAATTCTGCATCCTCCGTTGGTTCTTGTAACCGTGATATCAATACCTCCACTTCAGGCGACGGAGGGATCAACTGCATTCTTCGGACCACTTCATCAGGGACATTTGGCATGTCCGTGGTCTGATCATCTAGAGGCAATTCAGTATCTGAAGAATGGCCCAAATCACACTGATCTGACATATCATGCAACGGGGGGTTCCGCAGCCACACCAAATAAGTCTGCATGGTCGCTGACGTGATCAAGAGGGGGAGCGATGGTGTGAGCTGCAGGCGAAGGAACATCATGCTGTGGTTCAGGAGAATTATCAGTTTGAGGTTGTGCCGATGGTTTCTTTTTGACCGGCGTCCATCTCTGTGCTGCCGGGCGAGGTGGCGGAGGCGGTGAAGGAAGTGGCACAGATGTAGAAACTTTCGGGGGACATGAGCCCGTTGCATGACCTAACTGACGGCATGAAGCACATAACAAAGGTAGATCTTCATAAACCACTGACTGCAGGATTAATCTATTCTTGGCTTGCAAATAAATTTTCTGTGGCAACTCTTGGGAAACGTCTACCTTAACGCACACTCTAGCGACAGACGGCCGAAGACCGTCTGTCGTAGCCA
>AP025051.1:23805796-23989351 GCA_036186865.1 Eustoma russellianum
CAAATCACACTGATCTGACATATCATGCAACGGGGTTCCGCAGCCACACCAAATAAGTCTGCATGGTCGCTGACGTGATCAAGAGGGGGAGCGATGGTGTGAGCTGCAGGCGAAGGAACATCATGCTGTGGTTCAGGAGAATTATCAGTTTGAGGTTGTGCCGATGGTTTCTTTTTGACCGGCGTCCATCTCTGTGCTGCCGGGCGAGGTGGCGGAGGCGGTGAAGGAAGTGGCACAGATGTAGAAACTTTCGGGGGACATGAGCCCGTTGCATGACCTAACTGACGGCATGAAGCACATAACAAAGGTAGATCTTCATAAACCACTGACTGCAGGATTAATCTATTCTTGGCTTGCAAATAAATTTTCTGTGGCAACTCTTGGGAAACGTCTACCTTAACGCACACTCTAGCGACAGACGGCCGAAGACCGTCTGTCGTAGCCACATCCAGTTTTATGGGGGAACCAATCGGACGCAGTTTTTCAAATAAAGCTTCCCGAAGATGAAGATGAATTGGCAACCCTGGGAACGCAATCCATACCGGGACAATGGGAACATCAGCGGAGGGATCAAAATCAACAGTCCATTTTGTTATATGTATATGACAGCCAGATATATGCCATGATCGTCGATAGAAGCAGCGCAAGTAATCAGCTTCATTACGAAAATTCAAAAGAATGTGTGTTTGATCGATAAGTGTGATACGCAGATCATTGTGAAAGCCTATTGTTTCAAAAACTTCACGTATGACTTTCTATGGACGACGACCATACCAGAAAGTACCTACCAATGAGTATCTAAATGGCACATCAACGGCATCAATTTCATAATCCAGGAATGAGATCATAGGAATACCTTTGTATCGCAAAACGGTTTTAGGCGAGATGGAGATTTTCTGCGATAAGGTTTCACCGGAAACCACTGCCGCAAAGGACGGTGGTTGCGCGGTCATCATTGCTGATGCGACGGGAGAGACAATATTATCTATCAAAGATTATCAATAAAGGAGGGAAGGCAGCAGCGAATGCAATTAGAGAGCAGACGATGGAGATGAACTGAGGAATAATGGCGGCGGCGGCTATCGCCGCATGATCGCCTTTGATCGCTAGAGCATGGTCATCTTTCGCGATGAATCTGTATGTATATGTATGTATTTTCACAAGGCTTACATATATACATAGATGTATATATATGTATTTATTTTCATAAGGCTTCTCAGACGATTTGTGTTACATCTTCAAATTATATATCTATGTACCTAACCTGTTTAGAAATAATAAACATTTATTTATACAATTGCTGCTGTCTATATAAGGTCTAAGAAAAGGCTTGAGAAACGATTTGCATAATCTAAGTAAATAAATTATGTTTTTGTGAACGGAAGGCTATATTAATGTAGCGCCCCGCACCCGGGCCTCGTCCGGATACGGTGCACCCGCCGTACTTCACTAAGGAGAGTACGAAGCGTCATGCATAACATGCAGAAACCAATAACATAAGTCATGGACTCCCATGCTAACACTTAACATGGTAGTAAAATTTAGGAAGAATTAAAAACTTTTCAAATTAAACACGCGTTACGAAATTACTAAGTTCCCAAAGTAGCAATCCAACAAGACGACATAATGAAAGTCCAAAGAGTCCAAACATAGTTCATAATACAAACGTCTTTGCTGCACAAAAGTCCTTAAGCTTAGCTCCCCTCATATTCCTCGCCTATGGATAAGGACCTTCGGCTCATCCTCGATCCATTCTATCTTGGCATTATCTGGCTCTGGGAAAAATAAAAGTGTGAGTGATAAAAATCACCCAGCAAGAATACAATAAACTACCATAAATTACATAAAGAATTATAACATGAATGTAATAGCATGAAAGCCTTAAATACTAACTCATACCTGTCTTAAATCCTCACTTGACGATATAGTATAAGCATAATTCTAGGTAACGCTATCCACTATTATATTATTAGGTCCTTAATTGTAACATACAACATGTCAGCGTGTTCATGAGTTATTCAATATGCAATGCATGATGCCGTGTCATGTCAAAACATCATTTTGGTCTTATAAAATAACATGTCATAAAAACGGAGTGACAGATCAATTAACCCCGGATCTGAGCGGGTCCAGAACATATCAACATACCAATTAACCCCGGGTCTGGGACGGGTCCAGAACATATATCAGATCAATTAACCCCGGATCTGAACGGGTCCAGAACATATCATTTCAACAGACCAATTAACCCCGGGTCTGGAGTCGGGTTAGTCACATGCTTGGCCGGCAAAGGAATCATGAAGCTTTCTTTAAAAACATGGGACCGAAAAAACTTTCATGCATCACGAAAACATAGATGCTTATAAAACTTACTTGCATAATTAAAATCCATAAAACCAGTTTCATGATCATGCGTGATACATGCAGTGATATGCAATGCAAGTCATGGCATGAAATAACCTATTATCATGCATGGTTTCGGAACTAAGAGAAATCTAATTCCTACGTCATGCTCATAGGCGGATAATCTAACCTTTCTAAAGCTTAGAACCTTAGTTATTTGGACTGTTTCCTGAAACACATAGCAACTCCCTAAGGCATAGCATGCTTAAGTCCAAACCGTGTATATTAGCCCATTTTAATTTAAACCCTTGTCCAGCCCAAATTTCAGCTTTAGTACATCAACTTCACGTCCGTGATTACTCACCAAAACATTAGGACTAACCTGACCATCTCGCATGACTTTACTCCTATATGTCTTGGGTGATTTTCATAAAATTTTCAGATTGATTCGATAACCATAAATGGCTCATTTAATTAATTTTCTGAAATAGGTTAGGTGCTGAAACTGAACTGACCCATTTTACTAAAAATTTAATGGTGGCAAATCCGTAATTCATTTTTCAGAAATTCCAACTCACACGAGTCCTAAACATGTGGAACTAGTATCCTACCGAAATTTAGCCCATTTGCATATTCCTAAGTCCTATTTCAGAGTCCACTAACCAGTTACTTAATTCCAGCTTTGTTCCAGTGATTTCAGTTGAGCAGTTTTACTAATTAATTCATTAAAAATAATCCAGAACTTGTTTTACCAAAATTCCAGCTGGCGTGTTCACTACACTCATAGTATTATTACCATGCCAAAAAAGCTTTATTGGTCATCTACAAGGTCCATTTTCAAGCTAGTCAAAAGAGATCACAATTCTGCTCAGCTCCCGTTTTTCAAGTCTACCCAGTCTTACCAAATATTTTATTAAAAATTAACCATAGCTCTTTTTACCAAAATTGCAGCTCTCATCTATACTACACACATGGGGCAAGCTTTGTGCCAAAAATCAGATTTAGTGGAGGTCTACCAGGTCCTCTTTTAAGCCGTTGAAGTCAGTGTTCAATTCTGCCCAGCTCCAGAATTTTCAACTGGGGCAGTTTTACCGCGTAATTTCTTAAAAATAATCCGTAGCTTACTTTAACGAAATTCCAACTCTCCCTTGTAACTACACTCATGAGGATAACTTTGTCCCAAAAATCAGCCTCATTGAGGGTCTGTAAGGTCAATTTCCAGGCCATTGAACACGTTACCTCATTCTGCCCTGTTCCAGTAGTTTGTTATTTTGTCATCTATTTAAGTCAAATGTCCATCATTCATCTTGTTTGTATGAAACATATATTGACTATCACTTACACTCCATTGTAACATAAATATCCAGGTTGCATGCTTACAATAAAGTCACCTTTTCATCATACAAAACAGTTTGTAGATAATAACAAGGCAAGTGTCCCTTATGCACCAAAATAAGTGTTCATCTTTAATGACAATATTCACCTCCTCTTCTCTCCTTTAAGCCGAAACCTAGGGGTGTCTTAACCACATTTTTCAGCACATATTCAAGCATGTAATCACGTTCAAGAGTCATCTCAATCTAATCTTATAAACAACCTCATAAAGCTCCTATCTTTCACATGCATCCTTTTCTTTAGACCTTTCAAATTCCAATCAAGAATCAATCTTGCCTAGACTCACTTAGTTGTACTTTAAATCATCTCAAAACAGCCTTGTAACTTAATGCATGTAATAAAAGATTCCATCTTTGAGAGAATAAGCCACATGTAATGCATTGTTCTTAAGGAATCACTAAGATAAAATCTTAAACTTAGGATATTCAACTAAAGTCCACACCTTTGAAACTTTTAAGCATTCAAGTCACTAATTCCTTAAGTAAGTCATGAGAGATTAGTGTATACTTGCCTCTTCAAGCTAAAGTTCTTGTCTTAGCTTGGTATTGGAGTGAGTTGAGTTGAAATCCTCCTCTTCCTTCCTTGAGCATACGATTTTTGAAGGAGAATGGAAGGAAGAGATTAGTCTTTATTCAATAATGAAAGTAGGATGTATTTGAGGCTAGAACATCTTACCAAAATGAGCTTTGCGTGGAGATTCAAGCACCACAAGATGTCACCATCTAAGAAAGTTGAAGGCTTTCACCTATTTGAATCATGGAGGCCACGGTTTGGTGTGGAGAAAAAGAATTCATGTGAGCTTCATTCCTTATCAAAATAAGAATCCATTTAAAGAAACTTAGAACAAGGCTTACCTAGATGTTTCTTGAGTCTTGAAGATGAAGCTTGAGTTGGATTCCTAACCTTCAAGATGAAGGGGCCGAAATTTGTTGGTGAGGAGGGAGATGAAAAGTTTCTTAAGTGTTGCTAGTAGGCTTCCTTGAGAGTTGAGTGTTTTTAAAATTGATTTGGAGAAAATTTTCCCTTCCCTTGGCTAGGGAATGCCGTGGGTTATGTGGGTGGGGAAGGGAATTTACTATAGTTTAGTTAGGCTACTAGAATTAATTAGCCTTGGCTACTTTTAAGGCAACTATAGTTACTTTTAGGTCTACCATGGTTACTTTATTTCAACTATAGTTACTTTATGTCAACTATAGTTACTTTATGCCAACTATAGTTATTTTATGTCAACTATAGTTATTTTATCCAACTAGAGTCATTGCCTTAACCTTGTAGTAATTATTTAAGTGACCATGGTAATCCTCTTGGTCAACCATAGGGGCTGGCGGTTTTAGCCTTTGAGAGGGACTCTACCATGCTCAATTTCTTTTCAAGTGAGTTCAATGAGAAGCTATGTAGATATTCGCCCCTTCTTATTAATTATTTCCCCCTTTTTGTTTTAAAATAAAAGTTAGGAAAATCTTAATTCTTCTTGGCTAGAGGGCTGAAATTTTTGAGCTCTTGGGGGTGGTTTGGTCATTCCACATTTTTATCCTATCTACATTTATATAATTTATGCCATTATTTATTTATCCAATATGATTGTAATTTTGCTTTGTGAGGATAAATTAAGATTGCATTCTTATGAAATTGTTTTATGGTTGATCAAGGCCTCTTGGCCGAATCTTATAAGGTATCACAATACCTTGTGACATCCCCTCATATAATTATTTAGTATTCATTAAGTAAAGTGGTGCTATTTTTGACTTAAGTAACATGTAATTGAAAGAATCATTGTTTTCATTACACCACTTAGTCGCGGTTTCAAGTACATGGTCGTTGGGGTACAACAATTAATACAAAGGAGAAAAAAAGTAATAAGTTATGAGGTTTTGGACATGACTTTGATTATTGTACTAAATTTCGATTTAAATTATATTCATATATTAAATTTCAACCGTGCGGCAGGTTTAGGAATATATATGTGCCATTTTCTGATGAATTTATATATATACATATGTGTGTATATTGTGAACTATTTTGAATGAAGTTATACAATTTCATGTATATATAATGATACTACCGAATTTATAAGCATATGGAAATTGTTGAGCTGTTTCATGTATATATAATGCTACTGCCGAATTTACAAGCATATGGAAATAGTTGAGCTATTATGGAAAAAAAATAGAGTATTATATAAAAAAGTCCGGATAAGTGCATTGAAAGAATAAGAATAATTCAAAGGAGAAGGGATTCGTGGTGTGAAGGTGAAGTTGAAGAGACAAGTTAATAAACAAATAAATAACTTACAGGTTCAATTTTAGAGATTCCAAAGGATAAGTTGGACATGTAGAAGCATAGACTTTTAGGTTAACATGAAGGATCTGCAAGGCACCGCTAGAAGGGGTGGGGGGGGGGGTTGAATAGTTGGTGCGAAAAGTGTGGTTTTTAAAATTTGTTTAAAACCAACAAACTCAACTTCTGAAAACATATTCTGTTTTCAGGACCAGTTTTAAAAGGTTTTTAAAAATAGGTTTTAGGTCTCCAAAACTTCTGAAATTTTGAGAGAACTTAGCCTCAGATGTTATGAGTGTCTCCTAAAAATTTCAGATTTAAATTCAACCTTTAACCCTTTCAAAAATCGTTGGTGGTCAGACTGCGCGAATCTGCCAGAAACGGTAGACTGTTTTGAAAATTTTATTCCTATTTGTATTTAACTCCAATTTCTCTGAAATGTTAACCACTAACCCCTTATATGTTGTACTTAAATGGGTTGAAACAGTTTTGAAAAATACTTTCGGGAAGTTAGTCAAATACACTCAAAGTCTCAACCTTTGCAAGCCTGAAAATCAGACTGCACTAGTCTCCGAACTTTGGATGTTTGAGTGACTTATACTTATCCAAAAGGGTTGAAACTTGTGCCAAATTAACCCTAAGACGTGTGGCTATGTTTCTAGAAATTTCCGTAATTTTTGAAAATCTTTTACTATTTTTCTGAACGTAAACAAAAAGAGTAAACAGTGCAGAAACAAAATATAAGTGCTGAAAGTAAATGACACCGAGAATTTTATACTGGTTCGGTTATAAACAACCTACTCCAGTCTTCGAAGAACACCTTCCTCGGTTACCACTAGTCACACACACGCAAGTACACCTTACCACAGGGTTGATGGTGTTACACACCAACTCCAACCCTTTACAAACCTTGTATGATGAATACAATTAGCACGAACACCACCACCTAGCAAGATTGAAGATTGATCATACCTTGATCAATCTTTTAAAAAGATAAAGAGTATGTGGTGGTATATTATAAGCCTATTCAAGGATAAGAATATAAGTACAATAGGCTTTCAAGAAGAAGAAAGAAAGAGAGTGTAGAAGAAGAGAGGGTTGGCGTTTTTGATCACTTGAATTTGCAATGCTTGTTCTTTTTGTTTTTGTTTTTGCTCTTCTCCTTTCCTTTTATGCATTATGGCCGTCCCCTATAGGTGCCTTCCCTTCTTGAAAATTGTCTTCTAAGTCCTTGGGAGAATGTGTAGCATCATTGTGACATGATCTTGCTTACTTGGCACCTTCTCATTGGATGATCATTTAACCTTTGCTTACTTGGCACTTCATGATTGGTTGAATGTTGTCATCATTTGATGACTTGGAAAATCTGAATATTTCACTAAAAACATGTGCCAAAAACCATCATAAAATAGTTGCCATAACATCCAAGATTATCAAATAAATTAAGCAAGATAATATTTCTCCAAAAAGGTTAATAAAATCGGCCATAATGAGGAGTTAGCATGCTGAAATTTCAGCATGTGATACATGGCTCCTTAATTCAAATTATTTCCAATTTTCTTTGAATAAATCACCAATTGGTAGTAAATATCCTCATCATTTGGAAATAAAATTTGGACACCAACATGCCCTAAAACTCAGCCAAGGTTCATTCCACACATGCTGAAAAATTTCAGCATGTGTGATATTCAAGATATCACATTTATGGCTTTGTATCTTATTCAAATTTCTTCCATTTCTTCTTCCAATTATCCACATATTCAAGACACCAATTATATGCTCATTTATCCAAAAAATCGGCCAGCTATATCTTCCACATGCTGAAATTTTCAGCATGTGTTTCAAATGAGACAAAGTTTGAAACCTTACCTTTTGTAGCTTCTTTCTTTAAATCACCAACAATGTATGATTGATTCTTGACCAATCAATATGCCAACAAGGCTCCACATATGCTCCATCTCAGCTGTAGGGGCGTGTATACATGTATATGCATGTGCTGAATTTTATTTTTGCTAACTTTGTAAAATAGTGCACATTTAATAATACACACATGTTATATTCCAATCAGCCATTAATTTAATTTTCTAGAACACTTTAAGATGTATGACATATGTAAAAAGTGTCTAGATACATGTCGTATGATGTGCCAAAAATGTTCCATGTGTTGTGCACGCAGAAAACCGAATTTTCGATATTTATCGATTACCCGATTTTTCTCTAATTAAATTCCAACCTTTTGCACATGTTATATATATTATGTTACACATAATATATATAATATAAACTTTAATTCTCAGCACTTGGCTGGTCTAAAGTGGCGCCATTAACATGTGACAAAGTTAAAATTGGAATCTCCACAATTTGGCCTTAATGTGGGGTGATTTGTGTGTGCCAACATGGAATGATTTTATGGCTGAAAGTATCATCATAGCCACGAAATTAATAATGATTTTTGAGGTGTATGGGCTGGCCATCTATTTTTGGCAAGTACGTGACACGTTGGCGAAGTTTCGGTATTCGCCCGATACGACAATTTTTGGTTTAGAACCTTTTAACATGTCGTATTTAATTTGTCATCACCATGACTTATATCATATGATATAAGATCTGAATATACTCATAAATATGAGTTATGTATGGTGGTGTGACGTTACTGTACGTACGTGAAATATATAACGTGTCGGTAGTACGTTGGAATACATGTGTATGTGCCTTTTTCAAAAAATCAGAAAATATGTGTGTATATATATATATATATATATATATATATATATGCCGTGTATATTAAATGTGGAGAGGAGGAGAAGACTTCCCTTTCTTGGTCTTGTTGCCTTTGTGCCTTGTTCAAATATAGCTTCCTTTAATGAACTACTTAGTTTAATTAACTAAGTACTTCACTTAATGAACTAGTTTAGTTCATTAATGGTGGCACCTGAAAATAGTATAAACACAACAAATGTTTGCTATATGATGTAAGCTTTACCGCTTCATGGCTCGTTAGTACGGCAACATTATATATGAACTAAATAAGGCAAGTAATAAGCAATATATCATGCACACGTTTGTACACATTTATATCATGCACACATTTTATGTCATGCTCATTTAAATCATATATTTTGAAATCACTCAAACCCCTTTTTCTCTATAATCTCCCCCTTTTGATGATTTTCAAAATAACTTATGCACATGATTTAAATCCTATCGCTCCCCCTTCAATCATGCATAAATTCAAAATTTGAATTTTAAATTTCGAATTCGCTCCTCCTTGATTTATGCAATCAGTATCTCTCTCCCCCTTAAATCATGCTTTCTCTCCCCCTTTATTTTGGAAAGTTAATCAAAAGATGCCTGTATATAAGGAAAGAGAATCACATCAAATCAAATCATATCAGCTGAGATCATGCCTAATTTAGAACGAAGAGATTCATACGTGGCTTGATTTAAGGCTTTTGTAAAGATATCGGCTACTTGTGCTTCTGTGCGTACGTGATCTATGATGATATCACCATTGTTTACGTGATCATGAAGAAAGTGATAGTGTATTTCAATATGCTTGGCCTTAGAGTGTAACGGGTTCTTAGACAGATTGATGGCACTCATACTATCATAGTATATAGGAATTCTATTTACGGTAATTCCAAAGTCCGAAAGTTGTTGTTTTATCCACAACAACTGTGTGCAGCAAAGGCTAAGTGCCATGTACTCAGCCCCAGTAGTGGACAAAGCAACGCTTGCTTGCTTTTTGGAAAACCATGAAATGAGTGAGTTTCCTATAAATTGGCAAGTGCCACTCATGCTCTTCCTTTCTATTTTACAGCCACCGTAATCTGCATCAGTATAAGCATGTAAGTTAAATTCGGAATCTTTATCATACCAAATCCCTAAGGTGGGCGTGTGCTTAATATACCGGAATATTCTTTTTACCGCATTATAGTGAGACACCTTAGGTTGACTCTGAAAGCGTGCACACATGCATACACTGAACATGATATCAGGCCTACTACCAGTTAAATATAGCAAAGAACCAATCATAGACCGATATAAGGCATTGTCAAAATCTTTACCATGTTCATCCTTATCCAATTTGGTGGCGACACTCATAGGGGTGGGGGATGGTTTCAAATTTTCAAAGTTGAACTTTTTAATCATGTCATTTATGTATTTAGCTTGACTTATGTGCCTTTACTCGTTTGCTTAATCTGCAAGCCAAGAAAATAGTTAAGTTCACCAACCATAGATATTTCAAATTCGGATTTCATGCAATTTTCAAAGTCTTCAACAAGTCTATGTGCGATAGAACCGAAAATAATGTCATCAACATAGATTTGAATAATAAGTAAATCCGATTTATCTTGTTTCAAAAATAGTGTACTATCTATAGTACCTCGTTTAAAATCATTTTCTGAAGGGAAAGTAGCAAAACGATCATACCATGCTCTCGGTGCTTGCTTTAGTCCGTATAGTGCCTTCTTTAGTTTGTACACGTGATCAGGATGTTTCAAATCAAATAGACGTTGGAGATTTGAAGAGTCCTTGGATTTCCTATCATACCTTTTCCGATGATCTTGCCTTCGTTGTTGTCTCCAAAGGTCACAGATCCGCCTTTTGTGACCTTCTTTAATTTTGTGAACAAGCTCGGGTCACCCGTCATGTACCTCGAGCAGCCACTGTCAAGGAACCACTTTATAGTTGTATCTTTTGATGTGTGGGCTCCCTGCAATGTGCAAAAATGATTTAGGTTCCCTTTTAACTTTGGGTCCTTTCGAGTTAGTTAATCACCTCTTGGTAAAAGTACCTTCGGTACCCATACTTGGGTGATCCTTCTCGGTCTAGCAAATGGCAAGAATGAAGGTGCGATATAGTAGACATGTGGTGAATGCACTTTGGGCCTTTGCCCAAGAACTCCTTTATACTCATTGAATGAAGGACGTTTTTGATATGTCTTTGTGTGTGTGTGCGTAGTGCGTGGATGATATAAATGTCGTGTATGCATCACTCTTTTCTTTTCATATCTATATGGTACAAAATTATATTTCACATGATATGAAGAGGAAATGGGGCGTGATGAGGGAAGAGGCGGTTTTTGCGTCATCTTAGGCGCCATTTGAGGCTTTGGGGTCTCTACCTTTTTGGACACAACAAACTTAGTTGGTTTGGTGGATACTTCGTTAGTATCAACGTATCACAAACCCGTTTTGTCACTGTCATGCTTTTGTGATAGGATAATACGATGCAGCATGTTGGATCCCGTATCAAACTGTTTCATCATTTTCTCTAGGTCCATATTCCTTCATTTCAAATTTGAAATCTCGGATTTCATTTCGTTATTTTGAGTGGTTAATGATGAAATCTCTGTCTTTAGTGTGGTAATGATGCATGATGACTCTTTCTTTGAATCGTTTAATTGAGCGACAAGATTCTCGTTAGAAGATTCTAACAGTTTCTTGTTGTTATAACCGGAAAAAAAATGTATAAAAAAGAAATAATAAAAGCAGAAACAAAAAAAATAATAATAATAATATAATAAATTAAAAGATATTAATTAAAAGAGTATTTAAAGAGAAGAAAAGATAAAGATAGTAGGGATATTTAAAAAGATGGTGAGGATAAGAAAGGATTAAGTTGGAAAAAAAATAATAATAAATGAAAAAAAGGGGGAAACGTGTGAATAAGGGGGTGTAACCGCTTTCCCCCTTAATTCACGTGGTCATCAATAAAAGGGGACTAGGGAGAGGATATTCAGTAGGAAGGAGAGAAAAAAAAATAAAGAGGGGCTGGGCAGTGCTAGGCGACAGAAGGAGAAAGGGAGATCGCGTAATTTCTTGTCCGCAATCCAGGTAGGTTCCTTTTCCCCCTCCAATTGGTGCAAATTCAAGCATGTTTTAATGGTAAATTATGTGTTTTTGTTATTTTGATTGTTTAATTCCATAACATGTTGTTCAATTTGTGAAAAGCATGAAGATAATTAAGACTCTGGTATGCGTGTATGTGATGCGTGTATGCGATGTGTATTGCGTGCTTTAGTTTTGATTTTAGGGAAAACTTTGATAATCAAAATAGCAAAACTGTTGCTAGACTAGAGGATTTTCATTTCGTTTTGGCCTTAGAATAGGTCCCCATAGACTGGAAATAGGCAAAAATATAGACCTGGATCGAAAAACGGATGCCAGAGGGAGCCGGAGTGGCTCACGCGCCGCCGGAACGGCTGCGCGTGGCCTTACACGCGCTCTGGGAAGGTGCTGGACGCACCTTATGATGAATGTGGAATAACAAAAAAAAAATTAAACTTAAAGGGCTAAAAGGCCGAAGGCCCTGAGGTCCTGGACATGGCTGCCTTAACGGGCCAGCCTTTGCTTAAGGGGCTTGGCCCAATATTTAAATAAAAAAAAGGGGAAGGCTGGTAACGGGCCGGGCCGGATGGCCAGCGGACCGGGCCAGACACCAGCCGGCCCAATAACATCTGAGAATAAAAATAAAAAAAAATTTAAGTAAGGGCCTAGCGGGCCAGACCTGGCGGGCTGGACCAGGGGCGGAGCGGATCAGGGCTGGCAGTAAGGGCCAGCCCAAATGTAAATTTAGGAAATTAAATCAATTTCTGAAATTCTGTTTATAATATTTAATTAATTGGAAATGGTAATAATTATAAGAAAAATATAAATAATTATCAGAAAATTATAGGAAAATTCCAGAAATTATAAAATGCTGAAATAAATTTATTTCCACTAAATTTTAGTAATTGTGATGAATTATTTTAATTTAGAAAATTTGGAAATAAGTAGAAATAAATTAGGGAAAATGAGGAAAAATATAGAAAATGCACCATAAATATATGTAAGCATTGGAAAATAGTTTTAACATCCCACGACATTAGATCATTACTCAGAAAAATAAATGAGCCTAGATTTGAGTGCCGAAGGATGGTGAGGATGGGCCAGGGGCCTCAGGCGATTGTGTTTTGCATTCATGGCACGTGCATTGCATTGATGGCGGGTCGTGACGTTACGGGTCATGGGCGCTCAGGATGGTGTACGGTGGCGGGGCCACGACACTCAGGATGGTGTACGGTGGCAGGGCCACGACACTCAGGATGGTGTGCGGAGGCGCGGCCACGCACACTCAGTATGGTGACTGTGAGGTGTACGACTTGCAGCCACTCAGTAGGACCCGGGTTCATGCATTGCACGGTAGGGATATCGGTACATTGTGTGACATGACCTTGTTGCGTGTGACATGCATAGTGGGACATGCATCACGTTGTTGCGCATTCTTTATCTGGAGTGAGTTACTTTTCCGCATTTATATGCTTATATGATATCATGTCCTACGTGCTATGTGCTATATCATTATTGTATGTTTGTCTTGTACTACTTGGAGGCAGGTGCCTACTGAGTGATTTCCCAGTCACTCACCCCTACTTCCCCCCCCCCCACCAGGTGAGCAGGAGGAGACTTATGACTACGTCTTTGTTGAGAGCGGGGCTGATACCGTGGAGTGGGCAGACTGATGGTCGCGCTTAGGATATAAGAAGACCTTGCGACTGTTGTCTTTATTTTATTGAGATCTCACCAGACATTACCTTGTTAGATTTTCGGACTTATGTTATTGTCAGGATTCGGTTATTATTGTGTTAAGGAATTTTATTTATCAAGGAAACTTTATGTTATGGTATTTCGTTTCCGCGCGGAAAATTTCTACGTCTTTTGGACATGATGGAAATTGATTCGACGCTTTGTATTCTCCTCAGCGAGATACGGCGGGTGCACCGTTCTCGATACTAGGGTTCGGGAGCGGGGCGCTACAGGTGGTATCAGAGCCGAGGCTTCAGATCCGCCTCGGAAACGCAGGATTAACTAGATCACCTAGGCATAAGTGATGATCTTCCCCTAAAAAATAACTAGTATACCCCTAATAAATGAAGTAGACCTAAGTTATGAACGGGTTAAGGGAGTTGTGTGCCGATGGAGAGCTTTCTTATTAATTACCGCTTTATCCCGCAAATAACTATTTACTTTATTTGTGCCTAACCTGCGTACCTCTATGAACTCGAACTTCAGGAAAATGCCGCCAAGATGTGAGCCAGCAGGAAATCGAGGGCGCGATGGAGATGACCATCAGGGTCAGGAGGCTATTCCCCAAGTTATTGCTGATACTCTAGCCACCCTGACTACCTTGGTGGCTCAGCAGCAGGCGCAGATGGCTCACCTGCAGCAACAGCAGGAACAGCAGCAACAGCAGCAGCAGCAACCCCCACCACCACCACCACCCCCGGGACTTCGTTTCTTTTATAGGGAGATGCAGCACTCCCGAGTACCTATGTTTAGGGGCACTACACGGCCAGAGGAGGCTGAGATTTGGCTCCAGAATATGACCGAGCAGTTGAGATTATTACAGGTTCCGGGAGACCTGGGAGATGGCTGAAGGTGCCCCGCCGCCAGCAGCAGGGGAGCTCTTCTCGACCACCGCAGCAGAGACAGTTTACTCAGCCATTAGCCCTCGAGGGACCGGCATTGACAGATGCACAACTAGTGAGGACAGTGGCACCCACTACTCCATGTGTCCATTGTGGGCGATTTCATCCGGGTCAGTGTTGGAGGACCCAGGATGTTTGCTACAGATGCGGCACACCAGGGCACTTTGCCAGAGACTGCCCCGCACAGGGACAGGTCCCACCCCAGCAGAGCCAGCCACAACAGAAGGGGAGACCAAAGACGAATGCCCGAGTACATGTCATGTCGCACGCCGACGTCGAGGACACCAGCGATGTCGTAGCAGGTACACTTTAATTAAGTGTTATAAATCCGGATATGCTTTAAATACTTTCTGTCTCGTGGTTATGTGTTATATTGTATAACCTTGCTCGTGTTAGGTGAGATATTGATTAACAAGGTCCCAGCTTACGTCCTTTTTGATAGTGAGGCCAGCCATTCCTTTATCGCCAGGAGGGTTGTCAAGAGTCTGAATATTCCACCAGAACGGCTGGAGATTCCTTACCGTGTCCAAACCGCTGGTGACCAGGTGTTGGAATCGCACTATCAGTACAGAGACTGTTCGATGGAGATTAATGAGCTAGAGTTCACGGCGACTCTGATTCCGATCCAGATGCAAGATTTTGATGTCATTCTGGGCATGGATTTTCTGGCTAAGTATGAGGCCAAGATCGACTGTCGTCAGAGGCAGGTCCGCATGCAGACACAGAGTAAGCAGGAAACCATCTTTCAAGGAGACTACAAGTTACATAAGGCGCCCAAGATGATCTACATGAGTGCAGCGCAGGCGCACAAGGCGTTGAGAAAAGGTAATCAATGTTTTCTTGTATACGCTATTGGCGCAGAGAAAGAGTTACCCACGATAGAATCAATACCAGTGGTGAGTGAGTATATAGATGTATTTCCCGATGAGCTGCCAGGACTACCGCCCAGTCGGGAGGTAGAGTTTGAGATTAATTTACTACCCGGTGCTGAGCCGATATCGAAGGCACCGTACAGAATGGCTCCGGCTGAGCTGAAGGAACTGAAAGAGCAGCTGCAAGAGTTGCTGGACCGGAAGTTCATCCGACCCAGCGTCTCGCCCTGGGGAGCTCCGGTCTTGTTTGTGAAGAAGAAGGACGGCAGCATGAGGCTTTGCATTGATTATCGGGAGATTAACAAGATCACTATCAAGAATAAATATCCTCTACCTCGGATCGAGGACCTTTTCGATCAGTTAAAGGTACCCCTCTAACCAATACAACTCAAAGTTCATACTATTAATTCTCCAAGTAATTTTGCAACATTGGTATTCTCCAGAGCGCTAAAGTATTCTCCAAAATTGATCTTCGATCTGGATACCATCAATTGAGGATAAAAGCCGAGGACGTAGCAAAGACTGCCTTTCGCACTAGATATGGACACTATGAATTTTTAGTGATGCCATTCGGTCTCACTAATGCTCCTGCAGCCTTCATGGATCTGATGAATACGGTGTTCAGGGATCAGCTCGACAAGTTTGTGGTGGTCTTTATCGATGATATATTAGTCTATTCTCCGGATGAGGAATCCCACGAAAAGCATCTGTGGGAAGTTCTGGGTGTTCTCAGGAAGAAGAAGTTATATGCTAAGTTTAGTAAGTGCGAGTTTTGGCTGAAGAGTGTCGCGTTCTTGGGCCACGTGGTCTCAGACGAGGGAATTTCTGTAGATCCCAAGAAGATTGAGGCCATTACTGAATGGCCTAGACCGACTAATGTGACCGAAGTGAGGAGTTTTCTGGGTTTGGCCGGCTATTATCGGAAGTTTGTTGAAGGGTTTTCATCGATAGCAGTGCCTTTGAGCAGATTGACTCAGAAAAAGTCAAAGTTTGTCTGGACCGCTGAATGCGAGCAGAGTTTTGAAGAACTTAAGAGACGATTGACGACGGCCCCTATTCTTGCTCAACCCTCAGGCTCAGAAGGGTTCGTCATATATAGCGATGCATCGAAGAACGGATTAGGTAATGTATATGTTTCTAGAATTGAATTATACGCATTACAACGGTGGCCTAACTGTTTCCTTGCAGGATGTGTTCTCATGCAAAATGGCAAAGTCATCGCGTATGCTTCGAGACAGTTGAAGCCATACGAGCAAAATTATCCGACGCATGACCTGGAGTTAGCGGCAGTAGTCTTCACACTTAAGATTTGGCGTCATTATCTTTATGGAGTGAAGTGCGAAGTATTCACTAATCATAAGAGTTTAAAGTATTTATTCAACCAGAAAGAGCTGAACATGCGTCAGAGGAGATGGCTTGAGCTTTTAAAGGACTACGATTTGACTATTAACTACCATCCGGGAAAGGCGAACCGGGTCGCAGATGCTCTGAGTAGAAAATCTAGTCATGCCAGACAGACGCCGTTGGAGAGAGATATGGCGGAGTTGGATCTTGACATTGTAGACTCCACAGCGAGTGTTCTAGCGGCGTTGATTATCACTCCATCGTTGGTTGAACAGATCAAAGAGGCGCAAAAAGGAGATGTAACCCTTAGTGAGCTACGAGAGAGAATGATGACGAGTCAAGTAGACGGGTTCCAGATCCATGACGATGGCAGTATGTGGTATCAGGGGAGACTGTGCGTACCAGAGGTTGAGGATCTCAGACGAACGGTACTGAAGGAGGCACATAACTCGAAGTTGTCAATTCATCCGGGTGCTACTAAGATGTATAATGACCTGAAGAGGCATTACTGGTGGAGCGGTATGAAGAGACATATAGCTGAATTTGTTGAGAGGTGCCTAGTATGTCAGCAGGTCAAGGCGGAACACCAGAGACCAGGAGGGTTGTTGATGCCGTTGGAGATTCCTGAGTGGAAATGGGAGCATGTGACTATGGATTTTGTGATGGGTCTTCCGAGGACAAGAAATGGCAATGACATGATCTGGGTGATACTGGACCGTTTGACTAAGTCCGCTCATTTCTTACCAGTACCAAATGATGTGGCTCTAGAGAGGTTGGTTACACTTTATATCGACAACATTATCACGTTACATGGCGTCCCAGTCAGTATTGTCTCCGACCGTGACTCGAAGTTCACTTCCAAGTTCTGGTCAGCATGTCAAAAGAGAATTGGGACCGAGCTACGGTTGAGTACTGCGTTTCATCCGCAGACAGATGGACAGTCAGAGAGGACCATACAGACGTTGGAGGATATGTTAAGAGCTTGCGCCATTGACTTCAGGGGGAACTGGGATAGTATGATTAAGTTGATTGAGTTCTCCTACAACAACAGTCATCACAACGCCATCGGCATGGCACCATTTGAGGCGCTCTATGGTCGTAAGTGCAAATCTCCTATCCTTTGGGACGAAGTTGGAGAGCGCGCTATCACTGGTCCGGAGTTGGTTGAGCAAACCAAGGAAAAGGTTAAGTTGATTCGAGAAAGGCTAAAGATTGCTCAAGATAGAAGTAAGAGCTGGGCTGACTCGAGGAGACGTCCGTTGAAATTTGATGTTGGGGAAAAAGTCTATTTGAGAGTATCGCCTATGAAGGGCGTTGCGAGATTTGGACTGAAGGGTAAGTTGAGGCCTCGGTACATTGGACCTTATGAGGTGCTCGAAAGGATTGGTTCGCTAGCTTACCGTTTGGCATTACCCCCGGCGCTGGCTCAGGTGCACAATGTTTTTCATGTTTCTCAGTTGAGAAAGTACGTTCCAGACCCGAGTCACATACTGAATGCACCACCTTTGAGGATCAGACCAGACACATCATATGAAGAGACTCCTATACGGATCATAGATCGCAAAGACCAGGTACTGAGGAGAAGAATCATTCCATATGTCAAGGTTCAATGGAGCAACCACAGAGAGATGAAGCAACTTGGGAGCTGGAGGACCAGATGCGCGAACGCTACCCTGAGCTCTTCGATTAAGGTACGTTGAATCTTTTCGGCCTCTACGCTTAAGTTACACCAAGTTTCGAGGACGAAACTTTTGTAAGGTGGGTAGGATGTTATAACCGGAAAAAAAAATGTATAAAAAATAAATAATAAAAGCAGAAACAAAAAAATAATAATAATAATAATATAATAATAAATTAAAAGATATTAATTAAAAGAGTATTTAAAGAGAAGAAAAGATAAAGATAGTAGGGATATTTAAAAAGATGGTGAGGATAAGAAAGGATTAAGTTGAAAAAAAAAATAATAATAAATGAAAAAAAGGGGGAAACGTGTGAATAAGGGGGTGTAACCGCTTTCCCCCTTAATTCACGTGGTCATCAATAAAAGGGGACTAGGGAGAGGATATTCAGTAGGAAGGAGAGAAAAAAAAATAAAGAGGGGCTGGGCAGTGCTAGGCGACAGAAGGAGAAAGGGAGATCGCGTAATTTCTTGTCCGCAATCCAGGTAGGTTCCTTTTCCCCCTCCAATTGGTGCAAATTCAAGCATGTTTTAATGGTAAATTATGTGTTTTTGTTATTTTGATTGTTTAATTCCATAACATGTTGTTCAATTTGTGAAAAGCATGAAGATAATTAAGACTCTGGTATGCGTGTATGTGATGCGTGTATGCGATGTGTATTGCGTGCTTTAGTTTTGATTTTAGGGAAAACTTTGATAATCAAAATAGCAAAACTGTTGCTAGACTAGAGGATTTTCATTTCGTTTTGGCCTTAGAATAGGTCCCCATAGACTGGAAATAGGCAAAAATATAGACCTGGATCGAAAAACGGATGCCGGAGGAAGCCGGAGTGGCTCACGCGCCGCCGGAACGGCCGCGCGTGGCCTTACACGCGCTCTGGGAAGGTGCTGGACGCACCTTATGATGAATGTGGAATAACAAAAAAAAATTAAACTTAAAGGGCTAAAGGGCCGAAGGCCCTGAGGTCCTGGACATGGCTGCCTTAACGGGCCAGCCTTTGCTTAAGTGGCTTGGCCCAATATTTAAATTAAAAAAAAAGGGGAAGGCTGGTAACGGGCCGGGCCAGATGGCCAGCGGACCGGGCCAGACACCAGCCGGTCCAATAACATCTGAGAATAAAAAAAAATTAAGTAAGGGGCTAGCGGGCCAGACCTGGCGGGCTGGACCAGGGGCGGAGCGGATCAGGGCTGGCAGTAAGGGCCAGCCCAAATGTAAATTTAGGAAATTAAATCAATTTCTGAAATTCTGTTTATAATATTTAATTAATTGGAAATGGTAATAATTATAAGAAAAATATAAATAATTATCAGAAAATTATAGGAAAATTCCAGAAATTATAAAATGCTGAAATAAATTTATTTCCACTAAATTTTAGTAATTGTGATGAATTATTTTAATTTGGAAAATTTGGAAATAAGTAGAAATAAATTAGGGAAAATGAGGAAAAATATAGAAAATGCACCATAAATATATGTAAGCATTGGAAAATAGTTTTAACATCCCACGACATTAGATCATTACTCAGAAAAATAAATGAGCCTAGATTTGAGTGCCGAAGGATGGTGAGGATGGGCCAGGGGCCTCAGGCGATTGTGTTTTGCATTCTTGGCACGTGCATTGCATTGATGGCGGGTCGTGACGTTACGGGTCACGGGCGCTCAGGATGGTGTACGGTGGCGGGGCCACGACACTCAGGATGGTGTACGGTGGCAGGGCCACGACACTCAGGATGGTGTGCGGAGGCGCGGCCACGCACACTCAGTATGGTGACTGTGAGGTGTACGACTTGCAGCCACTCAGTAGGACCCGGGTTCATGCATTGCACGGTAGGGATATCGGTACATTGTGTGACATGACCTTGTTGCGTGTGACATGCATAGTGGGACATGCATCACGTTGTTGCGCATTCTTTATCTGGAGTGAGTTACTTTTCCGCATTTATATGCTTATATGATATCATGTCCTACGTGCTATGTGCTATATCATTATTGTATGTTTGTCTTGTACTACTTGGAGGCAGGTGCCTACTGAGTGATTTCCCAGTCACTCACCCCTACTTTCCCCCCCCCCCACCAGGTGAGCAGGAGGAGACTTATGACTACGTCTTTGTTGAGAGCGGGGCTGATACCGTGGAGTGGGCAGACTGATGGTCGCGCTTAGGATATAAGAAGACCTTGCGACTGTTGTCTTTATTTTATTAAGATCTCACCAGACATTACCTTGTTAGATTTTCGGACTTATGTTATTGTCAGGATTCGGTTATTATTGTGTTAAGGAATTTTATTTATCAAGGAAACTTTATGTTATGGTATTTCGTTTTCGCACGGAAAATTTCTACGTCTTTTGGACATGATGGAAATTGATTCGACGCTTTGTATTCTCCTCAGCGAGATACGGCGGGTGTACCGTTCTCGATACTAGGGTTCGGGAGCGGGGCGCTACACTTGTCTTCAATTAATCGCTTCTTTTCCTTAGCGAGAGTCTTAGTGAATTTATGCAAATCTAAATACTGACTAAAAAGATCATCATAAGAAGGCTCAGAGTCAGAATCAGAATCAGATGATACCTCATTAGATGCTTTGGACACAAAGCAAACTTGTGCAGTCTCTTCTTCGGTTTCAGTATCGGAATTCGATGTATCACTCCAGGTGGAGGCCTTTAAAGCACGTTTCCTTTGCTTGGGTTCTGAGACGGGTCTATTTTTGTTCCGCTCCTTGTCAGGGTATTTATTTGTTTGCTTTTCTTTATTGGGGCAGTCATATGATAAATGTCCAAGTTTGCCACATTCATAACATTTAACATCTTTATCATTTGACTTGTTCTTATTTCTCTTAGTTGTAGTATCCTTATTTTTGTTTCTAAATGACCTTCTCATAATTTTCTTAAGCCTTTAGCCAATAGAATTAGGTCATTGTTATCTGATTCAGAATCACTATCATCTACGTGATCGGAAGAAGTAGAGACGTATTCATTTGATTTAAAAGCAATAGCTTTACCTTGTTTAGATGATTCCGATTTCCGTATGGTGAGTTTATTTTCGTACACTTTAAGTGATCCAATTAACTCTTCCATCTTTATTGAGTTTGTTTCTTTACTTTCTTCTATTGCGGTTACTTTAGGGTCCCACTCTGATGGAAGGCTTCGTAAGACTTTCTGTACTTTTTCTTGCATGGTAAAAGCTTTACCAAGAGACTCAAGAAAATTATAGATGTTAGTCAAACGAAGATCCATATCAACAATAGATTCATTAGGCAATAGTTTAAACGACTCAAGTGTGGACATAAGCATGTTTATCTTTGACTCTTTTACTTGACTCGTGCCTTCGTGTTTCATTTCTAGTATCCTCCACATTTCTTGTGCGCAAGAACAGTTTGAGACATAACTCGACTCACTCTTACTTAATCCGTTTAGGAGCAATTGCATAGCCCTAGCATTCATGCTAAGTTTCTTTTTATCATCACTCGTATATTCTTGTCTAGGTTTAACAACTTCTAGTGTGACTCCGTCTACGGTGGATAACTTAGATGGGACAAAAGGACCATCTTCTATAATCGACCAAAGATCAATATCTATAGCCATAAGAAAAAGCTTCATTCTTAGTTTCCATTGAATAAACGACTCACCATCAAAAAGAGGAGGCCTTTGGCTCGACATACCTTCTTGCTCGGTTTTGAGATTTGTGGTTGCCATCTCACTGAATCGTTGGATCCTTTGTAGTGAGTGTTCCTGCACTCTGATACCACTTGAAGGATCTGCAAGGCACCACTAGAGGGGGGGGGGGTTGAATAGTTGGTGCGAAAAGTGTGGTTTTTAAAATTTGTTTAAAACCAACAAACTCAACTTCTGAAAACATATTCTGTTTTCAGGACCAGTTTTAAAAGGTTTTTAAAAAGTGGTTGTAGGTCTCAAAAACTTCTGGAATTTTGAGAGAACTTAGCCTCAGATGTTATGAGTGTCTACTAAAAATTTCAGATTTAAATTCAACCTTTAACCCTTTCAAAAATCGTTGGTGGTCAGATTGCGCGAATCTGCCAGAAACGGTAGACTGTTTTGAAAATTTTATTCCTATTTGTATTTAACTTCAATTTCTCTGAAATGTTAACCACTAACCCCTTATATGTTGTACTTAAATGGGTTGAAACAGTTTTGAAAAATTCTTTCGGGAAGTTAGTCAAATACACTCAAAGTCTCAACCTTTGCAAGCCTGAAAATCAGACTGCACTAGTCTCCGAACTTTGGATGTTTGAGTGACTTATACTTATCCAAAAGGGTTGAAACTTGTGCCAAATTAACCCTAAGACGTGTGGCTATGTTTCTGGAAATTTCCGTAATTTTTGAAAATCCTTTACTATTTTTCTGAACGTAAACAAAAAGAGTAAACAGTGCAAAAACAGAATATAAGTGCTGAAAGTAAATGACACCGAGAATTTTATACTGGTTCGGTTATAAACAACCTACTCCAGTCTTCGAAGAACATCTTCCTCGGTTACCACTAGTCACACACACGCAAGTACACCTTACCACAGGGTTGATGGTGTTACACACCAACTCCAACCCTTTACAAACCTTGTATGATGAATACAATTAGCACGAACACCACCACCTAGCAAGATTGAAGATTGATCACACCTTGATCAATCTTTTAAAAAGATAAAGAGTATGTGGTGGTATATTACAAGCCTATTCAAGGATAAGAATATAAGTACAATAGGCTTTCAAGAAGAAGAAAGAAAGAGAGTGTAGAAGAAGAGAGGGTTGGCGTTTTTGATCACTTGAATTTGCAATGCTTGTTCTTTTTGTTTTTGTTTTTGCTCTTCTCCTTTCCTTTTATGCATTATGGCCGTCCCCTATAGGTGCCTTCCCTTCTTGAAAATTGTCTTCTAAGTCCTTGGGAGAATGTGTAGCATCATTGTGACATGATCTTGCTTACTTGGCACCTTCTCATTGGATGATCATTTAACCTTTGCTTACTTGGCACTTCATGATTGGTTGAATGTTGTCATCATTTGATGACTTGGAAAATCTGAATATTTCACTAAAAACATGTGCCAAAAACCATCATAAAATAGTTGCCATAACATCCAAGATTATCACATAAATTAAGCAAGATAATATTTCTCCAAAAAGGTTAATAAAATCGGCCATAATGAGGAGTTAGCTTGCTGAAATTTCAGCATGTGATACATGGCTCCTTAATTCAAATTATTTCCAATTTTCTTTGAATAAATCACCAATTGGTAGCAAATATCCTCATCATTTTGGAAATAAAATTTGGACACCAACATGCCCTAAAACTCGGCCAAGGTTCATTCCACACATGCTGAAAAATTTCAGCATGTGTGATATTCAAGATATCACATTTATGGCTTTGTATCTTATTTAAATTTCTTCCATTTCTTCTTCCAATTATCCACATATTCAAGACACCAATTATATGCTCATTTATCCAAAAAATCGGCCAGCTATATCTTCCACATGCTGAAATTTTCAGCATGTGTTTCAAATGAGACAAAGTTTGAAACCTTACCTTTTGTAGCTTCTTTCTTTAAATCACCAACAATGTATGATTGATTCTTGACCAATCAATATGCCAACAAGGCTCCACATATGCTCCATCTCAGCTGTAGGGGCGTGTATACATGTATATGCATGTGCTGAATTTTATTTTTGCTAACTTTTTAAAATAGTGCACATTTAATAATACACACATGTTATATTCCAATCAGCCATTAATTTAATTTTCTAGAACACTTTAAGATGTATGACATATGTAAAAAGTGTCTAGATACATGTCGTATGATTTGCCAAAAATGTTCCATGTGTTGTGTACGCAGATATTTATCGATTACCCGATTTTTCTCTAATTAAATTCTAACTTTTTGCACATGTTATATATATTATGTTACACATAATATATATAATATAAACTTTAATTCTCAGCACTTGGTTGGTCTAAAGTGGCGCCATTAACATGTGACAAAATTAAAATTGGAATCTCCACAATTTGGCCTTAATGTAGGGTGATTTGTGTGTGCCAACATGGAATGATTTTATGGCTGAAAGTATCATCATAGCCACGAAATTAATAATGATTTTTGAGGTGTATGGGCTGGCCATCTATTTATGGCAAGTACGTGACACGTTGGCGAAGTTTCGGTATTCGCCCGATACGACAATTTTTGGTTTAGAACCTTTTAACATGTCGTATTTAATTTGTCATCACCATGACTTATATCATATGATATAAGATCTGAATATACTCATAAATATGAGTTAAGTATGGTGGTGTGACGTTAATGTACGTACGTGAAATATATAACGTGTCGGTAGTACGTTGGAATACATGTGTATGTGCCTTTTTCAAAAAATCAGAAAATATATGTATTTTTATATATATATATATGTTTGTAATACGCATGCTAATAGATTCCAAACATATAAATATGTACGCTTTTTCCTTCGCCAGGGTTTTATCCACAAGGGTGGTTTTACCTGGCAAGGTTTTAATGCGGCATATCATATATGATTGGAAATTAGCAATTTTAAATTTTCTTCATTATCTGTTTACGTATGATACGTTTGATGTAATATGGTTTCCTCCACCATAACGGAGGTTTTTTAATAATATAAGATAGACTTCATTAAAATATATATATATATATATATATATATATATATATATATATATGCCGTGTATATTAAATGTGGAGAGGAGGAGAAGACTTTCCTTTCTTGGTCTTGTTGCCTTTGTGCCTTGTTCAAATATAGCTTCCTTTAATGAACTACTTAGTTTAATTAATTAAGTACTTCACTTAATGAACTAGTTTAGTTCATTAATGGTGGCACCTTAAAATAATATAAACACAACAAATGTTTGCCATATGATGTAAGCTTTAACGCTTCATGGCTTGTTAGTACGACAACATTATATATAAACTAAATAAGGTAAGTAATAAGCAATATATCATGCACACGTTTGTACACGTTTATATCATGCACACGTTTTATGTCATGCTCATTTAAATCACATATTTTGAAATCACTCAAACCCTTTTTTCTCTACATAACCTTCTTCACGTTCGAGCATAGAATAAGAAAGTTATGATGTATGCTTTTTGCTGACGATATTGTATTAGTCGCAGAGAGTAGACATACCCTAAGTATGAGGCTAGAGCAGTGAAAAGGTGTTTTAAAGAGAAAAGGCTTAAGGATTAGCCGTTCTAAGATCGAGTATCTACACTACGACTACAACGGTGTAGCCGACAATGAGAATAGCAAGCTCATCATCGATGGTCAAGTGGTACCACAGGTAAGTAAGTTCAAGTACCTAGGATCATTTGTACAGCAGAATGGGGACATAGATAGTGATGTAGCACACCGAGTTCAAGCAGGCTGGTGTAGATGGAGGGCAACCTCAGGGGTGCTGTGTGACAAAAATTTCCCAACTAAATTAAAGGAAAAATTTTATAGGATGGCAGTGCGACCGGCAATGCTATATGGGACAGACTATTGGGCCATCAAGAGGTCATAATTACAGAAGATGAAAGTGGCAGAGGTGAGGATGTTGAGTTAGATGTGTGGGTATACAAGACTAGGCGAGATCAGAAACGAGGTATTTCGAGAAAGATTAGGGGTGACTTGTATAGCAGATACGATAAAGGAGGGAAGAATGAAATAGTTTGGGCACGCCAAGCGGAGACAGACAACGGCGTCGGTCAGAACAATTGAAAGCCTAACAGTAAAGGGGAACAGGAGGAAAGGTAGCAAATTGAGTTGGGATGAGCAGATTAGGCACGACCTACTAGATTTGCACCTCTCTGAGGACATGGTCCAGGATAGGAGTTCATGGAGACATAAGATTAAGGTTAGCGAGGTATAGGTCATATATAGGGGTACCTTTGAGCATATTTAGGGAAGTAGATAGACATAGACACTATCTACGCTTTAGGTTGTCTTTGCACTTGATTGTTTTTGTTTTATCGTTGTTTTGCATTATAAGTACATATACACGTTATGTGTAATTTAATATCGACGACCTCTTCTTTGTATTTCCTAAATTCCCTCACTAACACACTAGCACACCATATCTCTATTATTGTGTCATTTATGCAGGTACAAATAGAGCCAAGGGTCTCACTGGAAGCAAACTCTCTCTCCCTTGGGACAGAGGTATTGCTTGCCTGCCACTTACCCTCCCCAGACCCTAGTGATAGCTTTTGCTGTCATTGGGATATACTGGGTACGGATGATGATGATGATGATGATGGTTGCATATGTATATGGATGTGCGGGGTTATACATCCATGTATATATGCAGGTATATGTGCGAGCATATGTATGAGTATGGATGCACCATATTAAGAGAGATTTTGCATTTGCATTCATAGCACATGCATTGCATGGCAGGTTATGTCTAGATGGGCATGAATGTCGAAATATGATGTACTGTGGATACAAGCCACAGGCATCCAGATGATGTACCATGGATATAGGTCACGTGCATCCAGATGATGTACTGCGGATATAGGCCGTAGGCATCCAGATGGTGTACTGGGGATATAGGCCTCAGGCACTCAGTTAGGTCCCAGGATCATGCATTGCACGGTAGAGATATATGCATCGTGCATGACATGTCTTTTTTTGCATGTGACACGTAGGGAAAGGCATGCATCATGAGATTGTGTATTATTGTGTGGAGTGACTTACTTTCTGCAGTTTATCTACTCCATTGGTATGCCTTGTTCTCTTCTTTCTTTATGCGATTATTCTTTTGTTGTGTATGTCATACTGGAGGAGAGTATGCATCACAGTAATGTAGATTGAACTGATGGATTTACTTATCTTGTTTGACTATTCTCCATCTGTCAACTGTTAAAAATATTCAAGTAAATTTAATTGTGTACTAGGGACGTGTATGTTGATCTATAAATGTTAGCTATAATTGTCTCTGCATGTATGATTTTCACAACAGGTATATGTAGGTTGCTTACTGAGCCTGTTGATTTGGCTCACACCACCACTCACCAGTTTGGCAGGTTTGAGAAGTTGGGTATGCTTACACGGAGTACAATGACGTGTGAGGATGTTGGTAGACTTATAAGACTTTTGCTGGATGACATTGTTTGAGGATTTCAGATTACTGATGCGGTGAGTGGGATGTTATGTATGGTTTAGTGACTTGTAATTTGAGGTTATTTGTTACTATTTTGGGGTGCATCGTACTTAGAAAGGTATTTATTTAAAAGCTTTAATTATAACGTTTCCGCGACTGATTTCTACGTCACATGCTGACGTGTAAGGAATTTATGTCGACGCCTTGTAGTTCTTGTAGCAGACTACGGCGGGTGTACTGTTCCCGATGTTAGGACTCAGGAGCGAGGAACTACAGGTGGTATCAAAGCCGAGGCTCCAGATCCGCCTCAGAAACTTAGAATTAAGTGACAATTTTAGATTTAAGTGACAACCTTAGACATAGTGATGATGATGGAACTAAGCAGTGATCTTATAAAATAGGTGATACCTTAGATTTAAGGGATGACCAGTTAAGGGATTTGCATACATAGGGCTACGTTGTGCCTATATTTTAAGAGCTTGATTATATAGCCAGGTATGGGGTCTAAGACGCAATCACAGTCACTAAAGTTGATAATTTGTTCGGCTATCTACCGGTAAGATAAATTCACCCTAGAGCTATAGTCTTACCTTAATCCGTTCCTCTGACCCTTAAAGAGACTACCCCTGACCAAAAAAGATAAAAAACATAAAAAGGGTTTAACGATTAATTAATTAATATAATAACCATAGGGGGGACTCACAAAATTCATAGATATAAGCAAGATCCACATATTGCCCTTCGTAGGGATATTGCCTGACAGCCTTAAACTAGCAGTGACCATAACTAGCACCTAAAATGAGTTATCATTGGGAAAGTTTCTGTTAGATATTAATACTTAGCAACAACGAGTTATTTGGGAGAACCCGGTACTAAATAAGTTTGATTTAGAAATATAGGTGTGGTGCATGATCTAAGTTTAGAATCAATATGTAGATGTAAATGAAGAGTTAGATTAGTCATGATGTAAGTCAATAGTACTGAAAATGATAGTATTCGCAAAGGTTTTAGATGGTGGATTAAGATGTAAATCTTAAAATTATTAATATGTTGATGATATCAGTGTTGTTAAGGAAAATGATGTGAACATAGGAACATGTAGGTATTGTTGAATCTAGTAGGCTTCAATTCAAATAGTGTAAGCATGAACTACAACGGTTGCTATTCATGTGAGATTTAACGGGGTTAAAATTAGGTGTTCAAATAACCATTAAAGAGGTACAGTAGGTCAGTGGGCACGCAGAAGCATGATGAATTAGGATACCTAAGTTAATGATCACTTAAGTTGAATCAAAGAATATCAAACGAATAGAGATAAACTGGGATTAAGCATTAAATCCTATGATAAATTGATGATGTCATTGCTATGAATAATAACCTATAGACATAAGTTTGCCTGAATACATATGATGGTATAGTGAAATTTTCTAACTTGCAACTATGAAGAATTAAGTTAGGGATTGACCCTATGAGTACGAAACCATTTTGTGTGATGCTAGTGATGGCTAAGTTGAACTGTACCAGAGTACATGTGTCTTGAAAATACATATTGGTTATAGGATTAGCTTCGTGAGGGAGATGTTCGATTTAAGATTGCAGTACACATAAGCACTGATCATAGATGGTTGATCATGGCAACAGATATAAGATCCATACAGACTGATGGTCGGTTGTGGAATCACCCAGCATGGCGACAATACCCTTAGCCTTGATTCTAGAGTTATAGAAGATTAAGTTATGATTTTAACAAGTAGAGAACAATGAATTTAGAAACTACCTTAATTGTTTACAAGAAATGATTTCCTGAACTTAGACCGTGTGGGGAAGCGACTTGGGAGCTAGAAAGAGAAGTGTGGAAGAAGCATCCGCATCTTGTCGGTTAAAGTATACAAGTTTCGAGGACGAAACTTATTATATGGGAGAGAGTATGTCATGGCCCGGAAGTAAAAAAATAAGTAAATAAAAATAAATGCACCATTAACCACTCCCACATTTCTCTCCCAATTCCCCTCCCCACTATCCATCATAATCGGCCATTTTCCCTTAACTTCCTTAAATAATAATAAATGTAATTATGATACAATAAAAATCCCCTTTTCTCTTCCCCTCACACTCACAAATACAATCCTACACACACATATACAACCAGCCGAGAGAAAGAAAAATGGAGGGAGAGAAAAGAGAGGAAGAGAGGAAGAAGAAGAAAAAAAGAAGAAAAGAAGAGGAAGAAGGGAGGTTGGATGTTCTGACACGAAACCTAGGAGCGCATGAGTATAATATATCCAGAGTAAATGTAAGTACCCATCTGTATTTTCTATGTATTTTCTTTAATGGTTTTATTTTCATATGCAATTGGATCATGTATTAGTATATCTGATTGTTATTGTTGTGTGTATATTAATATGTTAATTGTGCAAAAAAAATATGTATATATATATATACATACACACACACATGTATAACTACATGTAATCGGCTGGGTGCATGTATATGTATGGAATATAAATTTTTAGGCTGGCTTAATCCTGAGGTGTAAATTGTTATATGTATGTTTATGTTGAGAAATATGTTTGGATAATTTTCAAAGTCGTGATTTTAAATGGTGAATGCATAAAAATGTCACACATGTTGTTATATGTGATTAAAAGTTGAAAAAGTTGAGAAAAGTGAAATCGATCTCTCATGTTGTTGCACTTCGATCGATCGATGTACTTCGATCCCTCACATCAATCGATCTATGTAAGGCAGAGAAAGTTCAAGACCTTACTGTGACATCGATCTCTGAACCTGAGACACATCGATCGATCGATGTATACATTGAACCCTCACTTTGATCGATCGATGTAGGTCAGAGATAAATTTTGAAACTCACTGTGAGACATCAATCTTTGAAGCTGAGGCACTTCGATCGATCGATGTCTAGGGATTTAGAAATATTTTTCTAAGATGTGATAAAGTGGTTGTTTTCATTTGTACATGTTTTATATATGTTCATTAGGTGATTATTATGTGGTTTTGATAATTATAAATGCTTTGTGACTAATGTGCCTTGGAAGTCTCTACAACTTACCGAAAAGGACAAAATTGGTATTTTGAGTTTTGTAGGAACATGATGAGGTGGAAATATTTCAAAGAATTTTTTTTATGTTATTTACCATGACAAAGGTGTTATTATATTCATTTCTGACCATCTGGGCCATTTCTGGAGTTTTCTCACACCAGGGGCATTTTGGTCATTTTACCCCTGAGGGTATTTTTGGTATTTTCACTCAATGAATCTCTTGAGTATATTCTTATCTTCATTCTGGAGTTGAGTTATGATTATCTTCAAGATTATATGGTGGTTTTGTATTATTTTTCTCAAATGACGATATTATTTACAGTAGCGGGATATGTGACGTGTTGTGATGTCACATTCTATTTCTTTCTTGAAGATCTTCTTCTATATGTTATTGGAGTATATTTTTATCATCATTTGAAAGAGAATTTAATGGTGTTAAAGGTGTGGAAATTATCACAACATGTTACATGTTGACATAATCTTGTCAACTATTATTTGTTGGTTTCTTCTTCAAAAATCAGAGTTGATATACATATATATGGGTTGAAAGACATGTATATTTAGGTGGATATGATGGTGTACTTATTTTATGGCTTGGTGACAAGTGGACCGACCAAAAAGAAGCTAGTTGGCAAAAATTGCCAACTAGGAAAATTTAAAATGTAGCCAACGGCTACTAAGGCATTTTGGAGCTGATTTTTGGTTTGAACTTTTCAACTCCCACATACCTATTCTCAATCCAAGGAGTTGACGGGATAGTGGAGGAATATGCCATTCTATCTTCTTCTTATTATCTTCATTTTGCAAAGGATAAATCAAGACAATTCCATGTGGAAAAATCGGCCAACATTAGTGTTCCAAGGTTGACCAATCATTTTGCTTGATGTTGCCAAGTGTACAAGACCAACCTATGATGTGAAGACACTTAAGCATTGATGATGAAGATGGTGACACATTGGAGATCATATCTCCAAGGCTCATTTCACCCTATAAATAGGAGGAAAGGTGAAGGAGAAGAACACACTTGAAGCTCATTTGAAAGCAATAGTTGATTTGTCTAGCTATCTTCTTCTTGTCATTCTTGTTCCACTGTGTGTAGCCAAGGTGTTCTTGTTGTATTTGATGGAGAGCTACAAGCCCCTTGAGCTTCATTTGTAAGATTGATTAGCCAATTCTATAAGGCTACATCAATAGGTGATAGAGGTATTGCAACTAAGTGTTGCATAGAAAGTATTCATCCAAGTCTTGAATAGGGTTGGATCAAGCTTGGTTCTTGTTGTAATTTGGTTTATACCATAGTGAAATCCAAGGAAAGGTGTTCCTTGGGACTGGAGTAGGTCACATTGACCGAACCAGGATAAATTCTCAGTGTTCTTATCTTGTTTCTACATTTCTGCATTCTGTCCGTTTTTCACTACATATTTCACACAAATTCACATGTTTTGAAAAAATAGCTAAACACTTTCCAAATTCATGATTTTTGGTGGAGTTATACTTCAGACTGTTAGCTTTCATTTGCAACAAGAATCACTTGATTTGAGCAAGGAAAAGTTAGTCTTTTAGTCTTTGTAATATAACTGCTCTAATCTGGCTGCAATCTAACTAGTTTTGAGAAAACTTCAATTCTTTTTCAATAAAGGATTGTTTAAGGCCAGGTCCTTTTGGAAACATAAACTAGACATCCTAAGGAGTGTTTTGACATAAAGATCAATCTTTTTGGTTAAGTATTCAAAGAGAAACACGTTTTTCAATTGCAGCAACATTCTATCCAATTCTGTCCAGATTGACCATCTGAATCATTGTACTTGTTTGAAGGGCCAACGATCTTATTTTTTTCTAAGTTTTGGATAGAGTCTTGCCAACACCTTGAAGTTAAGTTCTGAAAATTTTCATAATTTTTGGAGTTGTGTACAAGGATTTCTGAATTTTTCAAAAACGGGTTATGAATCTGAGGTAGTCTCAGATTCTGTTTTCAAAGGGGATTTTTATCAAGGGTAGTAGTGTAATTTTTGCTAACCACTATTCACCCCCTCTAGTGGTGTTTATTGCAGGGCACAGTCCAACAATTGGTATTAGAGTGAGGTTCACACCACTCAAAGAAGTAAGATTCAACACCATATGAACAAGAAATGGCCAAGAAACAACATTTCAAAGTAGCCTGCTAATCTCAAATGAAAGGTACATACAATGGACATAGTTTCTCACAAAGGTGAGTTGGAAGGCATGTCCACACAACATCCTCCTCTTTTCGATGGAAATAATTTCGTTCATTGGAAACTTAGAATGATGCTATTCTTAATGGCTATAGACATGGATTTATGGTCTATAGTTGAAGATGAGCCGTACATTCCAATGAAAATTGTACAAGTTAGTGGATCACACAGGAAGTAGAAAAATATAAAAGAGAATGGTCTTCGAAAGATAAAAAAATGTCCATGAATGCTAAGACTATGCAATTATTGTTAAACGGACTAACGACCTCTGAAGCAGGATATGTGTCAAATTGCACAAGCACACACGACATGTGGAAATCATTAGAATTAAAGCATGAAGGTACTAACGGTGTAAAAGACTCAAAAATAAACATGCTTATGTCTGATCTTGAATCTTTCAAAATGTTTCCAAATGAATCCATAACATATATGGATTTGAGGATTACTAACATTTTCAATGCCCTTGATGCTTTAGGCAAATCATTTGCCACCAATGAGAAGGTTCAAAAGGTGTTGCGAAGCCTTCCTGCTGAATGAGATCCTGAGGTAACATCAATCGAAGAGACAAAGTCAATCACTAAGATGGATGAATTGATCGGTTCACTTAGAGTTTATGAGGTAAAACTAAACCAACGGAAGTCCGAGTCATCTAAGTCATCCGGTAAGTCTATAGCCTTCAAATCAACTGAATTTCATGCAAATAATGATGATAGTAATAGTGATAATGAATTAGACGATGACTTAATATTGATAGCTAGAAAGCTTAGAAAGTTTTTTAAACGGCCTAATAGGAATAGACAACGATCTTCTTCTTCTTCTTTTTCTCAACCTAAGAAAAATAACTCTAATAACAACAAATGGTATAATAAAGCGTTAGAATGTTATGAATGTGGTCAAAAAGGACACATCTCTTATGATTGTACGACAAAGAAAACGCAAACAACAACAATATTAATAACAATAAACAAGACAAGGAGATGCAAAAGTCAAAGGCAAAGGAGACCAAGTCAAAGTAAGGCAAACGAGCAATGAAGGCGAGCACATGGAGCGACTTGTCCGACCCAGAATCCGACACTGAGGAAGCTCAAGTCTGCTTTGTATCCAACGAGGTAAGTTCTTCATCTGATGAATATTCTGATAATGAAATGTCATTCGATGAAATGTATGAAGAATTTTTAAGGATGCATGCTCACTGTAAAAGGCTCTCTAAAGAAAAGAAGAAACTAATTGAGGAAAACGACAAGTTGAAGATGTCCAACTTGGAGTTTTCCGATCAATAAGAATCTTTTAAACAAGAGTCTACTAATACTCTTGATTCTTTAGAGATTAAAATTGAATCATATAGGAAAAATGAACAAACATCAAAAACTAAAAATAGTATGTTGAAGTCTAAGTTAGAAAGTTGTGAAAATGAGATAGTACAACTTAAATACTAAACTTAGAAAAAATGTTAGAACAATTTAAATCTGGTACAAACATGTTAGATACACTTATATCATCTCAAAAATATGGAAACGATAAAACCGGGTTAGGCTATAAAGAAGAAAACATAAAGGTAGATAAAAGACTAAGTTTGTTTCATCTAGTACGAAACTGCCATACAATACAACGAAATCAACTTTGCCTGCTACATCTTCTTTTACTTCTTCTGTTTATTCTAAGGCAAAAATACAACATGCACCCACAAAAGCACACACATATCAACATTGTACTATACAAAATTTTGCATCTAGACAACCTAGAAAGTATGCCTATATGTATACAAATGCAACTAGACATAATAAAATGCATCCAACTTATTATGAACCTAAATATAGGCAACAATCATATAAAACTTGTAGAAATGCATATGAACACACATACATAGTGCCATTCAAGAAACAAAATCATATACCTTATACACACTATCAAAATCGGCCAAGACATAGTACTTATCAACCAAGGTATAACATGTATAACCATGCATCATCTTTTAAATGGAATGTACAATTACATGAAAATCCTTTGTATTATTCAACTTATAATATTGTCAAATATGTTCCAAGAAGGTATGTCCAAGTTTAGATACCTAAGAGATATCTAAACAAGGATGGTGCTCCTAACATTCAAGGACCCTAATAAAGGGTACCTAAAACTTTGTCTCCATTGTAGGAAAATCGCAAGGAATGCAAGAAGGAGGTAAAGTCAAAGAATCTAAAAACTAAATGGTTTTTAGATAGCGGATGTTCAAGGCATATGACGGGCAACCCCAAATTATTCACCGAGTTGGAACATATCGATAATGGAGGAAAGGTGACATTGGGTGACAACAACAGAGGACAAGTTGTTGGAAAAAGAACAATTGGGGACCCTAACACATTTCAAATACGAAATGTGTTGTTAGTAAGAAATCTTTCTTATAATTTATTAAGTATTTCTCAACTTATAGATTGCAGATATAATGTTTTTTTCTTCCCAATTCTTGTGATATAATACATGAAAAAGGAGAAATTGTATTAAAATAAAATAGAGATGGTAACATTTACACACTATCACCAAATAACATGTTAGATGCTAAGGTTAAGTGTTTGATATCACATGACTTAGATGTGAACTTATGGCATAGACGACTAGGACATATAGGAATTTCAACTGTTGAAAAGTTATCTAAGAAGAATTAGTAAGAGGCATGTCTAAGTTAGACTTAGATAATTTTCAACTATGTGAAACATGTATTAAAGGAAAACACATTAAAGAAACGTTAAAACTTAAACATGAAGTGAGTACTAGTCATGTACTAGAATTGCTTCACTTAGACTTTTTTGGTCCAAATAGGACAAGAAGTCTAGGTGGACACTACTCTGTGTGTGTCATAGTAGATGATTACTCACGATACATATGGACATTGTTCTTAACACACAAAGACAATGCTCCATTGGCAATCGAAACTCTTATCAAGCAACTCAAAAATATTTACGAAGCAAATGTTAAAAGAATTAGAAGTGATAGAGGTGGAAAATTTAGAAACAAAGATGTAGTAAAGTTTTGTGAATTACATGGAATTAAACATAAATTCTCACCACCTAGAACACCACAACTCAATGGAGTTGTTGAACGTAAAAATAGAACAATTCAAGAAATTCCTAGAACAATATTATGTGAAAATAAAGTACCAAAATATTTATGGGCTGAAGCTGAAGCTGTAAGTTGTGCTTGTTATATTATAAATAGGTTTTCTATTAGAAAAAAATTAAATAAAACACCTTATGAATTGTTAAATAATAGACAACCTAAGGTAGATTATCTTAAAGTTTTTGGTTGTAAGTGTTTTATGTTGAACACTAAGGATAATCTAGATAAGTGTGAACAAAAGTCTATTTAATGCATATTTGTTGGTTATTCAACTAATTCAAGAGCATATAAGTGTTATAATCCTACATCTAGAAAAATAATTGAATCTATACATGTGAAATTCAATGAAAATGCATGCTTTGAAGTTAGTGATAAAACTCAACATAAACAAGAAAATAATGTTGGAAATATGTTTCATGATGATGATGTATTACTTGAGCCTGTACTTGATCATCTAGAACCAACTCCCCCTGAACAAGACATGCATGAACCCTTAAATGAAACAAATGAAGAAATTTTGCAATTAGAAGATAATACAACTAATGGTCCAATTACATATGATAATGTTCATAAAAATTAAACATTTGAACAAGATGGGGGTGAACTTAGTCAATCTAGGAATTAGTGGCACCCTAAACAATTAATCATTGGGGATCCAAGTGTAAGGGTTTGAACACGTAGAAATATAAGTCAACCTAAAGGACAGCTTAATCCACACTTAGAACCTAAGTATGTAAATGAAGCCTTAGGTGATATATCTTGGATACATGTCATGCATGAGGAATTTAATCAATCTACAAGGAACAACGTGCGTGACTTAGTACCTAAACCTGAACACAAGTCTATAATAGGAACAAAATGGGCCTTTAGGAATAAAATGGATGAACAAGGAAACATCACACGAAATAAAACTAGGCTAGTCGCATAAGGTTATAATCAACAAGAAGGAATAGATTATGAAGAAACCATTGCACTCGTTGCACGACTAGAAGCAATTAGATTGTTACTTGCTATTGCAAGTCTAAGCAACATTAAACTCTTTCAAATGGATGTCAAGAGTGCGTTCTTGAATGGATACATCCAAGAAGAGGTGTTTGTCAAACAACCCTCTGGATTTGAAGATCCAAATAATTCTAACCATGTGTACAAGCTTAAGAAAACTTTATATGGTTTGAAACAAGCTCCAAGAGCTTGGTACAATAGGTTTGCAAACTTTCTTATTGCAAATAATTATCAAAGGGGACCATAGACAACACCTTATTCCTAAGAAAAATAGATAATGACTTATTGATAGTTCAAGTATATGTAGATCATATAATCTTTGGTTCAACCAACCCTACCTTAGTAAAAGACTTCGAAGAGTGTATGAAGTCAGAATTTGAAATGTCAGTGGTAGGAGAGTTGAATTATTTCTTAGGACTTCAAATCAAACAAACCCCTCAAGGAATGCACATTAGCCAACTTAAGTATGCCAATGATGTGATTAAGAAGTTTGGCTTTGAAGAATTGACACCAACACCTACACCGATGAGTGTTAACACCAAACTAGATAAGGATGAAACTGGTAAACTTTTTGATGACACACTATATAGGTCTATGATTGGCTCATTGTTATATTTAACCGCATCAAGACCTGACATCATGTTTAGTGTGTGTATGTGTGCTAGATTTCAATCTTGTCCTAAGGTATCTCATTACAATGCAGTGAAAAAGATCTTTAGATATCTTAAACACACACCTCACTTAGGACTTTGGTATGATAAAAACACTAAGTTGGAACTGTATGCTTATAGCGATGCTGATTATGGTGGTTGCAAATTAGATCGAAAATCTACTAGCGGTACATGTCAATTCATAGGAACCAACTTGATCTCTTGGTTTTCTAAAAAGCAAGCTAGTGTAGTACTCTCTACCACCGAAGCCGAGTATATAGCCTTGAGTTTATGCACTACTCAAATACTTTTTCTTAAACAACAACTTAGTGATTTTGACCTTAAAATGAATAAGATTCCAATATTCTGCAATAGCACAAGTGCGATCGATCTTTCTCGGAATCCGGTGCTTCATTCTAAAGCCAAAAACATTGAAGTAAGATACCATTTCTATCGAGATCATGTTCAAAATAGGGATATAACCATAGATCATGTAAGCAATGATCACCAAATAGCTGATATCTTCACCAAGCCCCTTAATCAAGCCATTTTGAAAATTTACGAGCCAAGTTAGGTATGATGGCTTACGATATCATTGCATAGCTTTATCTTTGCATGATTTGTAAAATAAATGGGGAGATAGAATAAGAACATGATTTTAGTTGGTAAGTCATGATTTGGATAGTTGAATAATATGCTACGTTTCAATTGGTATAAGTTTTAGGGCATAGGTTAAGGGGGAGAGTATAATTTGAGGGGGAGCACATGAACACATATGTTAAAAACATGAGATTTGAGAGTTAAAAAACAATTGGTATAGAATTGATGAAACAATTGGTGATTGGTGAGGTTTTCAAAACAATTCAATTGGTATAAAATTGGTAAATATGTGATAAACAATTGATAAAGGGTTGTGACATTAAAATCACGTTGAGTTATTTTGAAAATCATCCAAAAGAGGGAGAATGTTGAGAAATATGTTTGGATAATTTTCAAAGTCATGATTTTAAGTGGTGAATGCATAAAAATGTCACACATGTTGTTATATGTGATTAAAAGTTGAAAAAGTTCAGAAAAGTGACATCGATCTCTCAGGTTGTTGCACTTTGACCGATCGATGTACTTCAATCTCTCACATCGATCGATCTATGTAAAGTAGAGAAAGTTCAAGATCTTACTATGAGACATCAATCTCTAAACCTGAGACACATCGATCGATCGATGTATACATCGAACTGTCACTTCAATTAATCGATGTAGGTCAGAGACAAATTCTGAAACTCACTGTGAGACATCGATCTTTGAAGCTGAGGCACTTCGATCGATCGATGTCTAGGGACTTAGAAATATTTTTCGAAAATGTGATAAAGTGGTTGACTTCATTTGTACATGTTTTATATATGTTCATTAGGTGATTATTATGTGGTTTTGATAAGTATAAATGCTTTGTGAATAATGTACCTTAGAAGTCTCTACAACTTACCAAAAAGAGCAAAATTGGTATTTTGAGTTTTGTAGGAACATGATGTGGTGGAAATATTTCAAGGACTTATTCTCATGTTATTTACCATGACAAAGGTGTTATTATATTCATTTCTGACCATCCGGGTCATTTCTGGAGCTTTCTCACACCAGGAGCATTTTGGTCATTTTACCCCTGAGGGTATTTTTTGTATTTTTACTCAAGGAATCTCTTGAGCATAGATTATCTTGAAGATTTTATGGTGGTTTTATATTTTTTTTCTCGAATGATGATATTATTGACAGTAGCTAGATATGTGACGGGTTGTGATGTCACATTCTATTTTTTTCTTGAAGATCTTCTTCTATATGTTATTGGAGTATATTTATCATCATTTTATAGAGAATTTAATGGTGTTAAAGGTGTGGAAATGATCACAACATACAAGAAGAAATATTGGGAATTTTTGTGTTACATTTTGACATAATCTTGTCAACTATTATTTGTTGATTTCTTCTTCAAAAATATGAGTTGATATATATATATATATATATGGGTTGCAAAAACATGTATATTCAGGTGATATGATGGTGTACTCATTTTATGGCTTGGTGACAAGTGGACCAACCAAAAAGAAGCTAGTTGGCAATTTTGCCAACTAGGAAAATTTAAAATGTAGCCACGGCTACTAAGGCATTTTGGAGCTGATTTTTGGTTTGAAATTTTCAATTCCCAAATGCCTATTCTCAAGCCAAGGAGTTGAGGGATAGTGGAGGAATATGTCATTCTATCTTCTTCTTATTATCTTCATTTTGCAAAGGATAATTCAAGACAATTCCATGTGAAAAAATTGGCCAACAACTAGTGTTCCAAGGTGGACCAATCATTTTGCTTGATGTTGCCAAGTGTACAAGACCAACCAATGATGTGAAGACACTTAAGCATTGATGATGAAGATGGTGACACATTGGAGCTCTTATCTCCAAGGCTCATTTCACCCTATAAATAGGAGGAAAAGGTGAAGGAGAAGATCACACTTGAAGCTCACTTGAAAGCTATAGTTGATTTGTCTAGCTATCTTCTTCTTGTCATTCTTGTTCCATTCTTTGTAGCCAAGGTGTTCTTGTTGCATTTGTTGGAGAGCTACAAGCCTCTTGAGATTCATTTGTAAGATTGATTAGCCAATTCTATAAGGCTACATCAATAGGTGGTAGAGGTGTTGCAACTAAGTGTTGCATAGAAGGTGTTCATCCAAGTCTTGAATAGGGTTGGTGTTTAACCCAAGGATCAAACTTGGTTCTTGTTGTAATTTAGTTCATACCATAGTGAAATCCAAGGAAACGTGTTCTTTGGGACTGGAGTAGGTCACATTGACCGAACCAGGATAAATTCTTGGTGTTCTTATCTTGTTTCTACATTTCTGCATTCTGCCCTTTTTCACTACAAATTTCACACAATTTCACACGTTTTGAAAAAATAGCTAAATACTTTCAAAATTTGTGATTTTTGGTGGAGTTATAATTTAGACTGTTAGCTTTCATTTGCACAAGAATCACTTGATTTGAGCAAGGGAAAGTTAGTATTTCAGTCTTTGCAAAATAACTGCTTTAATCTGGCTGCAATCTAACCATTTTTGAGAAAACTTAAATTCTGTTTTAATCAAGGATTTTTCAAGGTCAGGGCCTTTTGGAAACATAAATTAGATATCCTAAGGAGTGATTTGACATAAAGATCAACCTTTTTGGTTAAGTATTCAAAGAGAAAAACGTTTTTCAATTTCAGCAACATTCTGTCCAGTTCTGTCCAGATTGACCATCTGAATCTTTTTATTTGTTTGAAGGGTCAAACGATCTTATTTTTTGTCTAAGTTTTGGACAGAGTCTTGTCAACACATTAAGTTAAGTTCTGGAAATTTTCATAATTTTTGGAGTTGTGTACAAGGATTTCTGAATTTTTCAAAAACGAGTTCTGAATCTGAGGTAGTCTCAGATTCTGTTTTCAAAGCGAATTTTTATCAAGGGTAGTAGTGTAATTTCCGCTAACCACTATTCACCCTCCTCTAGTGGTGTTTATTGCAGGTGCACGGTCCAACAATATAGTGTGTGATGATGGGTAGTTATATTATTCTTATATATATACATATATACAAATTTATAATTATTTTGGTTTATGAATAGTGCTAGCCAAAGGGATTATGGATGGGTATATATTTTGCTGGGTGTTTAATATATATTTATATACATCAGAGTTAATACTTGGGATTTTATCCTGTATACGTATTTACTGACCTCAAATATATATAAATATGCTTAACGTTTGAAATTAGATATTTCCATACATAATTATATATATCGGCTGTTTATATGGATAAGGTGCGATTCCCAGGAATATAACTAATTAATTACAGGTTTTGGATTTATTATGTTTATGCACATTGAACAGTTTACTTGATTTATATTTATAAATATATTGTGTCATTTCTGGAATTAATATAGTTATTTAATGTTTTCAAATTTATTATGTATAAGTGTATGTAAACTGGTTATTTATATTATATATGTATGTATATACAGTACTATTTAGAATTTTGTATCATTCATATGTATATATATGGTGTATTAATGTTTGTGTATATATATGTATGTATTTTCGCAAGGCTTCTCGGATGATTTGTGTTACATCTAATGTTTTTCAAATTATATATCGATGTATATAATCTGTTTAGAAATAATAAACATATATTTATACGATTGCTGCTGTGTATATAAGGTCTAAGAAAAGGCTTGAGAAACGATTTGCATAATCTGATTAAATAAATTATGTTTTTGTGAACGGGAGGCTATATTAATACAAAGGAGAAAAAAATAAGTTATGAGGTTTCGGACATGACTTTGATTGTTGTACTAAATTTCAATTTACATTATATTCATATATTAAATTTCAACTGTGCGGCAGATTTAGGAATATATGTGTGCTATTTTCAGATTAATTTATATATGTATACATATGTGTGTATATTGTGAACTATTTTGAATGAAGTTATACAATTTCATGTACATACTGCTACCGCCGAATTTATAAGCATATGGAAATTGTTGAGTTGTTATGGAAAAAGAATAGAGTATTATATAAAAAGTTCCGGATAAGTGCGTTGAAAGAATAAGAATAATTCAAAGGAAAAGGGATTTGTGGTGTAAAGGTGAAGTTGAAGAGAAAAGTTAATAAACAAATAATTAACTTACAGGTTCAATTTTGGAGAATCCAGAGGATAAGTTGGACATATAGAAACAGAGACTTTTAGGTCATGTTCGGGCAAAGAATTAGAAAGCTATGGTACCGATTATGGGTAAGTGGTCTATTTGTGCTCGTTATGTTGTCATGCATCAGATGTAAGTGGTCTATTTGTGCTCGTTATATTGTCATACATCAGATGTATGTGTTCTATCTATGCTTGTTATGTTTATCAGGCATTAGTGTGTTGTTCGTTGTATATTTATATATGGAATTGTGTATGTGAGTTGAGTGTATTATGTGAGATATGTGATGACATATGTGAATCAGACATAGATGTGTACATGTAACTGGGTGTATGTATAGTTGTATGATTTCAATGCGTATTGCATATGTATATGGATGTGCGGGGTTATACATGCACGTATATATGCACGTGTATGCACGAGCATATGTATGAGTATGGATGCACCAGATTACGAGAGATTTTGCATTTGCATTCATGGAACATGCATTGCATGGCAGGTCATGTCTAGATGGGCATGAATGTCGGAGTATGATGCAATGTGGATACAAGCCACAGGCATCTATATGATGTACCATGGATATAGGCCACTGCATCCAGATGATGTACTGCGGTATAGGCTGTTGGCATCCCAATGGTGTACTGGGGATATAGGTCTCAGGCACTCAGATTGGTCCCAGGATCATGCATTGCACGGTAGAGATATATGCATCGTGCATGACATGTCTTTTATTGCACGTGACACGTAGAGAAAGGCATGCATCATGAAGTTGCGCATTATTGTGTGGAGTGACTTACTTTCTGCAGTTTATCTACTTCATTGGTATGCCTTGTTCTCTTCTTTGTTTATGTGATTATTTGTTTGTTGTGCATGTCATACTGGGAAGAGTATGCATCATAGTAATGTAGATTGAACTGATGGATTTACTTATCTTGTTTGACTATTCTCCATGTGTCAACTGTTAAAAATATTCAAGTGAATTTAATTGTATACTAGGGACATGTATGTTGATTTGTAAATGTTAGGTATAATTGTCTCTGCATGTATGGTTTTCATGATGGGTATAGGTAGGTTGCTTACTGAGCCCGTTGATTTGACTCACACCACCACTCACCAGTTTGGTAGGTTTGAGAAGTTGGGTATTCTTACACGGGTACGACGCCATGTGAGGATGTTTGTGGACTTATAAGACTTTTGCTGGATGTCATTGTTTGAGGATTTCGGATTACTGATGCGGTGAGTGAGATGTTATGTATGGTTTAGTGACTTGTGATTTGGGGTTATTTGTTACTATTTTGGGGTGTATCTTACTTTGAAAGGTATTTATCTGAAAGTTTTAACTATGACGTTTTCGCGACTGATTTCTACGTCACATGCTAACGTGTAAGGAATTTATGTCGACGCCTTGTAGTTCTTGTAGCAGACTACGGCAGGTGCCTTGTTCTCAGTGTTAGGGCTCGGGAGCGGGGTGCTACAGAAAACCAGTGTAGCTAACTCGAGATCATGGGTCGGATAGTTTAGCTCATAGGGATTCAACTGGCACGAGGGCTATGTAATGAAATTAGACCACAGTTGTAATGTATATCAAATCAATTTGAAGTCGTATACATGTACCTAGTCCACTCTTGGACGTGTCACTGTAAATGACTAACCCTATGGCTGTGCCAGTACAGCGGCAATGGTCAATCTCTTCTTTAGCTCGGTGAAGTTTTTCTCACAATCCGCGGTCCACTCGGATTTCGTTTTCTTATGTATTAACCTACTTAGTGGCACCGACATATTAGAGAAGCCCTCGATGAACTTCCTGTAGTAGCCATCCAACCCAAGAAAACTTCTTACTTCAGTCACATTGGTTGGTCTGCGCCACTTTGTGATAGCCTTGATCTTTTTTCGGATCCACTGAGATCCCCTCCTCCAAGACCACGTGACCTAAGAAAGCCACGCTCTTCAGCCAAAATTCACATTTACTGAACTTGGTGTACAACTTCTTCTGCTTGAGGTTCCAAGAACTTCCCTTAAGTGCCTAGGGAGAATAAACTAAGATGTCGTCGATGAAGACCACCATGTACTTATCCAGTTGATCTCTGAATATTGAATTCATCAAATCCATGAAGGAAGATGGAGCATTAGTCAGGCCAAACGGCATAACTAAGAACTTGTAGTAGCCGTATCTAGTGCAGAAGGCAGTCTTCGGAATATCCTCCACTTTGATCCTTAGCTGATGATATCTGGATCGAAGATCTATCTTGGAGCATACTTTTGCACATATGCGGTTAATTTGAGTTTCAACATTACTAAATATCAATCACGTTTTGAAAGAGGTTACCTTCAACAGGTCAAAAAGGTCCTCGATCCGGAGTAGAGGATACTTATTCTTGATTGTGATCTTATTTATCTCACGATAATCGATGCACAATATAATAATCCCATCTTTCTTCCTCAAAAATAGGACAGGAGCTCCCTAGGCTGAGGCACTGGGGTGGATGAATTTGCGGTCCAATAATTCTTGTAGCTGCTCCTTCAACTCCTTGAGCTCTGCCAGCGCCATATGATATGACGCTTTCGATATAGGCTCAGCACCCAAAATAAGATTTATCACAAATTCAACCTCTCGGTTCAGTGGTAAACCGGTTAATTCGTCGGGGAAGACATCTCTGAATTCATTTACCACCGGGATCTGGTCAAAAATGGTACTTGCTGCTCAACATCTATAGCATAGACCAGAAATCCTTCTCCACCCTTTCTCAATGCTCGGTAAGCCTAGGCTGCGGTCAGATAAATCCTCTTAGGCTCCTTTTTCAGCTTAGAATTTCCTAGGGCGATGATCTCCTTCAATCGGAACCTCAGATGGTGACGCACTTTAGCCGACAGTCAATAGTCGCATGGTATTCAGTAAGCCATTCCATGCCGAGAATAATGTCAAAATCCCTCATCTGAATAGGGATAAGGGTTGTGGTGAACTGCTGATCATCTATTTCGAGCTTGCATCCCTTATACTAGTGGTGGGATATTGTCGCCTGATCGCCGGCTGCCAGAACTCGGTAGGGGGTCTCAAGCCCTTCGGAACAATGGCTCAGATTCTTCACGCATTTCCCAGAGATAAACGAGTGATTTGCGCCACTATCGAATAGTACGTTGGCGGGGAATTTATCTACTAGGATAGCACCTACCACGTTCAGATTTGCTCACAGCACTAATATTCACAAATACATGTTTTAATTTAAAATAATTTACTTAAATAATTGTTACACGTCACGACGTCGCCTGCTGTCTCGACGTCTGCATCAGTCATCACGTGGACCCTGGCATTGGTCCTCTGTCTCTCCTTCTGTTGGCCTACCTGAGGCTGCTGTGTCGGCAGGGCTGGTCCCTGTTCAGGACACTCTCTCGAATAACGTCCGGACTTACCACATCTGAAGCACACGTTGTTCTTCTTACATTACTCGCCTAGATGTGTGCGTCTGCAACATGTGCATGGTAGGGGCGGTCCAATGCTCCTCGGTGGCTGCAGAGCTCTCCCCTAAATCTGTTGTTGGGACGGTCTGAACTATGGTCCCCTAATCTGATGTCTAGGTACCTTCACCCAGCACCCTTACCTCCTAGCTGCAATCTCATCATGGGGCCTCTTGCCCTTTTCTTCCGTAACAATTCTCTGAAAGTCACCCTCGTCCTCTCTGCATACCTCAGTAGCTCATCGAACGTCCTGGCCCTGACGATAACTATACCTGACTGTATCTGTGATCTGAGGCCTGTCTTGAACTTCAGCATCTTCAGCCTCTCATCTGCCATGGTGGACGGTACATACTTACCCAAGGTGTGGAATCTATCAATATACTCTGCCACCATCATGTTGCTATGGATCAGGGCCTGGAACTCTACCATCCACTACAAGATCACACAGTCTGGCACATATAACTTCTTGAACTCCTCACGGAACTGAGTCCAAGAAATCGGTGGCGTCAGCCATATCTCTATCCTATGCCATCACTACTCCGCATCACCTGCCAGAAAAGAAACCACAACCTCCTCTCTCAGATTGTTTGACACCTGCAATAATCGGAGATGGTCTGACATCTCTTTCAATCAGATGTTAGCCTCCTATGGATTAGAGGTCCCTCTGAATGTAGGAGCCCGAGAACTCTGCATCTCTTTATAGGAAAACGTCAACCCTGGCTGTAGTGGGAGCGGAGACTGTGCCTGTTGGTTTATCTGCTGCTGCTCTTGCACCAACATATTCGTCATGGTAGCCGTGGCGTCAACAAGGGTCTGGGAATAGCCCCCTGATTCTAGTGGTTGTCACCACTATTACCTCCATTTCCTGCTTGACCACGTCTAAACGGCATTTTCTGGAATTTAAAACCAGAGAAAATATATTTTATTTGAATTCAGCCTAAATTAGGGGTAATTGGGAATTTCTAACTACCTATGAGGTTCATGCAAAGGTTCAGGGGTAACCAGTAAATAAATAAAGGAACACGATAGAACACTCTCACACCCTTTAACCCGATCATAACTTAATTTTAAGATCATCTCTTAAGTCTACTTTATTTATTAAGGGAAAAATCATCATTTTGAGAAAATCATAGCTTATGTCTAAGTGGTCTAGTCAATCGTGTGTTTCCAAGATGGATCTGGAGCATCAGCTCTGATACCACCTGTAGCACCCCGCTCCCAAACCATACCTTCGAGAACAGTATATCCGCCGTAGTCTACTATGAGAACTATAAGGTGTCGTTCAAACTTCTTACACGTCAGAGAAAACGTAGAATTTTTTCACGAAAATGATAATTAAAATTCAAATTTAATTTATAAATAATCCCAGTAGGGAAATAGATGAAATGTTTAGGGCTGACGAAACCCAATACATCAAATGAAATTCTAAAAGTCAGATGTAACAAAAGTAAATATGAAATCCATCAGTCCCCAAATGTCTCACAAAACTTCACTGTCCACAGCTAGCACAATCTGACTCGTCCTCTATGAAAATATAATGAAACTCTGGCTCACCTGTGGAAGGATTAGTAGTAGGATGAATGATTGAGAAATCACCCGTAGGTTACATGTCTTTTCTCAGAAAGATATCATACTCACCATAAATACATAAACACATAAAGAAAAGCAACAACAAATACATAAACACATAAAGAACGGCAATAACTAAAGCGTAAGATAAACACACTCTCGTACATCCGAATGCAATGCGCAACTTCATGATGCATGCTCCTTCACACTACCATGTCACACGCAACCACATTATTATCTCACACAACATGCTCCTTTCTATCCATGATATACTATACACGTCCCAGGTCCTATTTCACGCGCCTATATCCTAGGGTTATATGCCCTGAAGAGAATTTCACGCACCTGTATCGTAGGGTTACACGCCCCGAATGGATCACACACCTGTATCATAGGGTCTCCCTGAAGAGATGCAATGCAATACACGTGCCATGAATGCATCACACATAATCCGGTGCATCCACACTCACATATATATACGCGCCCATGCACGTGCATATATACTCGCATGTATACCCCTATTTATTTCCGATTCATCCATACTCCTATATAATCCCCCCATACACGTGCATATATAGTTGTATGTATGGCCCAGTTTATTATTATTGTTACTATTATTATTATTATTATTATTATTATTATTTTATTATTATTATTATATTATTATTATTATTATTATTATTATTATTATTTTTTATTATTATTATTATTATTATTATATTATTATTATTATTTTATTATATTATTATTGTTTTTATTATTATTTTATTATTATTACTATTATTATTATTCTTATTATTATTATTATATTTTCCCACTTTTTATTTTTTATTATTATTTATTACTTTTACTTTACTTTATTATTTATTTTATTATTATTTATTTTTTTCTTCCCCTTCGATTTCTATTTTTTTCTCTTTATTTTTTATTTTATTTTATTTTATTTAATCACTAATTTTCTACTTGTTAAATAATATTTAATTTATATGATTAATTTCCTTTTTCTTTTTTTCCTTTTTCTTTTTCCTTTCTCTCGCCCCTTTCTCCTTTTCTGCACGGCCCAGCCCGCAGCACAGCCCGCTGACCCGCTGGCCTGCTGGTCCGCTAGCAACTCACCCTCTTTTTTTTATTTCACTCGGTCCGGCCTAGAAGCTCCTTGCCCTGCCCAAATGCTGCAGACCTGACCTGAACTAAGGTCAGACCTTCGAGTCAGACTGACCCACTGACCCGCAAACCCCTTTTTCTTCCCTCTTCAACCTGGCCCATTTGCTACATACTAGACCAGGATTGCCTTGGTCCAGCCCGTCAATTGCAGGTTAGCTGAACCGGGTCAGCCAGTTCGGGTAAGTCCCGACTCGGCTGACCTGGATTTTAATTTTATAAAAAATATATTTTTCTTATTTTCTTAAATTCTATTTTTTTCCATCTTCAATAAAATCTCCAATTCAACTCCAAATTGACCCCAACAAATTTCATTCAACCCGTTTAATGCCACACACACTACACCTGAGCACATGCGTGAGTGACCTACACGTGCGTGCGTGACCTACACGTGCTGCCTAGGGCCGTGTGTGGTCCTCACGCAGCGCCTTTAAACGCACGCGTGTGCAATACTCATCGCTGCCCAGCCCCGTTTTTCAGTTTCTATTTTAATTCCGACCTAATTTCTTATGTGTTCTATTTTGAAGGCCATCGTGCAATTTTCCATTTAATCGTGTAAAAATCCATTCTTTTAATTTCTTTTCGAATCACACGATTATCACCATCGCACACGTATACATATGTTCATGATGTTTTATGTCATACATGTACTATATCGGAATCATTCGGCATGTCATGCGTTATTATTCTAATGAAAAGTGCTATAGTCAACGATGAAAAATTTATGTCTCCATGTTATGAAAATGCCATTTTATGCAAGTTATGGAAATCACGGTCATGTTTATGAAAAGTCATTTTATGAAAAATCATGTTATGAAAAGTCATGTCTTATGCATCATGTCATGATCATATCCCTTAGGTTATGGTTAGAATATCCGTAAGATTATTATGCCCTTAGGTTGACTAAGGAAGTCTATGCATGTAGTTGTGATTACTATAAGTGATGACCTTAGTACGGTATAGATTAGTATGTGAGTATAGGCATGCATGCTAGGGATGTGCTGAAGAAGATGTAGAGAAAAAGTGTTTGAATGATTTACAAATACATGATTTAAATAGTACAAGTTTACGAAATGCATGACAAAATTTATTACTTGACACGTTTTTGTGATATACATACCTCATATGCTTTATATATATTGTTGCAGTACTAACAAGCCATGAAGCGTTAAAGCTTACATCATATGGCAAACATTTGTTGTCTTTGAACTATTTTTAGGCGCCAAAATTAATGAACTAAACTAGTTCATTAAGTAAAGTACTTAAGTTAATGAACTAACTAGTTCATTAAATGGAGATATATTTGGAGAAGGTTTGATGTTAACGAATTGAAAAATGGAAAGTCTCCTAATTCCTTCAAGATACATATATATATATATATATATATATATATATTACATATATATTCAGATTTTTTAAAAAAAAGACACAATACACATATGTTCCGACGTACTAGTGACACGTTACATATATTACAAATGTACGTCAATGTCACACCACTATATACACCTCATATTTATAAGTAGATTCTGGTCTTATATCATATGATATAAGTCATGGTGATGAAAAAATTATAACGACACGTTACAAGGCTATAAACCGAAAATTGTCGTATCGGGTGGCAGCCGAAACTTTGCCAACATGTCATGTACTTGCAAAATAAAGATGGCCAGCCCATATACTTCAAAAATAGCCAAAACTTTCGTGGCTCACATGTTAAATTCAGCCACTAATATCATTCCATGTTGGCACACACAAATCACCCACAATTTTGGCCAAATTGTGGAGATTTCAAATTCAATTTTATTTAGCACATGGGGGCGCCTCTAAGTTAGCCATTAGAGATGAATATCTACTTTATTTTATGTAATATTATGTGTGACATAATATATATGTGACATGTGCAAAAAGTTTGAATTTAATCGAAGAAAAATCGCGTAATTGACGAAAGTCGAAAATTCGGTTTTTCTACGAACATAACACATGGAACGTTTTTGACATGAGTTGTAATACGTATCTAGACACTTTTTACACATTCAAGACATGTTAAAGTTTTCTAAAAAATTCAAATTAGGGATGATTGGAATTTACCATATATGTTTAATTATTGTGCATTATTTGACAAAGTTTACTAAAATGAAATTCAGCACATGTACAAGTCTTCTCATACGCCAATTGCAGTCTTTATGGAGCCAATGTAGATCTTAGTTGGCATCTTGATTGGTGGAGAATATGTCACACAAGGTTAGTGATATAAAAGTGGGAGCTACACAAGGTAACAATTCAAAAGATTTGAAAAATAGCCACATGCTGAAAACTTACAGCACATGGCAGGAGGTGGCCGATTTCTTGCTCTTAATGCACCCTAATTTGCTTCCCAAAATTGAAGGGAATGAATGGTGATTGGTTGGCAACATTTTGAATTCTTTTTGGAAGATATTTTTCAAGTTATTCTCAGATTTTATAGCTCATTAAAATGATGACAAGATGGACTAATCATCAAGTGTCAAGTAAGCAAGGCCAAATCATTCCTCCAATCATCAAGTGCCAAGTGAGCAAGATGATGTCATATCTATACAAGACAATCTTCCAAGGGCGTTAAAGAGAATTTTCAATAAATGAAGATGACCTAAGGGGGGTGGACAAGAAAGATTAAAAGGAGGAGAAGTAGAGCAAACAAAAGCAAGACAACTCTCATTTTCTCTCAAGTGCAAAAGGATCTTCTACTCTCTTCTTCTACATTTCTTTCTTCTTCTTATTCTCTCAAGCCTATTGTTCATATATTTAAAATATTGTATAGGCTTTGATTATACCACCCACACTCATACATTGTTGTAAAAGGTTGATCAAGGTATGATCAAACCTTCATTCGCTCGGTGGTGGTGTCTGTGATCCGTTTGCTTGATTGTATCGTTTGCAAAAGGGTGGAGTTGGTGTGTAACTCTAAAAACCCTTGTGTTAAGGTGTTATATTATGTTTAGTGATAACCAAAGAAGGTGTCCTCGAAGACTGGAGTAGGTTGATTTAACCGAACCAATATAAAATCCTTGGTGTCTTTACTTTCAGCACTTTACTCTGAGTTTCCAGCATTTTGTATCAATTTCATTGCAAGAGTAAAAATAGAAAAAGAATTTCAAAAATCGTAAATATTTTCAGAAACATAGCCACATCTCTCAGTTTTTATTTGGCGCAAGTTTCAACTCATTTGGATAAGAATAAGTCAATCAAACTTGAATAGTTCTGAGACTAGTGCAATCTGATTTTTGGAGTTGCAAAGGTTGAGAACATCAAAGTGATTGATATACTTCCCAAAGGAATTTTCGAAAACTATTTCAACCCATTGAAATAAATACATTGAGGGTCTTGTCATTAAATTTTCAGGACATTTGGAGCCACCAATCAATTGGAATAAATTTTCAAATCGGATAACTGTTTCTGACAGATTTGCCCAATCTGAGCAAAAATGTATTTTCAAAGGGTTAGGAGTTGAATTTTAATTTGAAATTTTTGTGAGATACTCAGAACTTCTGAGAATAGAATATCACCAAATTACCTGAAAATAGAAACTGTTTTCTGAAGTGAGGTTTTTGGTTAAAAAGTTTTTAAAAATCAAATTTTCCGCACCCACTACTCAACCCACCCTTCTAGTGGTGCTATACAGGTCCTATAAGTGGTATCAGAGCGCAGACACACTCACGACAAGGACATCTAACGATCTTTGTGAGATGGCAACACTAGTCACAAAACCGAACAAGAAGGTATGTCGAGTCAAAGGCCTCCTCTTTTTGGTGGTGAGTCTCTCATACAATAGAAACTTAGAATGAAACTTTTTCTTATGGCCATTGATATAGACTTGTGGTCAATTATAGAAGATGGTCCTTTTGTTCCTTCTAAGTTATCTACTGTTGATGGTGTCACACTAGAGGTTGTAAAACCGAAACAAGAGTATACTAGTGATGACAAAAAGAAATTGAGTATGAATGCTAGAGACATGCAACTACTTTTAAACGGACTGAGTAAAAGTGAATCAAGTTACGTTTCTAATTGCTCTAATGCTCAAGAGATGTGGAGAATTCAAGAAATGAAACACGACGGGACTAGTCAAGTCAAAGAGTCTAAAATAAATATGCTTATGTCCACTCTTGAGTCTTTTAAATTATTGCCAAATGAATCTATTGTTGATATAGACTTACGCTTGACTAACATCTATAATTCTCTTGAGTCTCTTGGAAAAGCTTTTTCTACACAGGAAAAAGTACAAAAGGTGCTAAGAAGTCTCCCATCCGAATGGGACCCCAAAGTCACAGCGATTGAGAAAAGTAAGGAAACAAAATCGATAAAGATGCAGGAATTAATCGGATCACTAAAGGTATACGAAAACAAACTTACATTAAGGAAATCGGAATCAACGTCAAAACAAGGTAAGACTATTGCTTTTAAATCAAATGAGTACGTCTATACTTCTTCCAATCATGTAGATGAGAGTGATACTGAATCAGACAATCATGATCTAATATTATTGGCTAAAGGTTTGAGAAAATTTATGAGAAAATCATTTAAGAACAAACCTAAGGCTGTTTCGACTAAAAGAAATAAAAATAAAATTAATGATAAGCACATAAAGTGCTATGAATGCGGAAAACTTGGACACTTGTCATATGACTGCCCGAACAAGGACAAACAAACGAACAAAAACCGTGACTAGGACTAGAACAAAAATAGACCCGTCTCAGAACCTAAACAATGGAATTCAAGAAGAGCACTCAAGACCTCCACTTGGATTGATTCATCTGACTCTGAAACTGATACCGAAGAAGAGACGACACAAGTATGCTTTGCATCCAAAGCATCAAATGAGGTATCTTCTGATTCTAACTCTGATTCTGAACCTTCTGTTTAGTCAATATTTAGAATTGCATAAATTCACAAAGACTGTTGCAAAATAAAAGAAATGGTTAATTGAAGATAAGAAGTTAAAATCATCTAACATGAACCTTGTTTCTCAATTAAACGATTCAAAAGAAGAGTCTTCTTGCACAATTAATGCATTGAAATCAGAGATATCATCATTAACAACACAAAATAATGAAATGAAATCCGAGATTTCAAATTTGAAATCAAGGAATGCAGATTTAGAAAAAATAATGAAACAGTTTGACACGGGTACAAATATGCTGGATCGCATCATCTCTTCACCAAAAGCATGATAGCGACAAAACCGTATTAGGATACGTTGATAAAAACGAGACATTAAATAAATCAACCAAATTCATTCGATCTTCATCTAAGAAAGCCGATGCATTCAAGATAAATATGGCGCCTAACAAGACGCCTTGACCCCCCTACTTTATCTAATTGTGCTTCTTCTTCATATCATAAAAGATATAATTATGTGCCATATAAATATGAAAAAAAACCATTACTGCATATACGACACTCATTTACCATAAATGCATCTAGATCACGCACTATGCACACTAACACAAGAACATATCAAAAACGACAACCATATAATGTTCACAAAGGAATTCTCGGCCAATGGACAAATGCATTCCCACCTAATGTCTATTATATTGCTTCTTCATCTCTACTTTCGCCATTTGTAAGACCAAGAAAGATCACCCAAGTTTGGGTACCAAAATGTACTTTTACAAAGGGGTGAAGAACTAACTTGTAAGGACCCAAAATAAAAGGGTACCTAAATGGTTGTTACACATTGCAGGGAACACATACATCTAAAGGCACATCAATCAAATGGTTCCTTGACAGTGGTTGCTCGAGGCACATGACGGGTGACCCGAGCTTGTTCTTAAAGTTGAAAAAGGTTACAAAAGGTGGATCGGTGACCTTTGGAGGCAACAACGAAGGAAGAATCATTGGAAAAGGTACAATTGGAAGCCCAAGTACTCTTCAAATCTCCAACATCTTTTTGGTAAGTAATTTATCCTACAATTTTCTTAGCATCTCACAGTTTCTTGAGAATGGTTTTGATGTGTGTTTCACTCACCCATATTGCAACCATAGTAAATAAAAACGGAGAAACGCTATTAAAAGGAAAAAGAGAAGGAAATATTTTTACACTTTCTATAGATAACATGTTAGACGCTAAAGTTAAATGTTTTATGTCAAATGAACCTAACATAAATTTGGTACATAGGCAATTAGGACACATTGGCATCTCAACACTTGAAAAACTTCAACGAAAGAATCTAGTACGAGGATTGCTAAACTTGATTTAGACAACTTTCAGTAAAAATGAAATTAGCACATCTAGAGTGTTAGAATTGTTACACATTGACTTGTTTGATCCTAGTCGTACTAGAAGTCTTGGTGGGTGACATTATGCATGTGTTATCGTTGATGATTTTTCTCGCTATACATGGACTTTATTTCTTGCGAACAAAGATGATAGTGCCGTTGAGATTGCTAAATTAATAAAACAACTTGAAAATGAATATGGTTTGAATGTCAAAAACATTAGGAGCGATAGAGGCAGCAAATTTAAAAATAAGGACATGATTGCTTTTTTGCGAAGAAAAAGGTATTAAACACGAGTTTCGCCACCTAGGATACCACAATTAAATGGAGTAGTAGAAAGAAAGAATAAGAAACTACAAGAAATTGCTAGAACCATGCTATGTGAAAATAAATTGCCTAGATTTTTGTGGGCGGGAGCCGTAAATTGTGCACGCTATATAATTAATCACTTATCAATTAGAAATAAAATAAACAAAACTCCTTATGAAATTGTGAATGATCGCATGCCTAAAATTGATTACTTTCGTGTGTTTGGTTGTAAATGCTTTGTTTTGAATACAAAAGATAATATAGATAAATTTGAGTCTAAATCAATTGAATGCATCTTTGTTAGATATTCTGTGAATTCTAAGGCATATAGATGTTATGATCCTATCACTAAACAAATTTTAGAATATATTCATGTGAAGTTTAATGAATTTGGCGAGTTTGAAAAAGATAAAAATATGATGATGATTTTGAACTAAAGCCCGTGTTAGATGATATAGAAGAGAATATTGTACATAATGAGCACAACACACTAGAAATGCATGATCACTTAGAAATGCATGAAAACTTAGAGAATAATTAACCAAGATGGCATAGAGATCACCCACACGACCTTATTATAGGCGATATAACTCAAGGTGTCCGACCACGTAGAAGAATAAATCCGGATGAAATAAATCAATTTCATGCTATGATATCCGAAATTGAACCCAATAATGTATTTAATGCATTGAATGATTCTTCTTGGATTGATGCTATGCATGATGAATTAAATTAATTCACAAGAAATGATGTACGGGATTTAGTGCCACATCCACAAGATAAAACGATAATAGGCACAAAGTGGGTCTTTAGAAATAAAATGAATGAAGAAGGTAAAGTTGTTAGAAACAAAGCGAGACTTGTAGCACAAGGATATAATCAAGAAAAAGAAATAGACTACGATGAAACATTTGCACTCGTAGCACGCTTAGTTTTCATACGATTATTACTTGCTATTGCTTGCATGAATGATTTTAAACTTTATCAAATGGACGTAAAAAGTGCATTCTTAAATGGCTTTATACAAGAAGAAGTATATGTGAAACAACCACCCGATTTTGAAGATTTGAAGTATCCTAATCACATGTACAAATTAAAGGAGGCACTATATGGTCTAAAACAAGCACCTAGGGCTTGGTATGATCGTTTTGCTACTTTTATTTTAGAAAATGGATTTAAAAGAGGCACCATAGACAACACCTTATTCTTGAAACAAGATAAATCAGATTTACTTATTATTCAAATTTATGTTGATGACATTATTTTTGGATCTACTTGTCATAAACTTGTTGAAGAATTTGAAATTTGCATGAAATCAGAATTTGAAATTTGCATGAAATCAGAATTTGAAATGTCTATGGTTGGTGAATTGAATTATTTTCTTGGCTTGCAAATTAAACAAACTAGTAAAGGCATCCATATAGGTCAAGTCAAATATGTGAATGACATAATTAAAAAGTTTAACTTTGAGAACTTAAAACCATCCCCCACCCCTATGAGTGTCATCACTAAACTTGATAAAGATGAGAATGGAAAAGACTTTGATAATGGTTTGTATAAGTCTATGATTGGTTCTTTGCTTTATCTTACCGTAAGTAGACACGATATCATGTTTAGTGTTTGCATGTGTGCACGTTTTCAAAGTAAACCTAAAGTGTCTCACTATAATGCTATAAAACGAATATTTTGATATATTAAGCAGACTCCCACTTTAGGAATTTGGTATGATAAGAATTGTGAATTTGACTTGCATGCTTATACTGATGCGGGTTAATGGCAGATGCAAAATAGATAGAAAAAGCACAAGTGGCACTTTTCAATTTTTAGGAAATTCATTAATATCTTGGTTTTCCAAAAAGCAAGCAAGCGTGGCATTATCTACTATTGAAGCTGAATACATGGCACTTAGTCTTTGTTGCACACAACTCTTATTGTTAAAATAGCAGCTATCTGATTTTGGAATCACGGTAAATCGCATCCCCATTTATTGTGATAGTATGAGTGCTATTAACTTGTCTAAGAATCCCGTACTACACTCTAAGGCAAAGCACATAGAAGTACGATATCACTCTCTTCGTGACCATGTGAATAGTGGTGATATCGTTATAGAACATGTACGTACTGAAGCACAAGTAGCCGACATATTCACTAAAGCACTAAATTAAGACACGTACGAAAATCTACGCTCAAAACTAGGCATGATTTCTGTTGATTTACTATAGATTGATATTTCTTTCCATCTTTCCATGCACTTTTGATATTATTTAGAAAATAAAGGGGGGGAGAGAGTGCATAATTTAAGAGGGAGAGAGAGTGATTTAAGGGTGAGAGAGTGATTTAAGGGGGGAAAGAGCATGATTGCACAATTTAAGGGGGAGACAACGATACTATAAAATTCAAAATTCAAAATTCGAATTTGTGCTTAATTGGAGGGGGAGGAATTATATTTAAATCATGAACCAGTGTTATTTTGTAAATCATCAAAAGGGAGAGATTGTTGAGAAAAAGTGTTTGAATGATCTACAGATGCATGATTTAAATAGTACAAGTTTACGAAATGCATGACAAAATTTATTCCTTGACACGTTTTCGTGATATACATGCCACATATGCTTTATATATATTGTTGCAGTACTAACAAGCCATGAAGCATCAAAGCTTACATCATATGGCAAACATTTGTTGTCTTTGAACTATTTTCAGGTGCCACGATTAATGAACTAAACTAGTTCATTAAGTAACGTACTTAAGTTAATGAACTAACTAGTTCATTAAATGACAATATATTTGGAGAAGGCTTGATGGAAAAAAATTGAAAAATGGAAAGTCTCCTTATTCCTTCAAGATACACGCCATTTATATATAAATATATTCAGATTTTTTAAAAAAGGCACAATACACATATGTTCCGACGTACTACTGGCACGTTACATATATTACAAACGTACGTCAACGCCACACCACTATATCCACCTCATATTTATGAGTATATTCAACGGCGTCTGTCAGAGCAATTGAAAGCCTCACTGTAGAAGGGAAGAGTAGTAAAGGCAGACCCAAACTGATGTGGGATGAGCAGACTAGGCAGGACTTATTAGAGTTGCACCTCTACGAGGACATAGTCCAGGATAGGAGTTCATGAAGGCAGAGGATTAATGTCAAAGAGGGTTAGACAGGATATAAGTGCACCTTCTACACTTTAGGTTGACTTGCACTTTTTTTGTTTGCTTGTTTTGTTTTGGTCTTTGCATTTCAACTATTTGTGCATATCCATTGTTGACTATTTTAATATCATAAGGTTTTGATTTATATTTCATAAACTTCATTCAGTATTACATATTCCTATTATTATACTATCTATACAGGTATATATAGAGCCAGGGGTCTCACTGGAAGCAAACTCTCTATCCCTTGGGATGGAGGTATTATTTGCCTACCTTTTACCCTCCCTAAACCCTACCGATAACTTTTATCTGTCGTTCGGATATACTGGGTATGGTTGTTGTTGTTGTTGTATTCAGTTCTTATATCATACGATATAATTCATGGCGATGACAAAATTATAACGACACGTCACAAGGTTATAAACCGAAAATTGTCGTATCGGGTGACTACCAAAACTTCGCCAATGTGTCACGTACATTCCATATAAAGATGGCCAGCCAATATACTTCAAAAATAGCCAAAAATTTTGTGGCTCGCATGTGAAATTCAACCACTAAATCATTCCATGTTGGCACACACAAATCACCCATAATTTAGGCCACATTGTGGAGATTTCAAATTCAATTTTCTTTAGCACATGAGGGCGCCTCTAAGTCAGCCATTAGAGCTGAATATCTACTTTATTTTATGTATATTATGTGCGACATAATATATATGACATGTGCAAAAAGTTTGAATTTAATCGAAGAAAAATCACGTAATCGAAGAAAGTCGAAAATTCGGTTTTCTATGAATATAACACATGGAACGTTTTTGGCATGAGTTGTAACATGTTTCTAGACACTTTTTACACATTCAAGATATGTTAAAGTGTTCTAGAAAATTCAAATTAGGGCAGATTGGAATTTACCATATATGTGTAATTATTGTGCATTATTTGACAAAGTTTACTAAAATGAAATTAGCACATGTACAAGTTTTCTCACACTCCAGTTGCAACCTTGATGGAGCCTATGTAGAGCTTAGTTGGCATCTTGATTGTTGGAGAATATGCCACACAAGGTTAGTGACATAAAAGAGGGAGCTACACAAGATAACAATTCAAAAGATTTGAAAAATAGCCACATGCTGAAAACTTTTAGCACATGGCATAAGGTGGCTGATTTCTTGCTCTTAATGCACCCTAATTTGCTTCCCAAAATTGAAGGGAATGAATGGTGATTGTTTGGAAATATTTTGAATTCTTTCTGGCACATGTTTTGCAAGTTATTTTCAGATTTTACAGCTCATTAAAATGATGACAAGATGGACCAATCATCAAGTGCAGAGTAAACAAGGCCAAGTCATTCCTCCAATCATGGTGTGCCAAGTGAGCAAGATGGTGTCATATCTACACAAGGCAATCTTTCAAGGGAATTAAAGAGAATTTTCAAGAAAGAAAGATGACCTAAGGGGGGCGGCCAAGCAAGATTAAAAGGAGGAGAAGTAGAACAAACAAAAGCAAGACAACTCTCATTTTCTCTCAAGTGCAAAAGAATCTTCTACTCTCTTCTTCTACATTTCTTTATTCTTCTTCTTCTCTCAAGCCTATTGTTTGTAGAAATATGAGGGTTTGAGTGATTTCAAAATAAAGAAATTTGAATATATATATATATATATATTAACGTGGATATATATATATATACACAAGTGTACATGTATGCATGATAACTTGCCTTATTTAGCTTATATATTATGTTGCCGTACTAACGAGCCATGAAGCTATAAAGCTTACATCATATGGCGAACATTTGTTGAGTTTATACTATTTTCAGGTGCCACAATTAATGAACTAAAGTAGTTCATTAAGTGAAGTACTTAGTTTAATAAACTAAGTAGTTCATTAAAGGAAGATGCATTTGGAAAAGACATGAAGGCAACATAGCTATGGAAGGAAAGTTCTCTCCTCCTCCCCACATCATTTCACACGCCATATATACATAATATATATATATTTTCAGATTTTTTTTAAAGGCACATACACATCTATTCCAACGTACTATCGACACGTTATATATCTTACGAACGTACGTTTACGTCACACCACTATACTTAACTCATATTTATGAGTATATTCAGATCTTATATCATATGATATAAGATATGGTGATGACAAATTAAATACGACACGATAAAAGGTTCTAAACCGAAATTTGTCGTATCGGGCGATACCGAAACTTCGCCAACGTGTCACGTACTTGCCATAAATAAATGGCCAGCCCATATACATCAAAATTCATTAAAAATTTCGTGCCATACACTGTATATTGAGACAAAAATACTTTCCATGTTGGCACACACAAATCACCCCACATTTAGGCCAAAATGTGAAGATTCCAATTTTATTTTTGTCACATGTTTATGGTACCACTTTAAATCAGCCAAGTGCTGAAATTAAAGTATATATTATATATATTATGTATAACATAATATATATAGCATGTGCAAAAGTTGGAATTTAAATTAGAGAAAAATCGGGTAATCGATAAATATCGAAAATTCGGTTTTCTACGCACTTGACATGGAACGTTTTTCTTGAACATGATGTGGCACGTATCTAGACACTTTTTACATATAATATACATCTTAAAGTGTTCTAGAAAATTAAATTAAGGGCTGATTGGAATATTACATGTGTGTAATATTAAATGTGCACTATTTTTCAAAGTTAGCAAAAATAAATTTCAGCACATGCACAAACATATTCAAACGTCACTACAGCTGATGTGGAGCACATGTGGAGCCTTGTTGGCATGTTGATTGGTCAAGAATCAATCATACAATGTTGATTAATCAAAGAGAGAAGCTACAAAAGGTAAGTTTTCAACATACACCTCTCTTATGTCACATGCTGAAAATTTCAGCATGTCACACTAGCTATGGCCGTTTTCTTCATCATGAAGGAAGATAAAATGTCAATCTTTTATTAAGGAATAAATTAAATGAGATATGGAAATGTTTTGAATAGTTTATAGAATAAAGGAAGTGATATTTTTGAATATCACACATGCTGAAAAATTCAGCATGTGTGTAGTGGTTATGGCCGAAATATAGGCCTCATGGTTGTCAAGTTTTATTCTATACATGATGAGAATATTGTATACTTAATGTTGATTGAATTCTTAAATTAAAACAATGCAAAATAGGCAACATTTTGAAGAAAGAGTGGATGTTACACATGCTGAAATTTCAGCATGTGCAAGACATGTTGTGGCCGAATGGTATCTCTTTTGGTGTCCAAATTCATTCTCAAACTTGTAGCAAGACTTGCCTTAAATATTGGTTGTATTTTTATGGAAGAAATTCAAAGAAAAATGGAAGAAATATTGATTTAATCTCACATGGTAAATGCTGAAAATTTCAGCATTTACAAGTTGATATGGCCGAATTTTGGAGATGGAAAGAGAGAGATTTTTGTGTCTCAAACTTTATGACATATTGTGACTATTTTGGCATGATTTGATAATTAACTATTTGGCATATATTTAGTGTTTTTTTCAGAATATCCATGTCATCAAATGATGACAACAATGAGCCAATCAAGAGGTGCCAAGTAAGCAATGACTAAATGATGGTCCAATGAAGTGATGCCAAGTAAGCAAAGTGTTGTCACTATGATGTCTCACACTCTCCAAGCAATTAAAAGGAAATTTTCAAGAGGGAGAAGAGACACAAGGGGGACGGCTGGACCTTCTATAAGGGGAAGAGAAGAACAAACAAAAACAACACCAAGAATCATATTCAAAAGTGATCAAAGTGCAAAAGCTTTCTTCTCCTACACTTTCTTTCTTTCTTCTTCTTGTAAAAAGCCTATTGTACTTTACTTCTTTCATCCTTGAATAGGCTTCATAGAAACCACCATTCATTCATCATTGTACAAGATTGATCAAGGTGTGATCAATCTTCATTCTAGCGAGGTGGTGGTGTTCGTGCAAATTGTACTCACAATACAAGGTTTGTAAAGGGTTGGAGTTAAGGTGTAACTCTATCAACCCTGCGGTAAGGTGTACTGCGTGTGTGAAATTAGTGTGAACCAAGGAAGGTGTTCCTTGAAGACTGGAGTAGGTTGTTTATAACCGAACCAGTATAAAATTCTTGGTGCAATTTACTTTCTGCATTTACGTTTCAGTTTCTGCGCTGTTTACTCATATTGTTCACGTTCGCAAAAATAGTAAACGTTTTCTAAAAATTATAAAAATTTCCAGAAACATACATAAACGTTCTAGGGTTAATTTGGCACAAGTTTCAACCCTTTTGGACAAGTATAAGTCATCCAAACATCAAAAGTTCTGAGACTAGTGCAGTCTGATTTTCAGACTTGCAAAGGTTGAGACTTTGGGTGTATTTGACCTACTTCCCAAAAGAATTTTCAAAAACTGTTTCAACCCATTTCAATATAGTGTGTGAGGAGTTATTGGTCAAATTTTCAGATCATTTGGACATTCACACAAATAGGAATTAATTTTTCAAAACCATCTACCGTTTCTGGCAGATTTGCACAATCTGAGTGCCAACGGTTTTTGAAGGGGTTAAAGGTTGAATTTTGATTTGAAATTTTTAGGGGACCCTCACAACATCTGAGGCTAAGTTCTCTCAAAATTTCATAATTTTTGGAGACCTCTAACCTAGTTTTTAAAACGTTTTAAAACTGGTCCTGAAAACAGAATCTGTTTTCAGAACTTGAATTGGTTAGGTTTAAAGAAATTTTAAAAACCATATTTTCCGCACCACCTATTCAACCCCCCCCCTTCTAGTGGTGCCTTGCAGATCCTACAAGTGGTATCAGAGAGCAGGAATACTCACGACAAGGAATCCAACGATTCAGTGAGATGGCATCCACAAATCTCAAAACCGAACAAGAAGGTATGTCAAGCCAAAGGCCTCCACTCTTTGACGGTGAGTCTTTTATTCAATGGAAACTTAGGATGAAATTATTTCTTATGGCTATAGACATAGACCTTTGGTCAATAATTGAAGATGGTCCATATGTCCCGTCTAAATTGTCCATTGTAGATGGAGTCACACTAGAAGTAATTAAAACAAGACAAGACTATACTAGTGAAGACAAAAAGAAACTGAGTATGAATGCTAAGGCCATGCAATTACTCTTAAATGGCTTAAGTAAGAGTGAGTCTAGTTATGTGTCCAATTGTTCGAGTGCACAAGAAATGTGGAGAATCTTAGAAATGAAACACGAAGGCACGAGTCAAGTCAAAGAGTCTAAAATTAATATGCTTATGTCTACTCTTGAGTCTTTCAAGTTGTTGCCTAATGAGTCAATTGTTGATATGGATCTTCGTTTGACTAACATCTATAACTCTCTTGAGTCTCTTGGTAAGGCCTTTACAACGCAGGAAAAAGTACAGAAAGTCCTACGGAGCCTCCCTTCAGAATGGGATCCTAAAGTGACTGCCATAGAAGAAAGCAAGGAGACTAAGTCGATAAAAATGGAAGAACTCATTGGTTCACTAAAAGTGTATGAAAACAAACTCATTATTCGGAAATCGGAATCAACCAAACAAGGTAAGACAATTGCTTTTAAATCAAATGAATACGTCTCCCCTCCCTCCGATCACATAGATGATAGTGATTCCGAATCGGATAATGATGACTTAATTCTATTGGCAAAAGGACTAAGAAGATTCATGAGAAAATCATTTAGAAATAAAAACAAGGGCACTACATCTAAGAGAAATAAAAACAAGTCAAATGATAAGGACATTAAATGTTATGAATGCGGCAAACTCGGACACTTATCATATGACTGCCCAAACAAAGAAAAGCAAACTAATAAGTACCCTGACAAGGAGCGGAACAAAAATAGACCCGTCTCAGATCCTAAACAAAGGAAACGTGCACTAAAGGCCTCCACATGGAGTGACTCATCAGACTCTGAAACTGAGACCGAAGAGGAGACCGCTCAAGTTTGCTTCGCTTCAAAGGCGTCTAATGAGGTATCATCTGACTCTGACTCTGACTCTGAACCTTCTTACGATGATTTATTTAGTCAATATCTTGAGTTACATAAATTTACTAAGACTCTCGCAAAAGAAAAGAAACGTTTAATTGAAGACAAGAAACTGTTAGAATCTTCTAACGAGAATCTTGTCGCTCAATTAAGCGATTCAAAGAAAGAGTCTTCATGTGCCATCACTGCATTAAAAACCGAGATCTCATCATTAACTTCTCAAAATAATGAAATGAAATCCGAGATTTCAAATTTGAAATCAAGGAATACAGATTTAGAGAACATGATGAAACAATTCGATACAGGGTCAAACATGCTGCATCGCATCATATTATCGCAAAAGCATGACAGTGACAAAACTGGATTGGGGTACGTTGATACTAACGAAGTATCAACCAAACCAACCAAGTTTGTTGTGTCTAAAAAGGTAGACACCCCTAAGCATCAAGTGGCGTCTAAGATGACGCAGAAAGCACCCCCTTCCACACGCCCCACTCCCTCATATCATGTGAAATATAATGTTGTACCATATAGATATGAGAAGAAGAGATCAATGCATACACGGAATACATATCATCCACGCACCACGCACACACACACAAGGACATATCACAAACGTCCTCCATACATTGAGTATAGGGGAGTCCTTGGGCAAAGACCCAAAGTACATGCACCACATGTATACTATGTCGCACCTTCATCTACTTTCTTGCCATTTGATAGACCGAGAAGGATCACCCAAGTATGGGTACCGAAAGGTACCTTTACTAAAAGGTGATTAACTAACTCGAAAGGACCCAAAATTAAAAGGGTACCTAAATCACCTTTTTACATTGCAGGGAGACCACTCATCAAAAGACATATCAATAAAGTGGTTCCTTGACAGTGGTTGCTCGAGGCACATGACAGGTGACCCGAGCCTCTTCTCCAAATTAAAGAAGGTCACAAAAGGCGGATCCGTGACCTTTGGAGACAACAATGAAGGCAAGATCATTGGTAAAGGTACGATTGGAAACCCGGATACACTTCAAATCTCCAACGTGTTTTTGGTAAGCAACTTATCTTACAATCTTCTTAGTATTTCACAATTTGTTGACAATGGTTTCAATGTGTGTTTTACTCACCCTTACTGTAATATAATAAATAAAAATGGAGAAACTGTTTTAAAAGGAAAACGTGAAGGAAATATATTCACACTATCTATGGATGATGTAGTAGATGCCAAAGTTAAATGTTTTATGTCAAATGAACCCAATGTGAATTTGTGGCATAGACGTTTAGGACACATAGGTATTTCTACACTAGAAAAATTGCAACAAAAGAACCTAGTACGGGGATTGCCTAAGCTTGATTTAGACAACTTTCAGTTGTGTGAATCTTGCATAAAAGGCAAACAAACACGTGAGTCACTTAAGCCTAAAAATGAGATAAGCACGACTAGAATACTAGAACTATTGCATATCGATTTGTTTGGTCCTAGTCGTACTACAAGCCTTGGTGGGCGTCACTATGCATGTGTACTTGTTGATGACTTTTCTCGTTATACTTGGACTTTGTTTCTTGCACATAAGGATGATAGCGCCGTAGAAATCGCTAAATTAATTAAACAACTTGAAAATCAATACGGCGTAAATGTGAAAAGAATAAGAAGCGATAGAGGCGGTGAGTTTAAAAATAAAGAGATGATTTCATTCTGTGAAGAAAAAGGAATTAAACATGAGTTTTCGCCACCTAGAACTCCACAATTAAATGGAGTAGTAGAAAGAAAGAATCGCACACTACAAGAAATTGCTAGAACTATGCTTTGCGAAAATAAATTACCTAGATTTCTGTGGGCGGAAGCCGTAAATTGTGCATGCTATATTATAAATCGCCTATCTATAAGAAAGAAAATAAACAAGACGCCTTACGAAATTTTGAATGATCGCATGCCTAAGATAGATTATTTTCGTGTGTTTGGATGCAAATGTTTTGTCTTGAATACAAAAGATAACTTAGATAAATTTGAATCCAAATCGATTGAGTGCATTTTTATTGGGTATTCCATAAATTCAAAAGCATATAGGTGTTATGATCCTCTCACTAGACAAATCATAGAATCTATTCATGTTAAATTCAATGAATTTGGAGAGGTTGATAAAGAAAAGGAATATGATGATGACTTTGATTTGAAACCCGTTTTGGATGAAGAAAATGAGTCTTTTGATATGCATGAGATGAATGAAACACTAGAAATGCATGATCATATAGAAATGCATGATAACTTAGAAAATAATCAACCAAGATGGCATAGAGATCACCCACATGATCTCATCATAGGCGACATCACTCACGGTGTGCGGCCACGTAGAAGAATCACTTCGGATGAAATAAATGAATTTCATGCTATGATTTCTGAAATTGAGCCTAAGAATGTGCATGATGCTTTGAGTGATTCATCTTGGATTGATGCTATGCATGACGAACTTAATCAATTCGTTAGAAATGATGTATGGGATTTAGTGCCACGACCACAAGATAAGACAATAATAGGCACAAAGTGGGTGTTTAGGAACAAAATGAATGAAGAAGGAAAAGTCGTTAGAAATAAAGCAAGACTCGTAGCTCAAGGATATAATCAAGAAGAAGGAATAGACTACGATGAAACATTTGCACCCGTAGCACGTTTAGAAGCTATACGACTTTTACTTGCTATTGCTTGCATGAAAGATTTTAAATTGTATCAAATGGACGTCAAAAGTGCTTTTCTAAACGGATTTATACAAGAAGAAGTATACGTGAAGCAACCACCCGGTTTTGAAGATTTGAAACATCCTGATCACGTGTACAAATTAAAGAAGGCACTATATGGACTAAAGCAAGCGCCTAGAGCATGGTATGATCGTTTTGCTACCTTTCTTTTAGAAAATAATTTTAAACGTGGTACTATAGATAGTACACTATTTTTGAAACAAGAAAAATCAGATTTACTTATTATTCAAATTTACGTAGATGACATTATTTTTGGTTCTACCTCACATAGACTCGTTAAGGATTTTGAAAATTGTATGAAAGCTGAATTTGAAATGTCTATGGTTGGTGAACTTAATTATTTTCTTGGCTTGCAGATTAAGCAAACGAGTAAAGGAATTCATATAAGCCAAGCTAAGTACATAAATGACATGATCAAGAAGTTCAATTTTGAAAATTTGAAACCATCCCCCACGCCTATGAGTGTTACTACTAAATTAGACAAAGATGAACATGGTAAAGACGTTGATAATGGATTATATCGATCTATGATAGGTTCTTTACTATATTTAACTGCTAGTAGGCCTGACATCATGTTTAGCGTATGCATGTGTGCTCGTTTTCAAAGTCAACCTAAGGTGTCACACTTAAATGCGGTAAAAAGAATATTTCGCTATATTAAGCACACGCCCACCTTAGGTATTTGGTACGATAAGGATTCTACATTCGACTTACATGCTTACACTGATGCAGATTATGGTGGCTGCAAAATAGATAGAAAAAGCACGAGCGGAACTTGCCAATTTATAGGAAATTCCCTTATTTCATGGTTTTCCAAAAAGCAAGCAAGTGTTGCTTTGTCCACTACTGAGGCTGAGTATATGGCTCTTAGCCTTTGTTGCACACAGTTGTTGTGGATAAAACAACAACTTTCGGACTTTGGAATTACCGTAGATAAAATTCCTATATATTGTGATAGTATGAGTGCCATAAATTTGTCTAAGAACCCCGTATTACACTCTAAGGCTAAGCATATAGAAGTTCGCTATCATTTTCTTCGTGATCACGTTAACAATGGTAATATTGTCATAGATCACGTACGCACAGAATCACAAGTAGCGGATATATTTACTAAGGCCTTAAATCAAGCCACATTTGAATCTCTCCGTTCTAAATTAGGCATGCTTCCTGTTGATGTGATTTAATGCGATATCATTTGATTTACTTTCCTTTTTGACAGGAATCTTTTGATTATCTTTCCAAAATAAAGGGGGAGAGAGAAGCATGATTTAAGGGGGAGAGAGAGAGATTTAAGGGGGAGAGAGATCACTGATTGATCCTAATTGCATGAATCAAGGGGGAGGCGGATTTGAAATTCGAAATTCAAATTTCAAATCTGTGCATAATTCAAGGGGGAGAGTTGACACTTAAATCATGTACACTAGTTATTTTGAAAATCATCAAAAGGGGGAGATTGTAGAAATATGAGGGTTTGAGTGATTTCAAAATAAAGAAATTTGAATATATATATATATATATTAACGTGGATATATATATATACACAAGTGTACATGTATGCATGATAACTTGCCTTATTTAGCTTATATATTATGTTGCCGTACTAACGAGCCATGAAGCTATAAAGCTTACATCATATGGCGAACATTTGTTGAGTTTATACTATTTTCAGGTGCCACAATTAATGAACTAAAGTAGTTCATTAAGTGAAGTACTTAGTTTAATAAACTAAGTAGTTCATTAAAGGAAGATGCATTTGGAAAAGACATGAAGGCAACATAGCTATGGAAGGAAAGTTCTCTCCTCCTCCCCACATCATTTCACACGCCATATATACATAATATATATATATTTTCAGATTTTTTTTAAAAGGCACATACACATTTATTCCAACGTACTATCGACACGTTATATATCTTACGAACGTACGTTTACGTCACACCACTATACTTAACTCATATTTATGAGTATATTCAGATCTTATATCATATGATATAAGATATGGTGATGACAAATTAAATACGACACGATAAAAGGTTCTAAACCGAAATTTGTCGTATCGGGCGATACCGAAACTTCGCCAACGTGTCACGTACTTGCCATAAATAAATGGCCAGCCCATATACATCAAAATTCATTAAAAATTTCGTGCCATACACTGTATATTGAGACAAAAATACTTTCCATGTTGGCACACACAAATCACCCCACATTTAGGCCAAAATGTGAAGATTCCAATTTTATTTTTGTCACATGTTTATGGTACCACTTTAAATCAGCCAAGTGCTGAAATTAAAGTATATATTATATATATTATGTATAACATAATATATATAGCATGTGCAAAAGTTGGAATTTAAATTAGAGAAAAATCGGGTAATCGATAAATATCGAAAATTCGGTTTTCTACGCACTTGACATGGAACGTTTTTCTTGAACATGATGTGGCACGTATCTAGACACTTTTTACATATAATATACATCTTAAAGTGTTCTAGAAAATTAAATTAAGGGCTGATTGGAATATTACATGTGTGTAATATTAAATGTGCACTATTTTTCAAAGTTAGCAAAAATAAATTTCAGCACATGCACAAACATATTCAAACGTCACTACAGCTGATGTGGAGCACATGTGGAGCCTTGTTGGCATGTTGATTGGTCAAGAATCAATCATACAATGTTGATTAATCAAAGAGAGAAGCTACAAAAGGTAAGTTTTCAACATACACCTCTCTTATGTCACATGCTGAAAATTTCAGCATGTCACACTAGCTATGGCCGTTTTCTTCATCATGAAGGAAGATAAAATGTCAATCTTTTATTAAGGAATAAATTAAATGAGATATGGAAATGTTTTGAATAGTTTATAGAATAAAGGAAGTGATATTTTTGAATATCACACATGCTGAAAAATTCAGCATGTGTGTAGTGGTTATGGCCGAAATATAGGCCTCATGGTTGTCAAGTTTTATTCTATACATGATGAGAATATTGTATACTTAATGTTGATTGAATTCTTAAATTAAAACAATGCAAAATAGGCAACATTTTGAAGAAAGAGTGGATGTTACACATGCTGAAATTTCAGCATGTGCAAGACATGTTGTGGCCGAATGGTATCTCCTTTTGGTGTCCAAATTCATTCTCAAACTTGTAGCAAGACTTGCCTTAAATATTGGTTGTATTTTTATGGAAGAAATTCAAAGAAAAATGGAAGAAATATTGATTTAATCTCACATGGTAAATGCTGAAAATTTCAGCATTTACAAGTTGATATGGCCGAATTTTGGAGATGGAAAGAGAGAGATTTTTGTGTCTCAAACTTTATGACATATTGTGACTATTTTGGCATGATTTGATAATTAACTATTTGGCATATATTTAGTGTTTTTTTTCAGAATATCCATGTCATCAAATGATGACAACAATGAGCCAATCAAGAGGTGCCAAGTAAGCAATGACTAAATGATGGTCCAATGAAGTGATGCCAAGTAAGCAAAGTGTTGTCACTATGATGTCTCACACTCTCCAAGCAATTAAAAGGAAATTTTCAAGAGGGAGAAGAGACACAAGGGGGACGGCTGGACCTTCTATAAGGGGAAGAGAAGAACAAACAAAAACAACACCAAGAATCATATTCAAAAGTGATCAAAGTGCAAAAGCTTTCTTCTCCTACACTTTCTTTCTTTCTTCTTCTTGTAAAAAGCCTATTGTACTTTACTTCTTTCATCCTTGAATAGGCTTCATAGAAACCACCATTCATTCATCATTGTACAAGATTGATCAAGGTGTGATCAATCTTCATTCTAGCGAGGTGGTGGTGTTCGTGCAAATTGTACTCACAATACAAGGTTTGTAAAGGGTTGGAGTTAAGGTGTAACTCTATCAACCCTGCGGTAAGGTGTACTGCGTGTGTGAAATTAGTGTGAACCAAGGAAGGTGTTCCTTGAAGACTGGAGTAGGTTGTTTATAACCGAACCAGTATAAAATTCTTGGTGCAATTTACTTTCTGCATTTACGTTTCAGTTTCTGCGCTGTTTACTCATATTGTTCACGTTCGCAAAAATAGTAAACGTTTTCTAAAAATTATAAAAATTTCCAGAAACATACATAAACGTTCTAGGGTTAATTTGGCACAAGTTTCAACCCTTTTGGACAAGTATAAGTCATCCAAACATCAAAAGTTCTGAGACTAGTGCAGTCTGATTTTCAGACTTGCAAAGGTTGAGACTTTGGGTGTATTTGACCTACTTCCCAAAAGAATTTTCAAAAACTGTTTCAACCCATTTCAATATAGTGTGTGAGGAGTTATTGGTCAAATTTTCAGATCATTTGGACATTCACACAAATAGGAATTAATTTTTCAAAACCATCTACCGTTTCTGGCAGATTTGCACAATCTGAGTGCCAACGGTTTTTGAAGGGGTTAAAGGTTGAATTTTGATTTGAAATTTTTAGGGGATCCTCACAACATCTGAGGCTAAGTTCTCTCAAAATTTCATAATTTTTGGAGACCTCTAACCTAGTTTTTAAAACGTTTTAAAACTGGTCCTGAAAACAGAATTTGTTTTCAGAACTTGAATTGGTTAGGTTTAAAGAAATTTTAAAAACCATATTTTCCGCACCACCTATTCAACCCCCCCCTTCTAGTGGTGCCTTGCAGATCCTACATTGTTCATATATTCAAAATATTGTATAGGCTTTGATTATGCCACCCACACTCATACATTGTTGTAAAAGGTTGATCAAGGTGTGATCAAACCTTCATTCGCTCGGTGGTGGTGTTCGTGATCCGTTTGCTTGATTGTATCATTTGTAAAAGGGTGGAGTTGGTGTGTAACTCTAAAAACACTTGTGGTAAGGTGTTATATTATGTTTAATGATAACCGAGGAAGGTGTCCTCGAAGACTGGAGTAGGTTGATTTAACCGAACCAGTATAAAATCATTGGTGTCTTTACTTTCAGCACTTTACATTGAGTTTCCAGCATTTTGCATCAATTTCATTGCAAGAGTAAAAATAGCAAACAAATTTCAAAAATTGTAAAACTTTGCAAAAACATAGCCACATCTCTCAGTCTTTATTTGGCGGAAGTTTAAACTCATTTGGATAAGAATAAGTCAATCAAACTTCACTAGTTCTGAGACTAGTGCAATCTGATTTTCAGAGTTGCAAAGGTTGCGAACATCAACGTATTAATATACTTCCCAAAGGAAGTTTTGAAAACTGTTTCAACACATTGAAATAAATATATTGAGGGTCTTGTCATTAAATTTTCAGACTATTTGGACCCACCAATCAATTAGAATAAAATTTTCAAATCGGAGTACTGTTTCTGGTAGATTTGAGCAATCTGACCAAAAACATATTTTCAAAGGGTTAGGAGTTGAATTTTAATTTGAAATTTGTATGAGATATTCATAACATCAAAGAGTAGAATCTCACCAAATTTCATAATTTTTGGAGGTCTGTAACTAGGTCTTTAAATCATTTCAAATCAGAATCTGAAAACAGAAATTGTTTTCAGAAGTCAGGTTTTTGGTTAAAAAGTTTTTAAAAACCAAATTTTTTGCACCCACTATTGGTGCTATTCAGGTCCTACAGAAGAAAGTTATGATTTCTATGGTATATTGTAAATTCTTATATTCTGTTTTATTCTTGTATCATGCTTTTTATTTGTAAACTGAGATGCGATTATTTATGTTTGTTATTATGATATTATTATCTGTCACCCCGTCACCCTATGCATGATCCACATGACGTATCTGGTAGGATTACTTGCTGAGTGATTAATGTTGGCTATCGCTCATACACTCCTTATCACATTACAGAGGACAGGGACCCTGACCCCTTGTTCATTGAGGAAAAACCCCGATTAGAGTAACCGTGAGCTGAGATGTAGGCCGGAGCTATGTATTTGATGTGTTGAGCTTTATTTTATTGTGATGTACTTAGATTATCTTGAGACATTGTACTTTATGATTTGTACACACCTGGACGATTTGTATTATTATGCATCTCGTAAGTTTATCTTTATTTTGCTTTTGCTATATCGATTTACGATTCATGTCGACATGCACATGTATGGTATCGACGCCTTGTACTACTCGTAGTAGAGTACGGCGGGTGCACCGTGCCAAAATCCTAGTTTCGGGAGGAGCGCTATAGTCGATATCAGAGCAAAGGGCTTTAGATCCACAGCAGAAACAGTAAAGTAAACACTTAGAATTTAAGTGATGATCTTAGAACTTAAGTTATAATCTTAGACCAAGAGTGATATCCTTAGATTAGAATCCTTAGAACGGTTAAGGATAGCCGTATAAAATTTTAAATTTTACTTGAATTATTAAGTGCACAATTAAAAACCCTAATTTTAGAAATTCTGAACTAAGTATGTAAACAAATCAAATTATGACATGTACTTTATTGCTAAGAATACTGCTTTCGATAGTATGTTTTCACGGCCTAGAGGTAGACCACGTGCTGACAGTCTGGCACAATTACCTCCTCCTCCTCCACCGTTACAGGTACCTCCGCAGGCAGAGGCGGTTCCACTTTACACTAAGCCCGTACCCCCACCTCCACACCAGCAGATGCAAGGTGATTTTCAACAAACCTTTCTGCAGGCCTTGGTACAAATAGGGCAGGCTGTATGGAATAACGGCCAACACAATCATGCGGCACCCCTGTCGCCGCCACCACCACCTCCACCACAGCATGGTACTTGTTTTTTCTATGGAGAGATGAAGAAGGCCCGCATACCTAATTTTGAAGGTGGATATGATCCAGACACAGCTGAGAAAGGGCTAAAAGAAGTGCAAAATAACTTTGATCTAATTCAGGTACCGCATGAGATGAAAGCCTAAGTTATTAAGCCTTTTCTGACTGGTGAGGTCGATTAGTGGTGGACTACTAATTTGCAACATTTGCTAGCTCCAGTTACTTGGTGGCGATTCCTAAGAGAGTTCTGTAAGTTCTACACGCCACCATCAGTCACTTTGTAGAAGATAGGGATGTTCGAGTCCTTGATTCAAACGCCTGGTATGACAGTGGCAGATTATGCCAACCGATTTACTGCTCGAGGAAGATGTGTTCCAGCGATCATGGGAGATGAGCAACTTAAAATGATTAAGTTCGAGAGGGAACTGAACCCACACATTCGCACTTGGATTGTGAATGCCAACCTAAGAGACTTTGGCGAGTTGATTGATGCATGCTATAGGGTGGAGAGGGACATTATCAGACGTGATGCCGACACCCAGGGCAAAAGGCCCCAAGAGTTTGGAGATTGTCAGTCTAGTAAGTGGGCTAAGACTGTTAGAAGAGATGGTGGACGTGCACATTAGCAGACTTTTCAACCACAGCAACCACAACAATTCCAGCAGGCCCCACGACCACTGTTACAGCACCCTCAGCAACCACAGCCTCCCCCACAGGCAACTGCGATTCCTAGATGTGCCACTTGCTAGCGACAGCATAAAGGAGCTTGTTTATTGAATACTGGAGCTTGTTTCATTTGTGGCAAGACTGGCCACTTGATCAGAGATTTCTTTGAGCCTCTGAAGGGACCCTAGAGAGCTACACCTTGGCAGAGAGATGGCCCACGGGCCAATGCCAGAGTACATGTGATGACAGATGAAGAGGTTTTGGACGCCCTGGATGTTGTGATAGGCATATTTCATTTTGTAAATTATGTGATATTTCTATGATTGCTTAGGAATTGCATATTTGAATTATGAATTGCCTCAGGTGTTATATTAGCAAATAACATACCTGCCAACGTATTGTTTGAAAGTGGTGCAAGCCACTCCTTTGTATATAAAAGGTTCGCTAAGAACCTTAGTAGCTGTCCGACATGGTTGGATATGCCTTATCGTGTTCAAGCAGCTGGTGATCAGGTGATCATTTCGCACTATATATAAGGACAGCGAGATCAAGATGGAAGGACAGAGGCCTGAAGCTACCCTAATTCCTATGCAGATTGTAGACTTCGACATTATTCTAGGTATGGATTGGCTTTTCAAACACCATGCCTACATTAACTGTGGCGGTAAGCGTGTGATGATTAAGGATCCGACGCAAGAGGAAGTGATCTATCAGAGAAATTCCAAGTTGAAAAAGATGCCGTAGAATATCTATCTGACAGCGGCACAGGCGTTTTGAGCACTGAAGAAGGGTAGCGAGGGATTTCTTATGTATGCTCTCAGCGAGGATTCAAAGACAGCACCAATTAACAGTAAGTACCGGAGTTCACAGATGTCTTTCTGGACGACATGCCAAGCTTACCTCTAGATAGGGAGATTGAGTTTGAGATTAATGTCATTCCAGGAGCTGAACTGATCTCAAAGGCGACGTATAAAATGGCCCTAGCAGAGTTGAAGGAATTGAAAGCACAATTGTAGGAATTGATAGATAAGCAATTCATACGGCCTAGTGTATCACCTTGGGAAGCCCCAGTGTTGTTCGTTAAGAAGAAAGATGGCAGCATGAGACTCTGCATCGATTACCGAGAGCTGAATAAGATCACTATCAAAAATCGATATCCGCTGCCCAGAATCGACGACTTGTTCGATCAGTTGAGAGTAACTTAAACACTTAAATAACATACATGTAAATGTATTTATAAATATCAACATAACCAGTCGTACAGGGTGCTAAGGTGTTCAACAAATTAATCTTCGCTCTGGTTATCATCAGTTAAAGATCAAGTCGGAGGATATTGCTAAGACCTTTTTTCGTACAAGATATAGACATTATGAGTTCTTGGTAATGCCGTTTGGATTGACCAATGCTCCCGCAACGTTCATGGATCTGATGAACATGGTATTTTGAGATTAGTTGGATAAGTTTGTGGTTGTCTTTATTAATAATATTCTGATATATTCACCGGACGAGGGGACCTATGCAGAGCATCTGAGGGTAACGTTGAATTTACTAAGAGAAAAGCAGCTATATGCTAAGTTCAGCAAGTGTGAGTTTTGGCTCCATAGTATTGCATTTCTAGGTGATGTTGTGTCCAAGGATGGTATCTCAGTAGACCCAAAGAAGATTGAGGCTATTACAGAATGGCCGAGACCGGCAAATGTGACTGAGGTCAGGAGTTTCTTGGGACTTGCAGGTTATTATCGGATGTCTGTTAAAGGATTCTCACGGATTGCAGTTCCACTGACTCGACTGACTCAGAAGAAGATGCGATATGATTGGACTTCTGATTGTGATAGAGCTTCACCGAGCTATAGAAGAAATTGACATCGGCGCTAGTATTAGCACAACCTATCTCCAGAGAGGGATTCGTGGTATATATTGATGCTTCGAAGAATGGATTAGGTAAACAAATACACCACTAGTTATGTAGAAATACTTTTAAAACATATGCACGTTAAGCCTTTTCTTCTAGGTTGTGTGTTGATGCAAAAGGAGCGAGTAGTTACACATGCATTAAGACAGTTGAAACCCTATGAGCAGAATTACCCCACCCATGACCTGGAACTAATAGTCATTGTATTTGCGCTTAAGATATGGAGGCATTATTTATACGGTGAGAGATGCAAAATTTACACGGATCACAAGAGTTTGAAGTATCTCTTGTTGGACCGTGCACCTGCAATAAACACCACTAGAGGGGGGTGAATAGTGGTTAGCAGAAATTACACTATTACCCTTGATAAAAATCCCCTTTGAAAACAGAATCTGAGACTACTTTAGATTCAGAACCCGTATTTAAAAAATTCAAAAATCCTTGTACACAACTCTAAAAATTATGAAAATTTCCGGAACTTAACTTCAATGTGTTGTCAAGGCTATGTCCAAAAATCAAACAGATCGTTTGGCCCTTCAAACAAATAAAAAGATTCAGATAGTCAATCTGGACAGAATTTGACAGAATGTTGCTGAAATTGAAAAACATGTTTCTCTTTGAATATTTAACCAAAAAGGTTGAAATTTGTGTCAAAACACTCCTTAGGATGTCTAAATTATGATTCCAAAAGGCCATGACCTTAAACAACTCTTGGTTAAAGCAGAATTCAAGTTTTCTCAAAACTGGTCAGATAGCAGCCAGATTGGAGCATTTATCTTGCAACGATTGAAAGACTAACTTTCCGTTGCTCAAATCAAGTGATTCTTGTTGCAAATGAATGCTAACAGTCTGAAGTATAACTCCAGCAAAAAAATGAATTTTTAAAGTGTTTAGCTATTTTTTCAAAATGTGAGAAGTTGTGTGAAAACTGAAATGAAAAACGGGCAGAATGCAAAATGTAGAAACACGATAAGAATAACAAGAACTTATTCTGGTTCGGTCAATGTGTGTAGCGCCCCGCTCCCGAACCCTAGCATCAGGAACTGTGCACCCGTCGTATCTTGCTAAGGAGAATACAAGGCATCGAATCGATTTCCAACATGTCCGAAAAGACATAGAAATTTTTCTCGCGAAAACGAAATAACATACATTAAATTCCATGGATAAAAGAGAATATCTCAATAAAATACTAAATCCGTAATGGCAATAACATCACTGTGCCAACAGCCTAAACAGGTATGTCTGATGAAATCCCAATAAAATGATAACAAATGACCACACGGTCTCCTCACGTCCTAGATGCGGCCATCAGTCTGCCCACTCCATCGTGTCAGCCCCGTCCTCAACAAAGACATAATCGTAGGCCTCTACATGCTCACCTGGAGGGGGGAAGTAGGGGTGAGTGACGGAGAAATCACTCAGTAGGCACTTGCCTCCAAGTAGTACAACACGAGCATCCAAAAATGATATAACACATAGCACATAAAACATGATATCACATAAGCATATGAAAGAATGCGAAAAGTAAATCACTCCAGGTAAAGAATGCGCAACATCATGATGCATGTCCCACTATGCATGTCACACGCAACAATGTCATGTCACACAGAATGCCGCTATCCATACCATACAATGCATGAACCTGGGTCCTACTGAGTGGATGCGGGTCTTACCCACCCACAGTCACCATACTGAGTGTGCATGGCCGCGCCATCGTACACCATCCTGAGTGTGTATGGCCCCGCCACCGTACACCATCCTAAGCGTCCGTGACCCGTACGTCACGACTCGCCATAAATGCAATGCACGTGCCATGAATGCAAAACATAATCGCCTGAGGCCTCTGGCCCATCCTCACCATCCTCCGGCACTCAATTCTAGGTTCACTTATTATCTGAGTACTGATTCAGCGTTGTTCGGCACCAATTCCATTTTTCCATGACTCGTACTACATTTATCGGACTTTTTCCATATTTTTCCTTATTTTCCCCTATTTATTTCTATTTATTTCCTAATTATCCTAATTAAACAAATTATCACAATTGCTGAAATTTAATGAAAATAATTCAATTTCAATATTTTATAATTTCTGGAATTTATTTATAATTTTCGGATATTTATTTATATTTTTCCTATTATTATTTCTATTTTAAATTAATTAAATAACCTATATAGAATTTCCAGAAATTCAGAATTATATAAATTACTAATTATTCTTTTCCCGTTTGGGCTGGTCTTTTTCCCCAGCCTGGTCCACTACCCGCACAGCCCAGCCCGCGAGAGGCGGCCTGCAGTCTTTTTTAATATATAAGCGATTTGGGCCGGCAGGCATCTGGCTCGGTCCGCTGGCCATTCGGCCCGGTCCGCTAAGCCTGCCACCCTTTTTTTTAATATGAATAAGCTAATGGGCTGGCTCTGCTGCAGCCAGCCAGCGGCCCATTAAGGGGCTGGCCTGGTCTGCGCTGGCAGGCCGGCCCTAACACTGAAATTTTTTTTTCGAGTATAACGCGTCCAGCACCACCAGGCGCTCGTGAAAGCACGCACAGCCACTCCGACAGCGCGTGAGCCGCTCCGGCTGCCTCTGGCATCCATTTTTCGACTCCGATCTATGTTTTTGACTATTTCCAGTCTATGGGAACCTATTCTAAGGCCAAAACAACATATAAAAACCTTAAACATATTAAAAGTGTGTTATTTTGATTATCAAATTTTTTCCTAAAATCAAATCCAAGCCACGCAAAACAGTACACGCATTTACCAGTTTTCACAATCATCAATCTTGCACAGAATCAATATCATGATATATATTTCAACAATTAAAACAACAAACACATAATATATCATCAGAGCATGTTTGAATTTGTACCAGTTGGAGGGAGAAAAGAGAACCTACTTGGATATCAGCAATTTTACGATAAAACAACAACGTGAGTAAGTCGGGGATTGATTTGCGCGTCTCTTCTTTTTCCTTCTTCCTTCTTCTCTCCTCTTCCCTCTTCTCTCTTCTCTTCCTCTGCTGCCTTCAGCCTCCCTATGCGTCTCTCTCTTACTCCTTCTTTACTTTTATTTTTTTGTGCTTTCCGTTTCTTTCGTTCAGCCCCCTGCCCGTTTTAATTCCCCCAATTGCTGAAATCAAGAGGGGCAGTTATTCCCCCCCTAACACACGTCCTTCTTTTTTTATTTGCTTTATTTTTTTCAATCATTCTAATAACTTTATTTAAATCATTTATTATTATTTTGCTTTTCTTTTTTAAAAAAAACAGTTATAACATCCTACCCACCTTACAAAAGTTTCGTCCTCGAAACTTGACATAATTTAAATCATAGTGCCCGAGAAGATTCGACGTACCTTAATCAAAGAGTCTAGGGTAGCGTTCGCGCATCTGGTCCTCTAGTTCCCAAGTCGCTTCATTTTCCCTATGATTGCTTCACTGCACCTTGACTTACGGAATGATTCTTCTTCTCAGCTCTTGGTCTTTACGGTCTATGATCCGAACACAAGTCTCTTCATATGATGTGTCCGGTCTAATCCTCAAAGACAGTGCATCCAGTACGTGACTTAGATCTGGGACGTACCTTCTCAACTGGGATACATGAAACACATTGTGCACTTGAGCTAGTGCGGGTGGTAATGCCAAACGGTAAGCTAGCGGACCAATCCTTTCGAGCACCTCATAAAGGCCAATGTACTGAGGCCTCAATTTACCTTTCAGACAAAATCCCGCAACACCTTTCATTGACGATACTTTCAGGTAAACCTTTTCTCCCACATTAAACTCCAACAGACGCCTCTTCGAGTCAGCCCAGCTCTTACTTCTACCTTGAGCAATCTTAAGCCTTTCCCGAACCAACTTAACCTCTCCTTGGTTTGCTCAACCAGATCTAGACCAGTAATAACGCGCTCTCCAACTTCATCCCAAAGGATAGGGGATCTGCACTTATGCCCATAGAGCGCCTCAAATGGTGCCATGCCACTGGCGCTATGATGTCTGTTATTGTAGGAGAACTCAATCAATTTGATCATACCGTCCCAGTTCCCCTTGAAGTTGATGGCGCAAGATCTCAACATATCCTCCAACGTCTGTATGGTTCTCTTTGACTGTCCATTTGTCTACGGGTGAAATGCAGTATTCAATCGTAACTCGGTCCCCATCCTTCTCTGACATGCTGACCAGAGCCTGGAAGTGAACTTCGAGTCACGATCAGAGACAATACTGACCGGAACACTATGTAAACTGATGATGTTATCGATGTAGAGCGTAACCAATCTGTCCAGGGTCACATCATTCAGCACAGGTAGGAAATGAGTGGACTTAGTCAAGCGGTCTACAATCACCCATATCATGTCATTACCATTCCTTATCCTCGGAAGTCCCATCACAAAATCCATAGTTACGTGCTCCCACTTCCATTCAGGGACCTCTAACGGCATCAACAAACCCCCTGGTCTCTGATGTTCTGCTTTGACCTGCTGACATACCAGACATCTTTCAACAAACTCTGCTATGTGCCTCTTCATTCCACTCCACCAATAATGCTTCTTCATATCATTATACATGTTCGTAGTAACAGGGTGAATAGACATTTTCGAGTTGTGCGCCTCCTTCAAAACTGTTCTTCTGAGATCCTCAACCTCAGGAACACACTGTCTCCCTTGAAACCACATGCTGCCGTTGTCATGGATCTGAAAACCATCAATCTAACTAGTCATCATCCTCTCCCGGATCTCACTAAGTGCTACGTCTCCCTTCTGTGCCTATTTGATCTACTCAATCAAAGACGGAGTGATAATCAGCGCTGCTAGAACATTGACTGTGGAGTCCACAATGTCCAGGTCCAACTCTACCATATCTCTTTCCAACGGCGTCTGTCTGACATGGCTGGATTTCCTACTCAGAGCATCTGCGATTCGGTTTGCTTTCTCCGGATGGTAGCTAATAGTCAAATCGTAGTCTTTCAACAACTCAAGCCATATCCTCTGATGCATGTTTAACTCCTTCTATGTGAATAGGTACTTAAAACTCTTATGATCCGTGAATACTTCGCACTTCACCCCATAAAGATAATGACGCCAAATCTTAGGTGCAAAAACCACTACAGCTAACTCCAGGTCATGCGTCAAATAATTCTGCTCGTATGGCTTCAACTGTCTTGAGGCATATGCGATGACCCTGCCATTTTTCATAAGGACACATCCTGCAAAGACACAGTTAGGCCACAGTTGTAATGCATATAAAATCAACTTTGACATTATATACATTACCTAGTCCGCTCTTCGATGCATCACTATATATGACAAACCCTTCAGAGCCTGAGGGTTGAGCAAGTATAGGGGTCGTCATCAATCGTTTCTTAAGTTCTGCCAAGCTCTGCTCGCATTCAGCGGTCCATACAAACTTGGACTTTTTCTGTGTCAATCTGCTCAAGGGTACCGCTATCGATGAGAATCCCTCAACGAACTTCCGATAGTAGCCGACCAAACCTAGAAAGCTCCTCACTTCAGTCACATTAGTCATCTAGGCCATTCAGTAATAGCCTCAATCTTCTTGGGATCTACGGAAATTCCCTCTTCCGAAACCACATGTCCCAAGAAAGCAACGCTTTTCAGCCAAAATTTGCACTTACTAAACTTAGCATATAGATTTTTCTGCCTGAGAACCTCCAAAACCTCCCTCAGATGCTTTCTGTGCGACTCCTCATCCGGATAATAGACCAGTATATCATCAATAAAGATCACCATAAACTTATCAATCTGGTCTTTGAACACCGTATTCATCAAGTCTATGAAGGCTGCGGAAGCATTAGTCAGACCGAATGGCATCACCAAAAACTCATAGTGTCCATGTCTAGTGCGGAAGGCAGTCTTTGCTACGTCCTCTGCTTTAATCCTTAGCTAATGATATCCGAATCGAAGATCAATCTTAGAGAATACCTTAGCACCCTGAAGAATGTCAAAGTTGCAAAATTAATTGGAGAATTACATGATATGAATTGTGAGTTACAGTGATAAAAAGGTACCTTTAACTGATCAAAGAGGTCCTCGATCCGGGGTAAAAGATACGTGTTTTTGATGGTGATCTTATTAATCCCCCGATAATCAATGCAAAGTCTCATGCTACCATCCTTCTTCTTTACGAACAAGACCGGATCTCCCCAGGGTGAGACGCTGGGTCGAATGAACTTCCGATCTAGTAACTCCTGCAATTGTTCCTTCAGCTCCTTCAGTTCAGCCGGAGCCATCCTGTACGGTGCCTTCGATATCGGTTCGGCACCGGGCAGCAAATTAATCTCAAATTCTACCTCCCGACTGGGCGGTAGTCCTGGCAGCTCATCGGAAAATACATCTTTATACTCATTCACACTGGTATCGAATCCATCGAGGGTACCTCTTTTTCTACACCAATAGCATATACAAGAAAACATAGATTACCTTTTCTCAATACCCTGTGCGCCCGCGCTGCACTCATGTAAATCGTCTTGGGCGTCTTATGCTACTTGAAATCCCCCTGAAAGATGGTTTCATGGTTGCTCTGCGTCTGCATGCTAACCTGTCTCTGACGACAATCAATCATGGCCTGATACTTAGCCAGAAAATCCATACCCAAAATAACATCAAAATCTTGCATCAGGATAGGAATCAGAGTAGCAGTGAATTCTAGCTCGTTAATATCCAACGTACAATCCTTGAACTGATAGTGGGATACAAACACCTGGTCGCCTGCAGTTTGAACCCGGTAGGGAATCTACAGCCATTCAGGTAGAATATTCAGACTTTTGACAAATCTCCTGGCGATAAATGAATGACTGGCCCCACTATCGAAAAGAACGTAGGCTGGGACCTTTTTAATCAAAATCTCACCTAACATATGCAGGGTTATACATATAGCACTTAATCGCAAGAAGGAAATGTATTCAAAGCAACTGAAACTCAACAATTAATTAAGATGTACCTGCTACGACGTCGCCAGTCTCCTCGACGTCAGCGTGTGTCATGACATGTGTTAGAACGTACACCTGCAATAAACACCACTAGACGGGGGTGAATAGTGGTTAGCGGAAATTACACTACAACCCTTTGTTAAAATCCCCTTTGAAAACAGAATCTGAGACCATCTCAGATTCAGAACCCGTTTTTGAAAAATTCACAAATAATTGTACACAACTCCAAAAATTATGAAACTTTCCAGAAATGAACTTCAATGAGTTAAAAAGCTTCGGTCAAAAAATCAGACAAAAATAAGATCGTTTGGCCTTTCAAACAAATAAAAAGATTCAAATGGTCAATCTAGACAAATTGGACAGAATGTTGCTGATTTTGCAAAACATGTTTCTCTTTAAATACTCAACCAAAAAGGTTGATCTTTATATCAAAACACTCCTTAGGATGTGTAGATGAAGTTTTCAAAAGGCTCTAACCTTGAACAATTCTTGATAAATACAGAATTTAAGTTTTCTCAAACTGGTCAGATTGCAGCCAGATTGGAGCAGTTATTTGCAAAGACTGAAAGACTAACTTTCCCTTGCTCAAATCAAGTGATTCTTGTTGCAAATGAAAGCTAACAGTCTGAAATATAACTCCACCAAAAATCACAAATTTTAAAAGTGTTTAGCTATTTTTTCAAAATGTGAGAAGTTGTGTGAAATCTGCAGCGAAAACGGGCAGAAAACAGAAATAAAGAAACAAGACAAGAACACCGAGGATTTATCGTGGTTCGGTCAATGTGACCTACTCCAGTCCCAAGGAACACCTTTCCTTGGATTTTATATAAAATGAACACCTTACAACAAGAGCCAAGCTTGATCTTTGGGTTATATACCAACCCTACTCAAGACTTGGATAATCACCTTCTAAGCAATATTTAGTTGCAACACCTCTAACACCTATTGATATAGCCTTATAAGAATGGCTAATCAATCTTACAAATGAAGCTCAAGAGGCTTGTAGCACAACAACAACAACAAGAACACCTTTGCTACAATAAACAAAACAATAACAACAAGAAGATGAAGATGAAAGCTAGACAATTCAACAAATGCTTGTGAGCTTCAAGTGTGTTTCATCTTCTTCACCATTGCCTCTATTTATAGTGTGATTTGAGCCTTGGAGAATAGAACTCCAATGTATCACCATCTTCATCATCAATTCTAAATTTCTTCTCATCATTGGTTGGCCTTTGTACACTTGGCAAAATAAAACACAATGATTGGTTCACCTTGGCAATGTCATGTTGGCCGAAATTTCTATCATGGCAAGTCTCATTTATCCTTTGCAAAATGTAGATAAAAAGAGAAGATAATGCCACCAAAATACCTCAACTTCTTGTCATGAAAATAGGCATGTGAGAATTGAATATTTCAAACTCAAAATTTAGCTCCAAGATGTGCAAGTAGCCGTTGGCTACTCTTATATTTTCCAAAAATGATTTTTGATTTTCCTTAATAAAATAAGAAAGGATAATACCACCAAATTATCCCCAAATTCAAGCACAATAATAGGACATGTGAAGTCTTCATTTGACTTCAAAAATCTGCTGAAAATAGCCAAGAAAACCAAGTAGCTGTTGGCTACAAATTTGGAAATTCCAAGTTGGCATTTTTGCCAACTAGCTCCTTTTTGATTTGTCCACTTGTCACCAACTCATAAAATGAATACCACCTCATATCCAACTGTATATGCACGTTTTTAAGCATACATATATGTGTAGAAACTCAGATTTTTGAAGAAGAAATTAATAGATAATAGTTGACAAGATTATGTCAACGTGTAACACCGAAATTCCCAATATTTCTTCTTATACGTCATGATCATTTCCACACCTTTGACACCTTGAACAACTCTGAATAATGATGATAAATATGATCTTATAACATATATAAGAGTGTTTTCAAGAAAAAAAATAGAATGTGACATCTCAAATCGTCACATATCCAGCTATAGTCAACAATATCATCATGTGAGAGAATAAGATAAAGAATCACCATATTATCTTCAAGTTAATAATAAATAGCTCCAGAATGAAGATAATAATATGCTCAAGAGATTCCTTGAGTGAAAATACCATAAATACCCTCGGGGGTAAAATGACCAAAATACTCCTGGTATATGAAAACTCCAGAATTGACCCCGATGGTCAGAAATAATCAAGATATCACCCTTGTCATGATAAATAGTATAAGAATGCACCCTTGAAATCTTTTCACCATATCATGTTCCTACAAAACTCAAAATACCAATTTTTCCCTTTATGGCAAGTTGTAGAAACTTCTGAGGCACGTTAGTCACAAGACAATTATAATCACCAAAATCTCATAAGAATCACATAATAAACATATATGAAACATATATAAATGAAAAACAATCATTTCATCACTTTTTAGAAAAATTTCTAAAAACCCTAAACATTCTGTGAGACGTGGATCTATCCATGTGAGGGGCTGACGTACGTCGATCGATCCACGTGAGAGGCTGACGTACGTCGATCGATCCACGTGAGAGATCGACGTCTTACTGTGAGTTTGGTTCTTCTCAGTTCAACATGGATCAATCCACATGAGGGGCTGATGTACATGGATCGATCCATGTGTCTCTGCCTGAGAGATCCACGTCATTTTTCTTCACTTTTTCAACCTTTAATCCCTTTTAACACCATATGTGACATTTCTAAGTATTCACCACTTAAAATCATAACTTTGAAAATTATCCAAACATATTTCTCAACATTCTCCCCCTTTTGGATGATTTTCAAAATAACTCAACATGATTTTAATGTCACAGCTCATAACCAATTATTTAACATCATAAATCTTACCAATTGTTTTCAAACATTGTTTTCAACAAAATTTTAAATAGTTATGCTCCCACTCAACTTATACTCTCCCCCTTAACCTATACTCAACTCATGACCAATTGAAACTTACTTAACTCATAACCAATTGAATTAAAATCATGTTCTTATTCTATCTCCCCCTTTATTTTGAAAATCATGCAAAAGATAGAACTAGGCAATGGTCTCATAAGTCATCATTCATAGTTTGGCTCGTAAGTTTTCAAAAGTGGCTTGATTAAGGGGTTTGGTGAAGATGTCAGCGATTTGGCGATCAGTTCTTATATGGTTTACCACTATATCCTCATTTTGAACATGATCGTGAAGAAAGTGGTATCGCACCTCAATGTGTTTGGCCTTAGAATGAAGCACCGGATTCCGTGAAATATTGATTGCACTTGTGCTATCGCAGAAAATTGGAATCTTATTCATTTTAATGCCAAAATCACTAAGTTGCTGTTTAAGCAAAAGTATTTGGGTAGTACATAAACTTAAGGCAATATACTCGGCTTCAGTGGTAGAAAGAGCTACACTAGCTTGCTTTTTAGAAAACCAAGAGATCAAATTGGTTCCTATGAATTGACAAGTACCGCTAGTTGATTTTCTATCTAATTTGCAACCACCATAATCAGCATCACTATATGCGTGTAATTCCAACTTAGCGTTTCTATCATACCAAAGTCCTAAGTGAGGTGTATGCTTAAGATATCTAAAGAACTTTTTTAGTGAATTGTAATGTGATACCTTAGGACAAGATTGAAACCTAGCACATATACACACACTAAACATGATGTCAGGTCTTGATGCAGTTAAGTATAACAATGAGTCAATCATAGACCTATAAAGTGTGTCATCAAAAGGTTTACCATTTTCATCCTTATCAAGTTTGGTGCTAACACTCATGGGGGTAGTTGTAGGTTTCAACTCTTCAAAGCCAAACTTTTTAATCATATCATTGACATACTTAAGTTGGCTAATGTGAATTCTTTGAGGGGTTTGTTTGATTTGAAGTCCTAAGAAATAATTCAACTCTCCTACCATTGACATTTCAAATTCTGACTTCATACACTCTTTGAAGTCTTTTACTAAGATAGGGTTAGTTGAACCAAAGATAATATCGTCTACATATATTTGAACTATTAACAAATAATTATCTTTTCTTCTTAGGAATAATGTGTTGTCTATTGTTCCCCTTTGATAATTATTTGCAATAAGAAAGTTTGCAAATCTATCATACCAAGCTCTTGGAGCTTGTTTCAAACCATATAAAGCTTTCTTAAGCTTATAAACATGGTTAGGATTCTTTGGATCTTCGAATCCAGGGGGTTGTTTGACAAACACCTCTTCTTGGATGTATCCATTCAAGAATGCACACTTGACATCCATTTGGAAGAGTTTAATGTTACTTAGACTTGCAATTGTAAGTAATAATCTAATTGCTTCTAGTCGTGCAACGGGTGCAAAGGTTTCTTCATAACCTATACCTTCTTATTGATTATAAACTTGTGCGACTAGCCTAGCCTTATTCCTTGTAATATTTCCTTGTTCGTCCATTTTATTCCTAAAGACCCATTTAGTTCCTATTATAGACTTGTCTTCAGGTTTAGGTACTAAGTCCCACACGTTGTTCCTTGTGAATTGGTTCAATTCCTCATGCATAGCTTCTATCCATGATATGTCACCTAAGGCTTCCTTAACATTCTTAGGTTCTATGTGTGAGACTAAGCGATGTCCTTCAAGTTGACTTATGTTTTTACGTGTTCTAACCCCAACACTTGGATCCCCAATAATTAGTTCTCTAGGATGCCACCAATTCCTAGATTGACTAGGTTCGCCCTCATCTTGTTCAAATGTTTCATTAGTGTATCTTCCAATTGCAAAGTCTCTTCATTTATTTCATCTAAGGGTTCATGCATGTCTTGGTCAGGGGGAGTTGGTTCTAGATGATCAAGTACAGGCTCAAGTAATACATCATCATCACACATATTTTCAACATTTGTTTCTTGTTTATGTTGATGTTTATCACATGGAAGAGTTTGGTCTGGAAGAAGTGGATTCGATTTCCGATGTACTTGCAAAGTTAGTAGCGGTTCCTTCTTTGATCGATAGGATTAAGGAGACTCAAGATAAGGATGATGCATTGATGAAAGTTAAAAGCAAGCTGAAGGAGAAGCCAGCTGACGATTTTGAAGTCCGTAGTGATGGCAGTTTGTGGTTTAGAGGTCGATTGTGTGTGCCTAATGATGATGCGATAAGAAGTGAAGTGCTTCAGGAAGCCCATAATTCTCGATTGTCTATTCACCCAGGAGCAAATAAGATGTATCATGACTTGAAGCAAAAGTTTTGGTGGCCAGGAATGAAGAATCAGATAGCAGAGTTTGTTGAGAAATGTCTTGTATGTCAGAAAGTCAAAGCAGAACATCAGAGGCCAGCTGGATTATTGCAACCACTTGAGGTGCCTGAGTGGAAGTGGGATCACATCGCTATGGATTTTGTGACCGATTTACCTAAGACAAGAAGTGGATATGACACTATTTGGGTTGTTGTGGATCGTCTGACAAAGAGTGCTCATTTCATGGCGATGTCGATTAATGCACCCATGGAAAAGTTGGCTTCTATGTATGTCGATCAGATTGTATGTTTGCATGGAGTTCCTATGAGCATAGTTTGTGACCGAGACCCCCGATTCACATCAAGGTTTTGGACGGCATTTCAGAAAGCGATGGGTACGGAAGTTCGCATGAGTTCAGCTTTTCATCCCCAGACTGACGGTCAATCAGAGAGAACAATTCAAACATTGGAGGACATGTTGCGTGCTTGTGTGTTGGACTTTGGAGGTAGCTGGGATACAAAACATGCATTTTCATTGAATTTCATATGTATGGATTCAATTATCTTTCTAGATGCAGAATTATAACACCTATATGCACTTGAGTTAGTAGAATAACCAACAAATATGCATTCAATAGACTTTTGTTCAAATTTATCTAGATTATCCTTAGTGTTCAACACAAAACATTTACATCCAAATACTTTAAGATAATCTATCTTAGGTTGTCTATTGTTTAGCAATTCATAAGGCATTTTATTTAATTTCTTTCTAACAGCAAGCCTATTTATAATATAGCATGCACAACTAACAGCTTCAGCCCATAAATATTTAGGTAATTTATTTTCACAAAGCATTGTCCTAGCAACTTCTTGAATTGTTCTATTTTTACGTTCAACAACTCCATTGAGTTGTGGTGTTATAGGTGGTGAGAACTCATCTTTAATTCCATATAGTTCGCAAAATTTGATTACGTCTTTGTTTTTAAATTCTCCACCTCTATCACTTCTAATCCTTTTAACATTTTCTTCATAAATGTTTTCAAGTTGCTTAATAAGGGTTTCGATTGCTAATGGAGCATCGTCTTTGTGTGTTAAGAACAATGTCCATGTGTAGCGTGAGTAATCATATACTATGACACACACATAGTAGTGTCCACCTAGACTTCTTGTCCTACTTGGACCAAATAAGTCTAAGTGAAGCAATTCTAGTACATGACTAGTACTCACTTCATGTTTCGGTTTTAATGTTTCTTTAATGTGTTTTCCCTTAATACATGTTTCACACATTTGAAAATTATCTAAGTCTAACTTAGGCATTCCTCTAATTAAATTCTTCTTAGATAATTTTTTAATGGTTGAAATTCCTATATGGCCTAATCTTCTATGCCATAAATTCACATCTAAGTCATGTGATATTAGACACTTAACCTTAGCATCTAACATGTTATCTAAGGTAAGAGTATAAATATTACCATCTCTATTTCCTTTTAAAACTATTTCTCCTTTTTCATTTATTATATCACAAGAAGTAGGAAGAAAAGAGACATTATAACCACAATCTATAAGTTGAGAAATACTAAGTAAATTATAAGAGAGATTGCTTACTAACAACACATTTCGTATTTGAAATGTGTTAGGGTCCCCAATTGTTCCTTTTCCAACAACTTGTCCTTTGTTGTTGTCACCGAATGTCACCTTTCCACCATTCTTGATATGTTCCTATTCGATGAATAGTTTGGGGTTCCCCGTCATATGCCTCGAACATCCACTATCTAAAAACCATTTGGTTTTCAGATTCTTTGACTTTACCTCCTTCTTGCATTTTATTTGCGTTTTTCCTACAATGAAGACAAAGTTTTAGGACCCTTTATTTGGGTCCTTGAATGTTAGGGGCACTATTCTTGTTTAGATATCCCTTAGGTATCCAAACTTGAACATACCTTTTAGGCGCATTTTTAGCATGATTATAATTTGGAAAATAAGAAGAATAAGCATATAGATGATCATTCCACATAAGTGAAGATGCATTGTTATACACGTTGCGCCATAATTGATAACATTATATGATGGCCGAGTTTTATAATATGTATAAGGCATGTGATTTTGTTTCTTGAATGGCGTTATATAAGTGTGTTCATAGGCATTTCTATAAGACTTATAAGAGTGTTGCCATTACTTACGTTCATAATAAGTTGGATGCATTTTATTATGTCTAGTTGTATTTGTATACATATAGGCATAATTTCTAGGTTTCCTAGATGCAAAGTTTGGCCTAGATGTATGTTTATGCGTGTGTGCTTTTATGGGTGTATGTTGCATTTTTGCCTTAGACTAAACAGAAGAAGGAGTAGAAGAAGATTTAGCAGACAAAGTTGTTTTTATATCTTTATAAGGCTGTTTAGTAGTTGAAGATACAAACTTAGTCTTTCTACCTGCTTTGTCATCTTCTTCTTTATAGCCCAAGCCGGTTTTATCATTTCCATATTTTTGTGATGAGATTAGTGTATCTAACATATTAGTACCCGACTTAAATTGTTCTAACATTTTTTCTAAGTTAAGTTTAGAAGACTTAAGTTGTACTATCTCATGTTCACAACTTTCCAACTTAGACTTTAACACATTATTTTCCATTTTAAACTTTTGTTCATCTTTTCTATATGATTCAATTTTATTCTCTAAAGAATCAAGAGTATTAGAAGACTCTTTTTAAGAGATTCTAATTGATCGGAAAATTCCAAGTTGGACATCTTCAACTTGTCATTTTCTTCAACTAATTTCTTCTTTTCTTTAGAGAGCCTCTTACAGTAAGCATGCATTCTTAAGAACTCTTCATACATTTCATCAAATGTCATGTCACTATCAGAATCACTATCTAAATGAAGAACATACCTTGTTGAATACGAAGCAGACTTGAGCTTCCTCAGTTTCGGATTCTGAGTCGGATGAGTCGCTCCATGTGCTCACCTTCATTGCTCATTTCCCTTTTCTTGTCTTAGACTCCTTTGTCTTTGTCGTTTGTGCCTCCTTGTCCTTGGCTTGTTTATTATTGTTGTTATTATTATTATTTTTCTTCGTGGGACAATCGTATGAAATATGTCCTTTTTGACCGCATTCATAACACTTTAATTCTTTATTATACCATTTGTTTGTGTTATTTTTCCTAGGTTGAGAAGAAGAAGAAGAAGAACGTTGTCTATTCCTATTAGGACGTTTGAAAAACTTCCTAAGTTTTCTTGCTATTAATATCAAGTCATCATCTAATTCAGTATCACTATTACTGTGATCATTATTTGTATGTGTTTCAGTTGTTTTGAAAGCCATTGACTTGATGATTTAGATGACTCAGACTTCCTTTGGTTTAGTTTTACCTCATAGACTTTAAGAGACCTGATCAATTCATCCATCTTAGTGATTGACTTTGTCTCCTCGATTGCAGTCACCTTTGGATCCCATTCAGCAGGAAGGCTTCGTAGCACCTTTTGAGCCTTTTCATTGTTTGAAAATGACTTCTCTAAAGCTTCAAGGGTATTGAAAATATTAGTAATCCTCAAATCCATAGATGTTATGGATTCGTTCGGCAACATTTTGAAAGTCTCTAATTCAGTCATAAGCATGTTTATTTTTGACTCTTTAACACCACTAGTACCTTCATGCTTTAATACAAGTGATTTCCACATGTCGTGTGTGCTTGTGCAATTTGACACATATCCTGCTTCAGAAGTTGTAAGTCCATTTAAAAGTAATTTCATAGCTTTAGCATTCATGGACATTTTCTTTTTATCTTCCGATGACCATTCACTTTTATACTTTTCAACCTCTTGAGTGACTCCACTAACTTGTACAACTTTCATTGGAATGTACGGCCCATCTTCAACTATAGACCATAAATCAATGTCTATAGCCATTAAGAATAGCCTCGTTCTTAGTTTCCAATGAACAAAAACTATTGCCATCAAAAAGAAGAGGGCGTTGTGTAGACATACATTCCAACTCACCTTTGTGAGATACAATAGCCATTGTATATACCTTGGATTTGAGACAAGCAGTATATAATGAGTTGTTGTTTCTTGGCCTTGTATTGTTCGTACGGTGTTGAGTCTTGCTTCTTTTGAGTGGTGTTGGTCTGGCTCTGATACCAATTGTTGGACCGTGCACCTGCAATAAACACCACTAGAGAACGGGAGCGTGAATAGTGGTTAGCGGAAATTACACTACAACCCTTTGTTAAAATCTCCTTTGAAAACAGAATCTGAGACCACCTCAGATTCAGAACCCGTTTTTGAAAAATTTACAAATAATTGTACACAACTCCAAAAATTTTCTAGAATTGAACTTCAATGAGTTAACAAGACTCTGTCCAAAAATCAGACAAAAATAAGATCATTGGCCCTTCAAACAAATAAAAAGATTTAGATGGTCAATCTGGACAGAATTAGACAGAATGTTGCTGATTTTGCAAAACGTGTTTCTCTTTAAATACTCAACCAAAAAGGTTGATCTTTATACCAAAACACTCCTTAGGATGTGTAGATGAAGTTTCCAAAAGGCTCTGACCTTGGACAATTCTTGATAAATACGGAATTTAAGTTTTCTCAAAACTGGTCAGATTGCAACCAGATTGGAGCAGTTATCTTGCAAAGACTGAAAGACTAACTTTCCCTTGCTCAAATCAAGTGATTCTTGTTGCAAATGAAAAGTAACAGTCTGAAGTATAACTCCACCAAAAATCACGAATTGTAAAAGTGTTTAGCTATTTTTTCAAAATGTGAGAAATTGTGTGAAATCTGCAGTAAAAACGGGCAGAAAACAGAAATAAACAAACAAGACAAGAACACCGTGGATTTATCCTGGTTTAGTCAATGTGACCTACTCCAGTCCCAAGAAACACCTTTCTTTGGATTTTACAATGAAATGAACACCTTACAATAAGAGCCAAGCTTGATCCTTAGGTTATACACCAACCCTACTTAACACTTGGATAATCACCTTCTAAGCAACACTTAGTTGCAACACCTCTAGCACCTATTGATATAGTCTTATAAGAATGGCTAATCAATCTTACAAATGAAGCTCAAGAGGCTTGTAGCACAACAACAACAACAAGAACACCTTTGCTACAATGAATAAAACAATAACAACAAGAAGATGAAGATGAAAGCTAGACAATTCAACAAATGTTTGTGAGCTTCAAGTGTGCTTCATCTTCTTCACCATTGCCTCTATTTATAGTGTGATTTGAGCCTCGGAGATAAGAACTCCAATGTGTCACCATCTTCATCATCAATTCCAAATGTCTTCTCATCATTGGTTGGCATTTGTACACTTGGCAAAATAAAACCAATTATTGGTCCACCTTGGCAATGTCATGTTGGCCGAAATTTCCATCATGGCAAGTCTCATTTATCCTTTGAAAAAATGTAGATAAAAAGAGAAGATAATGCCACCAAAATACCTCAACTTCTTTTCATGAAAATAGGCATGTGAGTATTGAATATTTCAAACTCAAAATTCAGCTCCAAGATGTGCAAGTAGCCGTTGGCTACTCTCATATTTTCCAAAAATGATTTTTGATTTCCTTAATAAAATAAGAAAGGATAGTACCACCAAATTATCCGCAACTTCAAGCACAATAATAGGACATGTGAAGTCTTCATTTGACTTCAAAAATCTGCTGAAAATAGCCAAGAAAACCAAGTAGCCGTTGGCTACAAATTTGAAAATTCCAAGTTGGCATTTTCGCCAACTAGCTTCTTTTTGATTTGTCCACTTGTCACCAACTCATAAAATGAATATCACCTCATATCCAACTGTATATGAACGTTTTTAAGCATACATATATGTGTAGCAACTCAGATTTTTGAAGAAGAAATTAATAGATAATAGTTGACAAGATTATGTCAACGTGTAACACCGAAATTCCCAATATTTCTTCTTATACGTCATGATCATTTCCACACCTTTGACACCTTGAACAACTCTGAATAATGATGATAAATATGCTCTTATAACATATATAATAGTGTCTTCAAGAAAAAAAATAGAATGTGACATCTCAAATCGTCACATATCCAGCTATAGTCAACAATATCATCATGTGAGAGAATTAGATAAAGAATCACCATATTATCTTCAAGTTAATAATAAATCAGCTCTAGAATGAAGATGATAATATACTCAAGAGATTCCTTGAGTGAAAATACCATAAATACCCTCGAGGGTAAAATGACCAAAATACCCCTGGTATATGAAAACTCCAGAAATGACCCCGATGGTCAGAAATAATCAAGATATCACCCTTGTCATGACAAATAGTATAAGAATGCACCCTTGAAATATTTTCACCATATCATGTTCCTACAAAACTCAAAATACCAATTTTGCCCTTTTTGGTAAGTTGTAGAAACTTCCGAGACAGGTTAGTCACAAGACAATTATAATCACCAATATCTCATAAGAATCACATAATAAACATATATGAAACATATATAAATGAAAAACAAAAAATTGCTAAAAACCCTAAATATTATGTGAGACGTGGATCTATCCATGTGAGGGGCTGACGTACGTCAATCGATCCACGTGAGAGTCTGACGTACGTCGATCGATACACGTGAGAGATCGACATCTTACTCTGAGTTTGGTTCTTCTCGGTTCAACATGGATCGATCCACATGAGGGGCTGATGTACATGGATCGATCCATGTGTCTCTGCCTGAGAGATCCACGTCATTTTTCTTCACTTTTTCAACCTTTAATCCCTTATAACACCATATGTGACATTTCTAAGTATTCACCACTTAAAATCATAACTTTGAAAATGATCCAAACATATTTCTCAACTCGGGCATTAGTCTACGGCTTCCCCTTCTGCTGTGTCTGGCTCTGCTGTGGTGGGGGTGCCTGTCCATGCGTGGGGCAGTCTCTGGCAAAGTGCCATGGGGTGCCGCATCTGTAGAAAACGTCCCTGGTCCTCCAGTACTGACCTGGATGAAAGCGTCCACAATGGACACATGGTGTAGTGGGTGCCATCGCCCTCACTGGCTGTGCATCTGTCAACACTGGTCCCTCGATGGCTAATGGCTGAGTAAACTGTCTCTGCTGCTGCGGTGGCCGAAAAGAGCTCCCCGGCTGCTGGCGGTGGGGCACCTTTAGCCATCTCCCGGATCTCCCAGAACGATACTCCTCTCGTGGTCGCTTCATCAAGTTGTCTACTGCACCCCTCCTGAGGTCACCCTCAACATCTCGGCATACCTCAAGTAGATTCTCAAAGGTCCACGGTCTGGCACAAATAATCAACGACTGAATGCGAGGGCTCAGTCCAGTCTTGAATTTAGATATCTTTGTCCTCTCGTTATCTATAACAGAAGGCATATATCTCTCCAGCGCATGAAATCTCTCCGAGTACTGGTCCACGGTGATGGACCTCTGAGTAAGTAGTTGGAACTCAGTCATCCTCCTCTGTATGGCACCCTCAGGAATGTAGTGCCTCTGATACTCTTCTCGGAACTGGGTCCAAGTTAACTGTGGGGTCAATCGGTGCTGCACGCTAAGCCACCATCCCCTAGCATCTCCCTCAAGAAATGAAACGACCACCTCCACCTTCAGGTCATTGGGAACCTGCAATAACCTCAACTGCTCGGTCACATTCTGGAGCCAAATCTCAGACTCCTCTGGCCGTGTAGTGCCGCTAAACATTGGTACTCGGGAATGCTGCATCTCCCTATAAAAGAAACGAAGTCCTGGGGGTGGTGGTGGTGGGGGCTGCTGCTCCTGCTGCTGCTGCAGGTGAGCCATCTGTACCTGCTGCTGAGCTACCAAGGTAGTCAGGGTGGTTAGGGTATCAGCAAGAACTAGGGGGATGGCCCCCTGACCCCGCTTGTCATCACCGTCGTGCCCTCCATTACCTGCTGGCTCACGTCTTGGAGGCATTTTCCTGGAGTTCAAGTTCATACAAAGTGTGTAGGTTAGTCAAAAATAAATTAAATAAATGATCGCGGGGTAAAATGGTAATTAACAAGAAAAGCTCACCATCGGCACACACATCCCTTAACCCGATCATAACTTAGGTCTACTTCATTTATTAGGGTATACTCGTCGTTTCTAGGAAATGATCATAGCTTATGTCTAGGTGATCTAGTTAATCCAGCGTTTCCGAGCGGATCTAAAGACTCGGCTCTGATACCACCTGTAGCGTCCCGCTCCCAAACCCTAACATCGGGAACAGTGCACCTGCCGTATCTCGCTAAGGAGAATACAAGGCGTCAAATCAATTTTCAACATGTCCGAAAAGACGTAGAAATTTTTCTCGTAGGAACGAAATACCATACATTAAATTCCATGGATAAAAGAGAATATCTCAATAAAATACTAAATCCGTAATGGCAATAACATTACTGCGCCAACAGTCTAAACAGTTATGTCTGATGAAATCCCAATAAAATGATAACAAATGACTGCACGGTCTCCTCATGTCCTAGATGCGGCCATCAGCATGCCCACTCCACTATGTCAGCCCCGTCCTCAACAAAGACATAATCGTAGGCCTCTACCTGCTCACCTGGAGGGGGGGAAGTAGGGGTGAGTGACAGAGAAATCACTCAGTAGGCACCTGCCTCCAAGTAGTACAAGACGAGCATCCAAAAATGATATAACACATAGCACATAAAACATGATATCACATAAGCATATGAAAGAATGCGAAAAATAAGTCACTCTAGGTAAAGAATGCGCAACATCGTGATGCATGTCCCATTATGCATGTCACACGCAACAAAGTCATGTCATATAGAATGCCGATATCCATACTGTGGAATGCATGAACCCGGGTCCTACTGAGTGGCTGCGGGTCGTACCCACCCACAGTCACCATACTGAGTGTGCATGACCGTGCCATCGTACACCATTCTGAGTGTGCGTGGCCCCGCCACCGTACACCATCCTGAGCGTCCGTGACCCGTACGTCACGCCCCCCATAAATGCAATGCACGTGCCATGAATGCAAAACACAATCGCCTGAGGCCCCTGACCCATCCTCACCATCCTCCGGCACTCAATTCTAGGTTCACTTATTATCCGAGTACTGATTCAGCGTTGTTCGTCGCCAATTCCATTTTTCCACAACTTGTATACATTTATCGGACCCTTTCCATATTTTTTCTCATTTCCCCCTATTTATTTCTATTTATTTCCTAATTATACTAATTAAACAAATTATCATAATTACTGAAATTTAATGGAAATGATTTAATTTCTGGAATTTATTTATAATTTTCGGATATTTATTTATATTTTTTCTATAATTATTTCTATTTTAAATTAATTAAATTACTAATTATTTTTTTTCCGTTTGGGCTGGTCTTCTTCCCCAGCCTGGTCCACTACCCGCACAGTCCAGCCCGCGAGAGGCAGCCTGCAGTCTTTTTTTTAATATATAAGCGATTTGGGCCGGATGGCATCTGGTCCGGTCCGCTGGCCATCCGGCCCGGTCCGCTAAGTCTGCCACCCTTTTTTTATATGAATAAGCTAATGGGATGGCTCTGCTGCAGCCATCCAGCGGCCCATTAAGGGGTTGGCCTGATCTGTGCTGGCAGGCCGGCCCTAACACTGTTTTTTTTTATTTTCGGGTATAACGCGTCCAGCACCACCAGCGCGCATGAAGGCCACGCGCGGCCACTTCGGCGGCGCGTGAGCTGCTCCGGCTGCCTCTGGCATCTTTTTCGACTCCGATCTATGTTTTTGCCTATTTCCAGTCTATGGGAACCTATTCTAAGGCCAAAACAACATATAAAAACCTAAAACATATTAAAAGTGTGTTATTTTGATTATCAAATTTTTCCTTAAAATCAAATCCAAGCCAAAAGCAAAACAGTACATGCATTTTCAAGTTTTCACAATCATCAATCTTGCACAGAATCAACATCATGATATATATTTCAACAATTAAAACAACAAACACATAATATATCATCACAGCATGCTTGAATTTGTACAAATTGGAGGGAAAAAAGAGAACCTACTTGGATATCAGCAATTGTACGATAAAACAACAACGTGAGTAAGTCGGAGATTGATTTGTGCATCTCTCCTTCTTCCTTCTTCCTTCTTCTCTCCTTTTCCCTCTTCTCTCTTCTCTTCCTCTGCTGCCTTTAACCTCCTTATGCATCTCTCTTTTACTCCTTCTTTACTTTTATTTTTTTGTGCTTTCTGTTTCTTTCATTCCCAGCCCCCTGCCCCTTTTAATTCCCCCAATTGCTGAAATCAAGGAGGGGCAGTTATTCCCCCCACTAACACACATCCTTCTTTTTTTATTTTCTTTATTTTTTTCAATTATTCTAATAACTTTATTTAAATCATTTATTATTATTTTTCTTTTCTTTTTTTTAAAAAAACGGTTATAACAATGTGACCTACTCCAATCCTAAGGAACACTTTTCCTTGGATTTCACTATGGTATGAACCAAATTACAACAAGAACCAAACTTGATCATTGGGTTAAACACCAACCCTATTTAAGACTTGGATGAACACATTCTATGCAACACTTAGTTGCAACACCTCTACCACCTATTGATGTATCCTTATAGAATTGGCTAATCAATCTTACAAATGAAGCTCAAGAGGCTTGTAGCTCTCCAAAAAATACAACAAGAACACCTTGGCTATATAGAATGGAACAAGAATAACAAGAAGAAGATAGCTAGATAAATTAACAAATGCTTTCAAGTGAGCTTCAAGTGTGTTCTTCTTCTTCGCCATTGCCTCCTATTTATAATGTGCGTTGAGCATTGTAGATAAGAATGCACATGTGTCACCATCTTTATCATCAAGTTTAAGTGTCTTCACATCATTGGTTGGCCTTGTACACTTGGCAAAATGAGACAACATAATTGGTCCACCTTGGACACTCATTTGGCCGAAAATTCCACCTTATTTTGTCTTGAAAATATTGAAGATAATATGGAGAAGATAGAATGAAATATTCCTCCACTATGCCCTCAACTCCTTGCCATGAGAATAGGCATGTGGGAGTTGAACATTTTAAACAAAACTCAGCTCCAAGAATAGCCAAGTAGCCGTTGGCTACCAAGTCAATGTTTCTAAGTTGGCACTTTTGCCAACTAGCTCTTTTTTGGTTGGTCCACTTGTCACCAAGACATAAAATGAATAATGTATCACCTCCACCTGAATAAGAACGTTTTTGAACATATATACAAGTATATCAACTCAGAGTTTTGAAGAAGAAATCATCAAATGATAGTTGACAATATTATGTCAACATGTAACACAAAAATTCCCATTATTTCTTCTTGTATGTTGTGATCACTTCCACACCTTTAACACCATTAAATTCTCTGAAATATGATGATAAATATACTCCAATAACATATAGAAGAGAGTCTTTAATAAAGAAATAGAATGTGACATCACAACTCGTCACATATCCCGCTATAGTCAATAATATCATCATGTGAGAGAAATAATATAAAAACACCATATAATCTTCAAGATAATCATACTCAACTCCAGAATGAAGATAAGAATATACTCAAGGGATTGTATGAAAATACCAAAAATACCCTCAGGGGTAAAATGACCAAAATCCCTTGGTGTGAGAAAACTCCAGAAATGACCCCGATGGTCAGAAATGAATATAATCACACCTTTGTCATGATAAATATGATGAGAATAAGTCCTTGAAGTATTTCCACCATATCATGTTCCTACAAAACTCAAAATACTAATTTTGCTCTTTTTGGTAAGTTGTAGAAACTTCCAAGACACATTAGTCACAAGATATTTATATTTATCAAAATCCTATAATAATCACATAATGAACATATATAAAACATGTACAAATGTAAACAATCACTTTATCACATTTTATAAAAATATTTCTAAAAACCCTAGACATCAATCGATCGAAGTGTCTCAGCTTCAGAGATCGATGTCTCATAGTGAGTTTTAGAATTTGTCTCTGACCTACATCGATCGATCGAAGTGAGGGTTCGATGTATACATCGAATGATCGATGTGTCTCAGGTTTAGAGATCGATGTCTCACAGTAAGATCTTGAACTTTCACTCCCTTACATAGATCGATCGATGTGAGGGATTGAAGTACATCGATCGATCGAAGTACAACAACCTGAGAGATCGATGTCAACTTTTTCAACTTTTAATCACATATAACACCATGTGTGACATTTTTATGCATTCATCACTTAAAATCATAACTCTGAAAAATTATCCAAACATATTTCTCAACATTCTCCCCCTTTTGGATGATTTTCAAAATAACTTAACATGATTTTAATGTCACAACTTATAACCAAATGTTTTTCACATTTTACCAATTGAATTGTTTTGAAATAACTTAACATGATTTTCAAAATAACTTAACATGATTTTTATGTCACAACTTATAACCAAATGTTTTTTACATTTTACCAAATGAATTATTTTGAAAACCTCACCAATGACCAATTGTTTTACCAATTCTATACCAATTGCTTTCAAACTCTGAATTCTCTCATGTCATATTTTTAACATATGTGTTCATGAGCTCCCCCTCAAATTATACTCGCTCCGTTAACCTATGCTCCAAAACTTATACCAATTGAAACTTAGAATATTATTCAACCATTCAAATCATGACTTACCAACTAAAATCATGTTCTTATTCTATCTCCCCCTTTATTTTGCAAATCATGCAAAAGATAGAACTATGCAATGGTATCGTAACTCATCACACCTAACTTGGCTCGTAAGTTTTCAAAATTGGCTTGATTAAGGGGTTTGGTGAAGATATCAGCTATTTGATGATCAGTTCTTACATGATCTATGGTTATGTCACAATTTTGATCATGATCTCGAAGGAAATGGTACCTTACCTCAATGTGTTTGGCCTTAGAATGAAGTACCGGGTTCCGAAAAAGATTGATCGCACTTGTGCTATCGCAGAAAATAGGAATCTTATTCATTCTAATGCCAAAATCACTAATTTTTTAATTAAGCCAAAGTATTTGGGTAGTGCATAAACTCAAGGCTATATACTCGGCTTCCGTGGTAGAAAGAGCTACTCTAGCTTGCTGTTGAGAAATATGTTTGGATAATTTTCAAATTCATGATTTTAAGTATTGAATACTTAAGAAAGTCACACATAATAGTATAAAGAATAAAGAGTTTAAATATATCAATTAAGTGAAGAAAAATGACATCAATTTCTCATGAGGGACAAATCGATCGATGTGGTTTTAAAAATATTTTTCTAAAATATGATAAAATGGTTGTTTTCATTTTACATGATTAAGGCATTTTCGTCATTTTACTCAAAGAATCTCTTGAGTATCTTATTATCTTCATTCTGGAGTTGATTTATGGTTTTCTTGAAGATTATTTGGTGGTTTTCTATTTTATTCTCTCATTTGATGATTTTATTAACGGTAGCGGGATATGTGACGGTATTCGATGTCACATTCTATTTTTTCTTGAAGACCCTCTTATATATGTTATTGGAGAGTCTTATTCATCATCTTGCAGAGATCTTAAAGGTGTTAATGGTGCAAAATTCATCACAACATATAAAGGAGAAAAGTGGAAATTTTGGTGTTATATGTTGACATAATCTTGTCAACTCTTATTTGTTATTTTCTCTTCAAAAATCTGAGTTGGTATACATATATACAGCCTCAAAAACGTGGATAATCAGTTGGAGATGGTGCCTTACTCATTTTATGAGTTGTAGACAAGAAGACAAACCAAAAGCAAGCTAGTTGGCAAAAGTTGCCAACTTGAAATTTCAAATTTGAAAGTAAAGGCTACAAGACTATTTGGAGTTGCTTTTATTCAAATTTTTCAGCCATCACATGGCCTATCATCATGTCAAAGATTTGAAGTAAGCTAGAAGGAAATGTGCCATCTTATTTCACATTATAAATAGAAGGCAAGGTGTAGAAGAGAAGACACACACTTGAAAGAAAAAACTGAAGATTGTTGTCTTACTATTCTCTTCTCATATTTTCGTTCATACTTTGTGTAGCTAAGGTGTTTTATTTCTAGTTGTTGTCCAGCTACACTATGCACACCTTCTTATGTCTCATTTGTAAGATTGATTAGCCAAATCTATAAGGCTGCATCAATAGGTGATAGAGGTGTTGCAACCAAGAGTTGCATAGAGGTGTTCATCAAAGTATTGAATAGGGTTGGTGTTTAACCCAAGGATCAAGCTTGGTTCTTGTTGTAATTTGGTTCATACCATAGTTAAATCCAAGGAAAGGTGTTCCTTAAGACTGGAGTAGGTCACATTGACCGAACCAGGATGAATTCTTGGTGTTCTTGTCTTCTTTACATTTTTCTGTTTTCTGCCCGTTTTTCACTGCAGGTTTCACACAACTACTCACGTTTAAAAAAATAGCTAAACACTTTCAAAATTTGTGAGTTTTGGTGGAGTTATACTTCAGACTGTTAAATCTCATTTGCAACAAGAATCACTTGATTTGAGCAAGGAAACGTTAGTCTTTCAGTCGTTGCAATATAACTGCTCCAATCTGGCTGCAATATGACCAGTTTTGAGAAAACTTGAATTCTGTTTTAACCAAGAATTGTTTAAGGTCAGGGCCTTTTGGAATCATAAACTAGACATCCTAAGGAGTGTTTTGACATAAATATCAACCTTTTTGGTTGAGTATTCAAAGAGAAACACGTTTTCCAATTTCAACTACATTCTGTCCAATTCTGTCCAGATTGACCATCTGAATCTTTTTATTTGTTTGAAGGGCCAACGATCTTACTTTTATCTGAGGTTTGGACAGAGTCTTGTCAAGACATGGAAGTTAAGTTCTGAAAATTTTCATAATTTTTGGAGTTGTGTAAAAGGAGTTTTTAAATTTTCAAAAATGGGTTCTGAACCTGAGGAGGTCTCAAATTCTGTTTTCAAAGGGATTTTTAATCAAGGGCAGTAGTGTAATTTCCGCTAACCACTATTCACCTCCCTCTAGTGGTATTTATTACAGGTGCACGGTCCAACAATTGATATCAGAGCCAGGCCAACACCATACAAAGAAGACAAGGCCATTCATTGTAGCATACACATCTCAAATCAAAGGTACATACAATGGTCATAGTTTCTCACAAAAGTGAGTTGGAAGGTATGTCTACCTAACGTCCTCCTCTTTTTGATGGTAATAATTTTGTTCATTGGAAACTTAGGATGAGGCTATTCTTAATGGCTATAGACATCGATTTATAGTTTATAGTTGAAGATGGGCCATATATTCCATTGGAAATTGTTCAAGTAAACGAGGTAACACAAGAGATAGAAAAGTATAAAAGTGAATGGTCATCTGAAGATAAAAAGAAAATGTATATGAATGCTAAAGCTATGCAATTGCTTTTAAATGGACTTACAACTTCTGAAGCAGGTTATGTTTCAAATTGTGCTAGTGCTCATCATATGTGGAAATCGTTAGAATTAAAGCATGAAGGTACTAGCAGTGTAAAAGAGTAAAAAATAAATATGCTTATGACTGAACTTGAATCTTTTAAAATGTTGTCAAACGAATCCATAACATCTATGGATTTGAGAATTACTAACATTTTAAATTCACTTGAAACTTTAGGTAAATCTTTTAGCAACAATGAGAAAGTTCAAAAGGTGCTGCGAAGCCTTCCTGCTGAATGGGATCCAAAGGTTACGGCAATTGAAGAAACAAAATCAATTACTAAGATGGATGAATTAATAGGCTCACTCAAAGTATACGAGGTAAAATTGAATCAACGAAAATCTGAATCATCAAAGCCGTCAAGTAAGTCTATTGCTTTCAAATTATCTGAGTCATCTCATAGAAACAATGATGGAAGTAATAGCGTTAGTGAATTAGATGATGATTTAATATTAATAGCTAGAAAACTTAGAAATTTTTTCAAACGGCCTAATCGAAATAGTCAACAGTTTTCTTCCTCTTCTTCTCAACCAAAGAAAAATAATTTCAATAATAATAAGTGGAATAATAAAGAATTAAAATGCTACGAATTTGGTCAAAAAGGACACATTTCTTACGATTGTCTGACAAAGAAAATAATAATAATAATAATAATAATAATAACAATAATAAACAAGTCAAAGGCAAGGAGCCTCAACGGTCCAAGACAAAGGAGCCAAATGCAAGAAAAGACAAACGAGCAATGAAGGCAAGCACATGGAGCGACTCGTCTGACTCAGAATCAGAAAATGAAGAAGCTCAGTCTGCTTCGTATCCAGCAAGGTAATCTCTATAGATTCTGATAATGAAATGTCGTTTGATAAAATGTATGAAGAATTCTTAAAGATGCATGCTCACTGTAAAAGGCTGTCTAAAGAGAAAAAGAAACAAGCTGAAGAAAATGACAAGTTGAAGTTGTCCAACTTGGAATTTTCTGATCAGTTAGAATCTTTTCAACAAGAATCTACTAATACTCTTGATTATTTAGAGATTAAAATTGAATCATATAAGAAAAATGAGCACACATTGAAAACTGAAAATAGTATGTTGAAAACTAAGGTAGAAAGTTGTGAAAATGAAATAGCACAACTTAAAACTTCTAAGCTAGACTTAGAAAAAATGTTAGAACAATTTAAATCCGGAACTAATATGTTAGATACATTAATATCATCACAAAAATATGAAAATGATAAAACTGGATTAGAATATAAAGAAAAAAATGTTAAGGTAGATAAAAGCACTAAGTTTGTTTCATCTAGTACAAAGCTACCATACAAGGCAGCTAAAATAAATTCAATTTTGCCTACTTATTCTGCTAAAATGAATTTTGCACAACATGCACCTAGGCAAAACTTTGCATCTAGACAACCTAGAAATTATGCATATATGTATGCAAATGTACCTAGACAAAATCAAATGCATCCAACTTATTATAAACCTAAATATAGGAAATATACATATCCTCCTTATAAGACTTATAGGAATGAACATACATCATACATGGCGTCATTCAAGAAACAAAATCATATGCCCGACACTCATTATCAAAGTTGGCCAAAATATAATGCATATAAACCAAGATATAACATGTATGACAATGTATCGTCTTTTAAATGGAATCGTCAAATACATGTTAATCCTATTTATTCAACTTATGAAAATGCCAAATATGTGCCCAAAAGGTACACCCATGTTTGGATACCCAAAAGGGTATATAAACAAGGATGGAACCTCTAACATTCAAGGACCCAAGTAAAGGGTACCTAAAACTTTGTCTCAATTGTAGGAAAATTGTAAAGAGTACAAGAAGGAGGCAAAGTCAAAGAATCTAAAAACCAAGTGGTTTTTAGATAGCGGGTGTTCAAGGCACATGACTGGCAACCCTAAACTATTCACCAAACTGGAACAAATCGAGAACAGAGGAAAGGTGACATTCGGTGACAACAACCAAGGCAAGGTTGTTGGAAAAGGAACAATCGGAGACCCTATCAAATACAAAATGTATTGTTAGTAAGCAATCTTTCTTACAATTTATTAAGTATTTCGCAACTTATAGATTTAGGTTATCATGTCTCTTTTCTTCCTAATTGTTGTGATATAATAAATGAAAAGGGAGAAATTGTACTAAAAGGTTATAGGGATGGTAACATTTACACACTATCACTAAATAACATATTAGATGCTAGGATTAAGTGTTTAGTATCACATGACTTAGATGTGAACTTATGGCATAGACGACTAGGCCATATAGGAGTTTCAACTATAGAAAAATTATCTAAGAAGAATCTAATTAGAGGAATGCCTAAGTTAGACTTAAATAATTTTCAATTATGTGAAACATATTTTAAAGGAAAACATATAAAAGAGACCATGAAATCAAAACGTGAAGTGAGTACTAGTCATGTATTAGAATTGCTTCACTTAGACTTATTTGGTCCAAGTAGGACAAGAAGTCTAGGTGGACACTACTATGTGTGTGTCATAGTAGATGATTACTCACGATACACATAGACATTTTTCTTAACCACACAAAGACGATGCTCCATTGGTAATTGAAAATCTTATTAAGCAACTTGAAAATCTTTATGAAGAAAATGTTAAAAGAATTAGAAGTGATAGAGGAGGAGAATTTAAAAAAAGATATAATTAAGTTTTGTGAATTACATGGAATAAAACATGAATTCTCACCACCAAGAACACCACAACTAAATGGAGTTGTTGAACGTAAAAGTAGAACACTACATGAAATAGCTAGAATTATGTTGTGTGAAAACAAAGTACCTAGATATTTGTGGGTTGAAGCTGTTAGTTGTGCATGTTATATAATAAATAGGCTTTCTATTAGAAAGAAATTAAATAAAACACCATATGAGTTATTGAATAATAGACAACCTAAGGTAGATTATCTTAGAGTATTTGGGTGTAAATGTTTTGTACTTAATAGCAAAGATAATCTAGATAAATTTGAACAAAAGTCTATTGAATGCACATTTGTTAGATATTCAACTAACTCAAAGGCATATAGGCGTTATAATCCTACATCTAGAAAAATAATTGAATCTATACATGTTAAATTCAATGAGAATGCATATTTTGAAGTAAGTGATAAAAGAAACAAGAGAATAATGTTGAAAATATGTTTGATGATGATGATATATTACTTGAGCCTGTTCATGATCATCTACAACTAAGTTCTCCTGAGCAAGACGTGCATGAACCTTTAGGTGAAATAAATCAAGAAATTTTACAATTGGAAGATAATCTATCTAACTCACAAGATGTTCCAATTGTATATGAAAATGTTCACATGAATGAAACATTTGAACTAGATGAAGGTGAACCTAGTATAGAAATTGGTGGCACATAAAAGACAAACATAAACACCCTAAGGAATTGATAATTGGGAATCCGAGTGATGGGGTTAGAACACGTAGAAACATAAGTGAGGCCGAAGGGCATAGCTTAATATCACACTTAGAACCTAAAAATATTAAGGAAGCCTTAGGTGATTTATCATGGATAGATGCCATGCACGAGGAGTTAAACCAATTTACCCGAAATAATGTGTGGGACTTAGTGCCTAAACCTGAAAATAAATCTATAATAGGAACAAAATGGGTATTTAGAAACAAAATGGATGAACAAGGAAACATCACAAGAAATAAAGCTAGGCTAGTTGCACAAGGTTATAATCAACAGGAAGGAATTGATTATGAAGAAACCTTTGCACCTGTTGCACGACTAGAAGCTATCAGATTGTTATTTGCTATTGCGAGTCTAAGTAACATCAAGCTCTTCCAAATGTATGTTAAGAGTGCTTTCTCAAATGGAAGAAGAGGTTTTTTTCAAACAACCCCCTGGATTCGAGGATCCAAAGAATCCTAACCATGTATATAAACTTAAGAAAGCTTTATATGGTTTGAAACAAGCTCCAAGAGCTTGGTACAATAGATTTGCAAACTTTCTTATTGCAAATAATTATCAAAGGGGGACTATGGACAGCACGTTGTCTCTTAAAAAAAAGATAATGATTTATTAATAGTCCAAATATATGTAGACGACATTATCTTTGGTTCAACTAACCCTACCTTAGTAAAGAACTTTGAAGAGTGTATGAAGTCTGAATTTGAGATGTTAATGGTAGGAGAATTGAACTACTTCTTAGGGCTACAAATCAAACAAACCCCTCAAGGAATTCACATTAGCCAACTTAAGTATATCAATGATATGATTAAGAAGTTTGGATTTGAAGAGTTGAAACCAACACCTACCCCCATGAGTGTTAGTACCAAACTAGAGTAAGGATGAAAATGGAAAAACTTTTGATGACACATTATATAGGTCTATGATTGGATCATTGTTATATTTAACCGCATCAAGACCTGATATAATGTTTAGTGTATGTATGTGTGCTAGGTTTCAATCTTGTCCAAAGGTGTCCCACTATAATGCGGTGAAAAAGATATTTAGATGTCTTAAATACACACCTCATTTAGGACTTTGGTACGATAGAAATGCTAAGTTGGAATTGTGTGCTTATAGTGATGCTGATTATGGTGGTTGTAAGATAGATAGAAAATCCACTAGTGGAACTTGTCAATTCATAGGAACCAACCTGATTTCTTGGTTTTCTAGAAACAAGCTAGTGTAGCTCTTTCTACCACAGAAGCCGAGCATATAGCATTAAGCTTATGCACAACTCAAATACTTTGGCTTAAACAGCAACTTAGTGATTTTGGCATTATAATGAATAAGATTCCAATTTTCTGTGATAGCACGAGTGCGATCAATCTTTCTCGGAATCCGGTACTTCATTCTAAGGTCAAACACATTAAGATAAGATACTATTTCCTTCGAGACCATGTTCAAAATGAGGATATAGTCATAAACCATGTAAGAGCTGGTCATCAGGTTGCTGATATTTTCACCAAACCCCTTGGTTAAGCTATTTTGAAACTTTGCTAGCCAAGTTAGGTATGATGACCTATGATACTATATCATAAGTCTATCTTTTGCATGATTTGCAAAATAAAGGGGGAGAATAAGAACATGATTTTGTATTTTAAGTCATGATTTTAAGGTTGAATAATGAGTTAAGTTCAATCAAGTGGTATAAGTTTCAATTGGCGTTCAATTGGCTTGGAGTAAAGGTTAAGGGGGAGAGTATAAGTCGAGGGACAGCAGATATGTTAAAAACATGTATCTAAAAAGAATTTGAAAACAATTGGTATATATTTGGTGAGTGATATAGAATTGGTTAATATGTGATAACAATTGGTAAAAATTTGTGACATTAAAATCATGTAGAGTTATTTTCAAAATCATCCAAAAGGGGAAAAATGTTGAGAAATATGTTTGGATAATTTTCAAATTCATGATTTTAAGTATTGAATACTTAAGAAAGTCACACATAATAGTATAAAGAATAAAGAGTTGAAATATATCAAATAAGTGAAGAAAAATGACATCGATTTCTCATTAGGGACAAATCGATCGATGTGGTTTTAAAAATATTTTTTTAAAATATGATAAAATGGTTGTTTTCGTTTTACATGATTTTTTTTATGTTTATCATTTTGTTATTATGTGTTTTTGATGAATATAAATGACTTGTGACTAATGTGCCTTGGAAGTCTTTACAACTTACCAAAAAGGGCAAAAATGGTATTTTGAGTTTGTGTAGGTACTTGACATGGTGACAATGTTTCAAGGACATATTTATCTCTTATTTATCATCACAAAGGTGTTATTATATTTATTTTTGACCATCGGGGTCATTTCTAAAGTTTTTTCTCACCAGGGGTATTTTGGTCATTTTACCTCTCAAAGGCATTTTCGTCATTTTACTCAAGGAATCTCTTGAGTATCTTATTATCTTCATTCTGAAGTTGATTTATGGTTTTCTTGAAGATTATTTGGTGGTTTTCTATTTTATTCTCTCATTTGATGATTTTGTTGACGGTAGCTGGATATGTGACGGTATTCGATGTCACATTCTATTTTTTCTTGAAGATCTTCTTATATATGTTATTGGAGAGTCTTATTAATCATCTTGCAAAGATATATAAAGGAGAAAAGTGGAAATTGTGGTGTTATATGTTGACATAATCTTGTCAACTCTTATTTGTTATTTTCTCTTCAAAAATCTGAGTTGGTATACATATATACAGCCTCAAAAACGTGGATAATCAGTTGGAGATGGTTCCTTACTCATTTTATGAGTTGTAGACAAGAAGACAAACCAAAAGCAAGCTAGTTGGCAAAAGTTGCCAACTTGAAATTTCAAATTTGAAAGTAAAGGCTACAAGACTATTTGGAGTTGCTTTTATTCAAATTTTTCAGCCATCACATGGCCTATCATCATGTCAAAGATTTGAAGTAATCTAGAAGGGAATATGCCATCTAATTTCACACTATAAATAGAAGGCAAGGTGAAGAAGAGAAGACACACACTTGAAAGCAAAAATTGAAGATTGTTGTCTTGCTATTCTCTTCTCATATTTTCGTTCATACTTTGTGTAGTTAAGGTGTTCCATTTCTAGTTGTTGTCCAGCTGCACTATATACACGTTCTTGTGTCTCGTAAGGCTACATCAATAGGTGATAGAGGTGTTGCAACCAAGAGTTGCATAGAGGTGTTCATCAAAGTATTGAATAGGGTTGGTGTTTAACCCAAGGATCAAGCTTGGTTCTTGTTGTAATTTGGTTCATACCATAGTTAAATCCAAGGAAAGGTGTTCCTTAAGATTGGAGTAGGTCACATTGACCGAACCAGGATAAATTCTTGGTATTCTTGTCTTCTTTACATTTTTCTTTTTTCTGCCCATTTTTCACTGCAGATTTTACACAATTTCTCACGTTTTGAAAAAAATAGCTAAACACTTTCAAAATTCATGAGTTTTGGTGGAGTTATACTTCATACTGTTAACTTTCATTTGATACAAGTATCATTTGATTTGAGCAAGTAAAAGTTAGTCTTTCAGTCGTTGCAAGATAACTGCTCCAATCTGGCTGCAATCTGACCAGTTTTGAGAAAACTTGAATTCTGTTTTAACCAGGAATTGTTTAAGGTCAGGTCCTTTTAAAATCATAAACTAGACATTCTAAGGAGTCTTTTGACATAAAGGTCAACCTTTTTGGTTGAGTATTCAAAGAGAAACACGTTTCCAATTTCAGCAACATTCTGTCCAGATTGACCATCTAAATCTTTTTATTTGTTTGAAGGGTCAAACGATCTTATTTTTATTTGAGTTTTGGAAAGAGTCTAGTTAAGTTCTGAAAATTTTCATAATTGTTGGAGTTGTGTACAAGGAGTTTTGAATTTTTCAAAAACGGTTTCTGAATCTTAGATGGTCTGAGATTCTGTTTTCAAAGGGATTTTTAATCAATGGTAGTAGTTTAATTTCTGCTAACCGCTATTCACCCCCCCTTCTAGTGGTGTTTATTACAGGTGCACGGTCCAACACTTGCTTCTTAGAAAACCAAGAGATCAGGTTGGTTCATATGAATTGACAAGTACCGCTAGTAGATTTTCTATCTAACTTGCAACCACCGTAATCAGCATCACTATATGCGTATAATTCCAACTTAGCGTTTCTATCATACCAAAAGTCCTAAGTGAGGTGTGTGTTTAAGATATCTAAAGATCTTTTTCATCGAAATGTAATGTGAGACTTTAGGACAAGATTGAAACCTAGCACACATACACACACTAAACATGATGTCAGGTCTTTATGCAGTTAAATATAACAATGAGCCAATCATATACCTATATAGTGTGTCATCAAAAGGTTTACCATTTTCATCTTTGTCTAGTTTGGTGCTAACGCTCATAAGGGTAGGTGTTGGTATCAACTCTTCAAAGACAAACTTCTTAATCATGTCATTTACATACCTAAGTTGGCTAATGTGGATTCCTTGAGGAGTTTGTTTGATTTGAAGCCCTAAGAAGTAATTCAACTCTCCTACCATTGACATTTCAAACTCTGACTTCTTACACTCTTCAAAGTCTTTTACTACGGTAGGGTTGGTTGAACTAAAGATAATATCGTCTACATATATTTGGACTATTAATAAGTCATTATCTGTTCTTTTTAGGAATAACATGTTGTCTATAGTCCCCCTTTGATAATTATTTGCAATAGGAAAGTCTGCAAATCTATCATACCAAGCTCTTGGAGGTTGTTTCAAACCATATAAAGCTTTTTTAAGCTTGTACACATGGTTAGGATTTTTTGGATCTTCGAAGCCAGGAGGTTGTTTCACAAACACCTCTTCTTGGATGTATCCATTCAAGAGCACACTCTTGACATCCATTTGGAAGAGTTAAATATTGCTTAAACTTGCAATCGCAAGTAACAATCTAATTGCTTCTAGTCGTGCAACGGGTGCAAAGGTTTCTTCATAATTTATTCCTTCTTGTTGATTATAACCTTGTGCGACTAGCCTAGCCTTATTTCGTGTGATGTTTCTTTGTTCATCCATTTTATTTTTAAAGACCCATTTGGTTCCTATTATAGACTTGTTTTCAGGTTTAGGTACTAAGTCCCACACGTTGTTCCTTGTAAATTGGCTCAATTCCTCATGCATGGTGTCTATCCATGATATATCACCTAAGGCTTCCTTTACATTCTTAGGTTTTAAGTGTGAGATTAAGCTATGTCCCTTAGGTTGACTTATATTTCTATGTGTTCTAACCCCAACACTTGGATCCCCAATGATTAACTCTTTAAGGTGCCACCAATTCCTAGATTGACTAGGTTCACCCTCATCTTGTTCAAATGTTTCATTTGTATGAACATTATCATATGTAATTGGATCATTAGTTGTATTATCTTCCAATTGCAAAATTTCTTCATTTATTTCATCTAAGGGTTCATGCATGTCTTGTTCAGGGGAAGTTGGTTCTATATGATCAAGTACAGGCTCAAGTAATATATTATCATCATCAAACATATTTTCAACATTATTTTCTTGTTTATGTTGAGTTTTATCACTAACTTCAAAATATGCATTCTCATTGAATTTCACATGTATGGATTCAATTATCTATTTAGATGTAGGATTATAACATCTGTATGCTCTTGAATTAGTTGAATAACCAACAAATATGCATTCAATAGACTTTTGTTCAAACTTATCTAGATTATCCTTAGTGTTCAACACAAAATACTTACAACCAAAAACTCTGAAATAATCTACCTTAGGTTGTCTATTATTTAACAATTTGTAAGGTGTTTTATTTAATTTCTTTCTAATAGAAAGCCTATTTATTATATAACATGCACACTAACAGCTTCAGCCCATAAAAATTTTGGTACTTTATTTTCACATAACATTGTTCTAGCAACTTTTTGAATTGTTCTATTTTTGCGTTCAATAACTCCATTGAGTTGTGGCATTCTAGGTGGTAAGAATTCATGTTTAATTCCATGCAATTCACAAAACTTGACTACATCTTTGTTTTTAAATTCTCCACCTCTATCACTCCTAATTCTTTTAACATTTTCTTCGTAAAAATTTTCGAGTTGCTTGATAAGAGTTTCGATTGCTAATGGAGCATCGTCTTTGTATGTTAAGAATAATGTCCATGTGTATCGTGAGTAATCATCTACTATGACACACACATAGTAGTGTCCACCTAGACTTCTTGTCCTACTTGGACCAAATAAGTCTAAGTAAAGCAATTCTAGTACTCACTTCATGTTTCGATTTTAACATTTATTTAATGTGTGTTCTTTTAATACACGTTTCACATAGTTGAAAATTATCTAAGTCTAACTTAGGCATGCCTCTAATTAAATTCTTCTTAGATAACTTTTCAATAGTTGAGATTCCTATATGGCCTAGTCGTCTATGCCATAAGTTCACATCTAAGTCGTGTGATATTAAATACTTAACCTTAGCATCTAACATGTGATTTAGTTATAGTATGTAAATGTTACCATCTCTATTTCCTTTCAATACAATTTCTCTTTTTTCATTTATTATATCACATGAATGGGGAAGAAAAGAAGCATTATATCCACAATCTATAAGTTGAGAAATACTTGATAAATTATAAGAAAGATTGCTTACTAAAAACACATTTCGTATTTGAAATGTGTTAGGGTCCCCATTTGTTCCTTTTCCAACAACTTGTCATTTGTTGTTGTCACTGAATGTCACTTTTCCTCCATTCTCGATATGTTCCAATTCGGTGAATAGTTTACGGTTGCCCTCATATGCGTTGAACATCCACTGTCTAAAAACCATTTAGTTTTTAGATTCTTTGACTTTGCCTCCTTCTTGCATTCCTTGCGATTTTCCTACAATGGAGACAAAGTTTTAGGTACCCTTTACTTGGGTCCTTGAATGTTAGGGGCACCATCCTTGTTTATATACTCTTTGGGTTACCAAATTTGGATGTACCTTTTTGGCACATTTTTAGCATAGTTAAAATTGGAAAAATAAGGAGGATTAGTATATACATTCCATGAAGATGCATTGTTATACATGTTATACCTTGGTTTATGTGTACTTTGTTGGGGCCGATTTTGATAGCTTATGTAAGGCATATGATTTTGCTTCTTATATGGTGCTATGTATGTATGTTCATATGCATTTCTATAAGACTTATATGAGTGTTGCCTATACTTAGGTTCATAATAAGTTGGATGCATTTTATTATGTCTAGTTGTATTTGTATACATATAGGCATAATTTCTAGGTTGTCTAGATGCAAAATTTGCCTAGTAGCACGTTGATATGTATGTGCTTTTGTGGGTGCATGTTGTATTTTTGCCTTAGAATAAACAGAAGAAGGAGTAGAAGAAGATGTAGCAGGCAAAGTTGATTTCATTGAATTGTATGGCAATTTTGTAATAGATGAAACAAACTTAGTATTTTTATCTTTCTTTACATTTTCTTCTTTATAGCCTAACCCAGTTTTATTGTTTTCATATTTTTGAGATGATATAAGTGTATCTAACATGTTTGTACCAGATTTAAATTGTTTTATCATTTCTAAGTTTAGTTTAAGTGGATTTAAGTTGTACTATCTCATTTTCACAACTCTCTAACTTAGTCTTTAACATACTATTTTCAGTTTTTAATGTTTGTTCATTTTTCCTATATGATTCAATTTTAATCTCTAAGAATCAAGAGTATTAGTAGACTCTTATTTAAAATATTCTAATTGATCAGAAAATTCCAAGTTGGACGTCTTCAACTTGTCATTTTCTTCAATAAGTTTCTTCTTTTCTTTAGAGAGCCTCTTACAGTGAGCATGCATTCTTAAAAATTCTTCATACATTTCATCAAATGTCATTTGACTATCAGAATCATCATCAGATGAAGAACTTATCTCGTTGTATATGAAGCAGACTTGAGCTTCCTCAGTGTGGGATTCTGAGTCGGATGAGTCGCTCCATGTGCTCACTGTCATTGCTTGTTTGCCTTTCCTTGGCTTGGTCTCCTTTGCCTTTGAATTTTGCGTCTCCTTTTCTTGTTTGTTATTATTATTATTGTTGGCATTTTTCTTTGTCGGACAATCATAAGAGATGTGTCCCCTTTGACCACATTCATAATATTTTAACTCTTTATTATGCCATTTGTTGTTATTAGAGTTATTTTTCTTAGGTTGAGAAGAGGAAGAAGAAGAGGATCGTTGTCTATTTCTCTTTGGTCGTTTGATATCAATATTAAGTCATCATCTAATTCATTATCACAATTACTATCATCATTATTTGCATATGATTCAGTTGATTTGAAAGCTATAGACTTACCGGATGACTTAGATGACTCAGACTTCCGTTGGTTTAGTTTTACCTCGTAAACTCTAAGTGAACCAATCAATTCATCCATCTTAGTGATTGACTTTGTCTCTTTGATTGCTGTTACCTTAAGATCCCGTTCAGTAGGAAGGCTTTGCAGCATCTTTTGAACCTTTTCATTGTTCGTGAATGATTTGACTAAAGCTTCAAGGACATTAAAAATGTTAGTAATCCTCAAATCTATAGATGTTATGGATTCGTTTGGCAACATTTTAAAAGATTCAAGCTCAGACATAAGCATGTTATTTTTGATTCTTTTACACCGCTTGTACCTTCATGCTTTAATACAAGTGATTTCCACATATTGTGTGCACTTGTGCAATTTGACACATATCCTGCTTCAGAAGTCGTTAGTCCGTTTAACAGTAATTGCATAGCCTTAGCATTCATGGACATTTTCTTTTTATCTTCGGAAGACCATTCGCTTTTATATTTTTCTACTTCCTGTGTGACTCCACTAACTTGTACAATTTTCATTGGAATGTATGGTCCAGCTTCAACTATAGACCATAAATCGATGTCTATAGCCATTAAGAATAGCCTCATTCTTAGTTTCCAATGAACAACATTATTACCATCGAAAAGAAGAGGACATTGTGTGGACATACCTTCCAACTCACCTTTGTGAGAAACTATGGTCATTGTATGTACCTTTGATTTGAGATTAGCAGGCTACTTTGAAATATTGTTTCTTGGCCTTGTTTTGTTCGTTTGGTGTTGAATCTTGCTTCTTTGAGTGGTGTTGACCTCGCTCTGATACCAATTGTTGGACCGTGCACCTGCAATAAACACCACTAGAGGAAGGGGTGAATAGTGGTTAGTGGAAATTACACTACTACCCTTGATAAAAATCCCCTTTGAAAACAGAATCTGAGACTACCTCAGATTCAGAACCCGTTTTTGAAAAATTCAGAACGCCTTGTACACAATTCCAAAAATTATGCAAATTTTCAGAACTTAACTTCAATGTGTTTTCAAGACTCTGTCCAAAAATCAGACAAAAATAAGATCGTTTGACTCTTCAAACAAATAAAAAGATTCAGATGGTCAATCTGGACAGAATTGGACAGAATGTTTCTGAAATTAAAAATGTGTTTCTCTTTGAATACTTAACCAAAAAGGTTGAACTTTATGTCAAAACACTCCTTAGGATGTCTAGTTTATGATTCCAAAAGGCCCTGACCTTAAACAACTCTTGGCTAAAGCAAAATGCAAGTTTTCTCAGAACTGGTCAGATTGTAGCCAGATTGGAGCAGTTATCTTGCCACGACTTAAAGACTAACTTTTCCTTGATCAGATCAAGTGATTCTTGTTGAAAATGAAAACTAACAGTCTGAAGTATAACTCCATCAAAACGTGAGAAATTGTGTGAAAATTGCAGTGAAAAACAGGCAGAATGCAGAAATGTAGAAACAAGACAAGAACACCAAAAATTTATCCTGGTGCGGTCAATGTGACCTACTACAGTCCCAAGGAACACCTTTCCTTGGATTTCACTATGGTATGAACCAAATTACAACAAGAACCAAGCTTGATCCTTGGGTTAAACACCAACCCTGTTCAAGACTTGGATGAACACCTTCTATGCAACACTTAGTTGCAACACATCTACCACCTATTGATGTAGCCTTATAGAATTGGCTAATCAATCTTACAAATGAAGCTCAAGAGGCTTGTAGCTCTCCAATAAATGCAACAAGAACACATTGGCTACAAAGAATGGAACAAGAATAACAAGAATAAGATAGCTAGACAAATCAACAAATACTTTCGAGTGAGCTTCAAGTGTGTTTCATCTTCTTCACCATTGTCTCTTATTTATAGTGTGAGTTGAGCCTTGTAGATAAGAATGCACATGTGTCACCATCTTCATTATCAAGTTTAAGTGTCTTCCCATCATTGGTCGGCCTTGTACACTTCGCAAGATGAGACAACATAATTGGTCTACCTTGGACACTCATTTGGCCGAAATTCCACCTTATTTTGTCTTGAAAATATTGAAGATAATATGGAGAATATAGAATGGCATATTCCTCCACTATGCCCTCCACTCCTTGCCATGAGAATAGGCATGTGGGAATTGAACATTTCAAACAAAAAATCAGCTCCAAGAATAGCCAAGTAGCCGTTGGCTACCAAGTAAAATTTTCCAAGTTGGCACTTTTGCCAACTAGCTCCTTTTTGGTTGGTCCACTTGTCACCAAGACATAAAATGTATAACATATCATCTCCACCTGAATATGAACATTTTTGAACATATATACAAGTATATCAACTCAGATTTTTGAAGAAGAAATCACCAAATGATAGTTGACAAGATTATGTCAACATGTAACACAAAAATTCCCATTATTTCTTCTTGTATGTTGTGATCATTTCCACACCTTTAACACCATTAAATTCTCTGAAATATGATGATAAATATACTCCAATAACATATAGAAGAGAGTCTTCAAGAAAGAAATAGAATGTGACATCACAACTCGTCACATATCCCGCTATAGTCAATAATATCATCATGTAAGAAAAATAATACAAAACCACCATATAATCTTCAAGATAATCATAACTCAACTCCAGAATGAAGATAAGAATATACTCTAGAGATTCCTTGAGTGAAAATACCAAAAATACCCTCAGGGGTAAAATGACCAAAATGCCCCTGGTGTGAGAAAACTCCAAAAATGACCCTGATGGTCAGAAATGAATATAATAACACCTTTTTCATGATAAACATGATGAGAATAAGTCCTTGAAGTATTTCCACCATATCATGTTCTTACAAAACTCAAAATACCAATTTTGCCCTTTTTGGTAAGTTGTAGAAACTTCCAAGGCACATTAGTCACATGACATTTATATTTATCAAAATCCCATAATAATCACCTAATGAACATATATAAAACATGTACAAATGAAAACAATCACTTCATCACATTTTAGAAAAATATTTTTAAAAACCCTAGACATCGATCGATCGAAGTGCCTCAGCTTCAGAGATCGATGTCTCACAGTGAGTTTCAGAATTTGTCTCTAACCTACATCGATCGATCGAAGTGAGGGTTCGATGTATACATTGATCGATCGATGTTTCTCAGGTTTAGAGATTGATGTCTCACAGTAAGGTCTTGAACTTTCACTGCCTTACATAGATCGATCGATGTGAGAGATTGAAGTACATCGATCGATCGAAGTGCAACAACCTGAGGGATCGATGTCAACTTTTTCAACTTTTAATCACATATAACACCATGTGTGACATTTTTATGCATTCATCCCTTAAAATCATGACTCTGAAAATTATCCAAGCATATTTCTCAACATCTCTTCACCCAGAAAGAGCAAAACATGAGGCAACGAAGATGGCTAGAGTTGATGAAGGATTATGACCTTGCCATCCATTATTATCTGGGTAAGGCGAATAAGGTGGCAGATGCACTAAGTCAAAAGTAAAGCCATGCCCGACAGACGCCTCTAGAGAGTGAGATAGCCGAGTTTGGATTGGATGTGGTTGATTCGACTGCGAATATTCTAGCTAAATTGATGATCACTCCTACCGTGATTGATCGAATTAAAGAGGCGTAGAAGAATGATTCCGAATTGATGAACATTGTCGAGCAGTTTAAAGAACAACTGGTGAAGGATTTCCAAATTGCACACTGATGGCAATCTTTGGTTCAATGGGAGATTGTATGTACCGAACATTGATGAAATTAAAAGAGAGATCATGACTGAGGCTCACAGCTCGCGGTTATCTATCCATCCGGGAGCCACCAAAATGTATCCGGATCTAAAAAGAAACTACTGGTGGAAAGGCGTGAAGCGTCAGATTGCAGAGTTTGTGGAGAGATATCATATTTGTCAACAAGTTAAAGCAGAACATCAGAGACCGACATGACTATCACAGCCATTGGAGATTCCGGAATAGAAATAGGAGCATATCACGATGGACTTTGTTACAGGACTCCCTAAGACTCGAAGAGGTTATGATACGATTTGGGTAATCGTACATCGACTCACTAAATCGGCACATTTCTTACCGATGTCGATCCAGACATCTGTAGAAAAGCTAGTGAGTATGTATATGAATGTGATAGTCAGCTTGAATGGGACACCTGTCAGCATCGTGTGCGATAGAGACCCACGTTTTACTTCGCGATTCTGGAGAGCTTATCAGCATGCTATGAGTACCAAGCTCCGGATGAGTACTGCATTTCACCCGCAGACCGATGGACAGTTAGAGCGTACCATATAGATATTGGAAGATATTTTACGTGCTTGCGCATTGAATTTCAATGGTAGCTGGGATAAATCAGTAAAGTTGATTGAGTTCTCGTACAATAGCAGCTATCGCAGTTCTACTAGTATGGCACCATTCGAAGCATTGTATGGAAGAAAGTGTCGATTTCCATTGTTTAGGACGAGGTTGGCGAGAGAGCTATGATGGGCCCGGAACTAGTGGAGCAGATTTTGGAAAAGATCAAAGTGATCGTGATAGATTGAAGGATGTTCAAGACCGTAGCAAAAGCTGGGTGGAGACAAAGAGACGGTCGATTGAGTTTGAAGTGGGCGAGAAAGTATATTTGCGGGTTTCATCGACCAAGGGCGTGAAGAGATTTGGGATTAAGGAGAAACTGAGCCCTCGATTTATTGGCCCTTATGAGATTCTAGAGAGAGTTGGAGCTGTTGCGTATCAGCTGGTCCTACCTCCTACATTATCCCAGGTACATAACGTATTTCACGTATCTTAGTTGCAGCGTTATGCACACGATCCGACTCATATACTAAAGAACCAGCTCGTGACAATTAAAGATGATGCTACATATGAGGAGGTTCCGGTACGGATTGTGGACCTTAAAGAGCAGATATTGAGGAGACGGACAATTCCATTCGTGAAGCACAGTGGAGTAATCATACTGAACGAGAAGCGACTTGGGAGTCGGAGCAGCAGATGCAGAAGCAATATCCACAACTTTTCGTATAAGGTACGTAAGTTTTGAGGACGAAACTTTCTATAAGGGGGAGAATGTTATGACTCAGGAATTTTCCCATTACGTCGTAACAATTCCAACACCATGAACCTAATTACATAGGTGTATGATTCATGAAATTTTTCTTAGTATATCGATACATTAGCAAATAGATAACAAATGTTGTGATTACACGATAAAACTTAAATAAAACTAATTAGTAACAACTTAATGCATTAGGATAAATTAAATCAAAAAAATACATGACACAATAATTTTGTATAACTTAAATAAAGGAAAAACAATATACATGCATGAAAGAAAAATAAAAGAAAAAGAAAAAGAAAGGTGTAGGCAACTTGCTATAATAAAATATTGTATAAATGGAATATTGTCATAAACCCATCCCTCCAACCCATGCTTGTCATAACTTGTCCCCAAACTCATTCCCCCACCCATAAGGGTAGCCACCCTAGAGGAAAAAAAGAGGGATTCCCTCCTTCTCCAAACACTCTGACATTTCATCATTTTATCTCCCACAAAAATATCCTCTCCCCTCCCTTCCAAGAAAACTTAAAGTCTTCAACCCTCTTCCTTCCCCCAATTGGCCGAATTCTACATCCACACAAGGAGAAGATTTTCTTCTCTTGTCTTTACACCAACATCATTCAAACCAAGCTCCATAAACCTACCATCACTCAAGAGGGATTTAAGAAGGTTGTAGAATCTAGAATCAAAGGAAACCAAGGTAAGAATTTCTTGTAGCTTAAGTTGGATTCTTGTGTATATATTTAGCTTCATAAGTTGCTCACTAACCCTACCATTTTTCCTCCAAAACCGTGACCTCAAGGAAGGAAGGAGAAGTATTTTTCTTCCAAGCCAAGTGAATAAACCCTCTTCTTAAGTGTAAGAAAAGTTACAAAGTCAAGTACTCTTCTTAGATCCTTCATGGATTTCCAAAGATTAAGTATTTATGATCATATCAAAATGGGATCATCATGTAGCATGTTCAAGTTTTACCATAAGAACATGGAAAATCTATGTTTCCAAGTGATATACGTATATATATGCACAACATATATATCCGGCCAGCCCCTTAAATTAAATAAACTTTATGAAGAAATGAAATAACAGAAGATTTATAGGTGTATGAAGGAAATACAGAAAAAAAGTGAAGACATATGTAAAGTTAAGAAAGTGTATCAAGATTTGAACTTTGGTTTGTTGGGTTATTTATTCGATAGAGATGATCATCAAGTATGCATTTTCTAGGTGTTTCTAGTTTTCATATGTTTTAAGATCATGTCTTTAACACATTTATGTATGCATCATAAGCATGACTTATATACATAGTCTCAGTGGTTGTTTGATTATCATCATCTTCATGTACACACACACACACCCCCCACACAAGTGGCCTATTTGGGTACTTCACTTGAGCTTCATCATTTCCATCTTCAAGATATGTATTTAGATGATAATCATGGCTCAAAAAGTACACTTTTTATGATTTCCATTATGTTTATGTTTATGTGTTTCATTAATGCCATAATCTTAGAATTAAGAAAAATAAAGGAAGACAATATGTACATGTGTATTATCCAGGATATCTCGCGACTAAAGGGAGTTGATGATTGTATATTGGGGGATCTCACAGAACCAGCGACTATTTCCTCTCATTCAGACAGCGAACTGAAGATTCCGTTAGATGTTAATCGTTTGGATGCGCAGGATCATGATCTTTATGTGAATATGGCTAACATCTTTGAAACAATGTACATAGACACAAACTCTCATGAAAATGTTGCTAACGAGTCAGCAGTTCCTCAAACTAGTAATGCCCCAAGGATACTGCGGCGAACACATTAGGCGGCTCCCACTTCACCGCGACTAACCAGGTTATGGGCAGCTCATCTCTCTAATTCTTTTGACATTTTATCTCAATGAAGATACTACTATGGAATGTTCGAGGTATACTTACATTAGTCAATCGATTGCTTTCTCTGGTCCGACGGCATAACTTACATATCTTAGTTGTCATAGAACCAAAATTAGAGCTTCGTTACTGTTATCATATCAATTGCAATTGGGTTTTTCAAAAGCTGTGTCTGCTTGTGATGATCATATATGGTTTTTTTGGAAGGATTCACTTTTATCATTGGAGGTGGAGCATGCCGGTCAACAGAATTAATCCATTCAAAATCGTTGGTTGGCGCCAGGGGATCGTTTCTGGCTGACAGCGGTATACAGGCAGCATTCTATATAAGCGAGGTGCCCTCTGTGGGATGATTTGCAACAGTTTCACACTTCGTTAACAGTGCCTTGGTTAGTGGGCGGTGATTTTAATACATTTCGCATATTAGATGAACATCACGGAAGATCACAACCAACATTACGGTCACTACAGGATTTCAATGATTGTGTTCAAGTCTGCGGTTTACAGGAAATATCTTTTCAGAGTTCATTATATACATGGTCTTACGGTCGTGGTCTAGGTCGTGTCTGGTGTCGTCTTGATCGGTTTTTGTGCTCCCCATCATTCTCGGATATATTTCCTGTTACATAGGTTCAGCATCTTACAAGAGCCACATCTGATGACGCTTCCTTATTTCTGACATGTGACACTGATAGTCACAGGGGCCCTGCTGCTTTCAGATATCTTGATGTATGGGCTTCACATCCTGACTTTGACGCATTTGTCGTCCATTATTGGCGCTCCTACCCAACAGTGGGAGGTATGTGGGGATTCTATAATAAACTGTGTCATCTACGAAAAGAGCTAAAGCAATGGAATAAAGAGGTTTTTGGGAATATTTTTGATGCGGTAGCTCTAGCAGAAGCACACGTTCACAATAGCAAAAGGTTGTTTGATACAGATCCTACTGAGAGTGCACGAACATAATACCAACGTAGCATAGCACAGCTGAGGCTCATCTAAAATCGAGCCTTTCTCTATTGGAAACAAAAGGCGAATGTTAAGTGGCTAAAGAAGGGAGATGCAAATACTTCATTTTATCATCAAACTGTGAAAGAGAAACGTCGCAGACAAGCTATTCATCGTATTCTACGGCCTGATGGAACCGATTGTGTCCTAGATTTGGATATTGAGATAGAAGCTATCCACTATTTTTCAGAACTTTTTGCAGCAGAGGCAGTGACTGATTGTGATGATATCCTGCAGTATATACCATCGTTGATGACATCGGAGGATAATAACATGCTGCAAGTGTTATAACCATGTGTTTCAAAAAAAAGAGATAAATAAGAGATAATGGTAAAATATTTAAATTAGGAAAATCTTATCCCTTTCCCTTAATTAACTTTTAATCCCCTAAATCCCTCTCTCATAATAAACCCTCATCAAACCCTAACCCTCCTCCTCTCTTTTCTCTATTGCGGCAGCCTCCCTCTCCCCTTCTCTCCCTATCAATTTCGGCCACAAGAAGGAAAGGAAAAAGGAGGATTTTGATCCAAGGATCAAGAAGAGGAAATCAAACGCTCACAAGATCACCACACCTTTCTATATCAATCACTTCTTGCTAGGATCGAGATAGGTGCATACTAATTATTCCCTCAAAACGGTATGAAGGTTGCATAGGCAAAAGGGTATTTTTATGTGTTGTTGCTGTCGTTAGTCGTGATTTCGATATTGGATCTTGATTATGTGGCCAATGTGTTTATTTTCCGTTATATGTTCTTGATTTCAATGTGATCTTGTTGTTGTACGTTTCTGTGTGGGGTTGAGAGGTCGTTATGCGTGTATGGATATGTGGGATGGGGTGAAAGGTTGAATGGGATTGAGGATTGGATTGCAGAAATTTCAGAATGGGAATTCTGAAATACGGGGACATCAATCGATCGACGTCCAGCAGCTGAGGGTTCGATGTGCCCCAGATGAACGTCAATCGATCGACGTCTAAAGGGTGAGGGATCGATGTACCTCAGAAGTACGTCGATCGATCGACATCAACTGAGTGAGGGTTCGACGTGTCTCAGTTGTACGTCGATCGATCGACGTCAGAGGATGACATCCCACTGGTTTCTTTCCTTTTCTCTTGCATTCATGGCACGTGCATGTGCATGAGGTACCCATTGTCTGAGGGAGTGCGTGTCCGGAGGATACGTAGTGTCTATAGGGCGTGGGGGCCGTGATGATACGCAGCGTCGGTCGGGCGTGGGTGTCATGGATACGCAGCGTCTATAGGGCGTGGGTGTCGTGCGAATACGCAGCGTCTATAGGGCGTGGGTGTCTGAAGATACGCAGCGTCTATAGGGCGTGGGTGTCGTACGATACGCAGCGTCTATAGGGCGTGGGTGTCCAGAACAGCAAGTGGTGGCTAGAGACCATGACGCTGGAGTTAGAACCCGGAAGCATGCATTGCATATAGGTCTAGGAGCATGTTGCCTGACATATTCCTAGTTGCGAATGACACGTTATGTGAGCATGCATCACGTACTTGCGCAAGCATCTTGTGTGGATTGTTTACTTTCCGTATAAGGCATGTCGGGTTGTGTTATGTCAGTTACATGGAATGTCTTACTTTCGATTTGCTTGTTATGTGTCTTATGTGATTACGTGGAAATATCTTTTTGGGTATGTATGTTCGTATTGTTTTGAGAGGCACCTACTGGGTGATTAACATCACTCACCCCTACTATTCCAGGTGAAGCCGAGACGGAATATGACTATATCTTCGTTGAAGATGGGTCCGATACCGTGGAATGGGCTGAGTGACTCGTAGATACGTGTGCGGCAAGGATGGAGACGGGATTCGTATGATGCCATGGGATGACACAGACATTTTATTTTCAGTTCTTTTCTTTGAAAACAATTTCATGCTTTTAAACTTATACTTTTGACTTTGACTTGTAAGGCCTGGTCAGCCTAGAATTTCCGTCGTTATTTTTTCTTAAAGTTCGTTAATTTCGAATTAGTGTTGTGACTTATCGTTTCCGCAGAAAGAAAAGGAAAACTTTTCTATGTCAGTGCTGATGTATAGCAGGTTGATGTGACGCCTTGTATTCTCCTGAGTGAGATACGGCGGGTGCACCGTTACCGAAGACGGAGCTCAGGAGCGGGGCGCTACAGGTGGTATCAGAGCCCAGGCTTCAGATACGCCTCGGGAACGTGATAGATTAGTTAATTACCCTAGGATAAGTGACGATCCGTTTTCAAATGATTTTCAAATTTGAATAAAACGAAGTAGACATAAGCTATGACTGGAGTTTTGGTTGGTGAGTGCCGTTAGTAAGTAGACGGGATAGGTTATCTTTTCCTTTGACCTCCATTCCGGTACCTCTTTTCAATACTCTTAAGTCAATCTTTGTCTAACGTACTTTAAATCGTCCACAGACGATGCCTCCACGACGTGAACCATCAGGGAATGGTGGAAATGACAGAGACGAACGTCAGGGACAAGGGGCGATCCCCCAAAACCGGGCGGATACACTGGCCAATCTGACGGCCTTAATAGCCCATCAGCAGACGCAGATGGCACAACAATATACTCAGATGACACAGCAACAGGCACAGATTGCCCAAATACTTCAGCACACTCAGCAGCAACAGCAACAACAACCACCACCACCTCCTCCACCGCAGCAGGGTTTGAGGTTCTATTACATGGAGATGCAGAACTCCCGAATACCGATGTTCCGGGGTACCACTTGGCCTGAGGAAGCCGAGATTTGGCTCAAAAACATAACGGAACAGATAAGGCTGATACAGGTACCCGCAGATCTGAAAGTGGAGGTGACTACGCCGTTCTTGGAAGGGGAAGCTGAGAGGTGGTGGAACGGAGTGAAACGCAAATTGACTCCACCAGTGACTTGGGAGCAATTTGTTGAGGAGTATAAGACGCACTATATTTCGGGCAGTGCTATTCAGAGAAGGATGGCGGAGTTCCAGCTGTTGACCCAAGGGTCCATGACGGTGGATCAATACTCTGAGAAATTTCATGAACTGGGCCAGTATATGTCATGCATCAAGGACAACGAAGAGGCCAAGATGCTGAAGTTCCACACAGGTTTGAGCTTTCGCATCCAGCAGGCGATTGTTTGCGCAGAGACTACCACATTTGAGGGATTGCTGGAGGTATGTCGACGTGTAGAGAGGAATTTGGAAAGGGCAGCTGCACTAGAGAGACTGAAGAGGTCCCGTGAGGAGTTGCAGACGGGCAGATCAGGGAGATGGCTGAAAGTACCTCGGCGCCCACAGTCCAGGCAACCATTCCGGCCGGAACGACAGCAGAGGGCAGTAATTCAGACCCCGATGATTGAGGGTCCGGCACCGACTGATGCGCAACCGGTAAGGGCTGCGGCACCTATTCCACGGTGCACATTGTGCGGACGTTTTCATCCGGGACAATGTTGGAAGGATCAGAGAGTGTGCTATAACTGCGGGAAGCAAGGACACATCGCTAAGGAATGCTCAGCACCGGCTCAGGTGAACCCGCAGACACAGGCTCAGCAGGGAGGACGAGGCCGAACCAATGCTCGGATACACGCGATGACGGATGCAGAAGTCGAGGAGTCGGGCGACGTGGTGACGGGTACATTTATTTAAGTACTTAAATTCGAAGTTGGATTAAATTTTATGTGTTGTTATGGGTTGTGTGCTAAACCATGAATGTGGTAGGTGTGATTTTAATTAACAAAGTGCCATCAAATGTTCTGTTTGATAGTGGAGCGAGTCACTCGTTTATGGCAAAGAGATTTGCCAAGAATCTGGATATTCTTCCCGAATGGATTGAGACTCCATACCATATACAAGCCGCAGGCGGCCAAGTACTCGTGTCTCATCATCGCTACAATGGATGTGAATTGGAGATTAATGGTTTGCAATTCTCTGCGACTTTGATACCGATCCAGATGTTCGATTTCGATGTTCTCTTGGGCATTGACTTCTTGGCAAGGTATCATGCAAATATTGATTGCCGGCAACTCCAAGTCAGCATGAAGACACCGGAGCTGGAGGAAACTATTTTTCAAGGGAACTCTAAATTGAAGAAGGCGCCCCAGAAGCTTTATTTGACTGCGGCTCAGGCGTTTCGAGCACTAAAGAAAGGAAGAGAAGGATTTTTGATGTACTCAATGGGTGCCGAATAGGAAGATCCGCAGATCGACCAAATCCCTGTGGTAAAGGAATTTGCAGACGTCTTCCCCGAGGAGTTACCAGGACTGCCACCAGAAAGAGAGGTAGAGTTCGAGATAAATCTCATACCCGGAGCAGAACCCATATCCAGGGCACCATACCGCATGGCTCCAGCAGAGCTCAAGGAGTTGAAGGAGCAGTTGCAAGAACTGTTGGATCGTAAGTTTATTCGACCTAGTGTATCACCCTGGGGTGCTCCAGTCCTGTTCGTGAAGAAGAAGGATGGGAGCATGAGATTATGTATAGATTACCGGGAGCTCAACAAGATCACTATCAAGAACAAGTATCCCTTACCTCGAATCGAGGATCTCTTTGATCAGCTACGGGGGGCTAGAGTGTTTTCCAAAATCGATTTGCGATCCGGTTATCACCAGTTGAGGATCAAATCTGGGGATACAGCCAAGACCGCTTTCCGAACACGTTATGGCCACTATGAATTCTTGGTTATGCCTTTTGGGCTAACCAACGCCCCAGCCGCCTTTATAGATCTAATGAACACAGTATTTCGGAAACAACTGGACAAGTTCGTAGTTGTGTTCATCGACGATATCCTTATATACTCCCCTGACGAGGATACTCATGCGGAACATTTGAGGGAGGTTCTAGAGACCCTTCGGAGAAGCAAATTGTACGCCAAGTTCAGTAAGTGTGAGTTCTGGTTGAAGAGCGTAGCCTTCTTGGGTCATGTGGTCTCTGAAGAGGGAATTTCTGTGGACCCAAAGAAAGTGGAGGCGATCACCGAATGGCCTAGGCCTACTAATGTGACAGAGGTAAGAAGTTTTCTTGGACTGGCTGGGTACTATAGGAAGTTTGTCGAGGGCTTCTCATCGATTGCAGTGCCTCTAAGCCGATTGACACAGAAGAAGTCAAAGTTTGAATGGACCACCGAGTGTGAGCAGAGCTTCGCCGAGCTAAAAAGGAGACTGACCATAGCCCCTATTCTTGCTCAGCCCTCCGCATCAGAAGGGTTTATCATTTACAGTGACGCTTCTAAGAACGGGCTAGGTAGATGTATATAATTTCAAGTTGATTTTGTATACAATTAAAGATGTGGCCTAATTCTTATATTTCAGGATGCGTGTTGATGCAAAACGACAAGGTCATTGCATATGCTTCACGACAGCTAAAGCCCTATGAGCTGAATTATCCGACGCATGATCTAGAGCTAGCAGCAGTAGTGTTCGCATTGAAAATCCGGCGCCACTATCTATATGGAGTGAAGTGTGAGGTGTTCACCGATCATAAAAGCCTTAAGTATCTGCTCACGCAAAAGGAGCTGAACATGCGCCAAAGGAGATGGTTAGAGCTGTTGAAAGATTACGACTTAACCATCAGTTATCATCCAGGGAAGGCCAATCGAGTTGCTGATGCCTTAAGTAGGAAGTCGAGCCATGCACGGCAGGCTACTCTAGAAAAGGAAATGGCAGAATTTGATTTAGATCATGTGGATTCTACCGCAGATATTTTGGCCGCGCTAATTATCACCCCTACCTTGGTAGATCAGATTAAGGAAGCCCAGAAGAATGATGTGGCACTTAGAGAAACGCGAGAAAGAATGTTAACCAGCCAAGTGGATGGATTTCAGGTTCATGATGACGGTAGTATGTGGTACCAGGGAAGGTTGTGCGTACCTGAGGTTGAGGAACTCAGGAGGGAGTTGTTGAAAGAAGCACATAATTCGAGACTGTCTATTCACCCTGGTGCTACGAAAATGTACAATGATCTAAAGAGGCATTATTGGCGGAATGGCATGAAGAGGCATATTGCTGAGTTCGTGGAAAGGTGCCTCGTTTGCCAGCAAGTTAAGGCGGAGCACCAAAGACCGGGTGGACTGATGCGACCACTAGAGATACCCGAATGGAAGTGGGAGCATGTGACAATGGACTTCGTGGTTGGACTCCCAAAGACAAGAAATGGGAATGATGTGATATGGGTAATTGTGGATCAATTGACTAAGTCCGCTCATTTCTTGCCTATTCCCACCGGGCTTACTATGGAGAGGTTGGTAACTATGTACATTGATAACATTGTTTGCCTCCATGGAGTGCCAGTCAGCATAGTATCCGATCGTGATCCGAAGTTTGCATCCCAGTTCGGGGCGACGTGTCAGAAGAAGATGGGGACTGAGTTGCGACTGAGCACTGCTTTTCACCCTCAAACCGATGGTCAATCTGAGAGGACCATTCAGACCCTGGAGGACATGTTGAGGGCATGCGCATTGGATTTCAAAGGAAACTGGGACAGCATGCTAAAGTTGATAGAGTTTTCCTACAACAACAGCCATCACAGTGCCATAGGCATGGCGCCATTCGAGGCCTTATATGGATGAAAGTGTAGGTCACCTGTGCATTGGGACGAAGTTGGTGAACGTAGGTTGACGGCTTCAGAAATAATCGAGCAGACTAAAGAACAGGTGAAACTAATTCGTGAACGTCTTAAGACGGCTCAAGATAGAAGTAAGAGTTGGGCCGATACAAAGAGGCGACCTTTGGAGTTCGAGGAGGGAGAAAAGGTCTATCTTAAAGTGTCACCCATGAAGGGTGTGACACGGTTTGGAGTTAAAGGGAAGTTGAAGCCGCGATATATTGGACCATATGAGATACTCGAAAAGGTTGGAGATCTAGCTTAAACTGGCCCTACTCCGATGTTGGCTCAGGTGCACAACGTGTTCCACGTCTCGTAGTTAAGGAAGTATGTACCTGACCCGAGTCATGTACTAGACGCGCAACCACTTAAGATTAGACCCGATGCGTTATATGAAGTGGTACCGATACGAATTCTGGATCGTAAGGACCAAGAACTTAGAAGAAGGATTATTCCTTACGTAAAGGTTCAATGGAGCAATCACCGGGAGAACGAAGCGACATGGGAGCTAGAAGAACAAATGCGCGACCGTTACCCCCATCTCTTTGATTAAGGTACGGCAAGTTTCGGGGACGAAACTTTTTGTAAGGGGGGTAGGATGTTATAACCGTGTGTTTCAAAAAAAAAGAAAGAGATAAATAAGAGATAATGGTAAAATATTTAAATTAGGAAAATCTTATCCCTTTCCCTTAATTAACTTTTAATCCCCTAAATCCCTCTCTCATAATAAACCCTCATCAAACCCTAACCCTCCTCCTCTCTTTTCTCTATTGCGGCAGCCTCCCTCTCCCCTTCTCTCCCTATCAATTTCGGCCACAAGAAGGAAAGGAAAAAGGAGGATTTTGATCCAAGGATCAAGAAGAGGAAATCAAACGCTCACAAGATCACCACACCTTTCTATATCAATCACTTCTTGCTAGGATCGAGGTAGGTGCATACTAATTATTCCCTCAAAACGGTATGAAGGTTGCATAGGCAAAAGGGTATTTTTATGTGTTGTTGCTGTCGTTAGTCGTGATTTCGATATTGGATCTTGATTATGTGGCCAATGTGTTTATTTTCCGTTATATGTTCTTGATTTCAATATGATCTTGTTGTTGTACGTTTTTGTGTGGGGTTGAGAGGTCGTTATGCGTGTATGGATATGTGGGATGGGGTGAAAGGTTGAATGGGATTGAGGATTGGATTGCAGAAATTTCAGAATGGGAATTCTGAAATACGGGGACATCGATCGATCGACGTCCAGCAGCTGAGGGTTCGATGTGCCCCAGATGAACGTCGATCGATCGACGTCTAAAGGGTGAGGGATCGATGTACCTCAGAAGTACGTCGATCGATCGACATCAACTGAGTGAGGGTTCGACGTGTCTCAGTTGTACGTGGATCGATCGACGTCAGAGGATGACATCCCACTGGTTTCTTTCCTTTTCTCTTGCATTCATGGCACGTGCATGTGCATGAGGTACCCATTGTCTGAGGGCGTGCGTGTCCGGAGGATACATAGTGTCTATAGGGCGTGGGGGCCGTGATGATACGCAGCGTCGGTCGGGCGTGGGTGTCATGCGATACGCAGCATCTATAGGGCGTGGGTGTCGTGCGAATACGCAGCGTCTATAGGGCGTGGGTGTCTGAAGATACGCAGCGTCTATAGGGCGTGGGTGTCGTACGATACGCAGCGTCTATAGGGCGTGGGTGTCCAGAACAGCAAGTGGTGGCTAGAGACCATGACGCTGGAGTTAGAACCCGGGGGCATGCATTGCATATAGGTCTAGGAGCATGTTGCCTGACATATTCCTAGTTGCGAATGACACGTTATGTGAGCATGCATCACGTACTTGTGCAAGCATCTTGTGTGGATTGTTTACTTTCCGTATAAGGCATATCGGGTTGTGTTATGTCAGTTACATGGAATGTCTTACTTTCGATTTGCTTGTTATGTGTCTTATGTGATTACGTGGAAATATCTTTTTGGGTATGTACGTTCGTATTGTTTTGAGAGGCACCTACTGGGTGATTACCATCACTCACCCCTACTATTCCAGGTGAAGCCGAGACGGAATATGACTATATCTTCGTTGAAGATGGGTCCGATACCGTGGAATGGGCTGAGTGACTCGTAGATACGTGTGCGGCAAGGATGGAGACGGGATTCGTATGATGCCATGGGATGACACAGATAGTTTATTTTCAGTTCTTTTCTTTGAAAACAATTTCATGCTTTTAAACTTATACTTTTGACTTTGACTTGTAAGGCCTGGTCAGCCTAGAATTTCCGTCGTTATTTTTTCATAAAGTTCGTTAATTTCGAATTAGTGTTATGACTTATCGTTTCCACAGAAAGAAAAGGAAAACTTTTCTATGTCAGCGCTGACGTATAGCAGGTTGATGTGACGCCTTGTATTCTCCTGAGTGAGATACGGCGGGTGCACCGTTACCGAGGACGGAGCTCGGGAGCGGGGCGCTACAGCAAGCACTTCCCACACTATCGGAAGTCAAGGAAGCACCCCCGCTAGTGCGGCTGGACCAGATGGCTATCCGGGTTCTTTCTATAGAAGATTCTGGCATGTAATACATTACGATGTGCTTAAAGCGGTTCAAGAGTTTTATTTGGGTGTCATTATGCTAAAACAAGTAGCTGCAACCACAATAATATTAATACCCAAGGTGCTTAATCCTCAGACTTTTGCGGTCTTCCGCCCTATTTGTCTGACGAACTTTATCTTCAAAGTTATTACAAGGTTGATCTCTTCTCGATTGGGGAGGTTGTTTCCCAAACTTATCTCCCCAGAGCAGGCAGGTTTTATGAAAGGACGAGGCATTACAGAACAAGTTCTATTGGCGTAAGAGATGGTGCATGTCATAGACAAACGCACAAGAGGCGGTCACGTGATGATTAAGCTGGATATGGCTAAAGCATTTGATCGGTTTAGTTGGAGATATCTTGATCTTCTTCTGCAGCGCCTAGGTTTTAATGAGCACTTGGTTCGGATCTTAATTAATAACTTGTGCGCGACACGCTGTTCTATTCTTCTTAATGATAAGCAAGCAGGTTTCTTCCCAGTCGGCCTTGGGGTAAAGCAAGGCGATCCATTGTCACCTCTATTATTCATCCTTTCTTTGGAAGGCTTTTCTAGAGGATTGAAATAATTGATGTCGACAAGCACAATCAAAGGGTTCGCAGCAGGGCGTGTTCCATGTGTTTCTCACTGGAATTCGCAAATGACTTGTTGATATTTTTAAATGGAGCAGGCCGAAATCTTGCAAGGTTTTGGCAATTTTTGGAATCATATCAAAAGGCATCAGGGCAGATGGTAAATTATCATAAAAGCCAAATAGTTACGGGATTGGGAGTTTCGGCCAGCGCAACATCGGCCATCTTAGGCATGAGGTCGGCATCTCTATCTATCAAGTACCTTGGCTCATTCTTATTTATATAAAGGGATTAACAGGTCCAGGTATTGTACTCCTCTCATTAATCACTTTGAGGCTAAATTAGCAACTTGGTCAAATAAATTGCTTTCAATGGCGGGCCGGATAGTTCTCATCAAACATGTACTAAATTCGGTGCCCATGCATCTTCTCGCGAGTTCACGTTTGCCAAAAAGTGTTATCGATGTCTTGAATCGTAAGATGGCAACTTTTGTGTGGAAAGGTAGATACCACTGTCAATCTTGGCCTTTGGTTTGTCGTGCAATTGAGGAGGGAGGCATGGGCATTCGAAATCTCTTGTCTGTTCAAAAATCTTATGACTTGCCAGTTGTGGTCGAAATATTTCCACTCAAACACATTATGGGCCGAATTTTGTAGAGGTAAATATGGACAACGTAATTCTGTTTACTCGCATATTTATGATTCGCCAACGTGGAAAAGATTGTGTGGCATTAATGATTTTATGGAGTCGAAGATTGAAAGAACAGGAAATATCATACATTAGGAGGCGGATGGGAATGGGCAATTTTCAATCAAATCGGCTTACTCAGTAATTGTGGGAGTGGACTTACCTATGGCTTAGTCACGTTATGTTTGATGGAAACACTCGCATCCAGGAGAGAAAATTTTTCTATGGAGACTTTGGAACCGGTCGCTTCCAATGGTTAACAACTTGCGCTGTTGGTTGACGACATATCCATCGCAATGTGATTTTTGTTGTAAGGATTCGGATGAACAAGACCATGTCTTTCTCCATTGCTCAAGAATTCGTCCGCTATGGACGGAAATATCGGCTATCTTTTCGGGCCTTATTCCATCTAGCCGTATGATTAAGGCGCATCTTTATCGATGGTGGTGGCTATCAAATCAACATCTGTGATGGGACAACTTAAGGCCACAGTGCCATCGATCGTCGCATGGGAAATCTGGAAGGAATACGTGGCAATCAGGTTTGGTGAGGAGCATTTTGACTATATGTGCTTGTATAATAAGGTAAAAATGACAATATATACATGGTGCTCGGCAATGAATGGTAAAAAGTTTGTCACAGCTGTGCCACACTTAGTAGACCTTCATTTTTCTCCACCTTTGCACTCAAAACGTATGCGCATTGTCCGCTGGCAAATGCCTCCATCGGGCAAGCTGAAGTTAAATGTTGACGCTGCAGTCGGACGAAATTTAGCAGCAGGAGGAGCAGTTTTGCGATCGGATCAATGCCAAATGATTTCGGCCATATGCTTTTCGTTGCCTCTGGTTGGACCGCTACGGGCGGAATTATTAGCCATGACATTTGCGTTGATTCATTATGCACAAAAGTTTGACAACATTATTCTGGAGACGGATTGCCAGCCTATTATCACCTTATTGTCAGGTTCTCGCCCAGTTACATGTTGGCTAGCGGCGGACCTTCAGCGTGCAATATTGTTCTTGACTTTAAACCAATCCACACTCCAGTATTGCCCCCTGAAGCTAATACAGCATCTCATTGGTTAGCGCATCATGGTTACAGAGCAGTGGGGTTACAGCGCTATGCTTATCTTCATGAACTACCGTGTGAAATTCATGGAGCAATACTCACGGATCTCCAGCAAGCTGCTTTACGACACTGATAGATGTCTCACATTGTGTTGGCCATAAATTATTTACGTTTCCTGTGTCAGCTTGAGACATGGGCAATGCTGGTGCGTTCTTTATCACTCCGTCATCAATTTAAGCTTTATAATGCTTGTCACATTACTTTATATTCACATATTTTTCTGCTGCTTTTGTTGGCACTCTTCCTGATGCTTGTGTGTCAAATGGCTGTGATACGATGGCGGACGAGATCTTCATCAAACTTAGGATTCTCTTCTATCAGGCAACGATTTCGCCTTACACGAAGCAATCTACTGCGGATGTCGCCTTGGTTCTCTTCGAATCAAGGCGGCTTGGGTGTGTTTTATCTCCAGTCATTTGATTTCGGATACTTTATCTTTGCCTCCCTAATGCTTCATTGCTTTGATTGTGTTGAGGTGCGCGCGAGAATGTTCCTTTAACTATCACGAGGCCGTTATTGTTCAGCGGAGGGCTTTCACACCGATGGGTTTCCCTGCAACGTCATCGCTGAGCCACACAAAACTTTCATGTATATGTTGGACCATGCACCTGCAATGAACACCACTAGAGGGGGGTGAATAGTGGTTAGCAGAAATTACACTACAACCTTTTGTTAAACTTTCCAGAATATAACTTCAATGTGTTGACAAGACTCTGTCCAAAAATCAGACAAAAATAAGATCGTTTGTCCCTTCAAACAAATAAAAAGATTCAGGTGGTCAATCTGGACAGAATTGGACAGAATGTTGCTGATTTTTCAAAACGTGTTTCTCTTTGAATATTCAACCAAAAATGTTGATCTTTATATCAAAACACTCCTTAAGATGCGTAGATCAAGTTTCCAAAAGGTCCTAACCTTAAACAATTCTTGAAAAATACAGAATTTAAGTTTTGTCAAAACTGGTTAGATTGCAACCAGATTGGAGCAGTTATCTTGCAAAGACTGAAAGACTAACTTTCCCTTGCTCAAATCAAGTGATTCTTGATGGAAATGAAATCTAACGGTCTGAAGTATAACTCCACCAAAAATTACAAATTTTGAAAATGTTTAGCTATTTTTTCAAATTGTGAGAAATTGTGTGAAATCTGCAGTAAAAACGGGGCAGAAAATAAAAATAAAGAAACAAGAGAAGAACACTGAGGATTTATCCTGGTTCGGTCAATGTGACCTACTCCAGTCCCAAGGAACACCTTTCCTAGGATTTTACTATGAAATGAACACCTTACAACAAGAGCCAAGCTTGATCCTTGGGTTATACACCAACCCTACTCAAGACTTGGATAATCACCTTCTAGGCAACACTTAGTTGCAACACCTCTAACACCTATTGATGTAGCTTTATAAGATGGCTAATCAATCTTACAAATGAAGCTCAAGAGGCTTGTAGCTCACCACAATACAACAAGAACACCTTTGCTACAATGAATGAAACAATAACAACAACAAGAAGATGATGATAGCTAGACAATTCAACCAATGCTTGTAAGCTTCAAGTGTGTTTCATCTTCTTCACCATTGCCTCTATTTATAGTGTGATTTGAGCCTTAGAGATAAGACTTCCAATGTGTCACCATCTTCATCATCAATTCCAAATGCCTTCTCATCATCGGTTGGCCTTGTACACTTGGCAAAATAAAACACAATGATTGGTCCACCTTGGCAACTCCATGTGGCTGAATATTTAAGCTCAAAGATGACTTGGAATTATCTGGAAAATGTAAAGATAATAGCACCATAACAACTCCGTCATCTTCTCAACTCTTTGGCAAGATAATAGGCATGTGGGCGTTTACCATTTCAAAGTCAAAAATTCAGCTCTAAGACCATTAAGTAGCCGTTGGCTACCATCCATATTTTCCAAAAATAAATTTTGATTTTCTTTAATAAAATAAGAAAGGATAATACCACCAAATTATCCTCAATTCCAAGCACAATAATAGGACATGTGAGAGCTCCATTTGACTTCAAAAAATCTGCAATATATAGCCATAGCCGTTGGCTATTTTTGAAAAAGTCCAAGTTGGCAACTTTTGCCAACTAGTTCCTTTTTGGTTGGTCCACTTGTCTTCAACTCACAAAATGAATACACCATCATATACATCTGAATATACACGTTTTTCAACATATATATATATATGTGTGTAGCAACTCAGATTTTTTGAAGAAGAAATCAATAGATAATAGTCGACAAGATTATGTCAACATGTAACATCGAAATTCCCAATATTTCTTCTTATATCTAATGAACATTTCCACACCTTTGACACATTTAATATCTCTGAATAATGATGATAAATATTCTCTTATAACATATATAAGAGGGTCTTCAAGAAAAAATAGAATGTGACATCTCAAATCGTCACATATCCAGCTATAGTCAATAATATCATCGGTTGAGAGAACAAGATAAGAAATCCCAAATAATCTTCAATATAATAATAACCTAACTCCAGAATGAAGACAATAATATCCTCAAGAGATTTCTTGAGTGAAAATACCAAAAATACCCTCAGGGGTGAAATGACCAAAATACCCCTGGTGTGAGAAAACTCCAAAAATGACCCCGATGGTCAAAAATAATCATGATACCAACTTTTTCATGATAAATAGTATAAGAATACACCCTTGAAATATTTTCACCATGTGATGTTCCTACAAAACTCAAAATACCAATTTTGCCCCTTTTGGTAAGTTATAGAAACTTCCAAGACACGTTAGTCACAAGACAATAATAATCACCAAAAACACATAATAAGCACATAATGAGCATGTATAAATCATGTACAAATGAAAACAACCATTTTATCACATTTTAGAAAAAATATTTCTAAAAACCCTAGACATCGATCAATCGAAGTGCCTCGGCTTCAGAGATCGATGTCTCACAGAAAGTTTCAGAGTTTGCCTCTGACCTACATCGATCGATCGAAGTGAGGGTTCGATGTACATCGATCGATTGATGTGTCTCAGGTTTAGAGATCGATGTCTCACAGAAAGGTCTTAAACTTTTCTGCCTTACATAGATCGATCGATGTGAGAGATCTATGTACATAGATCGATCGATGTGCAACAACCTGAGAGATCGATGTCAACTTTTTCAACTTTTTCAACTTTTAATCACATATAACACCATATGTGACATTTTTAAGTATTCACCACTTAAAATCATGACTTTGAAAATTATCCAAACATATTTCTCAATATTCTCCCCCTTTTGGATGATTTTCAAAATAACCCAACATGATTTTAATGTCACAACTTATAACCAAAAATTTAACCAAATGTTTTCAACTTTTAAATAGTATGCTGCTCCCCCTCAACTTATACTCTCCCCCTTAACCTATGCTCCAAAATTTATACCAATAATCAAAACTTAGCATATGGATTCATCATGACTTACCAACTAAAATCATGTTCTTATTCTATCTCCCCCTTTATTTTGCAAATCATGCGAAAGATAGAACTATGCAATGGTATCGTAAGTCATCATTCCTAATTTGGCTCGTAAGTTTTCAAAAGTGGCTTGATTAAGGGGTTTGGTGAAGATGTCAGCAATTTGGTGATCAGTTATTATATGGTTTATCACTATATCCTCATTTTGAACAGGATCACGAAGAAAGTGGTATCGCACCTCAATGTGTTTGGCCTTAGAATGAAGCACCGGATTTCGTGAAAGAATTATTGCACTTGTGCTATCACAGAAAATTGGAATCTTTTTCATTTTAATGTCAAAATCACTAAGTTGCTGTTTAAGCCAAAGTATTTGGGTAGTAAATAAAATCAAAGCGATATACTCGGCTTCAGTGGTAGAAAGAGCTACATTAGCTTGCTTTTTAGAAAACCAAAAATCAAGTTGGTTCCTATGAATTGACAAGTACCGCTAGTGGATTTTCTATCTAATTTGCAACCACCATAATCCGCATCACTATATGTGTACAATTCCAACTTAGCGTTTCTATCATACCAAAGTCCTAAGTAAGGTGTATGCTTAAGATATCTAAAGATCTTTTTCACTGCATTGTAATGTGATACCTTAGGACAAGATTGAAACCTAGCACACATACACACACTAAACATTATATCAGGTCTTGATGCAGTTAAGTATAACAGTGATCCAATCATAGACCTATAGAGTGTGTCATCAAAAAGTTTACCATTTTCATCCTTATCAAGTTTGGTGCCAACACTCATGGGGTAGTTGTAGATTTCAACTCTTCAAAGACAAACTTCTTCATCATATCATTGACATACTTAAGTTGGCTAATGTGAATTCCTTGAGGGGTTTGTTTGATTTGAAGGACTAAGAAGTAGTTCAATTCTCCTACCATTGACATTTCAAATTCTGACTTCATACACTCTTCGAAGTCTTTTACTAAGGTAGGGTTGGTTGAACCAAAGATAATATCGTCTACGTATATTTGAACTATTAAAAAGTCATTATCTTTTGTTCTTAGAAATAATGTGTTGTCGATGGTCCCCCTTTGATAATTATTTGCAATAAGAAACTTTGCAAATCTATCATACCAAGCTCTTGGAGCTTGTTACAAACCATATAGAGCTTTCTTAAGCTTGTAAACATGGTTAGGATTCTTTGGATCTTCGAATCCCGGGGGTTGTTTGACAAACACCTCTTCTTGGATGTATCCATTCAAGAATACACTTTTGACATCCATTTGGAAGAGCTTAATATTGCTTAGACTTGTAATCGCAAGTAACAATCTAATTGCTTCTAGTCGTGCAACGGATGCAAAGGTTTCCTCATAATCTATTCCTTCTTGTTGATTATAACCTTGTGCGACTAGCCTAGCTTTATTTCTTGTAATTTTTCCTTGTTCATCCATTTTATTCCTAAACACCCATTTCGTTCCTATTATTGACTTGTTTTTGTATTTAGGTACTAAGTCCCACACATTATTTCTTGTGAATTGATTTAATTCCTCATGCATAGCATCTATCCAAGATATATCACCTAAGGCTTCCTTTACATTCTTAGGTTCTAAGTGTGAGATTAAGATATGTCCTTCAAGTTGACTTATATTTCTACGCGTTCTAACCCCAACACTTGGATCCCCAATGATTAATTCTCTAGGATGCCACCAATTCCTATATTGACTAGGTTCACCCTCATCTTGTTCAAATGTTTCATTAGTGTGAACATTATCATATGTAATTTGATCATTAGTTGTATTATCTTCTAAATGCAAAGTTTCTTCATTTATTTCATCTAAGGGTACATGCATGTCTTGTTCAGGGGGAGTTGGTTCTAGATGATCAAGTACAGGCTCAAGTAATACATCATCATCAAACATATTTTCAACATTTGTTTCTTGTTTATGTTGATGTTTATCACTAACTTCAAATCATGCATTTTCATTGAATTTTACATGTATGGATTTAATTATCTTTCTAGATGCAGGATTATAACACCTATATGCTCTTGAGTTAGTAGAATAACCAACAAATATGCATTCAATAGACTCTCATTCAAACTTATCTAGATTATCCTTAGTATTCAACACAAAACACTTACATCCAAATACTTTAAGATAATTTATCTTAGGTTGTCTATTGTTTAGTAATTCATAAGATGTTTTATTTAATTTCTTTCTTATAGTAAGCCTATTTATAATATAGCATGCACAACTAACAGCTTCAGCCCATAAATATTTAGGTAATTTATTTTCACAAAGCATTGTCCTAGCAACTTCTTGAATCGTTCTATTTTTACATTCAACAACTCCATTGAGTTGTGGTGTTCTAAGTGGTGAGAATTCATCTTTGATTCCATATAGTTCGCAAAATTTGATTACGTCTTTGTTTTTAAATTCTCCACCTCTATCACTTCTAATCCTTTTAACATTTTCTTAATAAATGTTTTCAAGTTGCTTAATAAGGGTTTCGATTGCTAATGGAGCATCGTCTTTCTGTGTTAAGAACAATGTCCATGTGTAGCGTGAGTAATCATCTACTATGACACACACATAGTAGTGTCCACCTAGACTTCTTGTCCTACTTGGACCAAATAAGTCTAAGTGAAGCAATTCTAGTACATGACTAGTACTCACTTCATGTTTCGGTTTTAATGTTTCTTTAATGTATTTTCCTTTAATACATGCTTCACACATTTGAAAATTATCTAAGTCTAACTTAGGCATTCCTCTAACTAAATTCTTCTTAGATAATTTCTTAATGGTTGAAATTCCTATATGGCCTAATCTTCTATGCCATAAATTCACATCTAAGTGATGTGATATCAAACACTTAACCTTAGCATCTAACATATTATCTAAGGTAAGAGTATAAATATTATCATCTCTATTTCCTTTTAAAACTATTTCTCCTTTTTCATTTATTATATCACATAAATTGGGAAGAAAAGCGACATTGTAACCACAATCTATAAGTTGTGAAATACTAAGTAAATTATAAGAGGATTGCTTACTAACAACACATTTCGTATTTGAAATGTGTTAGGGTCCCCAATTGTTCCTTTTCCAACAACTTGTCCTTTGTTGTTGTCACCGAATGTTACTTTTCCTCCATTCTTGATATGTTCCAATTCGATGAATAGTTTGGGGTTCCCCGTCATATGCCTCGAACATCTACTATCTAAAAACCATTTGGTTTTTAGATCCTTTGACTTTTCCTCCTTCTTGCATTCTTTGCGTTTTTCCTACAATGGAGACAAGGTTTTAGGTACCCTTTATTTGGGTCCTTGAATGTTAGGGGCACTATTCTTGTTTAGATACCTTTTAGGCACATTCTTAGCATGGTTAAAATAAGAAGGATAAGCATATAGATGATTATTCCACATAAGTGAAGATGCATTGTTATACATGTTGTGCCATGGTTGATAATTATTATATGATGGCCGATTTCTGTAATGTGTATAAGGCATGTGATTTTGCCTCTTGAATGGCGCTATATAAGTGTGTTTATAGGCATTTCTATAAGACTTATAAGAGTGTTGCCTATACTTAGGTTCATAATAAGTTGGATGCATTTTATTCTTTCTAGTTGTATTTATATATATATAGGCATAATTTCTAGGTTGTCTAGATGCAAAATTTGGCCTAGATGTATGTTTATGTGTGTGTATATTGGTGGGTGTGTGTTGTATTTTTGCCTTGATATAAGTAGAAGAAGGTGTAGTAGAAGATGTAGCAGGCAAAGTTAATTTTGTTGTATTATATGGCAACTTTGTACTAGATGAAACAAATTTAGTCTTTTTATTCACTTTTTCATTTTCTTCTTTATAGCCTAAGCCGGTTTTATCATTACCATATTTTGTGATGAGATGAGTGTGTCTAACATGTTTGTACCAGATTTAAATTGTTCTAACATTTTTCTAAGTTAAGTTTAGACGACTTAAGTTGTATTATTTCATGTTCACAACTTTCTGTTGAGAAATATGTTTGGATAATTTTCAAAGTCATGATTTTAAGTGATGAATACTTAAAAATGTCACACATGGTGTTATATGTGATTAAAAGTTGAATAAGTTGAACAAGTTGACATCGATCTCTCAGGTTGTTGCACATCGATCGATCTATGTACATAGATCTCTCACATCGATCGATCTATGTAAGGCAGAAAAGTTTAAGACCTTTCTGTGAGACATCGATCTCTAAACCTGAGACACATCGATCGATCAATGTACATCGAACTCTCACTTCGATCGATCGATGTAGGTCAGAGACAAAACCTGAACCTTTATGTGAGACATCGATCTATGAAGCTGAGGCACTTCGATCGATCGATGTCTAGAGTTTTTAGAAATAATTTTCTAAAATGTGATAAAATGGTTGTTTTCATTTGTACATGATTTATACATGCACATTATGTGCTTATTATGTGTTTTTGGTGATTATTATTGTCTTGTGACTAACGTGCCTTGGAAGTTTCTACAACTTACCAAAAAGGGCAAAATTGGTATGGTGAAAAATATTTCAAGCGCATATTATTATCTTGGTTATCATGACAAAGGTGGTATTGTGATTATTTCTGACCATCGAGGGTATTTCTGGAGTTTTCTCACACCAGGGGTATTTTGGTCATTTTACCCTCAAGGGTATTTTTGGTATTTTCACTCAAGGAATCTCTTGAGCATATTATTATCTTCATTCTGGAGCTGTGTTATTATTATTTTGAAGATTATATGGTGATCTTATATCTTATTCTCTCAACCGATGATATTATTGACTATAGCTGGATATGTGACGATTTGAGATATAACATTCTATTTTTTCTTGAAGACCCTCTTATATATGTTATAAGAGGATATTAACCATCATCTTTTAGAGATTACAAGGTGTCCTTGGTGCAAGATTCATCACAATATGTAAAGGAGAAGAAAGTATGAATTTTGGTGTTATATGTTGACATAATCTTGTCAACACTTATTCATTATTTTTTATTCACAAAATTTGAGTTGGTATACATACATACAACATCAAAAAAGTCCATAAATAGGTGGAGAAGGTGGTGTACTCATTTTATGACTTTTGGACAAGTGGAAAATTCAAAAACAAGCTAGTTGGCAAAAGTTGCCAACTTGAAATTTCAAATTTGAATGTAATGGAGATAAGGTTGTTGGAGATGATTATCGAGGTGCTTTAATTCAAAATTCTCAGCCATCACATGGTCTAAAAGTTGGAGAGAATATGCCATCTATTCACACTATAAATAGGAGGCAAGGTGAAGAAGAGAAGACACACACTTGAAAGCAAAAATTGAAGATTGTTGTCTTGCTATTCTCTTCTCATATTTTTGTTCATACTTTGTGTAGCTAAGGTGTTCCAATTTTTATGTTGTCCAGCTACACTATACACACCTCCTTGGGTTGGATTTGTATGATTGATTAGCCAAATTTATAAGGCTACATCAATAGGTGGTAGAGGTGTTGTAATCAAGAGTTGCATAGAGGTGATTATCCAAGTCTTGAATAGGGTTGGTGTATAACCCAAGGATCAAGCTTGGCTCTTGTTGTAAGGTGTTCATTTGATAGTGAAATCCAAGGAAAGGTGTTCCTTGGGACTGGAGTAGGTCACATTGACCGAACCAGGATAAATTCTCGGTGTTCTTCTCTTGTTTCTTTATTTCTGTTTTCTGTCCGTTTTTTACTGCAGTTTTCACACTACTTCTCACAATTTGAAAAAAATAGCTAAATATTTTCAAAATTCGTGATTTTTGGTGGAGTTATACTTCAGACTGTTAGCTTTCATTTGCAACAAGAATCACTTGATTTGAGCAAGGGAAAGTTAGTCTTTCAGTCTTTGCAAGATAACCGCTCTAATCTAGCTGCAATCTGACCAGTTTTGAGAAAACTTAAATTCTGTATTTTTCAAGAATTGTTTAAGGTCAGGGCCTTTCGGAAACTTCATCTGCACATCCTAAGGAGTGTTTGGATATAAAGATCAACCTTTTTGGTTGAGTATTCAAAGAGAAATACGTTTTGCAAAATCAGCAACATTCTGTCCAATTCTGTCCAGATTGACCATCTGAATCTTTTTATTTGTTTGAAGGGTCAAACAATCTTATTTTTGTCTGATTTTTGGACAGAGTCTTGTTAACTCATTGAATTTAAATTCTGGAGAGTTTCATAATTTTTGGAGTTGTTTACAATTATTTGTGAATTTTTGAAAAACTGGTTCTGAATCTGAGGTGGTTTCAGATTCTGTTTTCAAAAGGGATTTTAACAAAGGGTTGTAGTGTAATTTCCGCTAACCACTATTCACCCCCCCTCTAGTGGTGTTTATTGCAGGTGCACGGTCCAACATTGGGTATCAGAGACAGACCAACACCACTCAAAAGAAGCAAGATTCAACACCATACGAACAATACAAGGCCAAAAAACAACGATTCATTATATACTGCTTGTCTCAAATCCAAAGTACATACTATGGCTATTGTTTCTCATAAAGGTGAGTTGGAAGGTATGTATACACAACGCCCTCCTCTTTTTGATGGCAATAATTTTGTTCATTGGAAACTAAGAATGAGGCTATTCTTAATGGCTATAGACATCGATTTATGGTCTATAGTTGAAGATGGGCCGTACATTCCAACGAAAGTTACAAAAGTTAGTGGAGTAACTCAAGAGGTTGAAAAATATAAAAGTGAATGGTCATCGGATGATAAAAAGAAAATGTTCATGAATGCTAAAGCTATGCAATTACTTTTAAATGGACTTACAACTTCTGAAGCAGGATATGTGTCAAATTGCACAAGCGCACACGACATGTGGAAATCACTTGTATTAAAGCATGAAGGTACTAGTGGTGTTAAAGAGTCAAAAATAAAGATGCTTATGACTGAATTAGAAACTTTCAAAATGTTGCTAAATGAATCCATAACATCTATGGATTTGAGGATTACTAATATTTTCAATGCCCTTGAAGCTTTAGGGAAGTCATTTTCGAATAGTGAAAAGGTTCAAAGGTGCTACGAAGCCTCCCAGCTGAATGGGATCCAAAGGTGACTGCAATCGAGGAGACAAAGTCAATCACTAAGATGGATGAATTGATCAGGTCTCTTAAAGTTTACGAGGTTAAATTAAACCAATGAAAGTCTGAATCGTCTAAGTCATCCGGTAAGTCAATAGCTTTCAAAACAATCGAAACACATGCTAGTAACGATGATAGTAATAGTGATACTGAATTAGACGATGACTTGATATTGATAGCTAGAAAACTTAGAAAGTTTTTCAAACGTCCAAATAGGAATAGACAACGTAATTCTTCTTCTGCTTCTTCTCAACCTAGGAAGAATAACACAAACAAATGGTATAATAAAGAATTAAAGTGTTATGAATGCGGTCAAAAAGGACATATTTCATACGACTGTCCCACGAAGAAAAATTAATAATAACAACAACAATAATAAACAAGCCAAGGACAAGGAGGCTCAAACGACAAAGACAAAGGAGTCTAAGGCAAGAAAAGGGAAACGAGCAATGAAGGTGAACACATGGAGCGACTCATCCGACTCAGAATCCGAAACTGAGGAAGCTCAAGTTTGCTCCGTATCCAACGTGGTATGTTCTTCTTCTGATAGTGATTCTGATAGTGACATGACATTTGATGAAATGTATGAAGAATTCCTAAGAATGCATGCTCACTGTAAGAGGCTCTCTAAAGAAAAGAAGAAACTAGTTGAAGAAAATGACAAGTTGAAGACGTCCAACTTGGAATTTTCCGATCAATTAGAATCTCTTAAACAAGAGTCTTCTAATACTCTTGATTCTTTAGAGAATAAAATTGAATCATATAGGAAAGATGAACAAAAGTTAAAAATAGAAAATAATATGTTAAAGTCTAAGTTGGAAAATTGTGAACATGAGATAGTACAACTTAAGTCTTCTAAACTTAACTTAGAAAAAATGTTAGAAAACTTTAAATCGGGTGCAAATATGTTAGATACACTTATCTCATCACAAAAGTATGGTAATGATAAAATTGGCTTAGGCTATAAAGAAGAAAATGAAAAAGTAAATAAAAAGACTAAGTTTGTTTCATCGAGTACAAAGTTGCCATATAATACAACAAAATCAACTTTGCCTGCTTCTACACCTTCGTCTACTTATATCAAGGCAAAAATACAACACACACCCACCAATATACACACGTACATCTAGGCCAAACTTTGTATCTAGACAACCTAGAAATTATGCCTACATGTATACAAATGCAACTAGACCGAATAAAATGCATACAACTTATTACGAACCTAAATATAGGCAACACTCTTATAAGTCTTATAGAAATGCCTACAAACACACTTATATAGCTCCATATAAGAAATAAAATCGCATGCCTTATGCACCTTATAAAATTCGACCATCCTATAATAATTATCAACCATGGCACAACATGTATAACAATGCATCTTCACTTATGTGGAATAATCATGTATATGTTAATTCTTCTTATTTTCCAAATTATAACAATGCTAAAAATGTGCCTAGAAGGTATATTCAAGTTTGGATACCTAAGGGATATCTAAACAAGAATAATGCCCCTAACATTCAAGGACCCAAATAAAGGGTACCTAAAACTTTGTCTCCATTGTAGGATAAACGCAAGGAATGTAAGAAGGAGGCAAAGTCAAAGAATCTAAAAACCAACTGGTTTTTAGATAGTGGATGTTCGAGGCATATGACGGGGAACCTCAAACTATTCATCGAATTAGAACATATCAAGAATGGAGGAAAAGTAACATTCGGTGACAACAACAAAGGACAAGTTGTTGGAAAAGGAACAATTGGGGACCCTAACACATTTCAAATACGAAATATGTTATTAGTAAGCAATCTATCTTATAATTTACTTAGTATTTCTCAATTTATAGATTATGGTTATAATGTCTCCTTTCTTCCCGATTCTTGTGATATAATAAATGAAAAAGGAGAAACGGTTTTAAAAGGAAATAGAGATGGAAATATTTATACTCTTACCTTAGATAACATGTTAGATGCTAAGGTTAAGTGTCTAATATCACATGACTTAGATGTAAATTTATGGCATAGAAGATTAGGCTATATAGGAATTTCAACTATTAAGAAATTGTCTAAGAAGAATTTAATTAGAGGAATGCCTAAGTTAGACTTAGATAATTTTCAAATGTGTGAAACATGTATTAAGGGAAAACACGTTAAAGAAACCTTAAAACCGAAACATGAAGTGAGTACTAGTCATGAATAAGAATTGCTTCACTTAGACTTATTTGGTCCAAGTAGGACAAGAAGTCTAGGTGGACACTACTATGTGTGTGTCATAGTAGATGATTACTCACACTACACATGGACGTTGTTCTTAACACACAAAGACGATGCTCCATTAGCAATCGAAACCCTTATTAAGCAAATTGAAAACATTTATGAAGAAAATGTTAAAAGAATTAGAAGCGATAGAGGTGGAGAATTTAAAAACAAAGACGTAATCAAATTTTGCGAACTATATGGAATCAAACATGAATTCTCACCACCTAGAACACCACAACTCAATGGAGTTGTTGAACGTAAAAATAGAACGATTCAAGAAGTTTCTAGGACAATGCTGTGTGAAAATAAATTACCTAAATATTTATGGGCGAAAGCTGTTAGTTGTGCATGCTATATTATAAATAGGCTCACTATTAGAAAGAAATTAAATAAAACGCCTTATGAATTGCTAAACAATAGACAACCTAAGATAGATTATCTTAAAGTATTTGGATGTAAATGTTTTGTGTAGAACACTAAGGATAATCTAGATAAATTTGAACAAAAGTCTATTGAATGCATATTTGTTGGGTATTCAACTAACTCAAGAGCATATAGGTGTTATAATCCTGCATCTAGAAAAATAATTGAATCCATACATATGAAATTCAATGAAAATGCATGCTTTGAAGTTAGTGATAAACATCAACATAAACAAGAAACAAATGTTGAAAATATGTTTGATGATGATGTATTACTTGTGTGTGTACTTGATCATCTAGAACCAACTCCCCTTGATCAAGACATACATGAACCCTTAGATGAAATAAATCAAGAGACTCTGCAATTGGAAGATACAACTAATGATCCAATTACATATGATAACGTTCACACTAATAAAACATTTGAACAAGATGAGGGTGAACCTAGTCAATCTAGGAATTGGTGGCACCCTAGAGAACTAATCATTGGGGATACAAGTGTTGGTGTTAGAACACGTAGAAATATAAGTCAACTTGAAGGACATAGCTTAATCTCACAATTAGAACCTAAGAACGTAAAGGAAGCCTTAGGTGACATACCATGGATAGATGCTATGCATGAATAATTAAATCAATTCACAAGGAACAACGTGTGGGACTTAGTACCTAAACCTGAAGACAAGTCTATCATAGGAACTAAATGGATCTTTAAAAATAAAATGGATGAACAAGGAAATATTACAAGGAATAAGGCTAGACTAGTCGCACAAGGTTATAATCAACAAGAAGGAATAGATTATGAAGAAACCTTTGCACCCGTTACACGACTAGAAGCAATTAGATTATTACTTGCGATTGCAAGTCTAAACAATATTAAGCTCTTCCAAATGGATGTCAAGAGTGCGTTCTTGAATGGATACATCTAAGAAGAGGTGTTTGTCAAACAACCCCCTGGATTTGAAGATCCAAAGAATCATAACCATGTTTATAAGCTTAAGAAAGCTCTATATGGTTTAAAACAAGCTCCAAGAGCTTGGTATGATAGATTTGCAAACTTTCTTATTGCAAATAATTATCAAAGGGGGACCATCGACAACTTATTATTCCTAAGAAGAAAAGGTAATGATTTGTTAATAGTTCAAATATATGTAGATGATATAATCTTTGGTTCAACCAACCCTACTTTAGTAAAAGACTTCGAAGAATGTATGAAGTCAGAGTTTGAAATGTCAATGGTAGGAGAGTTGAATTATTTCTTAGGACTTCAAATCAAACAAACCCCTCAAGGAATTCACATTAGCCAACTTAAGTATGTCAATGATATGATTAAGAAGTTTGGCTTTGAAGAGTTGAAACCTACAACTACCCCTATGAGTGTTAGTACCAAACTTGATAAGGATGAAAATGGTAAACCTTTTGATGACACATTTTATAGGTCTATAATTGGCTCATTGTTATACTTAACTGCATCAAGACCTGATATTATGTTTAGTGTGTGTATGTGTGCTAGGTTTCAATCTTGTCCTAAGGTATCACATTACAATGCAGTGAAAAAGATCTTTAGATATCTTAAGCATACACCTCACTTAGGACTGTGGTATGATAGAAATGCTAAGTTGGAATTACATGCATATAGTGATGCTGATTATGGTGGTTGCAAGTTAGATAGAAAATCCACTAGCGGTACATGTCAATTCATAGGAACCAATTTGATCTCTTGGTTTTCTAAAAAGAAAGCTAGTGTAGCTCTTTCTACCACTGAAGCCGAGTATATCGCTTTGAGTTTATGTACTACCCAAATACTTTGGTTTAAACAGCAACTTAGTGATTTTGGCATTAAAATGAATAAGATTCCAATTTTCTGCGATAGCACAAGTGCAATCAATCTTTTCCGGAATCCGGTGCTTCATTCTAAGGCCAAACACATTGAGGTGCGATACCACTTTCTTCGCGATCATGTTCAAAATGAGGACATAGTGATAAACCATATAAGAATTGATCACCAAATCACTGACATCTTCACCAAACCCCTTAATCAAGCCACTTTTGAAAACTTACGAGCCAATTAGGAATGATGACTTACGATACCATTGTATAGTTCTATCTTTTGCATGATTTGCAAAATAAAGGGGGAGATAGAATAAGAACATGATTTTAGTTGGTAAGTCATGTTTTAGCTGGTAAGTCATGATGAATCATATGCTAATTTTTTATTGGTATAAATTTTGGAGCATAGGTTAAGGGGGAGAGTATGAGTTGAGGGAGAGAGGCATACTATTTAAAAGTTGAAAACATAGTTGAAAACATTTGGTTAAACTTTTGGTTATAAGTTGTGACATTAAAATCATGTTAGGTTATTTTGAAAATCAATCAAAAGGGGGAGAATGTTGAGAAATATGTTTGGATAATTTTCAAAGTCATGCTTTTAAGTGATGAATACTTAAAAATGTCACACATGGTGTTATATGTGATTAAAAGTTGAATAAGTTGAACAAGTTGACATCGATCTCTCAGGTTGTTGCACATCAATCGATCTATGTACATAGATCTCTCACATCGATCGATCTATGTAAGGCAGAAAAGTTTAAGACCTTTCTATGAGACATCGATCTCTAAACCTGAGACACATTGATCGATCGATGTACATCGAACTCTCACTTCGATCGATCGATGTAGACAAAACCTGAACCTTTATGTGAGACATCGATCTATGAAGCTGAGGCACTTCGATCGATCGATGTCTAGAGTTTTTAGAAATAATTTTCTAAAATGTGATAAAATGGTTGTTTTCATTTGTACATGATTTATACATGCTCATTATGTGCTTATTATGTGTTTTTGGTGATTATTATTGTCTTGTGACTAACGTGCCTTGGAAGTTTCTACAACTTACCAAAAGGACAAAATTGGTATTTTAAGTTTTGTAGGAACATCATATGGTGAAAAATATTTCAAGTGCATATTATTATCTTGGTTGTCATGACAAAGGTGGTATTGTGATTATTTCTGACCATCGGGGGCATTTCTGGAGTTTTCTCACACCAAGGGTATTTTGGTCATTTTACCCCCAAGGGTATTTTTGGTATTTCACTCAAGGAATCTCTTGAGCATATTATTATCTTCATTCTGGAGCTGTGTTATTATTATTTTGAAGATTATATGGTGATCTTATATCTTATTCTCTCAACCGATGATATTATTGACTATAGCTGGATATGTGACGATTTGAGATGTCACATTCTATTTTTTCTTGAAGACCCTCTTATATATGTTATAAGAGGATATTAATCATCATCTTTTAGAGATTACAAGGTGTCCTTGGTGCAAGATTCATCACAATATGTAAAGGAGAAGAAAGTATGAATTTTGGTGTTATATGTTGACATAATCTTGTCAACACTTATTCATTATTTTTTATTCACAAAATTTGAGTTGGTATACATACATACAACATCAAAAACGTCCATAAACAGGTGGAGAAGGTGGTGTACTCATTTTATGACTTTTGGACAAGTGGAAAATTCAAAAACAAGCTAGTTGGCAAAAGTTGCCAACTTGAAATTTCAAATTTGAATGTAATGGAGATAAGGTTGTTGGAGATGATTTTGGAGGTGCTTTAATTCAAAATTCTCAGCCATCACATGGTCTAAAAGTTGGAGAGAATATGCCATCTATTCACACTATAAATAGGAGGCAAGGTGAAGAAGAGAAGACACAAACTTGAAAGCAAAAATTGAAGATTGTTGTCTTGCTATTCTCTTCTCATATTTTTGTTCATACTTTGTGTAGCTAAGGTGTTCCAATTTTTCTGTTGTCCAGCTACACTATACACACCTCCTTGGGTTGGATTTGTATGATTTATTAGCCAAATTTATAAGGTTACATCAATAGGTGGTAGAGGTGTTGTAATCAAGAGGTTCATAGAGGTGATTATCCAAGTCTTGAATAAGGTTGGTGTATAACCCAAGGATCAAGCTTGGCTCTTGTTGTAAGGTGTTCATTTGATAGTGAAATCCTAGGAAAGGTGTTCCTTGGGACTGGAGTAGGTCACATTGACCGAACCAGGACAAATTCTCGGTGTTCTTCTCTTGTTTCTTTATTTCTGTTTTCTGCCCGTTTTTGACTGCAGTTTTCACACTACTTCTCACAATTTGAAAAAATATCTAAACATTTTCAAAATTTGTGATTTTTGGTGGAGTTATACTTCAGACTGTTTCATTTGCAATAAGAATCACTTGATTTGAGCAAGGAAAAGTTAGTCTTTCAGTCTTTGCAAGATAACCGCTCCAATCTGGCTGCAATCTGACCAGTTTTGAGAAAACTTAAATTTTGTATTTTTCAAGAATTGTTTAAGGTCAGGGCCTTTTGGAAACTTCATCTACACATCCTAAGGAGTGTTTGGATATAAAGATCAACCTTTTTGGTTGAGTATTCAAAGAGAAATACGTTTTGCAAAATCAGCAACATTTTGTCCAATTCTGTCCAGATTGACCATCTGAATCTTTTTATTTGTTTGAAGGGTCAAACGATCTTATTTTTGTCTGAGTTTTGGACAGAGTCTTGTTAACTCATTGAATTTAAATTCTGGAGAGTTTCATAATTTTTGGAGTTGTTTACAATTATTTGTGAATTTTTAAAAAACTGGTTCTGAATCTGAGGTGGTTTCAGATTCTGTTTTCAAAAGGGATTTTAACAAAGGGTTGTAGTGTAATTTCCGCTAACCACTATTCACCCCCCCTCTAGTGGTGTTTATTGCAGGTGCATGGTCCAACACTTTCTAACTTAGACTTTAACATATTATTTTCCATTTTTATCTTTTGTTCATCTTTCCTATATGATTCAATTTTATTCTCTAAAGCATCAAGAGTATTAGTAGACTCTTGTTTAAGAGATTCTAATTGATCAGAAAATTCCAAGTTGGACGTCTTCAACTTGTTATTTTCTTCAATTAGTTTCTTCTTTTCTTTAGAGAGCCTCTTACAGTGAGCATGCATTCTTAAGAACTCTTCATACATTTTATCAAATGTCATGTCATTATCAGAATCACTATCAGATGAAGAACATACCTCGTTTGATACAAAGCAGACTTGAGCTTCCTCAGTTTCGGATTCTGAGTCAGATGAGTCGCTCCATGTGCTCACCTTCATTGCTCGTTTCCCTTTCCTTGCCTTAGACTCCTTTGTCTTTGTCGTTTGTGCCTCCTTGTCCTTGGCTTGTTTATTATTGTTGTTATTATTATTATTTTTCTTCGTAGGACAATCGTATGAAATATGTCCTTTTTGACCGCATTCATAACACTTTAATTCTTTATTATACCATTTGTTTGTGTTATTCTTCCTAGGTTGAGAAGAAGAAGAAGAAGAATTACGTTGTCTATTCCTATTTGGACGTTTGAAAAACTTTCTAAGTTTTCTAGCTATCAATATCAAGTCATCGTCTAATTCAGTATCACTATTACTATCATCGTTACTAGCATGTGTTTCGATTGTTTTGAAAGCTATTGACTTACCGGATGACTTAGACGATTCAGACTTTTGTTGGTTTAATTTAACCTCGTAAACTTTAAGAGACCCGATCAATTCATCCATCTTAGTGATTGACTTTGTCTCCTCGATTGCAGTTACCTTTGGATCCCATTCAGCAGGGAGGCTTCGTAGCACCTTTTGAACCTTTTCACTATTCGAAAATGACTTCCCTAAAGCTTCAAGGGCATTGAAAATATTAGTAATCCTCAAATCCATAGATGTTATGGATTCGTTTGGCGACATTTTGAAAGTTTCTAATTCAGTCATAAGCATGTTTATTTTTGACTCTTTAACACCACTAGTACCTTCATGCTTTAATACAAGTGATTTCCATATGTCGTGTGCGCTTGTGTAATTTGACACATATCCTGCTTTAGAAGTTGTAAGTCCATTTAAAAGTAATTGCATAGCTTTAGCATTCATGGACAGTTTCTTTTTATCATCCGATGACCATTCACTTTTATATTTTTCAACCTCTTGAGTTACTCCACTAACTTGTGTAACTTTCGTTGGAATGTACGGCCCATCTTCAACTATAGACCATAAATCGATGTCTATAGCCATTAAGAATAGCCTCATTCTTAGTTTCCAATGAACAAAATTATTGCCATCAAAAAGAGGAGGGCGTTGTGTAGACATACCTTCCAACTCACCTTTGTGAGAAACAATAGCCATTGTATATACCTTGGATTTGAGACAAGCAGTATATAATGAATTGTTGTTTCTTGGCCTTGTATTGTTCGTATGGTGTTGAATCTTGCTTCTTTTGAATTGTGTTGGTCTGGCTCTGATACCAAATGTTGGACCGTGCACCTGCAATGAACACCACTAGAGGGGGGTGTGAATAGTGGTTAGCGGAAATTATACTACAACCCTTAAAATCCCCTTTGAAAACAGAATCTGAGACCACCTCAGATTCAGAACCCGTTTTTGAAAAATTCAAAATTAATTGTACACAACTCCAAAAATTTATGAAACTTTCCAGAATATAACTTCAATGTGTTGACAAGACTCTGTCCAAAAATCAGACAAAAATAAGATTGTCGGCCCTTCAAACAAATAAAAAGATTCAGGTGGTCAATCTGGACAGAATCGTACAGAATGTTGTTGATTTTGTAAAACGTGTTTCTCTTTGAATATTCAACCAAAAAGGTTGATCCTTATATCAAAACACTCCTTAAGATGTGTAGATGAAGTTTCCAAAAGGTCCTGACCTTAAACAATTCTTGAAAAATACAGAATTTAAGTTACAGCCAGATTGGAGCAGTTATCTTGCAAAGACTGAAAGACTAACTTTCCCTTGCTCAAATCAAGTGATTCTTGTTGCAAATGAAAGTTAACAGTATGAAGTATAACTCCACCAAAAATTAAGAATTTTGAAAATGTTTAGCTATTTTTTCAAATTGTGAGAAGTTGTGTGAAATCTGCAGTAAAAACGGGCAGAAAACAGAAATAAAGAAACAAGAGAAGAACACCGAGGATTTATCCTGGTTCGGTCAATGTGACCTACTCCAGTCTCAAGGAACACCTTTCCTTGGATTTTACTATGAAATGAACATCTTACAACAAAAGCCAAGCTTGATCCTTGGGTTATACACCAACCCTACTCAAGACTTGGATAATCACCTTCTAGGCAACACTTAGTTGCAACACCTCTAACACCTATTGATGTAGCCTTATAAGATGGCTAATCAATCTTACAAATGAAGCTCAAGAGGCTTGTAGCTCACCACAATACAACAAGAATACCTTTGCTACAATGAATGAAACAATAACAACAACAAGAAGATGATGATAGCTAGACAATTCAACCAATGCTTGTAAGCTTCAAGTGTGTTTCATCTTCTTCACCATTGCCTCTATTTATAGTGTGATTTCAGCCTTGGAGATAAGACTTCCAATGTGTCACCATCTTTATCATCATTTCCAAATGCCTTCTCATCATTGGTTGGCCTTGTACACTTGGCAAAATAAAACACAATGATTGGTCCACCTTGGCAACTCTATGTGGCCGAAAATTTAAGCTCAAAGATGACTTGGAATTATCTTGAAAATGTGAAGATAATAGCACCATAACAACTCCATCATCTTCTCAACTCTTTGGCAAGATAATAGGCATGTGGTCATTTACCATTTCAAAGTCAAAAATTCAGCTCCAAGACCATTAAGTAGCCATTGGCTACCATCCATATTTTCCAAAAATAAATTTTGATTTTCTTTATTACAATAAGAAAGGATAATACCACCAAATTATCCTCAACTCCAAGCACAATAATAGGAAATGTGCGAGCTCCATTTGACTTCAAAAAATCTGCAATACATAGCCACAGCCGTTGGCTATTTTTGAAAAAGTCCAAGTTGGCAACTTTTGCTAACTAGCTCCTTTTTGGTTGGTCCACTTGTCTCCAACTCACAAAATGAATACACCATCATATACATCTGAATATACACGTTTTTCAACATATATATATGTGTAGCAACTCAGATTTTTGAAGAAGAAATCAATAGATAATAGTTGACAAGATTATGTCAACGTGTAACATCGAAATTCCTAATATTTCTTCTTATATGTCATGAACATTTCCACACCTTTGACACCTTTAATATCTCTGAATAATGATGATAAATATTCTCTTATAACATATATAAGAGGGTCTTCAAGAAAAAATAGAATATGACATCTCAAATCGTCACATATCCAGCTATACTCAATAATATCATCGGTTGAGAGAACAAGATAAGAAATCACCAAATAATCTTTAAGATAATAATAACCCAACTCTAGAATGAAGACAATAATATGCTCAAGAGATTCCTTGAGTGAAAATACCAAAAATACCCTCAGGGGTGAAATGACCAAAATACCCCTGGTGTGAGAAAACTCCAGAAATGACCCCGATGGTCAAAAATAATCATGATACCAACTTTGTCATGGTAAATAGTATAAGAATACACCCTTGAAATATTTTCACCATGTGATGTTCCTACAAAACTCAAAATGCCAATTTTGCCCCTTTTGGTAAGTTATAGAAACTTCCAAGGCACGTTAGTCACAAGACAATAATAATCACCAAAAACACATAATAAGCACATAATGAGCATGTATAAATCATGTACAAATGAAAACAACCATTTTATCACATTTTAGAAAAAATATTTCTAAAAACCCTAGACATCGATCGATCGAAGTGCCTCAGCTTCAGAGATCAATGTCTCACAGAAAGTTTCAGAGTTTGCCTCTGACCTACATCGATCGATCGAAGTGAGGGTTCGATGTACATCGATCGATCGATGTGTCTCAGGTTTAGAGATCGATGTCTCATAGAAAGGTCTTAAACTTTTCTGCCTTACATAGATCGATCGATGTGAGAGATCTATATACATAGATCGATCGATGTGCAACAACCTGAGAGATCGATGTCAACTGTTTCAACTTTTTCAACTTTGAATCACATATAACACCATGTGTGACATTTTTAAGTATTCATCACTTAAAATTATGACTTTGAAAATTATCCAAACATATTTCTCAACAGTATCAGCTTTTCATTGTATTCGACCAACGCTCCGCTCGTATAAATATGTACGCTTTTTCCTTTGCCAAGGTTTTATCCACAAGGGTGGTTTTACTTGGCAAGGTTTTAATACGGCATATTATATACGACTGGAGGTTGGCCATCCTTAGCTCGTTGTTTCACTTATTTTCTTATGATGACATTTGTAATATGGTTTTCCTCCACTACAAGTGAGGCTTTATGAATAAAACCATCGCATTCATATAAAAAATATATGTACTATATATATTTGGCCTTAAGGCCTTTTAAGAACCAAATTGACTTAAGTTCCATGTTATGTTCACTTATATATATCATGTATAATAATGGATAAAGTATGGCATAAGTCAGATATTTTTATGTGACATGTTAAAGGAATTAAGAATTAAGGGTTTTAATTACTTAAGTGTTGAAATATGGGTTGTATATGGAAAATACAAATTAAGAAAGTGGTGCTAGATGAAAATTATGAAAAGTTGGCTAATTTGGGTTGACATGGCCGAATGGCCACTTTTGGGGGTAAAAATGATATTTTCTTTAAATTATGATATGTAGGATGAAAATAAGTAAGTGATGTTGTAAGTTGTAGCCTGACCAAAATACCTTAATAGGACGGAGTCTCATGTTGCATGAAATTAAGGTTTCAAAAGTCATGACATCTCGTCACATGTTTCAAAAGTTTATAAGCATATGAATAATAAACACGAGACAGATGATTCCAATGACACACGTTATGTTATGTTATGATCATGTTATGTTAAGTTACATTGTAGTTGTCCTGACATCGGGACCGAGTGGTAGGTGTCAGGGGCCCATATTTACATTATGGTTGAGTCTAACACTGGGTCTGGGACACGGGATCTCAGTCATAATGTGTCACCATTAGCACATGTACATATGTTCATGATGTTTTATGTTGTACATGTCCAATATAGGGAATCATTCGGTATGTCATGCGTTATTATTCATATGAAAAGTGCTATAGTTGATGAAAATGTTGCGTCTCTATGTTGTGAAAATGTCATTTTATGCAAGTTATGGAAATCACGTCATGTTTATGAAAAGTCATTTTATAAAAATCTTGTTATGAAAATTCATGTCTTATGCATCATGTCCCTTAGGTTATGGTTAGAATATCCGTAAGATTATTATGCCCTTAGGTTGATTAAGGAAGACTATGCATGTAGTTGTGATTATTATAAGTGATGACCTTAGTACGATATGGATTAGTATGTGAGTATAGACAGGTATGCTAGGGATGTGCTGAAGAAGAAAGTTATGATTTCTACGGTATGATGTAGATTCTTATGTTTTGTTTGATTCTTGTATCTGTCTTTTATTTGTAAACGGAGATGCGATTATTTATGTTCGTTATTATGATATTATTATCTGTCACCCCGTCACCCCATGCATGATCCACATGACGTATCTAGTAGGATTACTTGCTGAGCGATTAATGTTGGCCATCGCTCATACTTGCTTATCACATTACATAGGACAGGGACCCTGACGCCTTGTTCATTGAGGAAGAACCCCGGCTAGAGTACCTGTGAGCCGAGATGTAGGTCGGAACTATGTATTTAATGTGTTGAGCTTTATTTTATTGCGATGTACTTAGACTATCTTGAGACATTTTACTTCATGATTTGTATGCACCTAGACGATTTGTATTATTATGCATGTCGTAAGTTTATCTTTATTTTGCTTCCCCTATATCGATTTACGATTCATGTCGACATGCACATGTATGGCATCGATGCCTTGTACTACTTACAGTAGAGTACGGCGTGTACACCGTGCCGAAACCCTAGTTCCAGGCAGGGCGCTACAATCCCAAGAACAAGTGCCCCTAAGGAGATCCACTCATGAACGTAGAAACCCCATACCTAGAGATTATGTGGTGTATCTCCAAGAACACGAATTAGATGTTGGCATGTTGGACGATGGCCCCGAAAACGTCCAACAAGCATTACAATGTCGAAATTCAGAAAAGTAGATAAAAGCCATGGAAGAAGAGATTAAGTCTATGCACGACAACAAGGTTTGGGAGGTCGTCTCGTTGCCTAAATGTTCGAAATTCGTTGGTTGCAAATGGATATTTAAAACCAAACGGGATTCAAAAGGCAACATAAAACGATATAATGCCCGACTTGCTGCTAAAGGGTTTACCCAAAAGGAGGTCATAGACTATTCGGAAACCTTCTCTCCATTATCCATGAAGGATTCCTTCCGAATAATCATGGCTTTAGTGGCATACTTAGATCTTGAGCTACATCAGATGGATGTCAAGACTGCGTTTTTAAATGGAGAACTCGACGAAACTATTTATGTGGTTCAACCACCTCAATTCGAGGTGGGAGATCCAAAAGGCATGGTTGGTCGACTAAAGAAATCCATCTATGAGCTCAAGCAAGCGTCTCGACAGTGGTACTTCAAATTCGCCAAAGTGGTTGTCTCTTTCGGTTTTGAAGCAAACCAAATTGACTATTGCATGTATCACAAGTTCAGTGGGAGCAAGTTCATATTTATGATCTTGTACGTAGATGATATACTACTTGCAAAAAACGATGTAAACATGTTGAGTGACACTAAAGCTTTTCTGAGAAAACATTTCAAAATGAAAGACATTGGTGAAGCCTCATTTGTGTTGGGATTTGAGATAGGGAGGAATCGTACCCGAGGTATCTTAGCCCTCTCACCACAAGCATATATCGATAAGGTGTTGAAGCGGTATAGCATGGATAAGTGTAAACCAGTTAATACCCTTTTGGCAAGAGGAGACAAGTTCAGTCTGAAACAATGTCCCCAAATAGAGTGTGAACGTTCGAAAATGAGCAATACTCCCTATGCATCGGCAGTAGGGAGTGTAATGTACGCCCAAGTATGTACACGACCAGACTTGGCATACATAATGGGAATGTTAGGCAAATACCTCTCTGATCCGGGAAAGGATCATTGGACCGTGCAAAGAGGATGCTGAGATATTTACAAGGAACGAAACAACAAGTACTGATGCATCAGGGATCTGATAAGTTAGAGATCACTGGATATACTGATTCTGATTTTGCTGGATGCCAGGACAGCATAAAACCTCGGGCTATGTGTTTACTTTAGCTGGAGGTGTGATCTCGTGGAAAAGCGCAAAACAAACCTTATTGGCGTCCTCCACTATGGTGGCGGAATTGGTAGCTTGCGTCCGTGATTCCAATCAGGCGATATGACTTCGCAATTTTGTCACAGGGCTGCGAGTATTGGAGACTATCTTGTCTTCAATTGAGGATTTATTGTGACAGTAATGCTGTGGTGCTATATTAAAAAACAACCGGAATTCATCTAAAGCAAAATATATAGAGATGAAGTATCTGGCGGTTAAAGAAAGAGTTCAGAGTGGTCTGATCAGAATTGAGCATATTAGTACAGGCTTCATGGTGACCGACCCTTTGAATAAGGCCGTGGAACCGGTAGTGTTTCACAAGCATGTTAGCCGTATGAATCTTAGTCCAGTTTAAGATGTTTTATCCTAGTAGGAGTCTGTAAGGTTTATGTTTTATTATACTCAATAAAGTTGTTTATTTCAGACAAACAGTATAATGTATATTTTGGTTTTGTTAAAGTTTTCTAGAGAAGCAATGTACAGTAAGCAGTTACGGCATACATTTTGAATTCTATTGATCTTACTTACGTTAGGGACATGTTGGAATTAAATATGTACGACCGCCTAGCATATTAATTCCACACTACATATCCATTTCAGTATCCATGTCATTCAGTAGAATGTTAGTATCATGATTTAAGAGGGACAAGTCACTAATTCAATGGGGCGGCGTGCGGCTTAAGTCTTTGCTAACATTTGATGATGGACCGGAAAAGGTAAGACATACCAAAGGACATATAGTATATGAGCTCAAAAGGAGTGACATATAATTTTTAAGATACATGCATAGTCCAAGTGGGAAATTGTTGGGATTAATTCGAGATACGTGTAATCGCAACACGTCGATAAAATTTATACGAATTAATCATTAAGTAGACGTTATGATAATATTATATGTCACATATGTCACGTAAAAATATTTATTGTTACGTAAAACATCCACACTTTAAGTGATCATCGAGTATGTTCGTGGATGTATAGTGTGGTCTAAAATAGAAACCCGATATGTAGACAGTCATACAGTCAGAGACTGCGATGGATGGGCTGAAAGTGCAATGACGATAAAGTGCACGACGTCTGGTCCTTGAGGGGTGACAATCCACGTGTGACTAGTAGATAATTGTTGGTACAATAACTAAATATTACATAATATTTAATAATAATATTTATTATTAAATATTATATAATATTTAATAATGAATAAAGATAACTTAATGATAATATCAAATATATCTCCAGGTATCTGGGATAAGGAAATCTCTATCAATAAACGAAGATAGGTTTGGTTTCAAATTTAAATTTGGATTATATACCTATCAGGATTCTTCCTTTTTCGCGCTATATAAAGAAGGAGGCTTCACCTCCTCACACTATGATAAGGAAACCGTTGGCCTTGACAGGAATAGATGGAGGGTGTGCCAAATTTTCTATAAAGCACACATTGTCTAGCCTCTCCATCGGTTAAAGCAGTGAATTGTTGAATCCGTTCAAAGGGTGCATCAACAATTGGTGGGAGATCGTGAATCCTTGTATCACGCTAGATTCATCATCAGCCGGAGCAGTACATCGTGATCGAATTAACTTCAGTAACGGAGCAAGGTATATTTTCTGCATTTTGTTACCTTGTTCGTTGATTCGATTAAACGGTCCTATTCAAAGATTTATTAAACTAAATCCAACAAATCCTATACTTGTAAACAATACCAAAACTAAAAAAGGGCATCCATTGAATCCCATCTATATGGAATATTTTTTTTTTTTAGGAAATGGAACTTATTTATTTCATCAGCAAGCAACAAATATTTACATCAGAAGTCTCTATTCTGCTACTAACTATGTATCGAAGCTAGAAATAGAATCATTTACAAAAGTCTGTAATTTTGCTCGGTAAAGTATATCTTGGCAAAGTCGCAAAGGAGGAGGCATTTGTTGTGTATGGCCATGTACCATCTGATTTCTCCAATACTATATAGTATGTATTGTTTGGCGAAAAAATATATCTCTATATGGAATATTTCATCGAAAAAGTCCATTCCCCCAAAATCTATCCAAGATAAACTCCAAAACTCTCCCATTCCTCCACGTGCAACCATGCATGTAGAATCGATCAACTCCAACTCTTCTCCCACGCGTCCCTCAAAACCCAATTTCCTCTCTTTTAACGCTTCAAACCAAAACCATTTTTACATAAAAAACAACTTTAATCGGTCATTCATCAAAACCCCTCCTTTTTCTCCTCTCTACTAATCATGGCTGACCGCCAAGCCATCACTGGCCCCCAGAGACAATCATATACTCCCACTCCTGTCGCCGCCGCCACCTCCTTCCTCACCAAACTCCAAGAACAGGCTCCCACCTCCTCCCATCTCATGGGATTCTTAACACTTGCCATTTCCGGTGGCATTTTGCTTCTCCTCAGCGGTTTAACCCTTACGGTTACGTTTCTTGGGCTCATCTTTTTAATTCCTATGATTATCTTCACGAGTCCCATTTGGTTCCCGGTTGCAGCTATTTTGTTTTTTATGGTGGCCGGAGTTTTGTCGGTCGGTGTGTTCGGCGCTGCTTCGGTGGCGGTTTTGTCTTGGATGTATAGGTATTTGAGGGGATTCCACCCGCCCGGTTCGGACCGGGTTGATTATGCTAGGAGCCGGATTGCTGATACGGCTAGTCATATGAAGGATTATGCTAGAGAATATGGTGGGTATTTGCAGAGCAAGGTGAAGGATGCTGCTCCTGGGGCTTGATTGATCTAATGTGTTAGATGAGCTGTTGTGGTTAACCAAAGCGGTCGAACCGGCGTTTCATTTTCTTTGGGCTACACGGTATGTTAGTATAAAATTGTTGTTTTGGTGCGCTTCGTTTTAATCTCATAATGTTTGTTATGGATGGTATTTCCTCTTTCATTTGGGAGCCCCCGGGCCGGATTTTCATAAATTGAATTTCACATAAGATAAATGCTCTTTTTATCGTTAAAAACAACCCTAAACATTTCGTTGGATTAAGTTGAACCCCAACCAGTAACGGTCTCTGCCACACCCAGTCCTAAAGGTGTAGGGAGGTAAATCACGTACCCAACGGCCCGCTAGGAGCTTGGTCATTTGCACAGTAGTCTGCATAAGAAGTCTCAGCAGTGCAGGCAATCCTATAGACCAAGAAGCTCGCACACTATGATCGGTTGGATTAAGTACATTAGTGTTCTTAATTTTGAGGCCCCCGCGCCACCCCCAAACCCAACCCCCCCCCCCCCCGACCAATAACTTGGTGGTGTATTTAACGTAAATGTATTTTGTGTGCTTTCTAGGAATAACTGAATAAGTACTCCTGAAAATGTCTCTACTGAATGTGTTTAAGAACAGGCGGATACATAATAGTCACCAATTTCGAAGTCAGTTAGAGTTCACCTAGCCTCACCACCTCAGACACGTGAAGTCTCATCTCTTGGTTGTGACAACGAGGATGGATCTACGGATAAAGTTTGATCATTTCTTGATTAAGTTTATGTTCCACCAATGTGAAGATGAAAAAAAAAATATCTACATCAAAATGAAAGAAGATATTAACATGATATATAAATATATTTTAAATACTAAAAATCAACAAGGATTAATATTTAAAGATGTACGAGTCAAAAAATCCGATTTAGTTGACATTCATTACTAGTTGTCTTTGGTGATAACGTTGGATTTTAACAAGTGTCGGGTATGAAATTTGATAGACAAATTTAGGTCGTTATAATTAATGTAACTATGATTATATCTTAGACCTGAAACTACGATTTGATGCCAATATAAATGTCACATCTTTGAGTTTTAATACTTGAGATACCACACTTGAGATATCACGTTCGTCTTACGTTTTTGAAAAAGTATAAAGCTTTTTTATGTAACGTCATAAATTATGTCAATTCTAACTACAAACATAATTTTAATAAAAATAAAAAAATTCATTCCATACAATATTCAAAATAATTTTTGACCAAAAAAATTATTACACTACATAAAAATAAATTTAATAAGATAACTAAAATTCAGTTAGTATAATATCTAAAATAATTTTCAACCAAAAAAAATATGATACTACTGAATAGCACTATTTCAAATATTCAAATTCAAAAGTCTAAATAACTAATAATAGTTTAAAGCCTTGTGAAAAGTTCAAATAATTAATAATAGATTAAAATCTTGTGAACTATCTCTAAAGTTTATTCATCACTCTCGGTCATCATCCTTATCAATATAAATACACTTATAGTCTTTTATATCTGTTAAAATACATGTGAACATAAATAACATGCTCATTAAGTAATCTGACTATTTTTTGTATGATCATGTGGGTTTGGAAAATAATTTTTGAAATTTCAATATTTTGATATAATAAAAATAAAACTAAGCATCAAGCTTTTCATCTTTAAACACTACATGTAGTACTTTTACTTTTTGGCTCTTAACTGATTTTTACCCTTCGTCATAGTACTCTGTCTACAAATAAATCCTTTCAGAAAGGCTTTTGGATCCCCATTATGAGACGAGGGTCCCATGATTTGGTGCTCCAGCAACTCGTGTAAATCACTAGACAACATAACATATAACATATATTTTCATTCACTTAATTGACTAGTCATGCAACACTGTTATAATTCATTTAAAATTACAAAAACTTCTCAATTCATAAATCAATTATCATCAATATACTTTTGCATAAAGCACACACTTTATAAAACACAATATACTCGTACATGATGCAATTTAATATAAAAATAGACATGTCAAAATATAATTTTGCAAAACCTCTTTCGCAAAAACGCAAAAAGGAGTTAGACCACTTACCTTGAATTGATACTTATTTTCTAATCGTTCTGTACTCGAACTTAAATGATTTACAAAATAATATTATCACTTAACAGTCTCACCAGTATAACTGACTTTAACTAAATCTATTCATTAGCACTTAGGATCTCTTTTAGAAATCAATCATAGGTTCTCATGTTTAATAATATTTCATCCTAATTTATACTAAAACTTAACTCATATCAGCAAAAATAATGTAAATCAATGTCAGCGGAAGTCATAAACTACAAATCCTCGATAAAATAATCATCATCATTAATACCGTGTCTAGGCAAATCTAAATCGATACAATGGTCAACTGTAGATAACTACTAAGTCTCCAAAATACATAAACATCGAATATCAAAATAACTGCCTCCAGTCCCGATTTCTCACGGTATACTTGTTAGGAAATCCGACAAGATCACTGCAAAAACGCGCAGCGGAAAACAAAACTTGACCTCCGATTTCCTACCAAGGATCCATGTTGTTCGTTTAATTCGATGAAAGAAATCAAAAAACCATACCTCTGTAGATTCGAAATCTGCAGACGTAGAACGTGCGAACGTAAGAGGTGCGATGACACGATCACCCTCTGTCGGTATCCACACGAATGCTTCCGCCAGGAGTGCTAGCTCTTGGACGGCGCGGCTGAGAGAACTTGCTTTTCTCCAAAACGGCTCTAGGGTTTTTTGTTGTTTTTCGTTTTTCTGCTGTAGTGCAGTGTAGTGTACGAGACACATCATGCTATATACATATATATAGATATGAAAATCCGATTCCAGATCGGATTGGTTAATGCCTATCATAATCCGTACCAAATACGGATTCTGTTAGGATTAGATAAAATCAATCAAAATCCATATCAGATATGGATTCTATTGTTATTATCCGATGATATAAGTATATATAGATATATATATATATATATATATAAACGAAAATAATAATAGTAATAATTAATATCCAATATTAATATTAGTAATATTAAAACAACAACAACAACAACAACAATAATAATAATAATAATAATAATAATAATAATAATAATAATAATAATAATAATAATAATAATTAATATCCAATATTAATATTATTAATATTATTAATCTCAGCCATACGCATTCTTGTGTGTGACCCGATAGGCCCATATTAATTGGCAGTTGATTAAATCTCTATTAAACTAACAAGTCGTAATTGGCCTCTAGCAAGGCATTACGACTACCCAATTAATACGAGTACAGTCCAACTAGCCTAATAATAGCACATGCATTAATCCCTTTGTCACACGATATCTAGTTTGAACATAAGTCATGGTCAGCGTCATACTTATATTGTTCAAACATATGATTACTCGATCTTTAAGTAGACTGATAAAACAAATGATATTGATCACACTATCAATTCATTTGAGCACGGCCATGCATTTCACAGTCTCACTAATCGAGGGGCCCAAAGATATCTCTCTCAAAAGAGAGGGACAAATTCTATCTTGATTGTTCAATATCCTCTACATAATTTCTATCACATTCAATCATGACCTTTATTATTATCTAGTTACGGATAACGTTTGATCATGTCAAAATATAATAGTCCTTATGTTGGAAACTATGACAATCTCAAGTCAAAGGATTAAAACATGACTATTATGAGATTTACTTATGACGCTAATCCATGTAGTAATCTCATGATAGGTCTATCCAATACACTGTTCTCTAACAAGTATCTATGAAATTGATTTGTATCACCATACATATAATCATCTCATGATTATCAAATCAATACTCATACTGATTATAAATTATTTTATCTCTATAACAATAATGAATCAGGGACATATATCAAAATTGTGTAACATACTAACCAACAATAATGATAATAAAACCTCTTTTATTAATAATAAATGTATAACATAAATATCCAAATCATGGCCTAGGGCACATACACTAACAATACTAACTCCTTTATCTGTATATCTGCAAAACTGATTAATAGGGGGTGAGCGACATACATCACCCAGCAAGTAACCTCACCATACTTATCATGGGATGATACATGGAGAAGCAACTATAAATAAAATTGTAGCGCCCCGTCCGAAACTAGGGTTCTGGCTCAGTGCATCCGCCATACTCTACTCCAAATAGTACAAGGCATCGATACTATAAATGTGCATGTCGACATGAATAATGAATCGGTAAGCAGAAGCAACATAATATAAACAAATCATAATCGTCATGCAATGCACTACATCATAATATGTACAAGTCATAATATACAGAATACTGAAACCTTCTAAAATACATCATAAACCAAGACCTAACACCTTCGAAGCAAATCTCTCGGTAGGTTTCTTCGTTATCAATGATCTATCTAGCATATGTCCTCAGCAAGCCTGTATAGTGATACGTGTTATCTGGAAAGTGATAAATGAGGCAAGTATGAGCGATAGCAAATCTTTTAATCGCTCATCAATTAGTCTTACTAGATACGACATGTGGATCATATATGGAGAGACGGGGTGACAAAATATAATAACCATGAATATCAAATATAATAAGCACGTCTCCATTTTAAATCAGTATAGCAAAAATGTAACTGAAAGCAGGTAAATAAGGAAAATATCATAACATGCATAACATCATCACGTGCTACTTAATCTATAACACCATATAGTATCCATACTTAGCTTCTAATCCATAACTTATACCATCTTTGCATATCTTACATGTACTACACTTTCATGAGTTAACACTACATTGACCACAGTAATGTCATCATAGACTTAAGGAATTCTTAATCATAACCCTAAGGTGACATGATCATGACATAATGCATAAAACATGACTTTCATAACATGACTTGTTTTCATAACTTGCATAACATGACATTTTCATAACATGAAGATATAACATTTTCATAATGAGGGAATCTCACTTAATAGCCTAACGTTTGGCACATTACTCAATTAACAGTTAAACGTTGATGAAACTCACTTAACAGGCAGTCTTTTCGGGTAATGGCTCACTTACAGCCGGTCACTGAAAGACAACTTACTACATCAGGTTAATTGCTGACGTGACGCTGACGTGGACATTTATTAATTTTTTAAAAAAAATTAATTTTCTCTTTTTTAAAAAAAATTTCATTTCTAAAAAAATATTATTATTTTAAATTAGTAAAAAGTCAATATTACCCTCCATTTCATCTTCTTCATCCCCCTCCCTCCTCCTCATATGCCGCCCCCTCTACTATTCACCACTAAGATCTCGCCACGTCAAAGATTTAGGTAGGTAAATATTTTCTCTTGCTATGTGAGTTTCCCCGCTTTCCAGCCATTGATGTAGCTCTGGATTCATTTACGCCTCTCAATCTCTAAACCTTCATTCTCAGAAGAATGCCATCTTCAGAAAAGATCCTTCGCTAGAGAGCATAGAATACACTGTCTGAGAACCTTCTAAACTAAACGGAGGCGTTGGAGAAAGAGGAGGCGGCGGCGGCGACAATGATTGGGTATAAAGGATTGCAAAATCTAATGTTTACAACTTTTTCCAGATAATAAGAACAAGTCGATTCACGAAAGGAGTACCAGATGCTCATACTTCAAAGACCCGGCGACCCACCTGACTGTAAAGCGGAAAAGAAGCAATTTATGATAAGAGACTGATGATTATAAACGCAAGTATATAAATGCAGGCAAAGAAGAAAAATGCAGCCCTTCTGCTTTAGTTTAGCATTCTAAACCTGGGTTAAGTATATGAAGAAACTAACTTCCTAGAAGAAATGTACAGAATCAGAGTCGTTATACTTCATCTGTTGAACATAAATAACTCCCCACACTAAAATTTGTAAGCACCCATCAGCCAGAAATTTTGTTTTTTTTGCAAACAAAGAAAGCAACATGATTTATCAGCAATAGGGCAAAAAGAAATAGACAAAGTAATTCGAAAAGAGGGAACCGGCCACGGGGAGGGAGGGGGGGTTGAGAGACTCGGGCAGAGAACGAAAAAAGTTAGTTGCAGAAAGAAGTCACTTGAGAAGCTTCACTTTAACTATTCAAAAGAAGCAATCAGTTAGAATTCCATACACCAGTTAATGAACGGAAAAGCAAGAAGAATGGACTACATATAAGAGGTTGACAGAAAACATTGGGGAAGAAGAAAGGGGAGGGGGACGGGGGAAAATAGAGGTATAAAGGAGGTCGCCACGTGGCGACTTCTGATTGGTCATTGTAGTCAACAGTCATTTTGGCCAAGTCAAAGGTCACCAACAAGCTCTATGGCTGTAACTGAGCTATTACCCAAAAGACTGGCTGTTAAGTGAGTTTCGTCAATGTTTAACTATTAACTGAGTAATGTGCCAAGCGTTAGACTATTAAGTGAGATTCCCTCTTTTCACAATTGGCTATAACACTTTTCATAAGAATAATAATACACGTCATAACGATTGATTCCCCATATAGTACATGTACGACATAAACATCATAAACATATGTACATGTACTAACGATAACGCGCTATGACGGAGATCACGTATCCCGGACCCGGTGTTACACTCGACCATAACGCAATCAGACGGAGATTCCGTGTCCCAGACCTGGTGTTACACTCAACATAAACATAATCATATGCCACTGACACCTACCACCTAGGTACCGATGTCACACTGGCGAACATAACATAACATATCGTGTGTCGATGGAATCACCCACAAAATACGCAATTCTCACACCCACACCCACACACACACACACACACACACACACACACACATAGATATATATATATATATATAGATATATATATATATATATATATATATAAACACATCTCCTATTCATTTGACATATATAAATTTTCAAACTGACCAATGTCATATTCTCATCAAGTTTCGGCCATTTCAATTAAACACACAATTTAATATATAAATATATGTCAACGATATAAATATTCGGTCAAAGATACATGCGTTCCTATACCATATGTAATATGCAGGTAATGGTATATTATTATATTAAACCAAATGTTAAAATGGGCGAACCACAAAAAAAACAAAAAAAAAGCTACTGGATATTAAAACAAAAATCGGCCATCACTTCATATAATATAAAAATTCGACTTTCACACGGGCACACACATATATTTGAAGGCAAATTTGTATTTTTATTCATTACCTAGCCTCGCTTATGGCAGAGGAAAACCTTATTACATGGATAAATCAAACGAAAACCAAAAATATAATGAGCTTAAGATCGTTAACCTCCAATCATATATGATATGCCGCATTAAAATCTTGCCAAGTAAAACCACCCTTGTGGATAAAACCTTGGCGAAGGAAAAAGCGTACATATTTATATGATTGGAGCGATGACATAGTACAATAAGTTTGAGCAAGGTGTCTGTATCCTCAATGGAGTGTTTGCGCAGCTGGGACTGTGAACTCGAACGTGTAGATTTGTGATTGATCCTTTACGCCTTCTTCGCAATTGATGTGTAGGTTCAGCAACAAGTTTTGTCCATATGAATGTTCCTCGGGAAAACAAAAGTAAATGATTAGGTTTTATCAACAGACATACAGTGTTGATCCAAATATGAATGTATGATGCACATACCGTCGTTGCCCGTAGTTTTTGGACTACAGGCAACTTTGGCTTTGTCTTGCCAACCCATGTGAGAGACGTAAGAATAAACAATGTCAAAGATGTTGATATAGGACATACCCGAGTTGTCTGTATCACTGTGATACAGACAACAATGAAGATGGTCCAGCTTAAGCATTTAGGTGCGAATAGCATAAGTGGTGCTGTCAGTAAGGTAAAATCCACGTGCCGCAGTAGGGAGTTGGTTAGCCGAAGAAAAGATAGTGGTGATGTGAGTCATTCGTGCATGCTGTGCTAAATGATGAGCCACCATATTATTCTCTCTAGGAACATAAGCGATTTGACTGTTGTGATGTCAAGAAATTGCATGAGTCTTGTGTATTCTGGTAGTGAATGAAGTTGGCGATCCCCTGATGTTGTAATCCGTTGGCAGTCAGTTTCCAATATGAGCTGTCTGTGAAGAAGGCCAAAAAACATTATGCTATAAAGAAGAGATTGAATTTATGTACGTAGTGGTGTCAAACAAGGAAGTGTGAAAGATATTGCGGCAATCAACAGGCCATTTGCGTCGCGAAGTATTGCTCCTGCAGTGCTGAGTTTCTTCCCGCAGATGCATCAATGTTAAGCTTTAATTTCCCAAATGGAGGTAACTCCCATTTTAAGATGGTTATTGGCTTAACCCGCAGAGGTGGACTGAATCTCGCAGAGATCAGTGATTGAATATTTACTGCATGGCGTGTCCCCGATTGAGTGAAAGCCCAGTCATAACAGCATTGGCGTGTAATGTTGAAGATCTGAGTAGGGGATATGTTTGCATCACCGAAAGTATAATCGGTCCTACGACCTTAAAGTGACCTTGTATGTGATTTGCATTGGAAGACATCCACCATTGCAATAGAAATGATCGAATGTGAGATGGCTGGTATGAAGGGCCATCTAATAAACCCGAAAGTCGCGTCCATGCATCTTTGACATAGGGACAATGTAGAAAAATGTGATTAATGTGGAAGATTGGAGCCTGCGAAGAGGGCATATAGTTGGGCAGATTGCTTGAAAACGAAGTAAATTATCTTGGAGTGGAATAGCATTGTTTAATAAGCGCCATATGAATAAGCTCACAGTCTTGGGTATCTTTGTCCACCATATAAATTTGTGCGAATAAAGCTGGGCACGTTTTGGACGAATATCATTGTATGCTGCATGAATTGTAAAGATGCCCGTCGACTAGATCGCCAAATAGGTTCCGTTACTCCAGTAGGTAGTTGCAAACACATCTGATGAATTGAACATATTCGCTTCCAGGTAGGAGAGTCATATATTCGAGGTGTGTAATCTAATCTTGCGCCGTATCTTGCACGCATATAGGTAGACCAAGCAGATTTCTTTGTGTGATAGTGCCACCATAGCTTGCAATCATAAGCCTGCTGTAAGTAGAATAAGTTACGGATACCCAGCCCTCCTTCATTTTCTGGATAGCTTAAACTCTCAAGTGAACGCCAGTGATATTTATCTCCCCATACGAACTGTGCAATCTTTCGGTTAATTGCTGATATAATACTTTTTGGGAGACGTGCTGCAGCTAGTAGTTGCAGAGGGATAGACAAGAGGACTGTTTTAAGGAGAACTAGTCTTGAACCTGGTGTAAGTAACTTGTGAGCCCATCCAGTTAGTTTGGTATCAAAGTGATTGAGCAACGAGGTGCAGTAGGTAGCTCTGTTTATGCCCCGTTACAAGTACGAACCCAAGTATTTTATAGGAAATCCTGAGGGCTGCATCTGTAGAGTTTGTCCCATGCGGTGTAGTTGTGCTGTCACATAGGAACTGGGCACGAACTGGCTCTTGCTGTAGTTGACTAGTTGGCCAGAAGAATGTTGATATGATTGCAGAAATGATTGAAATGTATTGAGATTGTTGTGTCCCGCGTTTAAAAAGATTAATAAATCATCAGCATATGATTGAAATGTATAGACACACACACACACACGACCATATACACATGTATATTCATCCAACTATGCAATCAATTATACTTATGTATGATCCATCATTTTGTACAAAAATACAAATACGGATTTCACAAATTCATAATAAGTACATAAAGGATACTTACATCAATCTTTTATACTATACCGATTTATCACCTAAGATTTTATTAGACAGAATTTCTCCTTCTCTTCTGATGAGACAAAATTCACCTGCTCAGATAAGACAAAAAATTTCAGTCAGTAAAACAATCAACGTAGTTCAGGCTTATCTACTTAACTAGTTAATCTCGGCCAAAAGGTACCAGTCTCGGCCTCCATCATTAACAGTTGAGGAAGGTCATCTAAAGTAACTAACGCAAGTCCAAGTATAACTCTTAGTCAGCTCGGCTCGGCAGATTTCACTACTTTTGACCAAACCACACAGAGCGATTCGGCTCAGCCACATTCCTAGCGGAACTCTAATGGCACCTCGGCTCAGCAATGTACTGGTTAACTAAGGCAACCATTTCCAGATGATCTCAGCTATATTCAAATATTAGATCAACAATGCATAACTTCACAAGGAATCAGGTTCTGCTCGGCCTCGGAACAGTCTCGCCTCAACTTTCTGATTGCCCCAAGCCCTAGCCTCGGCTTCAGTCTCATAAGGGTTTTGGCCCTTAAATAACTTGGCTAGTTCGGACAAGATATTTATCAACTGCTGTCTGGGTCCACCAAGACAATTCTGCAAAAGCTTTTTAGGTGTCAAACATCGCTTGGTTGACTAGAGAGTCATTGTTGATGGCCACCTAAGTGCATAGGCTCATCTAATGGCGCAGTCGCCTGCGCAGGCATCTGTCCAATCACACTGCAGATAAAGTAGCACTCCTAACAAACGTAATAGTCCCATCATCGGACAGAGGGATTGATCTTATCAATTTTGTGCATAAAAGACCCTCGAAGACAGACGAAGAAGGAGAGCCCAACTGAACTTTCGGAGTCTTCTTCTCCAAGGAAAGAACTCCATTTTCTCCAACCTTTTAAGTCTCAGTGAGAGATCTCCAAATTGGTGCCTCAGTCGACATTCAAACAGCCATACTCTCAACGAGAACTTAGTACATGTTTATTCTTAACCTTTATTCTAGCATAGATTGCACACAAAAATACTTATTACTGACTTGAGCGTCGGAGGGTTTTCCCAGGGCATCGCCCATGGGCCTCTAACGTTTCCTTTCCTTCTAAGGCTCTATTGACGGACCCAAACGGAGAGCTAACGATGTACTACAAGGATCGTCTCCGATCCACCTGATGAAGATCCGGCTTCATTATTTGGCGCTAGAAAGAGGGATTGAACCTTCGTATTCCTTAAAAACAGCCTTTCAAGGGCCTTCTAGGTGACCAGCCTACAAATCCATCGATAGGAGGGTGGATAAAAAAGGTTGGAAAGCGTCCAAGCGACCTATGACCCTCAGGAGACATTAGCGGTCTCCTCAACCACAACTAGAACAAGAATCTCTAGGACCAGCAGAGTCTTCAACCCCCACTGCTGCTTTCACCTATGAGGAACACTTGCGGGCCATCCGCTATGTGACCCAAAATCCTAACGTATTCCAGGCGGTGGTGAAGGAAATGAAAGGAAAAGCCCCTGCTGCAGGACCCAGTGGGCTTCGTCCCAGTGATTCTCCTCTGAAAGAAAACTTATGGAGTACTCTCTCACTCGGCCTGAATATTATCCTGAGCTTCAGAATGGATTCGTGGCCGAGGCTACACGTTCAGGACAAAGGTCTAGTCGTCAGCACTTTGCGTCCAAGCCTTTAAAGGCTCTGGACTATTATTTGAAACGTGCACGAAAAACGCTTCTGCCACTCAAGTGTGGCAGAAAATTTGACAATAAGGACAAAGCACAACCACAAGAAAGGCGCTCAGCCAAAATTCGGCTTGGAGGTCGAGGCAAAGAAAGAACATCTCTGCTGGCCTCCAAGGCTCGTGTTCTCTCCTACATGAGGAGGGAAAATCTAACAAGAGATTCCCAGCCATTAGCAGGACCTATTCACAAAAGGGATCCTCAATTGTACTGCCTCTACCATCATGACATCGGACATGATATAGAGGACTGCAAGCAGCTCACCCAAGAGATTGAGCGTTTGATAGAGCTTGGCCACTTACAACGGTTCTACAATCCGAGGTCAAGGCAGCACAATAGGCTGGACTTTGTCCGACCTCCTCCTGATTAAAGTTGCCAACCTAGACATCAGTACAGGTCACCAAAATACGAGGATTCAGATTCAGCAGGGCAAAGACTGCGGGATTCCAAGCGGATATGGCTGACCTAAAGGCAGAAGCCTGTAAAGGACCTTACTCCACCTTCCCTGCGTATCCGAAATTGTCATGTACAAATACGTACTTTAAATGCATTGTCTTTCAATGTTTATTATGAATTTGCTATTGCAAATAAGTTGTCCAGATATTAAGCAGGGCTTTTCTCGACAAAGGGGAATAGAAGTCCCCATATCTTATTCAAGTTTCTTACCCGGCTCAGCCCGGCACCTTCTTTTACTTGACAGTAAATTTGCTCGGAAGACCTATGGATTATGAAGATCTTTATCTTGGTTAACGGGATGAAGATATTCCCTCGTTATTATATTCAAATCTCTAATCCAGTTCAGCTTCGCCTTATGATATCAGAAGATCAATCTTTGCCCGGCTCAGTCCGGCTAGTTTTTTTCATCTAGGCCTTAACGGACAAAATGCCCTCCCATGTTGGGGGCTCAACTAACTGTTCTCTGTCTTATGGTTTTAAAGGAACTCCGAACGTGATAGGTTTCACGTCTCGGCAAAAAGCGACATGTTTTGCACTCTTAAAAAAATGGCCCAGGTGGTCACCCCCGTTCTCTACCTTATGGTTTTAAGAAAACTTCGAATGTGACAGGTTTCACATCTCAGAAAATATGCAACAGGTTTCGCATTTCTAAATAATGGCCCAGGTGGTCATCTCTGTTCTCTGTCTTATGGTTTTAAGGGAACTCCGAACGTGACAGGTTTCACGTCTCGACAAAAAATGGCAGGTTTCACACTCTTAAAAAAATGGCCCAGGTGGTCACCCCCGTTCTCTACCTTATGGTTTTAAGGGAACTCCGAATGTGACAAGTTTCATATCTCGGCAAAAATGCGACAGGTTTCGCACTTCTAAATAATAGCCTAGGTGGTCATCTCTGTTCTCTGCCTTATGGTTTTAAGGGAACTCCGAACGTGCTAGGTTTCACGTCTCGGCAAAAAGCGACAGGTTTCGCACTCTTAAAAAAATGGCATATGTGGTCACCTCCGTTCCCTATCTTATGGTTTTAAGGGAAATCCGAATATGACAGGTTTCACATCTCGGCAAAAATACGACAGGTTTCGCACTTCTAAATAATTGCCCAGGTGGTCATCTTTGTTCTCTGCCTTACGGTTTTAAGGGAAATCCGAATGTGACAGGTTTCACATCTCGGCAAAAATGCGACAGGTTTCGCACCTCTGGAAAAATGGCCCAGGTGGTCACCCTCGTTTTCTGCCTAATGGTTTTAAGAGAACATTGTATGTGACAAGTTTCACACCTCAACTCAATGACTTACGAAGTCATCTCTATGAATGATGACTAATCAGTTAATGCCTTAAAACTCCAAGAGGTCCACTTCGGCAAAACAAATCATGGTCCTCAGTTTGGCCTTATAAAGGATACTCAGCTCGAAGGGTAACCTCCGTCAGAAAAAGTTTTAAGTGCTCAATAAGTCCCTGATGAGTTCAAAACATATGACTATATGTTTGAGGCTAAGTAAATTCGCCTCGGCTGAATAGCACGCTTAGCTCTGTCAAATTGCTTAACAGATCAGAATAGCCAGGCAGAGCAGGATACCAATACAGGCTTGACGCCAATTCAAAAATTCTAAGTAATTATTTCGAAGTATCATTTAGAATGGATCTCGGCTAAATCGGATCAAGTCCGCTGGCTCAGCTCAATGCTCAGGTAGACCTTATTCTTAGCCAATTCTTGGCTCAGCTCAGCAGAATAACAGGTTTATTCTAGCTATAAAGCTTGCAGATTTAGTTTATTTTTATTTAAATTGGCTGCAAAGTTATAAGTTTGCTAAGCGCAAAGCCGACCCTGAATCTCGGCAACAACAAGTTTCAAAATTACTTAGCAGAAATTCTAAAAATGTGAAAGGCAGAAAAGAATGGAAAGTTAAAGAAGTGATCAAACACTTAGAAATTTCATTGAAGATTTTCAATTACAAAGTACCAAGTACAAAAGATGTCTGCTCAGCCCTATTACAAGAAGTCTAAGTCTAATCCTCGACGTCCCTAAGATCAGCTCCATCCAAAAACTGCTTGAAATGAGTATTGAAATCTTGACCAGCAGTAGGATGGTAGAGATCAATGATCCTAGGATCCTCCTTATTCAACTGGGGGCAGACTTCTGAGCAGACATCTACTGCCTTTGTCTGGCCCATCTGCATGACCGGGCTATGCAGCAGCAGCAGATTCTCTTCAAACAGTTGAGATCTTCTAAACTCTGTAACTGCCTCAGCTTTTGTCTCTGGTACTTGCTGAGGCAGAAGAGCCAGTTGATGCTCTCGAGCCTTTTTCTCCTGCTACAGCTCAGTCTTTACAGACTCTACCTCAGACAGAGCTTGAGTTGAGGAGAGTTCTAGTTCGGCAACCTTGCCTTCCAGCTCATCCACTTTAGAATTGGAAGTAGCCCATTTGGTGTCAGATTCTTCCTTTCCTTGGAGAAGAGTGGAGACCTCGGCCTTCAAGGCTTCAATTTCTTTGGCTTGTTCAGCCATCAGTTGGGTAGCCTCGTCACATTATTTGGTTTTGGCCCTGAGTGCCTCACTGAATTCTCTCCTCGTTCATGAATTTTCAGCTCTTGGGCTCGGATCTGCCATGAAAGAAAGTTAGAAAATTCCCAAGTCTTAACACTCAATCAATGCAAACAAACAGAACAAAAATACTTACCAGGGCGAGGTTAATATGGTAAGCATTGCCGAGTTCTTCCTATGATGGAGCCTTGAACCTCTCGCGGTCCAAGGGTAGAACCATCATCTTTTAGACGTCTGACTGTGGCAAAGTCCACAGCAGAGTCTTGTTCAGAAAATTCCCCCCTCGGGTACTTGATGGCTGAGGTGGAGTCACCTCAGCTGGTGCAGAAGGACCTTTATCTCGGCCTCTTTTTCTGTGTCTAAGGCCTGAGCTCTCGTCGACCTCTATAGATTGATCAGACTCAACAAGGACCTGAGCCTGTGGAATGGGCTCAGTCACCTCATCCCTTATTTCTACTATCGGCAAAGCTGCAAATATACACCAAAAACAAGTTAGTGACCAATCTTAGCTCAAAGAAATGAAAGTAAGAAAACTTCAGAATACCTGGCTCGGCCGATGCAGTTGGATTCTCAGCCTCATCTCGGATAGGCTCAAACCTTGGCTCAACAACAGGAATATTCCCCGCAGGGGGCAGAGCCGAGGCAGAGCCAACCTCGGCAGAAGCAGTGCAGGCTCCCTCCTTGCTCTTCTGGCTTTCTTTCGAGCTGCAATCTCGCAACTCGACTGGCGTAATCATCGTTTCCAGAAGCCATTGAGCCTGCATAAGGAACAAGAAAATTAGCAACTGAAAGTTAAATAAACACAGAAATTGAGGCAAAGAGAGACCAACCTCTAACTATTGCTAGGCTATCTGGAGCAAGTGGTTGAAAGTTCTGACCCGAGGCCAAATGGCCCAGGTCAGCCGCCTCCAAAATGGTTGCGTCCACCTTCTGCCAGTCAATCACAATAGGCAGATTCTGAAGTCTGGCTGCTTCATTACAATGCTCTGCGCTCGGCTTCAGGTTGTCTGCCTTGCCGGATTTCCAGATGTTCCATTTCGGCATCTTATCTTTCTTGATATAGAAAAATCGACCCTTCCAGTTGTTTGTAAAAGAAGGGATTTTAATGGCAAAATTGAACTCGCTGGTGGGAGCTCGTTTACTAAAATAATACCAGCTATCCGAGACTCTACAAGCAAACAGACCCCTAAATACACTAAGATGGAACAGACTCAATTATTCTGAGAAAGAAAATAGCAGAGAATGATCTTCAGACCGTTTGGTTTTATGTGAGGAAGTCTGAGATTGTTAGAGCGAAGGATACATGCAAGGGGTTCAGGAACATGAAGATTGAACCCCGATTTGAAATACTCTTCATAGACAGCCTCATAATCCTTTGGGAGATCATAAGCTGTCTGACCAGGCAGAGGCAGAAGAGGGCTGAACCGATCTAGGTCAAATTTATACCTCTTACATATCCGGTTCAGCTCAGCCACGGACAAAGTACAAAAAGACTCTTGGACATGAATGGAAGGCAGACCCTTATTAATTACCCCTGTATACAGAGATAGGGCCCTCTGCCGAGCTGGAGGATTTACAGCCGCCAGAGCAGCAGGAGCAACCTCTGTTCGATCCGGCAGGGAATCAACCACGGTGATGGCCCTGCTAGATTGTGTTGAGAAATGTGTTTGGATAATTTTCAAAGTCATGATTTTAAATGGTTAATACTTAAAAATGTCATACATGGTGTTATATGTGATTAAAAGTTGAAAAAGTTGACACATCGATCGATGTCTAGGGTTTATAGAAATAATTTTCTAAAATGTGATAAAATGGTTGTTTTCATTTGTACATAATTTATACATGTTCATTATGTGCTTATTATGTGTTTTTGGTGATTATTATTGTCTTGTGACTAACATGCCTTGGAAGTTTCTACAACTTACCAAAAAGGGCAAAATTGGTATTTTGAGTTTTGTAGGAACATGATATGGTGGAAATATTTCAAGAGCATATTCTTATACTATTTATCATGACAAAGTTGATATCATGATTATTTATGACCATCCGGGACATTTCTGGAGTTTTCTCACACCAGGGGTATTTTGGTCATTTTACCCCCAGGGTATTTTTGGTATTTTCACTCAAGGAATCTCTTGAGCATATTATTATCTTCATTCTGGAGCTGTGTTATTATTATTTTGAAGATAATATGGTGATCTTATATCTTATTCTCTCAACCGATGATATTATTGACTATAGCTGGATATGTGACGATTTGAGATGTCACATTCTATTTTTTCTTGAAGACCCCTTATATATGTTATAAGAGAACATTTATCATCAATATTCAGAGATATTAAAGGTGTCAAAGGTGTGGAAATGTTATTGACACATAAGAAGAAATATTGGGGAATTTCGGTGTTACACGTTGACATAATCTTGTCATGTTATCTATTTATTTCTTCTTCAAAAATCTGAGTTGCTACACATATATATATGTTGAAAAACGTGAGTTTACAGTTGGGAATGATACATTATTCATTTTATGAGTTGGAGACAAGTGGACCAACCAAAAAGGAGCTAGTTGGCAAAATTGCCAACTTGGAGTTTACTAAAAATAGCCAACGGCTATATTATTTTTCTTGGGTATTTTCAGCAGATTTTTAAAGTCAAATGGAGCTCTCACATGTCCTATTATGATGCTTGAAGTTGGGGATAATTTGGTGGTATTATCTTTTCTTATTTTATTAAGAAAAAAATCAAAGTTTTTTTTTTGAAAATACAAAGTAGCCAACGGCTACTACTTGTAAATGGAGCTGAATTTTGACTTTGAAATGGTAATTGGTCACATGCCTATTCTTGTGCCAAGAAGTTGAGGGAATTATCTCTATTTTGCTAAGGATAAATCAAACAAATTCCAAGTCATTTTTGAAGCTTATCATTTCGGCCAAAGTGGCATCCAAGGTGGACCAATCATGTTGTTTTATTTTGCCAAGTGTACAAAGCCAACCAATGATGAGAAGACATTTGGAGTTGATGATGAAGATGATGACACATTGGCATTCTTATCTTCAAGGCTCAAATCACACTATAAATAGAGGCATTGGTGAAGAAGATGAAACACACTTGAAGCTCACAAGCATTCTATAGCTTTCATATTCATCTTCTTGTTCTTGTTGTTGTATTTTGTTGTAGCAAATGTTCTTGATATTTTTTTGGTGCTACAAGCCTCTTGAGCTTCATTTGTAAGATTGATTAGCCATCTTTATAAGGCTACATCAATAGGTGTTGAGGAGTTGCAACTAAGTGTTGCTTAGAAGGTGATTGTCCAAGTCTTGAGTAGGGTTGGTGTATAACCCAAGGATCAAGCTTGGCTCTTGTTGTAAGGTGTCATTCATAGTGAAATCCAAGGAAAGGTGTTCCTTGGGACTGGAGTAGGTCACATTGACCGAACCAGGATAAATCCTCGGTGTTCTTCTCTTGTTTCTTTATTTTTTTCTGTTTTCTGCCCGTTTTTGACTGCAGTTTTCACCCAACTTCACACAATTTGAAAAAATAGCTAAACATTTTCAAAATTCGTGATTTTTGGTGGAGTTATACTTCAGACTGTTAGCTTTCATTTGCAACAAGAATCACTTGATTTGAGCAAGTAAAGTTAGTCTTTCAGTCTTTGCAAGATAACTGCTCCAATCTGGCTGCAATCTGACCAGTTTTGAGAAAACTTAAATTCTGTATTTTTCAAGAATTGTTTAGGTCAGGGCCTTTTGGAAACTTCATCTACACATCCTAAGGAGTGTTTTGATATAAAGATCAACCTTTTTGGTTGAGTATTCAAAGAGAAACACTATTTTCAAAATCAGCAACATTCTGTCCAATTCTGTCCAGATTGACCATCTAATCTTTTATTTGTTTGAAGGGTCAAACGATCTTATTTTTGTCTGATTTTTGGACAGAGTCTTGTTAACTCATTGAAGTTCAATTCTGGAAAGTTTCATAATTTTTGGAGTTGTGTACAATTATTTGTGAATTTTTGAAAAACGGGTTCTGAATCTGAGGTGGTCTCAGATTCTGTTTTCAAAGGGGATTTTAACAAAGGGTTGTAGTGTAAATTCCGCTAACCACTATTCATCCCCCTCTAGTGGTGTTTATTGTAGGTGCACGGTACAACAGATTGAACACCCCGACTGGGTCCAGCAGAGCCACCAGTGGCCTTGTGCAATCTCACTAACAGAGGGTCGTCGTTGGAGACCGTCATCCCTGACGAAGATGGAAAATTAGGGTTTTCTCCACCACCACCAGCGTAAGATGTGCCTTCAGAAACATTCTAAGAATCATGAGAAGAAGCCATTGCAGAACAAGAAGAAGACTTACAGAGTAAAGAGGCTGATTGAGGAAAGATGCACAGAAAGATTGCCAGAGGAAGAAGATGGCCAATAGAGAGCTAAATAAACCGCCAGAGAAGAAGAGAGTCAGAGGGAAAAAGGAGACAGACGACAGCAGGAGGAAGAAATAAATCTCTACATCGCAATCTCTATTTATAGCCCCAGCTCAGTCATCCCAAAAGGCGCCTCGAGGATCTCACCCTCGGTACCTTCAACCGCCGGAAGTGAAAAGAGGCGTAACTGACGCTTTGCAGTCTGCGTAAACAGTAAATGCGTAGTACGGCCCGACCAGAGGCAGACACGTCACTACTTGACATGACAGCGCATTAAAAGCTCTGAATCGATTATCATGCCCTTCCTGGTCAACTCGGCCAGTCTAATCTGGGGGCAAAGTGATGAGACAAAATTCACCTGCTCAGATAAGACAAAAATTTTCAGTCTGTAAAACAGTCAATGCAGTTCAGGCTCAGCTACTTGATTAGTCAATCTCGGCAGAAGGTACCAGCCTCGGCCTCCATCATCAACAGTTGAGGTAGGTCATCTAAAGTAACTAAGGCAAGTCCAAATATAACTCTTAGTCAGCTCGGCTCGACAGATTTCACTACTTTTGACCAAACCACACAGAGCGATTCGGCTCGGCCATATTCCTAGCGGAACTCTAATGGCACCTCGGCTCAGACACTACTTTTGACCAATTCGGCTCGGCCATATTCCTAGCGGAACTCTAATGGCACCTCGGCTCAGCAATGTACTGGTTAACTAAGGCAACCATTTCTAGATGATCTCAGCTATATTCAAATATCAGATCAACAATGCATAACTTCACACGGAATCAGATTCTGCTCGGCCTCGGAATAGTCTCGCCTTAACTTTCTGATTGCCCCAGGCCCTAGCCTCGGCTTCAGTCTCATAAGGGTTTTGGCCCCTAAATAACTTGGCTAGTTCGGACAAGATATTTATCTACTGCTGTCTGGGACCCACTAAGACAATTCTGCAAAAGCTTTCCAGGTGTCAAGCATCGCTTGGTTGAGTAGAGAGTCATTATTGATGGCCGCCTAAGTGCATAGGCTCAGCTAATGGCGCAGCCGCCTACGCAGGCATCTGTCCAGTCACACTGCAGGCAAAGTAGCCCTCCTAACACACACAATAGTCCCATCATCGGGCAGAGGGACTGATCTTATCAATTTTGTGCATAAAAGACCCTCGAAGACAGACGAAGAAGGAGAGCCTAACTGAACTTTCGGAGTCTTCTTCTCTAAGGAAAGAACTCTATTTTTTCCAACCTTTTAACTCTCAGTGAGAGATCTCCAAATTGGTGCCTCAATCGACATTCAAACAGCCATACTCTCAAT